>OZ007589.1:247576099-248776099 GCA_963931845.1 Maratus michaelseni
TTCCAACTTCCCAATGATTTGACCTCGTGTAAGGTCATCCAGATGACATCTTCTGGATTGCCTCTTGGCGATATTACACAATAATAGCCAAAAAAAGGGGGCTGAAATCACTTTACACAGTGCAATAGATTTCACCAAATTTCTGAACGGTCACCGCCTCTGTGCTTTTATCCCCTTAGCACCTCCTCCTTTCACGCCATATGCTATATATGGGCATGTCCTGCTGCATTTATTTCAGGTTTATCCCCTGATTGGTCTTTCATTTATTTATGTTGCCTGTTTTGGCTTTTATGCTAATTTACCAGCTCCGTCCTTAATTTTTGCACACCAGTGTATATAATTGCAATAAATGGAACTAAGTTAAATTTATATATATAGCTACTTCTAAAAAGCATAAAACGTGCAAAATAAAGAACTGTAGGACGGCAATAACTGTACATTTTGACGTGAAAGAGAAATTTGAAATTTCAGATTTCATTAACACACTCAAATTTGTGTACAACACCTACATTTGTCAGATCAGCTGACAAAAAAGTGTTTTATTGTTGACCAGTGTAATCATTTCTTCACCCAGAATTAAGATTACTGACTGTTACAATAATAAAATGTATCGGTGTGTATGCCAATATCTTGAATTGTGTTTTTTGCGATCGTAGCATTCGCAATTGCAAAATCAAAAGTTACTCTTATTCTTCGGGTGTTTTATGTAAGCGGCATAACAAACTAATGAATGCTTGTGGATAATTTTGATTAAGTTTGAAATTTGTGAAAACTACTTGCGATTTTTCACTTTACTCAATTTAAATTATGGGAAATTAATTATGGGAAACATTTGAATTATGTGTCTTTAAAAGAGACAGACATTGAGTAATCCATACTCTATATTATAAATTTTCAAACAAAGGATAAACCCTGCTTTTAGTAAAAAAAAAAAAAAAGTGCATACAAAGAAAAATATTACTAAAGATATTGTCCCAAATTTTAAACATAATTATATAGAATAATTATTGTACAGTGATTATGAATACTAAGATAATAATTTCATTTATCTCAATTAAATAACAAAATTTTTCAAAAGTCTTTTTGATAATTGATTAAAACAGTGCAAACAACTAGATAAAATTGATTGAGTCTTTCAAATTAATTGATTCTTGAAATCTTTATAAAACTCAGTGAAAATTTTAAAGTAATATTTATATATATATATATATATATATACTCCTGTTTGGGTATATACATATATTCGATGAAATAATTTTTGTCCAAAGTTATAAAAAAACACAGTACATAATTTCTCTTTAAAACTCTTGTACAAAATATTTAACACTAATTTTACCATTATATCTGTTAGTGATATTTACATAAAAAATGAGACTAAAAAACATATTTCATAGCCTAAGAACTTCAGAAAAATAATAAATTTATTTTTAAAATGAGTTATTATCCATGTTTTTCCTGGAAAAATAAGATTGAAACTTCCTTTAGTAAATATAGCATACATTAACAATTTAAATGTGTTTTCTTATTCTATTTTCAACTAGTTTTTCAGCTGCATTGAATGAAATACACCAGTAACGATGAAGTCGAATAGAAATTTTCAATCTTAGAATGAAAACGTATTCCTGTAATGTAAAATGTAATCCCCAGAATAAATAAAATGCGTTACTCGTAAGGGCAATAATAGGTTACGTATTTCGATAATTTAATAAAAAAAGTTGCTATAACAATAGACAGAGTGTTCCTCATTATCGTTGCCCAATCGATCATTGCACATTCAAGTGCACTTTCACTTGCAAAAATGTTTCAAATACTATATTCTATCATATGAAAAGTCATTTACGAAAATATAGAATATAGAACGAAATTAGAATAGATACGAAATTTGTAGATCTTTTGAAAATTTATGAAATAAAAATTTTTATATGGTCTATAAGTCCTTATTCTGTGATACTATTAGCCAACTATTAGTCTATAATACTGTCAAATACTGTTTTCTATCATATAAAAAGCCATTTACGCCAAAATAATTATCTTTTGAAAAATTACGAAATTAAAATTTTGATACGGTCTATAAGTCTGTAAATATTTAGAAACAAATTATCAATGCTCTAATACAGGCATGTCAAACAAGTGGCCCGCCGCCAATGTACGTTTGAACAGTCGAGTCTCTGGTTTCCCCCTATATTAGAGTCAGATAATGTTTGGATGTACTTTGCACGAAAACACTTATACTAACCGTGGATGTATTGTTGCCAAATTGCAGAATTTTTTTAATTCAAAATATTTACCACTATTTCAGAACAGTAATCATTGATTATTTTTTTTTAATGAGAGACATTCTGTGAATAAATAAAAACAAGATTCTTATCAAAACTAATTTATATATATTTTTAATGAAAAAATTCCACACTATAACAACATTGCCGGAGATTTAGGGATGACAGGCAAAATAAAATAAAGTGCGGCCAGATCTAATTTTAAAATTTTAGCTCCAGGAGAATGTGGATGGAAAAACAACCAATCGGAAAGCTACACTATTGAATCTGAAAATTAAAATTTTATAAATTTATTTAGTGTTTTTTTAATAAATTGTTATCTGTAAGAAGTTGAGAAGATGTTACTTTATTTTGCTGGTCGTTTTGATTGAGATCACATTACAAAATAATGTGCAGTATTTATTAGGGACTAAAAATTATCGAAATACAATTATCTGTAATAAATATTTAACGAAATTAAAAGTTAAAAAATAAAAATAAATAAATAACTTTAAAATATCTTAAATCTTTCTACCAGAGTCAATAAACAAGATTAATTAAAGGTAAACATCACAGATAGAAAATAGACAATTCACAATACTATTTATACAAATTAAAACTGGAAAATTACGTTTGATGTGTTTGCAACGAATGTACTCACAAATACCTAGAAAAACTTCCGAAAGATATTATATATATACATATATTTAATTTGAAACTGAAACTTCATTGAAAAAAGTGTAATAATGAATGCATCAGCTTAAAAAACCTATTACATTCAATTTCATGCAAGTCGAAATCATTCACCACGCAGTAGAAGAAATGATGTCTCGATGATTACTTGTTAAAGGAATTTGAAAATAATATAAGCTACAATATATAAGTATCAACACTTGAGAGATATAAAATAATGAAAATAAATATATAATTTGAATATGTTTGCCTTATTACAGAGTAATTCATGAAAATATATATGAACAAAATTCCACTCAGTTGGTAGTTTTTATTTGCAAACTTGATCTGTAATTTTAAAAATATTGAGAAGCTTCTGGTAATTGTTTCGTATACTCGGTACAACCTGTCTTTTAAAATGTAAGTTTATATTGAAAATAGCAGTTATCCTAAGACGAATGTTTTTATAAAAGCGAGGAATTACAAAATTAAATGAAAATGCAAAAATCAGAGTAATAGATCAAATAAGACATTTTTGTATAATTTTGATTGCGATTTAAATTTGTAAATGCTAGATTTTTTTTTGTTTAAAATTTCATTATTATCTAACCTTATTTTTACCTATGTTCGACAGTCCACTTTTGTACAGCATACTTGTTATTTTCAATTCTACAGAAAAACAAAATTTTAAAAGATTAAATATTGATGTATTTTACTTAGATAAATATTACTTTTTAATTTTCCGGTGACTTATTTCTTATTATTTCGGTGGGTAGCTTTAATTTTTTTTAAAACAAGGTTGTACATTGTATGTATCAATTTCATTCTGGACGCGATGGTAATAAAACCAATTTACTTTTTATGTGTTCTGCCAATTGCTTAATTTGGCTCTCCATGGTAAACCAGTTAGACATGCCTGCTCTAACACGTAAAACAATGAAAATTCCATTCTTGTTGGACCAAAACATACCAAATTATGATGCTTGCATTGTATGAAATTTCGTTGCTTTCTGCCATTAAAGACGGATAGATGCGTTCTTACTGCCAGAAAACGCTGCAAATTCCCAAAATTTAAAGTATCATAACTCGGTAAGTTTAGGTTGCTCAATAATGAAATTTTTATTCATAACTTAAAGGAACAGGAGAGCATACATAATTTTAAAATTCTTATTCGAATTAAAAATAAATAAACTATTCTGAGAATTTTTGTAATTAGAACTATACCTCAAAAACTAGCGGTTTAAGAATTAGTTTATAGTCAACGATAAGAAGAGATACCCTCTATGCTATATTTGTTTTACATATATACTGCGTATCCCCCTTTTTTTAACACTTCCGAAATTTATTCAAATGAAATGAATCGTTATGATTGAATGCGGGGTACTTGTTTGTTATAGATGCCTTGGCGCTATTTAAAAATTCTTGGCAGAATCCGAGCTTAAAAGAAAGTGAGAGTTGTTGTCAAATGATAGAAATAGCTGTGAAAACAATACTGATCAACTATTATTCTTGTTGACATATATATTAAAAAATGTGTTTCATTACATGTATCACTGAAAATAATGAAGTATTCAAAAAAGAGTAAATTGATGTACTCATATCGAATTGAGTGTGTTGGGATATAAAAATGAACATACTCTTTTATTCTTTCTGAAATTTGAAACATCACCTGTTATAAAACTCAAATGAAACGAAAATTGTATACTTTGTAATGATTTATTTCATTCATGGCGGCAAAAAAATGTTCATTACCCGTAACGCGAGGCTAACGAAAAAGAAAGGCTACCGCGGTGCTTTACGTGTATCTTTTTTTACAGACCGCGGGAGTCACGTGATACTCGAATGCACCAATGGAGGTGTAAGAAAAGTGCAGCACGTCTCTCTAGCGGTCTGTAATAAAAGATAAGTGGAATGCACCGCGGTAGCCTGTCTTTTTCGTTAGCCTCGCCGTAAGGCATTGTGACGTCACGGTGACTTCACAATGACGTCACACTGTGACTTTGTGACCGTCGACGTAACGTCAAGTGACGTCGATTTGAAGTCACTGTGACATAAATGTGAAGTCGTTATGGCCTTTTTCAAGGTTTTCTGTGACCTCACAATGTGACTACTTTGTGAAGTCATCGTGCGACTTCAATGTGAAAAATGTGACGAAACTGCATCGGATAGGGCTACCAAATTTTACCCGAATCCGATCGGGGTTGTTCGGATCGACATTTTTTATGCTACAAGTATGTGACGTTTGTGACGGCACTGCACTGGGTCGGATGACCAGATTTTACCCGAATCCAATCCGGATCGATCTTTTTGAATTTGTTTGGCTACAGAATAGATTTGGATTAGTGGTAGGGTGATCTGATTTTCGTGAACCCGATCTGACCCGGGTTCGGTATAATGTTTCTACTGTAAGTCTTGTTCGGAATAGAATCTTGCATACGGTCGAGAAACCAGATTTTATCAGAAATTGTGTTACGACACAATTTCTGATGTCGGCTCGGATCTAGAGTCATGAACGAATCCGGTTATATACTTCTTGAACATGATTGAATGTCTACTTGAACATGGATGATGTTTGACTGAAATTATATTTCAATTGAACCCGCATTCTTACCCTAACCCAACAAAAAAAAATCTGTAGGCCCACAACCCAATCGAATCTTATAAATGATTTAATCGGCACTCATCCGGATCCGAAACCCGAAATCAATGAAAATAGATCTACAACTTGATGCAATTATAGAAAAAATATGTATAATCATACCTTTCGTGAAAATTTTACCGTTTAGATAGAAAAATGAACACATATAAAAACACATTCCTAATAAAATATCATTTTAGTATCTGAAACAATATTATTGTCTTAAAAGAACCCGAGCTGAAAGAATAAATTTTCAATCAAAAAATATTATAGTCAACCAGATTCAAATCACGCGAGAAGAAAAACAACTATCAACAATCAGACGCGACACAAATTGTATCAGGTTGGATGCGGGTAAAAATTTTTATCCGATCAGATATAGGACTCTAGTCGAATCGACATTATTATTCTGGGCTTTCTTAACTCCAAATTCCGGGTAACCAGATTTTACCAGAACCCAATACCGCCAGGTTGGCTCTAAATTTTCTACTAATGTCAGAGACAGTTTAGAACAGTCTCGAATTCAGATACATTTCTCTGGGAGGGATTTCTGTGGTTCCGGGGGTTATTGCAATTTTTAAACATTAAAAGCATAAAATATTAAATCTTCCGGGGGAGCACTTCAATGTTCCGAGGGGAGTCCCCCCCGGCCACCTCCTGAATTCAATACTGGATTAGAATTTCGTATAGGTCGGATAACAAAATTTCATCAAATCTAAATGACCCGTATCCTATCGGCTACATCTTTTCTTTATGTGCAACTCGGCTCTCAATTAGAATTTTACTCCGGTTTGGGAAATCAGCTAATGTAAAGTTAAACAAGTGAAATTACAAATGTAAAAAGAAATATTGAATATAAAAATGTAGATACGGATGAATTGAATATATTAATAAAAAAGAGTATTTCAATAATATGAAATTCGATTATGGAAGTAAACAACAACCTTTTAAATTGTCTTGTACTTCCATTTTCAATATTTAAACGGAAAAATGTTGATAATAATTAACACTATTTTTCTGTTAATGCACGCTTTGCCATATTTGCTACATGTGGTTAAATTATTTAATTAATGAAAATATAAGTATATATTTTTAAATAAGTATTGTAAAAGATTTACATTAGGAAACTATTTAAAATATAGATAGGTACATTTATTGTTAAATATTATAAAAATAATGACCATTATATCAAGCATTAAATCCCATTTCGATGTAAATAAAATATAAAAGTTAAAGTCATAAACACATTTTATTATATTTTTTACTAATATTTCATTACA
This sequence comes from Maratus michaelseni, assembly GCA_963931845.1. Taxonomy (NCBI): domain Eukaryota; kingdom Metazoa; phylum Arthropoda; class Arachnida; order Araneae; family Salticidae; genus Maratus; species Maratus michaelseni. The sequence goes on from OZ007589.1 coordinate 247,582,945, forward strand.
CGCTTAAAATCAATTTGACAATCGACAATTTATCAATTTGACAATTTATCTTGTTTTTAGATAGTGTATGAATTGCAAAAATTAAATATCAATTAACGTACTCAATTGTGACAGTTATTACAAATTTATCAGGAATATATTTCACAATCAAATGTTATCAGTTTTAAATTATACATTTTTATGTGAATAACTATGAAATTTAATGCAAACAGTTATTATTATCACAATTGTTGCAAATGAATCAGAATTGTCTTTCAACAATCAAATATTAATAGTTTTAAGTTATGTTTTTTTTTTTCCTTGAGATGATTAACTATGAAAATTTAACCAAGAAACGCAAAATATTTAAAATTCAAATTTGATTTTTATTATTAAAAAACTTTACGTTTAAAAAATATATTGTTAATAATTAGGTTAAAACGATCAAACGCCCAAACTATATATAAATAACGATTCAAAAAATTAAAGAAGAAATTTAACAATTATTATCTTTTTTTTTATTTGAAAAGAAGCATTAAGCATCGTAACCGTTAAAAAAATACACTATTAAACACACTATTACCAAAAAAATTAAACTATATAGTACATGCAAGCACAAAATACCGATATCATGGTACGGACACCATGTGCTGAAATCCCGCGTGAATGATTATCCATTTTTATTTCATTGTAGCAAGGTCTGTTTAGAACTCATACCTACGCAAAAGACGACTGTGGATTCCGAATTCCGATCACAATAAAAGTGTACCAGCAGAGATGTGTTCATAGAACTGAAGATCAAATATCACACAGACCTAAGAACACACCCTGCTAGGAAGTTAGAAGACATGTTCCATACACGATTTAGACGCCTACTAAGAAAGGATTTGTGCAAATTCGCCCTATAAGATGTTTTAGGTCACTTAGTCATATCGTAGCAACAGTTTTAGGTAGTAGCGTGAAATTTATGATAACAAATCTACTTTGAAAAAAGTTAAACATGTATTTCAGCGTTTTTAGAAATCCCACCACTAAGGAGGTTAAATGGGGATAATTAGCTGCTTTCTGAAAATAAAATAAAATAAAATGTGAAGTCAAACCAAAAAACGCATCATTTTGATATTAATTAAAACATTAGCTACATTCTTATACCTTATGAAGTTTATTCTCATTGTTGTCCGCATCGCGTTACTGACAGACATTTTTGTGATTTTTTCACTTCTTACGCACGTAACGACCACGTGTATTTTTTCTTTAAAAGTGCGAGCTGATAGCTAGTCAAAGTAGGCCTTACATTCTTTGAAACTTCTAAATCTATGTAATTTGGTTTAAATTTTGTATTTAACAAAAAGAAAAAAAAATTGATACGATTACCGATAGTACGAATTTGGCTACTTACGCATTTGCCAAATACCAACGGATAACAGACAAAGAAATAGCGAAAAATATAATGTCATGTATGTATTCATTATATGTACGTATCTATGTATTAATATGTACAAATATTTTTATTCACATGTATGTACAGGGTGGTTATAATATAAGTATTTCTATTTGAAGATGCCTGTAGCTCGAAGGAATAACCCGAATGAAACCAAAATCGGTACACATACTATTCGAGAAGAGGGAAGAAGAATGAAACAATAAAAAAAAATAATTGCAGTAATCACTGACAGATGGCGCTACTGAGTGTGAAATGTAATGTGTAATACACGAACAAAGAATTAAGACATCAAACCGGATGGCACATGTAATTTATTGGAAAATGTAACAGTGAATGTGGCTATGCTTTCGCATGGCGGTGCCAATCATGTTCAAGTTCCAAATGACCATTGTGCTGGAGGGCTCAATCCAGGCGGTTCACGACGTGCTCATCTGCGGAATGTAACGCATCAGGAGTGATTTTTCGCACATGTTGTGATATGCGGTATAGTCATTGAGGTTTGTGACACCTCCACGGTACACAATATTACACATTACATTTCACACTCAAAAGCGCCATCTGTCAGAAATTATTGCAATATTTTTTTTTTATTGTTCTATTCTTCTTCCCCCTTCTCGAATAGTAAGTACACCGATTTTGGTTTCATTCTGGTTATTTTTTCAAGCTACAGACAGCTCCAATTAGAGATACTTATTTTATAACCACCCGGTATAATTGCATAGGGAACTTTCAGTAATTGAGCTCATAGACAACAGGCGTATTTTAGTAACCGTTGTTTTATGTGAGCATGGATTAAAGAACGTGGAAGAGATTAACTTCGCAAACGACGAAAGAACTTCTAATTACAAACTAATACGTTATATATATACAAGTACTAATAATATTTACGCCCACTGGTGGTGTAAGAGAGAACTAAAAGAAGTTTTAATCATTCCAGGTTCGTTTGGAAAAGTAGTGAACAAATAAATAATGTAAATAAAACACAAATTTAATAGACGTGTAATCAGACTACGCGCTTAAATCACTGAAATTATCAAAATATCCTCCATATAAAGATAATATATTTCGTCTGATTTTGAAGCGAAGTCAATTGCATTTATCGAAATCTATCCAGTTGTTTTGGAACTAAATGTGTAAATAACTAGTACAATAAATAAAATCCTGTCAAATGATTATCTTTGTTTTAAATGTGAGGAAGATTTCCCTCAATCGATTAATATCGCTTATAGGACTGTTTATTCTCTCTACACTTGTAAAATACTAAAGACAGAACTAATAGATAAAAAAAGACATTTTACAAAAATGTTTATAGACCATTTTACATATTTTTCACAATACAGCGATACTGCGCAAAACATATGTACTGAAAGAATACAAATTTTAGTTCCAGAATAGTTTTCTTTCAATATAATAACAAGCGTAGACTCTCTCTCTTCAAATCTATATATTCAGTAAATTTTAGTTTTTATTAAATACCTGATGAAATGTTGTAAGATGAGGTGTAAAAATACTGCATAAGGTTGAAGGTAAACTATTAGTAATTTTAAAGAAAACTAATGTATAGTAATATTTACTACATAGAAAAGAGAACATACAATATTTCACAAATGTAATTTGATTTTAGCTTTTTGAATAAACGCAACATGTAATACAATATTTGCACGGGGTTTGTCTTTATTTTTGTTTCTTTCATAGATGTTTCTTAAATTACAAGAAAAATAAAATAAATCTACTTCGCTTAAATACATAAAACAAAATAAAAAAATTTCATGAAAAATATATAATCTACTTCGGCAGATCTCGGGTTTCAGTAAAAATAATATTTTCATTCTAATGGGACATAATAAAATTTGACTAAAAACGATTTCTATCAAAATATTTTCCTACTTCTATTACGTTCTGTTTTGAATTAAGCAACATATGGTACAGTTTTCTGATATAAAACAACAAACAAATGTGCTAGAATGCGAGCATGAAGTATGTACCAAACAATTCCAAAACAAATCATCGTATGGTAATACAATATGACAGTTTCAAAATAGCATTACTAATTTAATGTATGGAAAAGTTACAAAGTATGTAACTTTAATGTATGGAAAGTTACAAAACTTAATAGTAACAGTAGGCATACTATTACTGGATTTGAAACATCTTTAAAATAATTTTAAAATTATTTTATACATACGTTTAAAAAGGTATTTTGTCAAAAAACTCATTATGGCTAACACATATTTTTGATAATCTTATCAGTTAATTTTTGAAAAGAAAGATGTAGTTAAAATTCTTCTGGTTATAATTTTATCATTATTGCAGACACTTCCTAAAACTCCTTCATTTCTTCATGTACAATTAAATTTACAAAATTATTACTCTAATTATATTAAAAGTATGAAGTGATAGATTAAAAAGTAAAATCTAATATTTACCCAAAAGTTTCCCTTTACTTTTCGTCGTATTGTGTATGGAGAGTATGAAATGACATATCCTGTTTTAAGGCATCTGCAGGTAAACCTAAAGATTGGAATGATATTTTACATTTTATATTTTGACATTTGGTTGCATGGGTAGACAATTTACAAAGAAAAAATACAATTTTGCACTATGAAGTATTTTTTCAATAAGACAGTAAAAGATAACAGTAAGGGCAGTGACAAAAATCTGTCTTTTAAGCTCAATAAACTGCACAATAGAACCGAAGACCAACTTGCTGATTGCTCCAATTTCTGCCGCTGCAGGATCACACTTTTAATGCGCGCACTTTGTTTTAATACTAGTAAATCCGCAGATCAGGGCCTCAACGTCAGCACTAAGGCATTGTTTATTAATCTCACTTTGCATAATGTTTAATACCTTACAATTGGTAATGTAATTGTTGTATGTTATATATATTTATTCATAAGCATAAAAGATTTCTCAAAGCGTACGAAATTTTAAAAAAGTAACATTAAATATGGTTTTCTGCCATAATAAACTGATAAACTGCTTATTCTTTTAATTTTGTAAGAATGAAAAGTACATTTCTTCAGGGGATTTCACTTTCCTGAAGTCTCCTCCTGCCGTTGTCACTTTAATTTTATGTTCTCTATTTCCAGTAATTGCGCTATTTAAAAATTGGATTGTTTGTATGGATGCGTTTTACTACTCCAATATTTTTAGATTAATAATGTCCTTGTTCGACATGTTTTATTATATTTTTAAAAAATACCAACATTTCAACAACGAAACGTCCACATCAGTTGCAGAAATTGAATAAAATCACATGAAAAAATATACTAATACAAATATAAAGTCCTATTACGAGACTTAAATCTAAATTACACGTTCTACGTTTCCATAATTTTCGTTTGGAAATTATGTTTTGGTAATCATTCTAAAATAGTTAAAATAAAACTTTTATCAAAATAAATCCTCATCTATTTCCATAGAATACTAAAAATCTCCCTAAAATAAGGTACTTTGCTAAAACAAAATATTTCAGCAAAATAGTACAATTTACTTGAATTTTATTATTTTGATACGCTTTGAAATACAGTTGCTAAGCAACTAATAAATTATAGAGGAAAAAAAATGCATTTTAAAAATTGTATAATATCTACCCTATATATATAAAATCCTAATGAAACGAATTTGTGAAACGAATTTATGAAACGATTTTATGAAACGAATTTATGAAACGATTTTGTGAAACGACTGATTAAACGACTGATTATGTTTCAGGGCTATTTTTAATAAAATATTAAACGCTTGATAGTGAAATTAATACCAATTGTCCATAAAAATCCGCGGATGTCAAAACTGGTAATAGAATTTTGAAATTGGAATTAGTTTTCGATATATTAATTTTTTTCTAATTTTAAATGACATTTCTGTAATGATGGCAACTAATTACTCAGTTTTTTTTGTGACAAAAAGGGAAAAAAATGGAAAAGGATCCCGATAGGGATTATTGATTTCTTTTTATTTGAATCTACTTTGAATCTATATTCTTTTTACTTTGAATTTATCTTTTATTTCTATCATTAATGAAGACAATATTGTGATTAAATTATGTTTTTCAGGAAAATTTGAAAAAAAAAAATCATATTTCTATCGTCTGGATTCAATTGTCTGTCAGCATTTAATTTAATTTATTCGGTGCTTTTCCAGTATATGGGGCCTTGACGAAATAGGGATAATAGCCTTGGCTGAAAAGGAAATTTGGCAACATAGTACTTTCTGTCAACTTATTCACTTTGTCATTTCGTATACAGAAGCATTTTTTCAATATTTATACAATTTGTTTAGCGTAAAATGTCATTTATCCTATTTTATATATAATCAGAAGTAATTTGTATAGAAAAAACAATAATAATATACTTATAATTAAAATATGCATATAAACAAAAAAATCGTCGAATTTGTTTCCATGGCTGTTTATGTCATTTGGCACCAAATCTCACTTTCTGATGCCCGAATTGCGCCAAGCTTTTTGAACAAGCTTTTTAAAAAAGCGTCAAATCCCCTATAATAGAAAAGCACCAAAAGTTCATTGGGTTTGTTTTCATAACTTTTCGCAACAAATCTATGTATATTAACGAATCTATCCCTTTTTGAAGCTCGAATTACGCCAAACCTAAAAGCAAAGGACCCGATACTGGAAAAGTAACCGATTTTCTTATGGACAATATTCAAGTGACATAACATGGTGTAAAATTATCGCGGATAGCAAATTTGTTTAAATATCTCATCAATTGATGCCAAATAAATGCAGGCATGCATGCACAAAATATTTAATTAATTTTGTATGATAAATATTTATTAGAAAATTGGTATATACATATTAATTAAAATAAATAATTTACATATTTAAAATAACATGAAAATATGCATGATGGTGCACTAAAATAGAGAGAAAATTAAAACCTGTTACTGAAAATATCTATAACATAGTACTTTTCAATACCTTGGTTATGTTATTCACACGCAGATGGAATTTTTCTCATCCTTAAACGCAAAGGAAGAATAGAATACAGATCGTTGTTATAAAAGTCCGAGAGGTAGCCACAATTTAAACCTAACCATTTTATACAAGCTGGTTTTCAAGTTGTAATTGATTTTACTTATCAATCCCGAAAACAGTCGTCAGTTGTTGTAACAGCTGTGTATGAGGACATGATAATCAAAAAATGCCCCATTAAAACGTTAAAATCATGGCAACCCAATTACAGATTGACCAATATTTTTAAAACAAAGCACGCTGTCATGTTTTTAGAGGCCTCGAAGTCTGAGTGGGGGTTGGCGAGCGTAGATCGCAGGGGGTAGGCCCCCTAGTATGAAAATAAATTTCTTGAACAGATGCAAACATTTTCCTAATAATTTAAACGATTAATTTCTAAATTCTAATAAATGTATTGGCAAATTTTCAATGCAATTGGATATATTTAAGAGCTCCATAATGAAAATTCAACATCCATAAGTTTACGTTTAAGTCCATTATTCAAATGCGCCATTTTAATTTCAGTTAACAATGTAATGTGAAAATCGTCTGCGTCCCCATAGAAAAACATTATGACATCCAAAGAAATGTTCTATATTTTTCGAACGAATGAACCAAATTTAACCAAAAACTATACTGATAGATCCGAGTACCTCACCAACATACTTACCAAAAATCAACCTAATCAAGGGATGTTTGTGGCAGTTATTGCGGGACAGACAAACAAACAAACAAGCAGAAACCAAAAACATTTCACGTCTCCACAGTGAGTCTCACTTCACTTTTCGGCAATTAACGGAATTTTTTCAAACTTTTCTGCATAATTTTTTATCACTTTTTTTTTCCACACCTTTTTCAAATATTTATTAGTAAATCTTATTAACAGGAGCCTCAACGTCAGCTCTGCAAGTCATTGTTTTGAATCACACTTTTCATAATATTAAACATCCTACAATCCGCAGTTTATTTTTTTTAAATTACATACATATTTATAAGTATATAAAATACTTCAATGGTTTCGGAAATTAGCAGCGTTAAATTAAACACAATGTTATGCAATAATATTCTAAAACTCTTATGAACTGCTTATTCTTGTGATTTTTTTAGATAAAGAATTACACTTCATCAGGGGGGCTCTGATCCCCTGAACCTCCCGTAATCTCATGAAATTTATATTCGTGATTTCCTATTGATTGTGCGAATGATTATACTATATAGTGGATTTTGGTTTACACTGTGGTTTTATTAGGATAAGCAAGAATTTGGAAAATAATTTTATGTTATGCTAATATCCAAATAGCAATATTTACTAACCTGCCAACCATGAAGCACTTGCATATGATGGATATAAGTTGAATAAAATCTCATGTATGAAAGAAACTTTTGGAAATATAAACTGAATCTACTATACTACTTATATGTAATTTAAAAATCTAATATTTTTTCAATTTTTTTTTTTGGAAAAATAGTTTTGATGGTCATTCTATATAATATTTGAATGAAAGATGTATAATCATTTTGATATAAGATGTTATATAAGTACATCCTTGTCTACTCGATAGCAATAGTATACTAAAATCTCCCCGAAATATCCATATAATATCCATAATCATGTCCACTGCAAATTGACTAAATAGCAAACATGATTTGGTGTTACAAATTTTTTTGTGATAGCCTTTTATGTTCGCAATTTTTAGTAATTGTACTGTTTCAGAATTCGACGATATGTATGGATGCTTTTGATACTCTAATTTCTTTACATAAACCATCTCATTGTATGAGAGATTTTATTCTATTTTTAAAATAATACTAACATTTCAACCACGAAACATCAAGAACTGTTGCAGAAATTTAATCACATCTCATGCAAGAAAGATGTATAATATTTAATCATATATATTTAAATATATTTATATATTATATATATATATATATATATATATATATATATATATTATACATACTTATACAAATGTAAACTTCTACTACGAGACTTGATCCAAATTACATATTCTACGTTTTCATAATTTTCGTTTGGAAATTATGTTTTGGCGATCATTCTAAAGTAGTTAAAAGAGAACTTTTATCCAAATAAATCCCAATCTATTTCAATAAAATACTAAAAATCTCCCAAAAATAAGCACTTTTGTTAAAAATATGTTGCGGTAAAATAGTGCAATTTACTTGAATTTTATTATTTTGCTACGCTTTGGAATATAGTTGCTAGGTAACAATTAAATTAAAAAGGAGAATAAAAATAAATGCATTTTAAAATTTGTAAATATGAGAAATTTAAGGTTTTATATTATACAAAGAAATGTGTAAAATTGCACCAAAAATTATTAAAAAATTTATTTAAAAAATCTGGCAAATGTATTAACAAAATCTCAAATTAATTGGAATAATTTAAAACCCCACTTGATATATTTAAGCCTTCATAAATTTCCGTTTAAATCCATTAATCAAATGAGCCAATTTCTTTTCAACGAATAGAAAGTTTCAAAATTGTCCGATTTCTCAAAGGAAAACTTTATGACCTGCAAAGAAATGTTCTATATTTTTAGAACGAATGAACCAAATTTAACCAAAAACTATACACTTAAATCCCACTACCTCTCCAACATACCTACCAAAAATCAATCTAATCGGATGCTTTTTTGCAGCAGTTATCACGGAACAAACAAACAGAAACGAAACACTTTTCGAGTCTCAAGAATGAGCCTCAACTGACGTTTCGGCAATGCTTCGGCATAATTCAGCAATACTTTGTTGTTGAGCTTACTAAAAATGCAATAATTAAAAATTTCATTTTTAAATAGGATAACATTAATTATTTGTGATGATATTAAATAAGATTTGTATTTTTTTTTTTTGTAAAAACTTTACATTAGTGAAAAATGTAGCAACTTCGTTATATTTTGAAAAGAAAATAGAAATAAAAATATCTACACTATAAGGTAAAGCCAGGAGAGATGGCGCAGTCGGAGAGATTGCGTACATAGAGGTTCGGAGGGAAGGAGTAGAGTGAGCACGCAGCGACTCCAGGTAGTTGTACAACAACAGTAGTGGAGTGTCTACTTGAAAGTGCACGTTGATTGCTTTGAGCGTCTAAGATAAAGTATTGCTATTTTGTTTTGTTTTCCCAAAGTAAGAGCTTGAATTTTCATAGCTATTCATCAGAATTTCTATACAATGTCAATAGTACAAAATATTTTCAACTTAAACGATTTCTCATAAGCTACTAATCTAGACTAACAATGTGAACATCAACGGTTCGTTTTAGAAGAGGTCATGTTTAAATAAAAGGCCGCGCAATCTCTCCTACCAAAATTGGAGAGTTTGCGCATCTGTTACTGAGGAGAGATGGCGCAGTGTTCCCATTAGTTTCTATGCTAGGAGAGATTACGCAGCTTATTGGTCAATTTGCATAAAAAAATGAAAAATGAAAATGGACTAATTTTAAGTTAAACGTGCTAATAAGTAACATAATTTTATTTTGTAATCTTATTTGAACTTGCTTTTTCTGATTCTTTAATTTTTTTCCTTTAATTAAAATTTTTTAATCGCTTTTTAAATTATTTCCTTTTTCTGATTCTTTAATCATTAGGTTGAAATACGCACTCCTAATACAATAATATTTGTTCACAAAAACCTTACTGCAATGTCATTTAAGTGTAATTAATATTGTTAACAATTTAATTGTAGTTATTATTAGTAATAATCTCTCCTACCCATGTGCGCAATCACACCAACCCTCTAAGGACAGAAAGCGCAAAATACCTTTCTTCGTTTTATTACAACTGTTCTATTAAATTGCAACATAACAACAAAATAGCAATGGAAATGCATAAAAAACAAATGAAGTAAAAATTATTCATGAATAGTTTAGAAAAAAATTAATATTTAGATTTTTTATTGCTATTCTTTTGAATTGTGCGCAGACTATCCTAGCTTTACCTTACTATATATTAATTTGGGTGGAAATCAGTGTTTTGCCATAATTTTTCCTTCGAAATCTATGGCATGTTGTATTCATGGGCGGACCGGTTCATCTAATGTAACAGAATAGAAAGTTATGGCTTTGTTCTATTTCGGTGCTCAGTGATTGTATCATTCTGCTTACAGTATGTCATCTGACACATAATAAGTATAGAAACACAAAGGAAGAATGAATAATATGAGAAATCTTTGCAGATATACATATAAGACGTGTTTTAAAAAGTATCACACGTCGCGTTTATTTTTTGCTTAAAGTACCCTCGATTTTAGGTGCGTTCGTAATTCTATAAATACGTAATACCTATACTCGTCGTCTAGTCCGTCCGTCTGTCCGTCTGTCCGCATATAACAGCCCCAAAACTATTCAACCGAATGGTTTAAAATTTTATATATATAATTGTTGCAGAATTTTGTCGAGTCATTTCAATTTTTTTGAAAATCTTATCAAAACGTAAAGAGATATTAATAAAAGTTTTCTTCATTTTATTGAATCCTATCGTACGTAATTAATTCAATGATATCCCATGATAGGTAATGATTCTAGGTTGCATTGGTGATTACTTCATATTTAAGATATAGCTATATTATTTTCGTATTACTGAATTTAAAAACCGAATTTGTATGCTAAAATTGTATAATTATAGTAATCGTACAATCTACTGACAGTTTTTTGGATAGATGTTTCGGAGAATTAGATATTAAAAAAGAATCAAAATATGCATTTCAAGTTCTGAAATTTTTAAGGCTAAACTAAAGATTCCAATTGGAATTTTCAGTAAATGTCAACAAAAGATAAAATGTTTCCAACTTAAAATGTACTTATTTTATTACGAAAATTAATCATATCATAATAACAGACAATATAATTCATTTTTTCAGTGAAATAATAACGGTGATTTTTTTTACATTCTCTTATATTGGATATTTGCGCATAGTATAATTTTAATGTAACATAATTGCAATTAATTGTATGTAAAAGTGTATTAAACTTAATTTCATAAAATAAAATAAATATCTATATATGAAAATCTGCGCATAAAATACATTTTGTATTAATGCATTTTTGCATTAGAGTGCAACACCTAATGAAACAAGATCTGAATATTTATAAAACTAACTATAGTACGAACGCACTTCACTTGTCACGTTTGACTTACAATTTCCAATTTGTTTTCTATTTTATTAGCAAAAACTCCCGTCTTGTAATTATGCATACACTAAAAATAAGTTCTGAACTCATTCAAGCCACAAATTAATCCTACAGTTTTTCTAGATTTTATGATTATAAAAAAAATATATATGTTGTTTTTCCGCTCTCCCCATACCTAAAAACTTTATTTTTCAATATTAAAAAATATGCTGATATACATTTTTAAAAAGATATTGGACAAACAAAAAGAAAAATACACATTTATAAACAACACGAAATGTCAAAACTTGCATGAATGCTGGAATAATGGGTAAAAAATATTAACAAATTTACCAAATATTAGATGATTAAAGTGCAAGTAATGAATTTATCTTCCCATTTCAGTAAACATGCCATTTAGACGTCAGTAAAAGTACAATTTCACTATTTGGTTATGTGTTGTATAAGAAAATATACAAATTTACTAGTCATGTTTAAATTCAATAAAAAGCTTTTAACACTAGAATAGCGGAAAAATCTTACCTACTGGAACGGCGGGAAGGGGTTATTTTGACCCCTCGATTAAACTACTGAAATAACAACGATAAAAAAATTAAATGCCAAACATCGGAAAAAATATGTAATTTACGTGTATTTCATCATTTATATTTAATTTATATTTAATATTACTTGATAATTTATTGAATTTTTAAAGTACTGTAAATGTAACGCCTACAGGGCGATCAATTGGAACATGGTACAACTACTTAAATAACTCATTAATTTGATATAAAAAGTGATTGGTTTCACAAATTAAAACTAATGCTAACTAAAACGAAACACAATTTATAAATTAATCAATTATAAATTGAATGTATATATATTTCATATATATATATATTCAATATTGTCCAATATTTCAAAAACTGACAAATCTAGAATGCTGATTTTTTTTTTAAATACTTGTTATCTATTTAGAAAAGTAAAAAAAGAAAAAAATTAAAAACTTTCTTCCAACCAGACAAAAGTAATCAACGGACAAAAGTGCTCAGGGGACAAAATGACCCCTACCGCCGTTCTAGTGTTTAAAAGCCAACTATGCGAAAAGGTTTCAGAAGGGAGCCAATATTGACCCTTTCCAAAATTGTCGGTAACTTTTAAATTAATTTCCAAATCATCATGTTTTCTCGAATCCTTTTTTTTTAACAGTTTTATAAAAGTTGAATTTCTACTGCAATCTTATTGAATTTTTGAGTATTTAAGTTGCTGACCATCCAAACAGTCCGACTGAAAAATTAAAATCATTTCTTTGTCACGTTTCATGATACTGAGGACTCTGCAATTCAAAACTAATCAAGCTACTCGATTTTTTCTAAAGTTTGAAAATGATATTCTCTATATTGTAGTCCTTTCCACAAAATTGAAAGAAATTGGATATATTCAGCAAAATTTTCAACATTAAAATAAAAGACAAAAAAAAAAAAAAAGTTAAATTACATTGTAGGAATATTAATAGTACAGTTTTCGGTGAGAAAAAAACAGATAAATAGATTGAATATTTAGTGAAGTTCATTATCTGTCAGATTATAAAACGGGAATCTGTAAAAATTGTGTTTTAAGCTCCATCCCCAAATTTTTCCGTATTTAGAAGCTAAGACTATAAATGTTACTATCGTAAGGAATTAAAAAAAATAAATGATTCCAATCTAGGCTTATAAATATTTTCTGGCGCTACTGTGTTTTTCTAAAAATAAGACCGGTCATTACCTTAATTTGGGTTCATTTGATCCTGGAATGTTACTTGGACCGAAAACAAAATTGTCATAAATCAATCCTGATACAACTGTGTTGAGGATATAGACGTAATCTTCTAATATTATAACAGTTAAAAAGCTCTAGCTACCTTTGGAGTGCTCTAGCTCTCTTCGTCTTCTTCTAGTTGAGAGTATGTTACGTTGTGGTAAAAACACGAAATTGTGTGCTAATAACTTTCCCCACGATATCTTATCGCATTGTAGTTACACACAAGGAAAGAAAATTTACATTTAATATTTTGTTCTTAAGAAAATAAACAGTGTTAGATTATCAGGAAATGACTTAACACTGCAAAATTCCCAAGTAATGAATTATATGCTTATAACTTGGAAATGGTTTACTTCGACCCACATTTTAGCTGATTTAAAATAACCACTAAACACAATTATTATTTAAAATTTAATTCTTTTTTCCTTCAAAGTAATTTTTAATAAGTACTTTATGATACATTTATTTCAATAAATGGTTAAAGCACTGCTTACGTAAACATATTTGCAGATCTGAAACTTAGAAATCAATCAAATTTACTAAAGATCTCCTGGAAGCAGAAAGTACGCAGATTTTAAGACTGAAATATCTAGAAGGATGTTTAAATGCTCTACAGTCGGAAAAATGTCTTAGAGAGACATATCAGGCTTTTTTCCAACTACGCAGTTCATTGGATATTTTGAAATTTATGTGGTGTGATAAAAAATTCCCTTTCGGTCTGTGTCTGGAGGAAATGACATTTACCTTTTTTTTATCCTGAGTTTTCATCTTAAGGATTCAGCTGTATTTACTAAAAACCACAAAGCCAAAATACGTAGAAACCGATAATAAAAGTTTCCGAGTTTTCGTCAATAATAAAATTTAAAGAAATTGTAAAAGAATAGTCAGCGAAATTAGCTTAATTTATTGCTATCTACTTTGTGGTAAAATTTGGCAATATTTTGCCAAAGCAGACAAGAATTTGACATTGGCCTACACGATTTCATACGTATGTGTAGTCTACGTGTAATGTATGCGTGTTAGAATATTTTATGAATACCATTATATATTTTCTTCTAATATGACTATGTAGTTTAAATTTTATAAGAGTTGCAACAGTTGTTACAACAATAAAAGTAAAGTTGTAAAATAGCAAGAAACGTCTCACGATAAAACTAATAAATTAAACGAAATTTTGGAAAAAAATCCCTTATTTTTAATACTCTGTCTTGCTTCAAAATGGCAGCCATTCTAGAATTTCAAACTTTTTAATATAGAGAGGAAACAAAACATTCTCTGCAATCCTTGTATCAAACCCTAACACTTAAACAACAACAACAAAATTGGATTTCTAATTCTTTTGTATATATATACATATATGTGTGTGTGTGTGTAATTCAACATGGTGACGGAAGGTGGTTTTAGAATATCTGGATCACGATCGGTGAAGATATACTGAAATATCGTGCTTTCCTCAGGACGACTGCAATAGGTAGCCTCTTTATTTTTGTAATAGAAGATACTTAAAAATCCTTCCGACTTAGTTGGAAGAGTATGCTAAAATTTAAAATAATGTAAAATAACACATATATTTCGACATATATATCTTATTTTATTATTATTTTTACATATAAAATTCTTTATTATTTCCATTGCAAAACCTTCTTTATATTTTTGAAAAGGTCACTATATTTAGGTAATTTTCTGAAGAAATATTCTTGTTTCATGCATTTCTACCAACTTGCCCCAATGTAACTTTCACAAAATGAAACGTTTAGTATTTTTTACAAAATTCACATTTAAAAATTAAACTTTTTACTTAAAAGTTGAGTTATTCCTTTGCTGTCATTTATTATAAACTGTAAGAACACAACAAAGAAATTATTAATTTTATGCAATTAAACACGTGTATCAAACTTGTGCTTTGAAAGATGTACTTAAAAAATAGGAGAGCTTTATACTTTTGACCAAAGATGTAATGTACAAACGATTCAGATGCTTTAAAAATAATTTATGCACAATATGAAACAAGTTTATTTAAGTTTGTGTAAATATCTTCTTTTACAAATTCATAATATATATATATATATATATATATATATATATATATATATATATATATATATATATATATATATATATATATATATATATATATATATTACGCTATTACGCTATCGTACGTAGCATAGAAATCGAGATTATTTAGTAATTGTTTAATGGAAACGCATCTCCGTGGTTAATGTGTAAAAGTCCTTTGGCAGAATTTAGGCCGAGGTAAATTCTTCTTAGATTCTGACGTTTTGGAAAACAAAAGTTTACACGGATTTAGTTTAAATTTTCATGATATTTATAGATAGATATAAAAATAATTCGTATACTATATTGACTTCTATCACTTTCATTCAGAGGTTCGTTTGGAAATCTCTGTTCGGGCTTGTGGCGCCATCTCTCTGACATTTTTTGAAATACATGTTATTAAAAATAAGGACCCGGGTTTCAATAGTAAATTTTCAATAGCGGCCTAATATAGCAAATTTATCCCTCCACGATTTTTGAATTTTTCATGAGTGAAACGTGCAATTTCTGCCAAAAGGTTTCTTACAGAAATCGCGATTATTTGTTAATTGTTTAATGGCAATAATGAAGTTTTATAAAAAGCATTACAAATCTTAATTTGCCAATCAAGCCTCAATGTCAATTTTATACCGATATGCCATTTAGGTTCATTTGTAAGAACTTCCCTGACCATTTCATTCTTTAAAAGTAAGTGTAATAATTTTCCCTGACCGTTTCATTTTTTAACTTAACTGTTATACTTTTGAAATTTTTGCTCTTATTTAATTTTTTGTTATATTTTTTTAATGACAGTCTGCCCGGGCAACGCCTGGCGGGTCAGCTAGTTTTTACTAATTTGACAAAAGGACATTATTTATTTTATATAAATTATGCGAATAAACACTGTTATACATATCCTCGTATGTAAGAAAATACAAGAAAGCATAAGTTTCTAATGTTTTTTTTTTCTTATATTTGATTTTAAAATATCAATATTCGTTGCTAAAAAATCCTAACGCGATTTAATTTATAGTTTTAAGAAAAACTTCTTAAATATATAAATTTTTTCCGTTTAAGGATTGGATTTTTTTCACATTAAAATCATCATAAAAGTTGCACTCACTTTTCAGATTAACTCTGGTTCATTAAAATAATTTATTTTACCTTTTTTGTGTAATAAACTTGAGTTTTTCTATGCAACGACTTTAAATAATGATATTTTTGATAAGTAAAGAGATTGCTAGGAGATTGCTAAGGAGGTGCTATTATGATTTTACAGCGAGTTAAATATTTAACTGGTGATTTTCTGGAATGTAGCACAGAATGAAATATAAAGTATGATTTTCCTAAAATTAACAAACTCCTAGTATATTCTACATTCATTTTTCTTGAGTATAAGTTCTAAAATTACAGTTTCTATAATTATGTGTTATACAGAATTTGAAATTTTTATGTAGATACTTAAGTTAATTAAATGGATATTATAACACTTGATAACAAAATATGCACAGCACTTAATATCACTTAATATCTTAAATTCAATTGAAACACTTCAAGCACTTGTACCCTGAATTATATTTTGAAATGCTTTGTATTTTATGCATTCAACTATCTCCACTGTAATCTATCGTTAATGCTTAAAGAACCGTTTGTCATTTCTTGTTGGATGATTGTTTTTTTTTTTTTTTTTTTTTTTTTTTGGGGGGGGGGGGCTTAGCAGGAAACTTTGTGAGAAACAGCGAAGTCAAATGAGGTGAAAATTCTAGGAATAATACTAAATCTAGAAATTAAATGTAATATAGAAAACTAAATCTAAATGTAACAATAAATAGTTTCAAATGTTTCAATTTGAATGGCTGTTGCTTGTACATTATATGTATCTAACACAGGTGCATAAACGTAATTCGTATTGTTTTAACTTTGGAGTAGAACCAATATTTTTTAAATTGTAATCTTCTCTTATATTACTCGTAAATGTCTGTCATTAAATAAGGCCAATGTTACTTAACAAAAAGAGTAGTATGGATCCTGAAAATATATGTTGGAGGCAATTTTGCTAAGTTGATAAAATTTGTCAATTATGCTTTACTACTAACATTATAGCCAAAGAAGGTATTTCCTATTATTATTATATATATATTTTAATCACAATCTACTTCAAATAGACTGCAATAGCTAGTTGACATTAGAATAAATACATTTTTTATTTCCTGGACATGGACATACCAGGGAAAATGTTTTGATGAATTGGATTTATTCTCGATAGAAAGACATAAAGAATCACTTTTATTTATTCTAAAATTACAGTTTTAAAATTTTTGCAGCGACATAACAAAATTTTTTTAATTATCCTTAAATGTTTGTTATTCATCGTTGTTGTAAATATCTTCAAGGTTTCAGTAGATTTTATAGTAGATAAATCAAAATCTTCTTTATTGGCAATTTGTTTTTGGGAGATGTCACTGTCAACAATAAAAATGTTTATTATCAGAATTACTCGACAGATTTCTGCCGCAGATTTATTAAAATCCTGTGTGGTTTATTTAAGTAAAAATTTATGATCAGTCACTTTGATTTTTCACTTTGATTTGTGAATATAATTAGTATAAACCGGTGCTGTTGCCATGCTAATATTACTATAGAATGTTTAAAATCTATAAATCTTGAAAATTAAAACAATCATTACACTACAAATTTGTTTTCACATATATTTAAAAATTTTAATTAACATGCAGTGAAATCGTAAAAATCTTTTAACATCACTAAACAGGGACTATTTTTAAAATATTATTATAATCAAATAACAAATATACATAGATGTACATCTGAATTTCGAATCGTTTCTTAAAAATATAATAGTATTTGCTACAACTGAAATTTTAAAATAAATATATTCTGTATTGATTTACACTTGAGATTTGCTTTACTCTTGAGAAAACATCAAAATTTCTAATTTTATCCTAAACAAAATGTTAAATATTGAAATAAATTGGAGTTATTAATTTTTAATTGCTCTTATTTAAGCGATAAAATAAATCTGTCCCAAGGTGTTTAAAAATTGAAAAATTGTGTTATTGAAAAATTGTGATTAATCATTATCATTATTATTAATTATTTTTTTTATTTTAGTATTTTCACAATTTGAAGTTTTCGTTCTTTTAAAGGAATCTTTTGCTTTATGGACCGAGAGGTTAATGAAAATTTATTAGAAATTATCTAACAGAAAATTCGAAAAATTCACTATACCATAAATGATTAAATTTATTTAAATATATTCTGCATTTAATGAAATCACTCTATAACCATTGTTTCAGTACAGCGCAAGTACAAATACATATATTTTTTAACCTATTATTAAATATAGGGAAATCATCTGCAGAGTAATAATAACACGCGGCATTTCTGAAGCATCTTAGCACTTTTTCAAACACAGAACGATCTTTAGAAACAAACGAAATTTTATTCCGAAAGTTGTGGTTTGTAAGAAACGTCTATTCTCTATATTGGGATTAATTCGTTTCGTATTATGTTCCATATCCCTGTCACTGACACACCCGTGTTAATACATTAACTAAGCTCCAGGTTTCACTGCAATAAAAACATTTTTTAAATTATTATAATTCTACAGAAATAATTAAGTTTTAATGCATTGAATACTGATTGGTACTCTCAAGGATTGCGTTCATATATATAATTGTTTTTATATAATTTTAGAAGAATCAGCTATTTTATTATATAGTCCTCTAAGCGTTTTGCCAGTATTTTTCCGTTTCCTTAAAACAACTTAAATCGGCTCTAAAGAAAAATATTTTTAACAGAATTGTGTTTTAAGATATATATAAAATAAAGAGATATAAAGTGTATTTTAGAAACAAACAGGCAAAGAAAATTTTAATTATTTTAAATTTTACAAATAGTGTTATGAAAATGCAGGAAAGCCCTCAGACCGTCAGAGGGTTAAAATGAAATACGAAAAAAATAACATTACAATTTTGCCCTTTTGCTGGACAGTCAGAGGGTTTTTAACTCGTGGACTCCATTCTTCGGTTTAGCACCAACGCACGCTACGGTACTGCGGTTTGTGATTCGACCACTTCAACTGCGTATAACTTTGTCTGAAATAAAGTGATAATGAAATATAATGCATGTTTCCGATACTGAATTTAATAAGTAATGTAACTGTGATATTTATTTTTATCCCAGGTTTCATTTCGTTAATAAAAAATCTAAATTAATGAGAACATGTTTTCAAAAAACGACAGCGATTTGAAATTGTTCTCGTTGCAAATTTGCACTATTGTGTAGTTCACGAGTTAAAAATAAAACCTATAAATATTACAAAGGATGTGAATTACCATTTACTAAGCAGTGTATAACCTTTGCTATATTCATTAATTTCCAGTGTAATTTCAGCACTGCTGAAAAATTTAATTTAAAACATATAACTTAACATAGGAAGCCTTTAGGAAAAAACCTTTTTTCTGAAGAAATTTATTGAAAAAATCAACTACAAACTCATGGAAAAAAATATATAAAATAAACTACTTTTAATAATTTGTATACATTGATTTCTTTTTTATTACGAATAGCATTACACCTCTATTTCTATTACAATAGTGAAAATTAAAAACAAAAATACAGTCCTTCTTTTAGTTTACTACTAGCCGGAGTTACTCTCGCTTCGCTCGGACAAAGCCATTGAGCTCCTATTAAAGTTTGTGGATTTTTAAAAATGAATAAAAATGAATCTTTAAATTCAGAAATTATAAAGTTAAACTAAATTATCATATTCTCAATACAAATATATTTTTAATTTAGTTAAAAAAACTGAGTTTTTTATATAATTTTGTTTTCACTTTATTTCATATTTAATTAAATTATTCTATTACAATGCTTGCTTATGAACTACATTTGTCATTTTACTATTTGGTGAGCAGATATATAAATTCTTTGGGTTTCCCACTCTAGAGCAAGCTACATATAATTGACCATGAGAAAAGCATGATTATTTTCATTAATACCACAATATCTATATATGTTTGTCTTTGTGCCTTATTTATAGTAATACTAAAAGTTAGTCTTTAGAATTGAAATGGCAGTTCAGTAGATATGAGCGGAATCCTCGGAATAAATGCTGTGTTCCTTTATCTTTTCCTGACATGTTTTCTACAGTTATATTGTTTGGTAACTGTTTCATGGTGATTCTTGTTCCATTACATAATTTTGGTGAATCAAAATTTCTCAACAAAATAGTTGGTGATCTTGTTTTAATTTTAAACATTGTAAAAGCATTCATGGCACTTACATCGAACTCAAAAATTCGGTGGAAAAATTAACATTTTCATTTGCATCAACCATTGAACAATTGATTTATATATTCTTTCGTAACAAGGACTCTTGTTTTGAACTTTTAAATTAATATCGTCAATTAATCCATTTTCTAGTGCTAAAAGGGCTCTTTCAAATAGGCATTTTGAATTTGTGTAATTTTGAACAATGTTTGAATGCACTTTTTCTAGTAATTCATCTGAAATTTTGACGATATTACATAAATCATTCGTAACTTGAATTAGGCCAGTAACACATACACAATCAATTGAGTGAGTGCACTTACCAATTTGTAAGAATATTTTGAAAAAATGTTTCGTTTCTTCATCATGGGAAAGTTGAACTCTCATATTTGTTCTTAACTGTACATTCTTCACTCGATGCCAGCAAAATGATTGCTTCAAACATGCATTGATTTCATCTGCTGGAGTTGATGTTGGAATAACTGGAAGCGTTTGCCGAAAATTTCTAGAAAGTATAAGAAATACACCTGCCATTAATTCTTAATTACCTCAAAGATCTTCTAGTGTTTTATCTAATGCTTCAAATGACATTTTATGAACCATTGTAAATTCACCCCAAATGATTACTTTACACTGTTTTAAATGTTGACCTCGTCGAAGTGATCTTGATACATTACAAACAGGAAATTCTTGTTCTGCAATATTTAATGGCAGTTTAAAAGCAGAATGAGAAGTTCGCTCTCCTTGCATTAATGTTGCCGCAATTCCAGATGATGCCAATGTACGCACAATCTATTTTTGGTGCTTATTTCAACCACTATTAAACTTATCAAAAATGTATTTCCGGTACATGCTGGTGCATCCAAATAGATTACTCTTCCAATACCTCTGTTCACATTATCCCTTATGCGTATGTGGACATCGTGGAACATCATTACATTATTTGCTGAACTGTACTGTAACGTCAACATATCATATTAGAAGGCGTACTGGAATTCCCTTGTCCACTTGGTTCCAATACGTTATAACGCGAACCAATCTCCTTCATAATATAATAGACTGTGTTAAACGGATAGAAAATAGCCAGCTATTGTTTCAAAATGCAGCAGATTTTGCTCCTATAGAAGCTTAGTGACTTTGGTGACACTCTGTACTTTAATTTAGACCTATATTGTAACTAATTTGATATTTTCATGTTGTTTCTGTTTTGTATTTGTTTATTTGTTTATATTTCTAAAAAAAATTAAAGATAGGCTGGCTTTTTTTAGGGGTTTGGCCAGGCCCTGCCTCTTGGTTAGGGTCCTTGGATAGTGAGTATCCCCACTGAGTGGGGTTTGTAGAGCTTCAGCCAATCGGTTGGCCACCCCCCCCCTCAGCTGAACCTGAAACTGTTCACATGATCACAAGAAAAGATGGTCGTGCGTGTCCGCAGTTGATTATTTAGTACTCCAAAAATGGCCGAATAAGTCACAGGTAAACGGCAAGTCCGATTCTGATAAATATTTTTGTCTAAATGTATGCTATTCATTTTAATCCCAACCACGAGTATTTTCGTACACCCGTTCAAAACTTATGTAAGAAAACGTGCATTCTTCAACGGCGTTTTCAACGTGGGAACCCGTTCCCATGCCCACTATCTTGTTTCCCATCTCCCACACACTTTTCAGCATCTACCGTGCTCACGTTTAACATGTATGTATGTATTATATCTTCACTTACTCGCGATGGTATTTATTTTGTGTATATACTTTATTTATACTCTATTGTTAATCTGCATTGTATTACTCATTTCTGTGCCTTAGCATTGGCGTGCGGTATCATTATTGTTTTGATTTTATTTACTATTCTTCTCGCCTCCCTCTACATTCAAAATTTTAATATGTGCATATTTGCTCAATTTACTTCCCCTCGAAATTTTTGAGAAGTTTGGTCCATATCTTCAATTTTTAATAAATTCCCAAACTTTCGCTGCTCCAACTATCGTGCGGCACCCCAATGTTTTAATACTGTGTTTCATTATTATTGTTTTATTTTTTATATTTGCCTGATTCCGCACCCCCTAACATTTCATTTGCCTTTTATAACTAGTGTATGAATGCTCGGGGGCAGCTTTCAGCCAGTTTTTGTGTATATTTATGAAATTATGATCATTTTAGTACAGGTAACGCTACCTTTTCCACCAAAAACATTTTTGTGAATCAGCAGAATCGACCTGTACAAAAATGCAACAATTCCACATTTCTCATGTATATATCCTAAATTAGTGTCTGAAATTAAAGTAGCATGAATTGTCTTTGGATTTCACACCAATTTTATGTCTCTACGTGGATTATAAGTATCATTTTTATCTGTTTTTAAAAAGGTGTTTTCATGATAATTCAACTCGACTTTTTTGCTCCCGCGCAAGGGTTGAGTTGTTCACCGCTCCTTCCATGTCGGTCAAATTACTTTTTCTTCATCCAAACTATTACGCGGATACCTTGAGAGTGCCCTAGTCGGGGGAGGGTTAAGTTTATCAGTTTATTTTTTTGTATCTTAAATGTCTTTAGCTAGATCTTAAAGCCCTCGTTAATTTTCTTAGCTGTAAACCAGTTCGTCACCATTTTGGAGGTGGAAATATGTAAGGACATGGCCACCGAACATGGATTCACAGTGAATAAAAACCACAGAAGACGTCGTCTGGATGTCCCTGGATTGTGTTTACGGGTCCCTGCAAAAAACCTCTCATCCGGGCAAAGAATAGGAAAATTCGATTGAAATTCGCTAAGAAACACAAAATGTAGACAACCAAAGATTGGAAGAAGGTTCTTTGGAGCGATGAATCGAAATTCAATATGATTGGAAGTGATGGTCGACATTATATTCGACATCCAGAAAACATCGGAATGTATCGGAATCAACGTTCAACAGTGAAACAAGAAAACGGGTCAATAATGGTCTGGGGAGCTATCCATCATCATGGTGTCACACAGTGAGGCAGGAAGCCTCCAAAGTTGGCAATAAATAAAATTTACTTTGAACAAAAAAAACACTTTAATAGACTTTACGTAGTAAAACTTAAAACTTTTACATAAGTTATAATTTCTTAATTAATTTACAAAGCTTTTTTCAAATATGTTATTTTACGTACAAACATAAGTTAAAAACAAGAAATTAAGATAGTTCTTTACAAATTAAATATGTATAAATCATCCATAATATCGCATTAAAAATGCAAAAAACTTGTGTTGCAAACACAATTAATACTTTTAATGATTCTGAAGCACACCTTTAAGTGAATATCAGCGACTGGTTTTGATGGAATGAATCCCCCCTTTCTCAGTCAAAATGTATGTATTGTATGTAAAATGTATATATTGCATGCAGAATGTATGTACCGCTATCAAGACAGCAGAAGCAAAACTTTTTCTGCTGTCTTAGTAGTAGAACACACTTTTTGTCCGAGGAAGAAGCGTTCATTCGAAACACGTCGTTAGTATTAATTTTATAGTGTGTTTTTAAAATTTTAGAATATTTAATCCATACTAAAATCTAAGTCATCATCACTGTCACTATCCTGATCACCAGATTGAATTAGAGATGGAATTTTTAACAAATTTAGGGCTTCTCGTGGCAGATGTTCTAACTTTTTCTTTCTTTTCCTTTGTTTGCTGGTTATCACTGAATCCGAACTTAGAAGTAAAATATTGAAAATATCTTTGATAGTTTTTTCTTGGCTGCACTTTCTCGAGTAGTATTCTCTGTGGCTTTTAAAGTCATTATACCTGGCTTCTTGTGCTTCCTCAGTGATCTGTCCTATGGGCAACAGAGCCGAACTTATACTTTCTGGTCAGTGAATCTAATACTTGTATAATGTCGGGAAAATGTTGTACCATGGATACTTCAAGACCAATTATCTGGCTGCATCATGCGCAAATGCACGATAGTTTTCTACATGTATCTCATATGTATTAGATATTACTATCAAAATAATATACACGATAGTTTTCTACATGTATCTCATATGTACTGGATATTACTATCAAAATAATATACACGATAGTTTTCTACATGTATCTCATATGTTCTGGATATTACTATCAAAATAATATACACGATAGTTTTCTACATGTATCTCATATGTACTGCATATTACTATCAAAATAATATGTAGTTTTTTTAATCAAATCTACATCAATTCCTTTGATCTGAGCAGAAAATTCCAGATTCTGAAAAATTGCCTGGCAATGTTGCCATCGTTTGAGTTACTGAACCCTGGCTTAGGTTTGTCCACAATTAAAGCAGCTTTTTTACCAAAAATCATGTTGCTTTTAAAAGTTTTTTCGTTCGAACGTTTCATGATATTCAGAAGCTGTCTTCTGGTAATATATAATGTACTTAAATCCGTCCCTAAAAAAAAAATGTAATCATGTTTATGTATGTACACTAACAAAAATTTGAGAATGATTAACTACAAAAATGACCATACAATTTAAAAAGGAGCAAAAAGGAGCAAAATTTTCTGAAATATTTACCATCCTAAAACTCAAACCTAGTAGAAAAAATTATAGTTGATACTTTACCTGCTTTAACTCATAACTAAATCCTTCAATGTTTGTGGACACTGTTATTTTTTTTATAAATTTCCCTACTATATATTCTAAGCGTCACTTTATCTATAAAAATCATATTAAAAACAAATTAAAAGTTAATGTATTTTTGTTACATAGTTGAAGTTCAAGGTTCCATAGTCAAAAAATATTATTTGTAAATTATTACAGCGTAATTAACAAACGAATGTTGAAACAAGATTATTGATTTCTTTTTCATTTATTATCCTCGTGTGATATGCAGTTTAACTTCTTACTTTAATGACGACAAAGATAACTTTGCACACTTTTTAATACTAGGCAGATGTTTAATGACATCTTCTCTATTAAAGTGACATATGTCGGTAGTTCAAAATAGAATTTCATATTTTCGATTTTTTGCCAGATTGGAAGGTTTCTTGTCCCATTGTGCGTCGTCCCCCTCGTACATATCGATTGTATTACGGATCAAAATATTTATAAAACATTTTAGAAGATTACATGCTGCCTTATGTTCGTAAAAATATGCCTCGTGGATGGATTACAGCAGGATAATGATCCAAAGCCCGCCTCTCTAATGTTGACAAATTGATTTACAGCTAAGAAAATTAAAGTTTTGGGCTGGCCGAGTCAGTCACCTTACCTTAATCTAATTTCACTTTTTTGGGAACGCATCAGAAGAAACGTCGGGACACGGAAGCATTCTTCAAAGGCAGTATTCCTTTAGGATCTTCATTCGGAATGGGCGAAAATCTCTGGGTGCACATTAGAAAGACTTGTTAATTACATGCTCTGACGATGTACTGCAGTCCTCAAAGCAAACGGATATGCAAAAAAACTAAATGTTGCTATATGCCGTTGCATTAAGACGTTAATTTCAATAAAAGTTTAGAAAAACTGAATGGTCTCAATACTTTTGCTAAAGTAATTTTGCGAATTTCCGAAATATTTTAAATTCAAGCATATGTCTCAATTGTTCTAATGATGCATTTTTTAGCCTTAAAAGAGGTACAAAGGACTAATTTACATCATTAAGAAATTTTGCTTACACAATATAAACATATCGTTTCAAAACTTTTGCCAATTACTGTATGTTAAAATATTTGGCGTGTCCCTGTAATGAAACAAAAACTATGCGTGTTTAGATAAATAACATAAGCTCATACATGCTCAGTTTATTCAGTTATTGTGATTCCTAAATTTTCACGTTTTGTTAATAAAAAAATTAAAATTAAAAACTCATAAGTAAGCAACGAAAACAAACCCGAGATTAATTGATTGAAACACAATCTTTCTAATGACTATCCGCAATCCATCTTATTTTCAGTTCTCCATCTTTTGAAAAGGCAAAAGTGGCTACACTAGGGTCAGTTTTATAATTACTCTTACAAAAGAATATAACAAGTTTATGCACCATTTGAAAAATACATAATCATATATACAATTTCTCACAATGAATTT
Organism: Maratus michaelseni; assembly: GCA_963931845.1. Taxonomy (NCBI): domain Eukaryota; kingdom Metazoa; phylum Arthropoda; class Arachnida; order Araneae; family Salticidae; genus Maratus; species Maratus michaelseni. Next base: position 247,609,631 of record OZ007589.1, read on the forward strand.
ACAATGCTAATGTATATCACAGATTAAATATAGTCATACAGATTTGACAGTGGAGCAAAAACCCGAACCGGCGCGATACAAGCGCCACTATTGAGCACAGTCAAGAACTAACGCACACGCGCGCGATCTATAAACTGTCAGATTGTCGCGGTCACATGTACCTGTTGGCAGTTTTGTTTATTTAATATCGACACGACAGTTTCTCAGTTTAAATTATTAAGAAAAAGGTATAAATCTGTAAGAAACTCGTGTAAATATGTATATTTGTAAGTATTTGTATGATAAAATAAAATATGTTTGATGTTTTAAACAATAACAAACTGCAGCGACACATTTACATAAAAAAAAAGATAGATACTATACAAATAAGATAAGTAATACCTACCTGTGGCGACACGCCCTGAACGTTTGCGACTGTTGTCACTAGGGGCTCTGAAGTTGCGATTCGGTTACCATTGAGCTTATGGAAGTGTCCTATCTGGTGGAATATATTTAATCTGTGATGTATATCAGCGCGAATGTATGCATACGTTAAAAAGCCGGCCAATCCACAACTACGTCATACGCCATTTCTCCGAAGCTAACGAAAAAGAAAGGCTACCGCGGTGCTTTACGCGTATCTTTTTTTACAGACCGCGGGAGTCACGTGATGCTCGAATCCACCAATGCAGGCGTACGAAAAGAGCATCACGTCACACTAGCGGTCTGTTAAAAAAGATAAGTGGAATGAACCGCGGTAGCCTGTCTTTTTCGTTAGCCTCGCCATTTCTCGAGGCTATCGAAAAAGACAGGCTACCGCGGTGCATTCCACTTATCTTTTTTTACAGACCGCTAGAGTGAGCTCTTTTCGTACATCTGCATTGGTGCATTCGAGCATCACGTGACTCCCGCGGTCTGTAAAAAAGGATACGCGTAAAGCACCGCGGTAGCCTTTCTTTTTCGTTAGCCTCGCCATTTCTGAAGCAATCCTTATTGTATGGTGTTGGTTATATATAGTACAAATGGTCGCTTGATCTTTCACAAGCGCATATTCGGAAATTCTTAATGTAGTGACCCTGAAGGATATATAGATATAAATGAAACACTTCGCTGTATAGTAAATATGCGATTACTTGTTTCTCGTATACATTATATTCAACGATTAACTTCAATATTTGACTCCTCAGCTATGTGTCACATTAAAGTTCATCTACATTATAGCATTATAGTTCTAGGGATTGGAGTTCTAGGCGTTAAATCATAAGACCCAACTAATTAGTGACGGGTAAACAACCAATGAAGCACACTGATTGGTTGAAAATCCTGTTCTTCGAAGACCCGTAGACTTGGGAAGACGATTACGCCCTAATAAGAACCGAGGCTAACGAAAAAGACAGGCTACCGCGGTGCATTCTACTTATCTTTTTTTACAGACCGATAGAATGACGTGATGTTTTTTTCGTACACCTGCATTGGTGCATTCGAGCATCACATGACTCCGGCGGTCTGTAAAAAAAGATACGCGTAAAGCACCGCGATAGCATTTCTTTTTCGTTAGCCTCGATAAGAACGCAGCATTATAATATAAACGTTGCAACAGGGCAACACTAGATACCGGACTTGATTATTCATTCAAGGCAAACGAAAAAGTGCCGTGGCCGAGCGCGACCTACGTTATACACGGCCGGTGCATGACATTTAAAACGTCACACGGAGTGGATCATTTTTACATGGTTTTTGGTGCAAAGCGGCGAGCCCACCGTTTTGCACCAATCGCCATGTAAAAATGATCCACTCCATGTGACGTTTTAAACGTCATGCACCGGCCGTGTATAACGTAGGTCGCGGGCCGAGTGGTTAAGACACCATTCCGCTAATCGCTTGAGAGCGTAGGAGTTAGGTCGATGGGTTCGACTCCCGCCAGCTCCATTGCACACACTTTGTGGAGCTTCCGAATGTGACTCTACTTATAAGCGGGCAATTGATGTCAAGCACACAAGTCAGATGTGTGTTTGCAATAAACAAACAAAATAAACGAAAAAGACAGGATACCGCGGTGCATTCCACTTATCTTTTTTTACAGACTGCTAGAGTGACGTATGCTCTTTTCGCACACTTGCATTGGTGCATTCGAGCATCACGTGACTCCCGCGGTTCATCGTTTTGTACTAATCGCTGTATATCTTTGGTCATGGCTAGCCACTACGAGGCTAACGAAAAAGAAAGGCTACCACGGTGCTTGCCGTGTATCTTTTTTTACAGACCGCGGGAGTCACGTGATGCTCGAGTGCACCAATGCAAGTGTACGAAAAGAGCATCACGTCACTCTAACGGTCTGTAAAAAATAAAAGTGGAATGCACCGCGGTAGCCTGTCTTTTCGTTAGCCTCGCAGCCACTAATGGTGACGTCATTATAATGAATGATCAAGCCCAGTATGTAGTGTAGACCTGGTTGCAATCATACGATGGGCTCGTTCAGAGACCGAAATGGAGGTTGTTGGTATAATTGGGAAATGACGTCATATTAGTTTCTAACGAGGCTAACGAAAAAGACAGGCTACCCTGGTGCATTCCATTTATCCTTTTTGCAGACCGCTAGAGTGACATGAAGCTCTTTTCATACACCTGCATTGGTGCATTCGAGCATCACGTGACTCCCTTGGTCTGTAAAAAAAAGATACGCGTAAAGCACCGCGGTAGCCTTTCTTTTTCGTTAGCCTCGAGTTTCTAAGGCTACATCGGCTACAATAAATAGTGTGGAACCGAATACAAAAACTAACTAGTACTAAAAAATTGAATCAAATAAATGTACAACGATGCTGAATGATAAGAGGTCGAACACAGCGGCATCTGCTAGTACTTTTCAATGTAAAATTTGTATAAGAATTAAACTGACAAAACGTTTCGGCTACTGTTAAGTATTTTACATACTTAAATCATATCCTGTTTCTTCTAACTTTGATAGTGATTTTCATAATCTTTAAAATTAGGAAAGATAGTGATGATGGTTAAAAAATGATATTTACTAAATAATAATTTATTATAATTTTGTTTAAATTGAAAAGAGCTAGCAGGTATCGCTGCGATCGCCCTATTATCGTACAACATCGTTGCACGTTTATCGTCTACAATTTTGTAGTACTTTTTAAACCATGACTAGGACAGTCGGTCTTCACACTATGTATTCTAGGTTGTGTACTCAGGGTAGTTTGGTTAAAACGGCAGTGAAAGGTTTTGGGTAAAGTTGTGGGCATGTTTACAAACAAAAACTTCCGTCAAGCAATCTACCCCTACATTTTTATCATGAAGATCATTGCCAGAATTGTTCTGCCGACGTTAGCTAATTATATCATAAACAGGTTAAACTTAGACCAATCAAATGGTTAGAACTCAAGTGTACTGTAGGAGACATAAAGCACGACAGTTAACAGTTGCAGTTAGCTATAAAGTGAACAAACAAACCAGGTTTCCCCAAAACATGAACACTTTACCCAACAAAGTTCTGTAGATAATGTGGGTCTGGAGAATCCTGGATAATATTTGACTCTGATCTCTACGAGTAACCCGCAAAAAGTCTCACGTGATATCAATCTCTGAACGCTTCATTACCCATGTGTTAACCTACGTAACTCAGGTCGTGGACCGTGAATTCAACCGATAGATGGAAAATCACAAATCCATGGTTTGACCACGTGAAATTTGTGATAGATTTGTGGGAGATCCTAGGCTTTCTGAAATTCTTCAGACCGCTATCTATGTTATACACAGCCGGTTTATGACGTTTAAAACGTCACACAGAGTGGATCATCTTTACATGGCGGTTGGTACAAAGCGTTGTGCGAAGGTTTTTAGCATACTCCGTGTAAAGATTATCCACCCCGTGTGACGTTTTAAAAGTCGTGAACCAGCCGTGTATAACGTAGGTCGCGTTCAGATAGGGCAACACTGGATACCGGGCTTGCTCATTCATTCTCATGACGGCACAAATAGTGGCTGGCCGCGATTAGCGATTCGTACAAAACGGCGCGCCCATCGTTTTGTTCCAATCGCTGTATGTCTTTGGTCGCGGTCAGCCACCACGAGGCTAACAAAAAAGACAGGCTACCGCGGTGCATTCCACTTATCTTTTTTTACAGACCGCTAGAGTGACTTGATGCTCTTTTCGAACACCTTCATTGGTGCATTCGAGCATCACGTGACGCCGGCGGTCTGTAAAAAAAGATACGCGTAAAGCACCACGGTAACCTTTCTTTTTCGTTAGCCTCGCAGCCACCATTTGTGACGTCATAATAAGGAATGAGCAAGCCCGGTATCTAGTGTAGCCGTAGTTCAGACATGCCTCACAACATTGTGGACTGCTTTCATCTGTAGTTAGAGTTGCAAAAAAACGGTTTATTCCCAGGTTTATTTCCAAAAGACCCGGTTTATTCCCCCAAAAAAAAGTTTATTTCCAGGAAGCCCGTTTTATTCCCAGGTTTAAACCGGGTTTTTTCTAGCCTTTGCAACTCTATCTGTAATGAAATAAGAGTGAACTTGTGATTATCTACCAAAATTCTCATCGCAACGTTGCAATTGTATGTAATCACAACTCCCCAGATTCGCAAGTAGTTTTTTAAAATCAGAATTTACAGTTAACTTTGTCAAACACTGAAGCCAATTTTTCCGATAGGTCACGTAAATAAATCTCTTCAGAATACCTTATTTGTCTTCTTTCTTCATTTGAGCAGAGGTAAAATGTATTTCGCATTTCTATAATCTTAATTGGCATTATTTAGTGAGTCACTTTAATTTTATAGTATAGTATTTTCATAGTTAGAGCACCATAATTGTCTAGTTTCGCCTTAGCGCTACTCGCTAGCTACAACCTAAATATATAGCGTAATTTGACAACTATTAAAAATAGTTCCTATTGAAGTTTTATTAACTTTGTACATTTCGAAAAACATGAAGCTCAAAACCAAATACAGTCCGATTTTACTACAAGATAGATTTTTGTAAAAGCACAATTTATACAAATAATATAATATATGGAATAAAAAAGATCCGTAAATTTACAAACTAAAGTGGTGGACCTCTAAACAACTTTAGGACTTTTTGAACTTTTGAAAAAAATCTTAGTGTAAGTTTCAAACATTTCAAAAACACATACGCACCAATACAATTATTTGTAATTGTATTGCATCAGAAAGCTTAAATTAAAAAAAATCTTTTGATATGCATTGATTAAAAAGGCTGGAAAATGTTATGCAAAGTATAAATCTTTAATATTCAGATTTTTAATGATTTCGCTAAATCTTCTAATGCACGTTAAATTTTGTTTAGTGGATGCGTTTATGCTAGCTCACTGAATAAAGCCATATGAAGTATTAACTATCTTAATTTCCTAAAACAATAGAATAGTAAGAATGAACTATCATGCGCATTGTGAATTTCATTATTTGTGAACTAAATGGAAATACTGATCTTTCTGGTCATTATTAAAATAAATGTATGGTGCCCATTGCTGTTTTCACCAAATATTTTCTTTTTGAAATATTTACTGTCAAACACTTTTAATGAAATAACATGTGCGGAAAAGAGTAGAAAGTGCAGGCTCATTTTCTAGTTTCGTAACAACCCCCCCCTCCCCCTTTTTGTATTTTTAAGATTGAGTAGTCAGTTTAAATTCCTTACCATATCTGATTACTTTTACAAACTTAATCTAAATACATCGCGCATATTTATTGGAATTTCCACATATGTAAATATTGGGAAAAGATGTGTTATTCACGCACCGATGTTTGGCGACTTTTTGGTTGGCGCGGTTTTCAAGCCTGGGCCAAACCAATAACTTAATACAATAGCTAGGTTGCCATTAAAGGAAAAAATCCCGTAAATTTGGCGACTTTTTTCCTTTTTATAACAGATTTTTTAAAAAACTGTGCGTGAGTGTATGACATCATAGCCAAATATTGTTTTCTCGGGCAAAATTCTTTCTCTATTGTAAGAATAGTATATTTAGTTTGACGATTCCTCGAGGATAAAATATTGCTTACCGTTTACGGAGTTTTCATTGCATTTTTTCAGCAAATAAAAAGAAAAATTTCAGTTATAACTTAATTAGTTTCATAAATGCACACTTAAAGGTCAGTGTAGAAAAATGTAGTATATACATGTAAACTAACTGGTAGTGATAAATTAAACCGTTTTTAGAAATATATTTACCAAAGCAGTTCCTAAAACATTTTCCTTAATGTTAATATTTTAAACATTAAAAAGCGCTTTCCACACTTTTTAATTTCAAAGTGAGAAACTTTCTGGAAAAATTCAGTATAAACTCTTAAGTCATATACATTCATTTTTAATCGAGCATTTTGCAAGGACCTGTTTAGTCTTTGTTGATATAAATTTTAATTGGCTTAATGCGCAATTCTGTCTTCATAAATGTTTCGCACTTTATCAAGTCATACATTATATATTTCTTTAAATTTTAATGGAAGCAGCATGGGCGTGCATGTTTCTAATTTCCATTATTCTCCCCACAATTATAGTGAAACTTGTTGTGCATCGGTACAATCGTTTTTTTTCTCTTTTACAAGATACATGCTAATTAAGCAAGACTCCTATTGGAGATTGGAAATCTCTTTATTTTAACTTTTAAACACATGAGTGTATAGTTTTTTTTTCTACAAAATCACTCTCGAAATTTCTTAAAGGTACATTATTTCTAAAGATTAATCTTGAAGTAAGTATTAAAAATTATCACGGTTTCCTTTTTATAAGCAAATTTATACGATATTTGTTTAAAAGCTTGGAAGAGTTTATTTTTGTGTAAATTTTTTTATTAAATATTCTCTCTCGGTATTATGTATCAGCACACGTTAAGCTTTTCCTTAGGCGATATTTGCTAATCTTTCTGTAGTAGACTTAAATTAAGTAGATTAAAATTTTAGTTGCCTTAAGCAATTATTCTACATTTTTTGTTCAGTTGATTTATACGTATACGGGCCCCACTAGTGGCTGAGAGGTTCTGCTCTCAAAGCTGGTAGACGGGAGGTGCTGGGTCCAAATCCCTGTCGCGCTCGTCGACCTAACCGTTCGGAGTTTTCCGTGGTTTTCTTCTAACCTTGCCGTAAATACGGGTTAGGATCCCTAAGAAAGACCCCCACGGAGGGCACACCCCCCAGGGCCTATATCCCTCGTGTTGATAATTGGCCGTCATAAAATCAATCAATCAACCAACCAACTTATACGTATACGAGCATTTCAGTCGTGCTAGATTGTAGTCGAGATTGTTACGTCGTAGCATGTAATGATCCAGTTCCCACCAGGGAAGTATTGAGAGGGTCAGGCTGAGGAGGGGGGCGGGTTACTATCTCTCGCCCAAAACAAAGTAATCAAATTTTAGTTGTTACTTAATAATGGGTAATACTAAGCTTATTTCTAAGCTTTTATAAAAAATCATTCCTCCTCAGTCCCCTACTCGTGATAGAAAATCTTTTCTGATAGATTTCTAGAAGAATGGCACTTTGCTTAGATTTTATACCCATCTAATTTGAATCAAAAATAGCTGCTTTTAATTATTAATTTCTATTTAGTTCCACCGGAGTCTCATCGAGAGATGAATTCTGAATCTTGCACCCTCACCCCACCAAAAAACAAAAAAAGGCCCAAATGATTTTTTAGCTGTTTTCAGAGATTTCATTCACCGTAAACCACTGCTTTTAAAATATCAATGGTACTACTTACGACTTCATATAATTTACATTGGGATCACTATTTTCCAAACAATGTTCTTGGTGGATTTCTTTTAACTACCTGTAGAAATGTACCGTGAAGTGTTTTGTAATAGTGGTGCTAATAAAAAAATTGTCGCTAGTCTCATCCTTGATATTTATTCCGTAATTGCTATTGGAGGTCTCGTAGACCACTGCTTTTCTCAATATGAAGTATAAAATGTCGTTCTCTGTTTAACTACTGAAAATAGTGAAATGTTGATTCGTAAAGAGTCTTAGTTCTAACACTATACTTAGGAATATAGTATGTATAATGGTCCTGTACATATAGTTTTTGTACGGAAACTGTATGATAATAACCTGTTATATATAATCTGGTGCGATAACAATTTTGTTATATATACAGGTTTTTGTTATACCCCTCCCTCCGCCCTTAAATTTAGCAATCTAATTTAAACATTCCTTAAGTTTTCATTATTACACCGCCCACACACACACTAAATTTAACAATCTAATTTAAATATTCCTTAAGTTTTCAATATTGCCCCCCCCCACACACACTAAATTTAACAATCTAATTTAAACATTTCCTGTTCTTATTTCCTCTCTACCCCCCCCACCCCCCTCTCTGAAGTTAATAATTTAACTGTTTTTATTTTATTTTTCTAAACCTCTGTAATCACAACTGTTTTCTTTCTAAGACTGTTAATCTATTTAATGTAATAAAATTATTTCCACACTAAAGTTCTTTCTTTTTAAAGTGACATAAAGAAAGTTAATACTTACTATCATATCTGAATTTCATCGCTATGCACTTAGGCTAAAAATAGTTTCAATTCCATGAGAGCATAACTAACTTCAGTGTTCTGCGAACGTTAAAATTCAAAATAAAAAGGAAAACTCTCGCGTTCATAACTTCTTGGCTGTTATGATTCATGCACTTATTTTTACATTTCTCTCACGCGTTTTGATCTGTAGATGCATGTCTCTAAATTTATCATTCACTGTCTAACGAATTTTCATGACTCATCTTCCATTCCCCTATTTCGTAATGTTCGCTTTGTTAAAAGGCAAGCTCTCATGGTATTGAAACTATTTTTAGCCTAAGTGCATAGCAATGTGATTTAATTACGATTGAAAGTACTATTTTTGTTTATGTCGCACTATAAAAGAATTTTAGTGTGGAAATAATTTGGTTATTACATTAAATAGTTTGAGTCTTTTGAAAGAAAAAGAAAATTTAGTTGGAGGTTTAGGAAAAGAAAAAAATAAACAGTTAAATTATTAACTTCAGAATGGTGGAGGGGAAATAACAATAACAAGAACAAAATAAATGTTTAAATTGGATTGTTAAAATTAGGGGAGCGGGCATAATGAAAACTAAAGGAATATTTTAATTGGATTGTTTAAGGGGGGGCGGGGTAGGAGTATAACAAACCTGTGTATATAACAATTATTTGTTATAGGTATCTAAATTTATATTTTGGGAACAGATGTGTTATACTCGCGCACCGATATTCGGCGAGTTTGGTTGGCAATATGTACAAGCAGACTCCAAACTAATAACTTAATAAAATAGCCAGGTTATTAAAAGAAAAATCCTTAAAATTTGGCGACTTTTTTCCTTTTTATAACTAAAAAAAATTGCGCGAGTGCAAGACATCATACCCATAATTTGTATCAAACTTTGAAAGTTTCAATACGAGCACCTAATTTTGATGTATATGGATTTTTCGGCGAATTTCAACTTGGTATACTAAGCAGGAAGACATTCGAAGAAGTTGTTTAGGAAGTACAAACTTCTATTTTCAGCAATATTTTGTATCTAGTATTTTCTACCTTGCATGTGTTAAGAATCCGTATTTTTTTTTGTCGTAAAACTGAAATAAGTACATTCATTCGATGCAATTACTTTCTTATCGATAATTTCTTTTCTTATCATCCGTAGTCGTTATATTCGAGCTGTTTTCACTTTTAAAAAATAATTATTGAAATAGTTTTATTTTACAATGTCTTCCTCAAGTTTGTATTAAAAACTTGCATTAAATTCTCATAACGATTTAATTGCATTACATGAACCCTAATAAATGTTATTCAAAGTATTAAAGAATTATGCAGTGAACATGAACTTTTGACATTCTTCGTTAAATTGTACAAATTGAAAGTTTACATAACATTAAGGAACATTTATATGGAATATTAAATACATCATTAAATTAAACTGTGCTTGAATTTTGTAAAACTCATACTATTAAATAAAATTCGGTGAAACTAAAGCCATTCTCTATGTATGCGAAACATTTTTTTAACTCTTCTATTATGTACTATTAAATTTTTATATTTTTACGAAAAAGGGTATTTAACATTGAATGTTTCTATTACATTTATAACACGGTATAGTTACGTATTTTAGTTTATTACTGTCTTTTATTAGTCTTTACAATTCTTTTGTTGGATTTAGGGTGAAATAAAACCTATAAATTAGAACTAATTGTCATGAAAAATTATATTCATGTTTCTTTCAACACATTTACTTATTTGTAAAACTTTTTTTCACTTAAGTGAAATATTACGCCACTTTTAATCCATGTGGGATATCTAAATTTAGAGGGATTTCTTCCCAACACCGCAGAGAATGTTAAAACAAATTGCAGAAATTTGTTTCATGACACATTCCTCTCTCTCAAATATTAATGCGTCCCATGGTGTTACAGTGAAGAAATGTTATGGCACATTAGTCATTTAAGAGTCGAATTGCAAAAGTTACAATCAAGAATTAACTCATTTCTCTTCATTTTAAAACAATTTCCTCGAGGAATCTGTATCGTTTTGGTGCTGTTGTCCCATGAATGATGTAATGTAGGCATTAAATTGCTCCGATAAATGTACAAATATATTACTAAATGTATATAAATATTAAGAGAAGGTGTACAGAAAGGGAATTAATTACAAAGTTTGTTAGTTTTTCGTTATTGAACCAAATACAAATCCTAACACGTTCAGGTAAAATCAAAGATAGGGTGACTGAATTCTTAAAATTTATTTTAATTAGGCGGAGAGCCGAAATGCTTAGTTAAGATTTTTATTTGACATTTTTAATCTCTATTAAATCCCTTTATTTTCTGTCAAGGCTTTTGCGGTTGCAAATGACCAGAAATAAAATAAAGGGGAAATAATATTTTAGTTTATCGGGAAAATCCGATCATTAGTTTTTTAGAATATAAAGATTTTATTTTTCGAGGCTTGAAGACATCATTCAAATATTCATACAAGAGGACAAATTTATGAATTGCTAGTGGCCTGCTTGATCACTTAAGCCAGTTAACCCTTAACCGCTGGGACAAAAATTATCTCGTAGATACTGCGAGTGGTCTCCAATGCCGCTTGATCGAAGTATGAATAAAAAGCTTGATTTACTTATACGATACTCTTCTTGTGCTAAACTTCATGTAGAGGATTTTATAAGATACTGCGAGTGGTCTCCAATGCCGCTTGATCGAAGTATGAATAAAAAGCTTGATTTACTTATACGATACTCTTCTTGTGCTAAACTTCATGTAGAGGATTTTATAAGGTTGCACTATTAAAAAAATCTCTAGCTTTTTTTAAATCTCTAGCCTTAGTACTATCCTACTAAGGCTCCAAACGAAGTGTTATTAGTATCTATAGTTAAACTGAGAATTAAGTTAAACTGATAAATTGAATAAAAACAGACTAACTGCAGTTAAATCTTAAATTGCAGAGGCAAATGTGCACTCACCTTGATTAAAAAAAACTGGTGCTAGTTTAATCCACTATAGGATTGCTTAGTTTCCGTTTATTTAGTCGGAAAACATTTTTGATTTGCTTGTTATAGAAATTATATATGAAAGTTACGCATTATCACACACACACACACACACACACAATAAACTATATATGCCTAGTTATAAAACTGAATAATAAAGGCTTATTAAAAAAATTAATATAAAGATTGACATGTTTCAAACGCACAAACGGCGAGATATTTCAAGATCAACATGATAAATTCTCTCAAATGTCTTTGAAAATAAACATATGTATAATAAATACATGTGTTTAAAAATGGTCAACTGTAGACGTGATAACATTTTCTTATCGCCTTTTCTTTAATTTGTAAAGCGTCTCGTACCAAATTTGAGGTTTTTGAAAAGAGCTCGATTCATTAGATATGCAGCGAGACCAAGCTTCCACTAATTTTCCGCGATATGTGGATTAATTTGACCTAGTAAAACAGTTTCGAACAAATTTTATTTCACGAATCTTTAATTTCGGAATTCTACGGGGAATATTTCATAGAAAAATGTCTGGTGTGAAACTTGTTAAACCTGGGTCAAATTAACCCACATATTACGGAAGTTTAGTGAGAGCTTGGCACCTCTGCATATGTTCTCGCTACGTATAGATTTCTATTGATTCGCAGAAATAGAATGAATTAAATTAAAATCTATCTAACAAAAACATAACTGAAAAAAAGGGAGCAAAGTTCTGTTTACCCCCCTCCTCCCAACAAGAAAAGAAGTGATATGTAAGTGGGTGCCAAGTTCAAATAAAATGGACTCAAACTTACCGACTGAAGTATTTAAGCATTGTTTAAAAATACAAATTATTGATAGTATATTAATAAATCTAGAACATAGCTAGTTTTTCCCCTAAGAATCATTTATCTCTACTAATGACATTATTATATCAAAACCTATTTCATGTTTGGAGAACTTAATTTGAATGTTTTGAGGCTTCTGAAAGGGGTGGAGTCTCTAGAGTGATGACTAAGGACAAGCGTAAGAGTATCTGTCTCTTTGTCAGGCCTTAGTCTGTATTGAGGTTTCTAGGAGTGGTGGTCGCTAGAGTGATAATCAAAGACGAACCGAGGTGTATCTGTGTTCATTTGTTTATAAAATTTTTAACCCGAGTCATTTGTTTATAATATTAAAAATTATTATAATGAGTATTTTATTAAGATATGAAAATGATAGGCATAATATTTAGCAAAATTTTGCCAAGTTCTAGATTTATTATTAATATGCTATCAATTTTTATTTTTAAACAATGCTATACTTCAATAGCTAAGTTTGAGTGCATTTTATTTGTACTTGGCACCCACTTACACATCGCTTCTTTTCTTGGTTTTTTTTTTTTACAGAACTTGGTTCCCTTTTCAGTTATGTGTTGGATATCATTACTTTTTGTGCAGTTACAATATACTTAAATACTTAATGGTTTTTAATATGTTTACAAGTAACTATTATATTCACCAGACAATTTAAATTTCCTACAGCAAAATGTTTGACTGTCAATTTGCGGCAGAAATCTGTTTTAATACTGCTGTATTTAATGTTTATTTTGAGACAAAATGTATTGATTTGAAGTTTTTATTTCTGAAATAGACATAATTTTATGTTTTACTATTACAAACTCGTTAACATATAAATCAACAGTCAGATTCATATTTACAAATAAAATGATGAAGCTATACAAATAATATCAAACAAATAGTATAAAATTTGAACAAGCACTAACAAAAGTCCGGCTAGCCCTTACTAATATAGGTTTTTAGTCTGATGAAAGAAAGTATTGGTTCAAACTATAATTAAAAACAAAATGCTAATGCACCTTTTAGCTTAATTATAACGTTTGACACCTAGCGTACAAACTTGTAATTATTACAGTAACAGTAATTATTAAAATTTGAATTCGTCCACTGAAACTGCAGCATAACAAGAATTGAAATCTAAAAAACCCTTTGTATCAAACAGTTTCAAAGTTCGTATCACTATCGAAAGACATCGGAATGATACAGTAATTGAATGATACAGATTGTAACAGTAATTATTAAAATTTGAATTCGTCTACTGAAAATGCAGCATAAGAATTTGAATCTAAAAAACCCTTTGTATCAAACAGTTTGAAAGTTCGTATCACTATCGAAAGACATCGGAATGATACTTGATAGTCCTCTGCAAGCATTATCTTTACACTCAGCGGAAATAGAGTACGCGTAGCACTGGCATGGCGTTGAGAGTCCGAGACACCGCAAGGTTGTCCACAGCCACACTGCCTAGACCCATGATAGCCACACATTCATGATCAATATTTATTTGAACCATAGGAATGACTCTTTTGTTTACATTTTTATATCCGGGATTAGACTAATTTCAACTGCGGATGTCTCGAAATATATGCGTATTTCGATATATGTATACTCAAGATGTTTTTGTTTTTTCACAATGTGTCTAAACAGGTAAATTTTATGCACAATTACTCAAAAAATTATCTGAAATTAGCCAGAAATGGCTGATCAGGTGATTTTGCTGCAAGGTCAGTCAGAATTAAACATTTGGCGCTATTTTTGGCAAATTAAAATTTCGCCAAGTAGATGTAACATTAAAGTAAAAAGGGACACCCCCGCCAAGTGGGTAATTAATCGATTTTCAGAATTTTTGTTTTACGTTCCTTATAGTGTAAACTAACTTCGTACCAAATTTTAAGTCTGTAGCAGTAGATATACGAGATCTTCTTTTGATGAATGAGTGAGTCGGTAATAAAATTATCGATTATCAGAAATTTTCAAATATCATAATCTCGGAAACAAATGCCTTATTCATAAAATTTTGGATTCTGGAAAATTAAGTGGGGGGGGGGGTTACTACACATCTAAAATTAAAAGTATGTAGGTAAAATGGATTTTCAGTAGTAGTGTCGAAATTTGCCGAAAACAGGTCGAAATGGTTCGTGTAATACGCGATATTTCCAATGATTGGTCACTTTCGATTTTAGACGTTTTGTTAAATATCTGGAAAGATACATGAGGAATTATCCTGAAACTTCCGGAGTGTAAACATGATTGACGTCATACATTTCCGCGAAGATTTTTTCCCGAAACCCCATAAGGGACCGTCAACAAATTGAAGACAAACGAATATCTTTTGAATAACCCTGTAAAAACTAATATTGCAAAAAGCATTCAAACTGTAGATTATGATTAAGTGGCTTATTGTAATAATTCGGGTTCATTATTATGAAGATAGCATGTATACTCGAAGAGAAATTCACGTTTTTATAAAAACAGTCCCAAATTTTACCTAGTTGTTTGCTTATAATTTGCAGAGTTTTTAATATAAAAACAAGTTATTTTTGGAAAATATGACAAACACAATTGTACACAATACCGTGCAATCAGAATTAAAAAATAATAAAAATTGTATGAAAAATGAGCAGGTTTACTAAATAGTGTTTCGCTGCGCATGCGCGAATTCAATCAAAATATACTGTGCATAATATATTAGCTAAATGTATAGACCAACTTTTATGAAAGTCTCAAAAACATAGCTTGAAAATTCTGATGTAATCGTCGATAGAATAAGCTCGAAATTTGCTGTTCCCAAAAGGAAGCAAAAAGATGAGGGGTTGTATCAAATATAGAATGAGAGACACTTTATTCTTATGTCAACTTTCATAATAAGCTAGTATATTTGGATACAACCTCTCATCTTTTTGCTTCTTTTTGGGAAGAGCGAAATTCGAGCTTATTAATTCGACGATTACTATCAGAATTTTCAAGCTATGTTTTTGAGACTTTCATAAAAGTTGATCTATACATTTAGCTAATATATTATGCACAGTATATTTTGATTGAATTCGCGCATGCGCAGTGAAACAATATTTAGTAAACCTGCCCATTTTTCATACAATTTTTAATTTTGATTGCAGGGTGTTGTGTACCATTTTGTTTGTCACATGTTCTGAAAAAAAACTTGTTTTTATATTAAAAACTCTGCAAATTATAAGCAAAAAACTTGGTAAAATTTGGGACTTTTTTTGTAAAAACCTGAATTTCTTTTAGAGTATACATGCGATCTTCATAAAAATGAACCCAAATTATTACGATAATCCACTTAATCATAATCTACAGTTTGAATGTTTTTGCAATATTAGTTTTTAGTTATCCAAAATATATTCGTTTTTCTTCAATTTGTTGACGGCCCCTTATGGGGTTTCGGGAAAAAATCTTCGAGGAAATATGACATCAATCATGTTTACACTCCGGAAGTTTCAGGATAATTCCTCATGTATCTTTCCAGATGTTTAACAAAACGTCTAAAATCGCAAGTGACCAATCATCATTGGAAATATAGTGTATAACAGGCTAGTATGTCAGACTAATTTGGCTGACACTCTGCCGTGTGTTTAGATATGCGTATCCAGATCTTACGCAATGAATCGTCCTATTTTGAATTCCTTTAAAATTTGGCACGATAGGCTTTACATTTTTTTTTTTTTTTAAGCAATTAGAAAATTTATTATAGTTGATCATTTTTAAGCTCCTGCATATATTACACATGTGATGCCGTGGCTTATGTTCATTTTCAAAAACCTTTTCGAAAATCGTTTATCATTTTGAACTTGAAAATGTTGCCGTTTCTGTGATTGAAACATGTCGATCCTTACATATAAAGGCTTGTAAAAAAAAACCTTTATTAATATATTCGGTTTTATCGCTTTAAGCATATAACATTAGTTTAATTTACGTGTTAGATTTAATTTCATCACCTGAAATTTTGTACAATTGCATCGTTTGCAGTACAAAAAAAAACTTGAACATGTCTTAAACGGAAAAAAATAATAGTCCCATAAAAGGAATGTGCGACAGTTATGTCTGCTAAATAGAAAAATATTCTATAAAAAAAAAATTTCTGGGTTCGTAGGGATTCAGTTTTCACAGGTATTTTTATAACTGCAATAATCCACCTGTCAGGAAGTACTTAAGTGAGCAAAACACATGGGTACCATACTGATGTATGCGAAAGTATACATATAGCTATAAACCGATATTTCCAGCTATCTAACACGAGAGGGGTAAATGGAGTTCTATCTATAAATTCTTGAATTTTTTTCTATTCTCGGGAAACTTTTCATCCAAGGGATTTACCATGCTAATTGTATAGGGTTGCAATAGGGTTTTCAGATTTCGTAGAAATATTTGAAATAACACACTGGAGGGGGGGGAGGCCCTTAAATACTCGTTTTCGCATTTGTTGAAAATCCCTAGTCTCATGTTGCCACATGCACCCGCTGGAAAAATGAAATTTTATTTTTCCTAGAACTTTGTTCTAATCAAATAGACAATCCTTAACACTGCTCTTAGAAAGATGGTACCAAATATCCTTGATACGACATTGCTTCAGAATATTCTTAAAAAAGAGGTAAGGTAGCTGGAGCTTCCAAATCTCTAACTTCTCATTAAAAATCGTGCTCTATATGCACAATAAAACACTAATAAAAATATATACTCTCATGTCTTTGATCTGGGATTTCATATGCAAATCTAGTATTGTAACCTGTCTAAAATTCGTAACAAATTTTAAAAACCACCAAAGTGTTGCAGGTACCTCCCTATCACCATCGTGTGTGACTTTCAAATTGGATTCTTTTAATCAACGGGTCAAAAAATGTTAGGAAAAATATATATTCCCAATGAGAATATAGACCAACAGTACACTTTTTTTTTTCTAAGATGTACTTTTTTTCTACGAATGATGTCTACGACTCCCCACTCTATAGTCAAAAATAGCGTAATTAAACCTTGATTGAAGAGAATTCCGGCTTTTTTTCTGTTGATTTTAGTTTAAAATAAATTATTTAAATTTCATACATGCATTATTTTTATGAAACAATTATATAAATTATACTTTTGTTTACTTTTATCTCCATACTGTTACTACTCGCGATTATGTAATGTATGGCTGGATTACTTCCCTCATGATTCCCTAAGTTTTACAAATACAGCTACTCCTATATAAGTCGCAAAGTTGGCGTCACCTAGGAATCCAAAGAAATGCCCGACCTGTTCAATTGTAAAATTTTTAGATTTTTTTGTTAAAAGATGTAATTGAATATACATGGTATTTTCTCCTGTAATATATTCATTTAATTTTTCTAAATTTAGAGATTACCCCGAAACATTTTAATTTATGCACTTTTTCTTAAATCTTTATAGTTATGCAATTTCTTCGGGCTGCTTTATCACAGAAAATGTCAAGTGGGTCCTACCGTCGAAAGTGAATAGTATATTTTTACGTAGATGTAGTGCATCGTAATTCTTCTAAGTTTATGAATAGCATTTTTAATAGTGTATAGTGTCAATCGATTGGTACCAAATCTCTTCAATAACATTTTATTAACAAGAGTTTGCAGGGCGTGATATTTTTCTTTTTTTTAAATGAGAATTATCTACTCTCAAAATTGTAATTTTGATGGTACATGAACTTGGTTTTAACGATAAATTATCAGTTATTTTCTGAGTTGTTTGATTTTGTCCGACTTGTCTCTATCTCAGTATCTTGACAACATAAGATATTAAACTGAAACAACCTTCAAAATATTGCATAACTGAGCAAAAACCTTAATCGGATCTACATGATATAAATTGTTACTTTTTCATAATCGGTATTCAATACATGTAAAAGATATAACCCTATTTCAGTAAATATTAAGTATTGCGTATTTGAAGATTCTTTCTTAATCCACAATATAATTGCTTCAAATTCTGCCTATAATCGGAATGCTTTTTTAGATTCCAGCAACTACGGTTTATCAGTCATTGTCGGAAGTCGAGTGTCTTCTCACAATTTTCCGAAAAATGTGATCACGTTATAAAACTTGCAGAATTGTCTTGGAAAATTATTGAAAATGTTTTAACTTCGAAAAGTTGGCATATCTATTATTGTTTCTCGTGAGACTAAAACAATTTTCGAAGCTACATATATATTTTTGTTTATATATATTTCAATTATCCTTTTTCTAATTATAGGTGTATACAGATTCTAAAGAAATGGACAACTTTGAATATAATTCTCCTATATCCGAATTGCAACAAAGTACAGAAAGTGTTTTGATTTCAGAGTATGCGACGACAATGATTCAGGTGATTGATGAAGTTTCTGAATCAAGTACCAACGTACTTGATGGTATGTACGTATTTTATGGAATGGGTGGAATTCTAATATTTTTTGTCATCTATATGATTTGCTATAGCTATCTTATACATATGAAAGAGAAAGAAGAAGAACGAGAGATAGAACTTAGAAGGTTAAATGAAAGGGCTTCGCACACATACCGAAACCCGCCTATGGAGGAAGGAAGAATTTTCATTGAAGATTTTCATGGGATCTCAGTAAATCCAAGTAAAATACTACCACGGCAATTAGCTGGAGCTTGTCATGCTACTGAACGTGAACATCCAGATGGAGCACAAAGAGAAAACGAAGAATCCAGAACCATAGAAGAAATGAATACTAGTTTCCGTTCTCCCCAACAAATTGTAGATAGGAAATTTTTCCCCGAAGATTTCCAAGATCTATTATGTCCAAATACTACTACTCCAGAACAAGCGAAGGAAAGGTATCGTACTGCCTTACAAAACCCTGATAGTCATGATAAAATGCTCGGTTGGATGTCGACACCACCCCTGTGTTTCTCTTCTCCTAGAGAAAGCAAAGAAAGAATACCTTACCCTGAAGATTTTCGAAATTTATGCCCAAATACAACACAAATAGAAAAATGTGAAAGTTTGAAGGATCAGAAATCTCAGGAAAATGCTACTACCACACCTTCAAAAAGTAATGTTGGCCAGTCATCTTATACCGAAGGACAAAGTCGAAGTTCGCCTACTTCTCCTGACGTTGTACGGAGAAGATTGACTACAATTGAAGGTACACCTCGAAGACCATCTTCATGGCGATGACTTTAATTTGGCATCAGTTTCATAAAATATCTTCTATCATTATATAATGATTTTAAGAACGATGAATAATTTTCAAATACATTGACGTGCACATTGTAATGTGTGGCTTTTTTAATCTTTAAACTTGTGTGCTGATTTTTAATAAAGTGTATTTAATTGTTTAATTCCATTGCATTGTACAGCGTTGTATATTTATCATTTATACACAAAGTAATATGTAAAAAATTTTAAATTTAAAACTGCATAACTGAATACGCATTTTTGTCAGTTATTGCTCATAGACATTACTGTGACGGATCACTCGTTTGTACCTGCATATGAACGATAAATACAATGCGTGCCATACTCAACATTAAGCATCTTTTTGTGCACCTCAGTAATATATATATTCATATCAACTTCAATATGTTTGAAATATTATAACATTAGAATATATTGCAAATGATTTTTCCCCATTGACCCTAATGTAACGGAATACTTAAATATGCCTGTAAATGAACTATGATGACAAAATTAAATTAGGACTGATTAAAGTCAATTCTACATACTTCCATTTTCAATACCCATCATGCCATAGTAAATCTTATTATATATAAACTACATATAAATTGGACTATATTTACGCAAGTTGGAGCTCAGAGTGGCAGACAAAGCAAATTTAAATAATCTTTTCAACTACGTTGGAAAGTGTTTAATGCTTAAAAACAAATTTATATATTAAACATGAATATATTTGTCGCGGTGCTTATTAACGACAGTACAGTGCTCCCAACTGAAATCTGAATCTATCTAAAAATTTTAATGATTTATTCAAAAAGCAGCAGTTATAACTGAAAGGTGGCTTGGATGTTTAAAATATAAAAAAAATATACAGATAATTACGCTTTTGCATTTGTGTTAGTGAGCAATTCAAAAATTAATGTAAAAGGATTTAAATTTGCATTTTTTTCAACTAATTTTTTGGATTTTAAAATTTAACCCTACAATGGAATAATGAATCATTTTGACTCCTTGTTGGAATAAATCACAGGGGCGGTATGAATTAACGTGAAGCGATGCATTCTACCTTTTTAAAATACTTCGAATTTGTTTCAACAATCCATAAACAAGCTACTATACGTGGGTGAAATTGTCATTTTCAATTAAGAGTCTGACTTCTGTTGCTTCCAATCAAGGAAATAAGAGCAATTCTTCCATTCCAGGTTTAAAATGGCTTGCTACCTTTATATAATGTATGCAGCACTATTCATTTTAGAATCCAGAGAGAATGTTATTGTTCGCAAATTGGAGACGGCATAAAAAAAAGTATATTTAGGTATGTCAGTAAGATCGGCCAGTTTTCGGAAAACATCGCTTAGTTTTGAGACGCTAAAATTAGCTATCCAAAACTTTTTATTTCTTCGCACGGTCATTAGAAATGTAGTTATAGCTATTTTTGTTTAACTCTCAATCTGGAAGTTTGTATTTAAATAGGCTTAAGAAGATTTAATATTGAGACTAAGAAAAATACCCTCCCCCCCCCCCCCCGGAAAAAAAAAAAAAAAAAAAAAAAAAAAAACTGAAATTTGGAAGGAGGGTGGAGATATTTCTAATAATTCTCAGAAATAAAAACTTTACATGCAATTTCTGAAAACCCATGACTTTCAAGAACAATCGGTTACGGAAAACGTTTATCTTAATTTTTTTGGTTTATCGCTTCTAATATATGAAGTTATGAGTGTAACTATCTATAAATATCTGAATTTCCTGAAATTTAAATCTACTTTTATAAAATCGTAAAAAAATGAAATTTTAAATACCGTACATTGTCTAAACGTTCTGACATTTTTTATTTGACTTTTCGTGCAATATCTAAAGAAATGACTTTTTTTAGAACTTTATGTATGTAAAGAAAATGTTTCATCTTATTTCGCAACGGTTTGATGACCAGGAAAATTAGGGGTCAACAATTTGCAAAAAAAAAATTGCGAACGCTCTATAAACATGCTCAAAATGTCGCTGTATGTAGCACATAATCATCTGGCTATTGAACAACAATTGTTCCTATTTGTGTAATAGTACATATAATCATGGAGACAGAACTGTTTCATTAAAACATTTTCTTATTTTTTGTATATAACATCCCTAGCTTTCAAATAACAAGGAGAGGTTCCGAGGTCGGCGTCACAGAATAGGGTGAACGTTTGTGCATAGATAGACAATAGTTAGTACATACATATATGGAAGCCGTAAAGCACAATAATTGAGAAAAAACATTTCAAAGTTTACTTCAGTTGATAATCTGATAAATTTCTTCCATTGGCAAGCGGCTTCGTAGCCTTGTTGGTAGATCACTAGATTCGATATTTTGTGTTTGGTTTCGAATCCTCAGCTAGATTTATTTTTCGCCGCGAAAATGTTTATAAATTGCCTTTTGAGCAAATATGAATTGAACAAATATGAATAATCATTGAAGTTTTCGAAAAATATAACCTAAATTAAATTTTGTATCATATAAATGCATTTTTAACTAAAATTCTGCATGTATAAATATTTAATAAAAAGTAAAAAAAAAAAAAAAAAAAAACTTCTATAGACCAGAAATTTTTGCCTCTCCCTCCCTTTAAGTACATTACGTGGAACGCGTATCTGATCAGGATCGTTTTGCTGTTATCAAGTCACGTGACGTTTGTACTCAGACTGATATATTGGACGTTTCAAAGGTCACTTGGACGTTGGATGTCTTTCACTAAGGTAATACTAATCTTTGTGGAAGACAGTTCCCAGGATAGCTAATCAGGTTTTTTTTCGACATCCAAGATGGCCGATATCCAAAATGGTGAACGTCGAGATTAGTGTAAATAATAAATTTAATTTTTTAAAGGAATTAATTTAAAAACGCAATAAATAAACACAGGTTCAGATTTCAAAGTGCTAGAGCACGGATTTATTGAGACACAAAATTTCAAAGTACAAAGAAATGAAAATATTTCATATTTTAAACGTATTTATGGCCTTTAAATGTACAGTCTAAATGGCATGTAACATGCAAATTAAACTACATAGGCAATTCATCAACAATAAAAGCCATTTGAGTTTACCTTCCTTCGTAAACAAGTCACGTAAAGAGAAAAAGACCAGCGGTTAGGTGCTCTAAAATTTCTTTGGCCACTGCATTCAGTCAAGAATTCTCCAACATCTTTGTTCGTAGATATAAACACATCAGTCAAGAAAACTGCAAACAAAAACAGGCTCAGTATAATAAAACTTTTGATGTTTTGGATGAAACGACAATAGTTTTTGAATGAACGTAACTAGATAAACGGTCATCACTGGGAGTGGCGGGCACTTAACATTATAAATAAATCCTTGAAAACTTTGAATAAATCCTTTAGGATAATGTCACTCACTCCGAATTTGTATTTTCCAGTCAGCGTCCAATTTAGACACTCGATGTATGCAGAATGCGAAAAGGAATTAAATTTCATATAGCGGTAACTCTGCAGATTGTTCCAGAAAAAAGCATTGTTGCAAGTATTGGGAATAGCTGTACTGGTAAAACTAAGTACTCGTACATTATCTTTCGTGAACGTGTGACTCCTTGAAGCTGTATTTCAATTTAAAAAATATCGCAATTCTTCACACTTATACGAATACAATTCAAGTGACGAACAAAATTATTTGATTAGCCCCTATTCACAACGTCAAACGGAGAGTAATACTTTTTATATAGTTTAGAAGTTATATTAAGAAAAACTCCCCATGCCTCAAGAAGTAAAATTCCCATTTTTCTAAGACCCCAAAACTTTCAGAATTATTCTTTCCATTTTATAAATTTTGGGCATTGCCTGACACTAAAAACACATTTTTTTTTTCTTTTTAATGCTAGAAAACGCCGATAATTCTTAAAGCTCGTTCTGTAAGTTTGATATTTTTATAAAGCTATTTCTGTACGTAGTGCTCGTAAATTTTTTTTAGTGTTTTGTGTAGAAACTCTCTCTGATCTAACTTATAGGATCCGAGTACAATATAAAATTTTGATTTCGTAAGATTTTTTGGATAACTATTTTTATGTAAAATGATTTTAATGTAATGAACAAAAATATCTGAAACCTTTTTGTAATTGGAACTCGTTAAACTATTGGTTTAGGAATTAGCTATTGGTGAATGATAAAAGACCTAGTAAATGTCTGCGTAAGTAAATACGTAAGCTGATAACTAAATACGTATGTAAACACACTGTTGTATCTATATCAAAAAAGTAATCGCTTTATTCAAATAAAAGGTAACTAATAGTGCTTTCACCGCTGCCGTAATTCAATTTATTATCTTTTCAACATCTCCGTTTATAATTAAAAAAAAAACTTTCATATAAAAACACGAGTAGTTTTAACTGGTAGCAAACTAGTAATTTTATAGAGAAAAGTGTGATAAACTATCTGGAGTGGTCAGTTTTGAAATATAAAAAATATTTTAAGCGCTGTTTAATGCTTAAAACAGTAGAAATATTTTATTAGATAGAAAAACTATGCCTAGCAATTTAATCATCTTTTGCAGGAGAATATTTGTCTAGATTGTGTTGTAAAATGTCCAATCGTCTTTTAATTTTTCAAAAATTTTTAACTTTTTTTTCAATGTTATATTCAAAATTTCATTACATGATTAGGGAGTTTGACATTGCCTTTTTTACGTACTATTCCCAAATTTTAACCGAAAAAGAAAATCATTCTTCAAACACAGATTATAAAACACTTCCCAAAGAATACTTTAACCAAACTTTGCCGTTAAAAAGGTTAAAGAAGATACCTAAGTAAACGTTTTAGAAAACGCATAACAAATTTAAAACAAATTGAAAATTGTATGCTAAACGTGACATATGAGGTGCATTCGTTTTATAACTGGTTTCACAATGCAAAAAAAAAAAAAATCCTTAATTCAATGAAATGAATTATATCGTCTGCTATGAGCTTAAATGAGCATGCTTTTTTTTTATTACGTACTAGCAGTCTACGCCCGCTGCGCTGGTCGGTTTCTCCAAAAGAACCTTGAATCAAACGAAATATATCGGTGCATTTAATCTTGTATTTTAAAGTAATCTGTATCTTTACCTGGAATATCCTAAAATAACATAAAAAGGATACTTATTTCACTAAGTTATGTTTTTTTTAATACGGTTTACTATTACGTTTACAATTTATTTCCTACCGTTTTCCATTGATTTATATGTTATATAGCTAAATTTTTTAATAACGTGAATTAACCTATATTATTCACAACTAAAAAGAAATGGCGCATCTAGTATTTGTCGAGAACTAAATAAAAATCATGCACTCGTGACATCATAATTCAGTTTTATATTTTAACAGAATAATACGGTTACTATAATTTGTGACTCGTGCTGACACATTGCTGTTATTATTTTTTACGCGTAAGTTTTCGCTATGGTATCTACTGTGAAATTTGGTAATTTTTGAAATTCTATATTTGAAAAATGGAATAATCAGTGGATTTGAAATTTATATCAAGAAAAATACAATTTTTTAACTTTCTAACGTAGTTTGTCTAACAATTTTCTGACAAATACTTTTCGAGCAATTAATTTTTTCAGTAACTTCAAATGTTTCATTTTCCGAGATTAATCTGTGGCAACGATTAGCGAAAATCTCAGTCGTCAGCAACGCATACCTTTTTATTAAAGAGGATGCCACGTTTACAAATGCGAATTTCTTTTTCTACACCTTGCAGCGCTGCAACATTCGTCATGAAGATCTTGCTTTGCGAATGATTTCTTCCATGGTTTAATATATTTATGACTTGTAATGAACGAATCTCCAGTGTTTATTTACTCTAATGGATTGAGATATTAGACTGTTAACATAATTTTAATTGAAGTTATCTGAGAATCTATACATTTTTTAATGCAACTCATCTCCCAAACAATTTTTTGAACGATCTTTTTAAAACTAACTTTTATGCAATTTTATTCCAAAAAATAAATTTTTATGGAAATGGCCGCCTGGCACATGAAAAAAAGATGTGGTTTGCCCGTATTTGTTTTTCTCAGTCACATGACTTGCGCCTTTATTATATGGATTACGCATGATAGGATTTAATAGAATAAAGAAAACTTTTATTAATATCGTTTCAAATTTTGATTCGACTTTCATAAAATTTGAAATGACTCGACAAAATTTTGCAACAATAATATATATTAAATTTCAAACCATTTGGTTGGGTAGTTTTTGCGCTGTTATATGAACGGACAGACCAGACAACTATAGGTGCTACGTATTTATATAATTACGCACGCACCTAAAACAGATTTCAGCATTGACTGCCCGTAGCTGGAAACGTACTCCAAGTCTTTTGTGCAGTTCTGTATATGATCAATATATTTACACAGTCGTATTCTACATAGTATGGTAAAACTTAGTTTAGTAAGAAAATGAGGTTGAAAATTCACCTTCAGCAATTTCTACCAAATACCGAAATGTACTTTTTTTTTTAATCCCTGTATATTACCTACATATTTTTATACACATAAGCTAAAATTTAGTCCAGGCATAAACACTTTTGAAACTTCTCAAATCACACTTCTAGGAATTGCTATTCATAGGTGGACATGTATCCAGTTCTTTTCATAGCACTGGATATGATTTTATTTATATCCTAGAAACATCTCTTAGTATTCTAAATATTGTTGAGCTTTATCCCCCTCAGTGACAAGCCGGTGTTAATCACTGTGCTCCACAATAATACGGAGCCCTATTATGTGACATTGAATCGAGCGGTCTGCCCATGAATACACTGTCAAAGAATTTCGAAGGAAAATTTTTGGCAAAACGCAGATTTCCTCCCATTGAGTAGTATGCGGTAGATGTTTTCAAATTGTTTTTTTTTATAAATATGTCGAAGTTGCTACAGTTTTCACTGATATATATTTTTTATTGAAAATGCTGTAGATTTTATTTAATTTCATCACAAACATTTAATTATATATTATTTAAAAATAAATTTTTATGCCAGTTCAACTAAAAAACGGAAAATTTTTAAGTGTTGCTCATAAAAATACGAAAAAGCGTAGAAATAACAAAAAAAGATAAAAAGTATATGGAAATTTTTGAAAAAGTGATTCTGATATTAAGAAAAGTGCAGGATTCATTACTTGCGCGCATTGAAAGCGTAATGCGGTTGCGGCAGAAAGCGGACCGGTGAGTTAGCAATCCGCTTTATTATGGAGTTCAGTGGTGTTAATACGTTCACTAAGCTCCATGTTTTACTGCAATACAAACAGTTTTTTTAATTAGTATAATTCTACGTATGTAATGCAGTTTTATTACATTGAATGGACTTTACCCACGAGTGGCAACAGCGGGTATGTACCCTCAGAAAAAATACTTTTTATTGGACGAAGGGGAAGCTGTGTTAAAATGTTCTTCACGCCTATTGGTGTTTTTCCTCTTTATACCCGCAGCTGACGTCACATGGGTAAAGTCCATAATGATTGATTACCTCAAGGTTTACATTCATATGTATAATTTTTTTATATCATTTTGGGAGAATCACATTTTTTTAGCATTTAAAATAAAATACAACTAATATTACAATTTAGACCTTTTGCTGGACAGTCAGGGGGTTAAAATGCATAATTCAAATTAAAAAAACACACTTATCCTCAGTAATGCTTACGAATTCTTTTCTGTAGCCATGTATATGAGATATGGAATATATACACACCACGTAACGTAGTATGTAAAATTTTAGTTGAACTACAAAACGCATAACATAACTGAAAATGTCTTTCCATGTGTCCCTGTAACTGAACAATAAATGGTATGCATATCATATTCTACATCAATAATCTTGTAGAAAACGTCAGTAATGTATGTCAATTTCATCATGCTTGAAATAGTGCAATATAAATAAAATACGCTGCAAACAGTTTTTCCCGTAGACTATTAAATAACCAAATACTTTTGTGTGACCCTGTAAATGCTAGTCACTCCATATTCTACAGAAAACATGTTTCATTGCAGCTCAGAAATGCCTATGAATTTCATTAAGTTTGTAACGGTGCAACATCATTGAAATATACCGCAATCGATTTTCCCCATAGACCATAATATAAAATAATAATTTTGAGTGCCCCTGTAAATGAACTACTAGCGGGGATGACCGAGCTATGCTCGATTATCTTCAACTCAATATAACAATTTCTCTGTACAAGATATAAAAATCAGTCTATGTACCCTGAGTGGTTTAATTCTGCTTTTCAGAACGTTCTATGGACGCTGATTAATTGGATCATGCATCTTGGCTACTATTAGGAATTTCTAGAAAATTCTTTCAAATTGAATAAGCAAATTTTTTCGCCAAATGTCATCAAAATATAGCAAAAAGTCGCAAACTTGGCGATATTCTTTCATTTGGCGCCAAGCATGCATTTTGTCATTGATATTCTTGAAATTTCTTGCCAAATCTCACCAACATTTTGCCAAATTTTGCGAAATTTGTCAAAATATTGCGCCAAATTTTAGATTTCGTTTTCTGCCAACTGTTCGACTTAATAAATGTTTCATCCTTCACTCACATTGAAATGCATTGACCCGTAGTGACCCCAAAATTACCCACTAATTGAATGTTATCGTACATGTGACCTAACCCAATACTCTTCTCAATGCAAAACATTAGGAAACAAAATTTAGACAAAATAGTTCGAGCAGTCTTTTAGATAAAATTAGCTTCACCCAGAGCGACACCAAAAGGACCTACTAATCGAATTTTCTCGAACATAGGACACAGTTCAATGGTATTCTCGTGCTGAAAACGATGGGATACAAAATTTAGTCAGAATAGTTTCAGCCATTTTGTACATAAAATAGGATTGACACTTACCCGTAGTGACCCTAAATGACCCACGAATCTAATTTTCTCGAAAATGGGACCTATCCAAATGGTCTTCTTGTGCCCGAAAACGATAGTAAAATTAATTTAGTTAAAATATTTTCAGCCGTTTTTTACATAAAACTAGCTTGTCCCGTAGTGACCCAAAATGACCGATTAATTGAATTTTCCTGAACATGTGACTTATCCCAATGTTCTTTTTGAGCCCGAAAACAGTAGGATAGAAAATATCGTGAAATTCGTTATAGCCGTTTTTAGATGAAATTCGCTTGACCCGTAGTGACCCCAAAATGACCCACTAATTGTATTTTCTCGATCATGTGACCTAACTCAATGATTTTTCGTAATACAAAACGGTAGGATACAAAATTTAGTCAAAATCGTTAGAGCCGTTTTTTCGATAAAATTAGCTTGGACCGTAGTGACCGCCAAAATGACCCCCTAATCGAATTTTCTTGAACATGCTACCTAGCCCAATGGTCTTTTGCCCGAAAATGGTAGGGTACAAAATTAGTCAAAATCTTTAGAGCCGTTTTTTAGATAAAATTAGCTTGAACCGTAGTGACCTCCAAAATGACCCCCTAATCGAATTTTCTTGAACATGTTACCTAGCCCAATGGTCTTTTTCCCAAAAATGGTAGGATACAAAATTAGTCAAAATCGTTAGAGCCGTTCTTAAGGTAAAATTTGCATATGTATACACACATACCCACACACAGACGCACAAGATTTGATCGTATTATAATATATGACAAGTGCTACACATAACATACTCTGTGATAACGATCTTGTAATTCATCTCAATAATGTATATAAATTCCAATATGTTTGAAATAGTGTAACACCATTAAAATTTAAAATACACGGCAAATGATTTTTTACCGTAGATCCTGATGTAACGGAATACTTTTGAGTGCCCTGTAAATGAACTATGAATGCTACATACTTCATTTTTATTACCGAACATCATATAATAATCCTCAATAACATACATTAATTGCATGGCAATCCGTTTACATTTTCGGGAGTTGGAACACGGCCAATAAACCGAATTCATAAACAATTTTCATCTATGTTGGAAAGTATTAAAAAACCCAAATAATATTTACAAACACTTTTTAATTGTAAAATATATTTTCATAAAAATTGTAGTTAATTTATCTTCTGTTGTTGTTAATAACAATACAGTATTGATCTAGTATAAGAAGACGATGTTTCGTATTTTTGTTAATAGAAAACAGTTATATTTCATAAATCTAAATACTTGTACGTAAAAGAAAGATCCTTTATGAATACACGCGACTTCTATTCCTTCTTTGATACAATAAAAGCTAGTATTCATCTTATCCTGTTTTTACCATTCTCTTATAAATTTAAATATTTTAAAATATTCCAGTAATATTGCATAAAGTTTTAAATATTCAGAGTATTTTTTTTTATGTTTTTATGTGATATTTTAACCAGTCTTTTTTTTCTTCAATTTACATTTTTTATATACACACAAATATGAAAAAGAAAGAGAATAGTAAATATGTTTTTAATCTAATAGAAAGCTGATTTTTATTTTAAAGAACAAAAACAAATTACAGGATATATCAATACATACATTAAAAATTTAATTAAAAAACTTTTCCCCTTCGATATTAATTTAAAATTTTGTAGAATATTTTTGAAACAGAATATCCTATGTTAATAAATGCATTTTTGTTAAACTAAAGTATCATTCATGGAAAGAATTTCTTCATTGTAAAAGAGTAGATAGATTTTAATTAAATCAATTTTAATTTAAAAGTTAACCTTAAGAGAAAAAGTCATA
Source organism: Maratus michaelseni (assembly GCA_963931845.1). Taxonomy (NCBI): domain Eukaryota; kingdom Metazoa; phylum Arthropoda; class Arachnida; order Araneae; family Salticidae; genus Maratus; species Maratus michaelseni. The sequence goes on from OZ007589.1 coordinate 247,639,785, forward strand.
AAATAGTTGTAGGCAAATATTAAAAATAAAACTCCGAACGGAAGTATTAATTCTTATTATAAAAGTTGCAGAAAGCTGCAGCTTAAACCAAATTTATTTATTCATTATTATCTGTAAGAATATATAATTAAATTTTCTACAGGTGAATCTGTAATTAAATCAGGTAATAAGAGTTAATCTGTATTTTTAGGATATTGCATTTTTATTTATTTTACACGAAATTACACCCAATGTTAGCTGGGGTGAAGTCGGGTGATTCTGCTAGTAGTAAATAGAATACTATAATAAAGTAACTAATAAATAAAATAGTAAATAAAATAAAATAGTGTATCATAATAGTATAGTACAGTATCATAAATATAGATCATAAGTTTAGTGCCAATAATATGGTATCATAATAGTATATATTAATAGTATATCAAATTAAATAGTAAATAAAGAGTATATGATAAACTAAAATAGTAATTCAGGTGAATGTATAAATAAATCATGTGACTCTATAACTAAATTTTCTTTTAAAATTTCTTTCGTGATTTTACTTTTTTAATATTTATTCATGGGCATTTGCTTTTATGCGTCGAAATTTTTAAAAGTGCAATACGAATCCCTATATGTTTTCTTTTCGTGCAGATTTCATGCTGTATTTACTTAAAGTGCAATTTTTAATTTCTATGTTTTGAAAAATCAAAATATACTATAACATGAAATGTGTTCAAAAATTGTGTAAATAGTGACAAACGCATTTTAGCTGTACCTAAATTTTTCTTACAGGATTGTATATGTAAAGAAACTGTAACAAACATTATAATTAAAAATATATATAACACTTGATTTTGATATAATGGTTAGATTATTCGGTAAAGTTTACCGTCTGATATTTAACCGGAAGTGATTCAGACAAATATTTTTTGAATTACGACGATGTAAAGTTTGGAACTGCTAATGTTAAATTATATTTAATGGTTGCAAAACAGATTTCAATAGCGATTCTTTAAGTATAACACAAAAGTAACTTGTCGGAATGAACTGTAATTTTTTATTAGCATTTTAAAACTTTCTAGAAACCTATTCCTTTTATTTAACTAGGAGCACGACTTTGACACTACTCGTCCTCTGCTTTCAGGTATTCGAATCGTGTACTTAATAAAAAAATTAAATTTGTGATCTCTTTTCATAATATTTGACCTTAGAGATGAATACATGTTTATAGACGATTGAAGTTCAAAATCAATTGCTCCAAAGACAACGAAATAATGTAGTTTTTTATTTGTTCATGTCGTTCAAAATGATGTTTTTCTTTTTGTCTTAAATTTTATCTGTGTGTTCTGAATATCGAAATGTGTATGTATATTTTTTCGCAACACTATCTTGTACATATAATTGAACAGTTACTGCAATAGATAATAAAAAGTTAAATTTTCAATAATAATTTATTGTTTTCAATAAAAGCTTATTACACATTATACAAACTTCATGGTTACATTACACTAAAACTATTTGCGTACTCTGATTCAACTTATGTATAAACATGCCTACATTGTAATTAAATTATCACATTTAATAAGACATGAACATTACAAAAATACACTAAAAACATTAAATTAATACATGCAAACGTTTCGGGTTATAACTTAGCCCCCCCTAAGTGCAATTACATACGTTGACCGGAGAGTTTTCAAACATGTGTACAGTTACTAAAATAAACCAGTTAAAACTTAAATAATTTAAAAACTTAAAATTAAAATTAAAATTAAACTTTAAATTAAAACTTAAAATATTTGAACAACCTCCATTAAAGCAAAATCGTGTATTCAGGTGAAACAGCTGTTCCACCTGAATACACGATTTTGCTGTACACATGTTTGAAAACTCTCCGGACAACGTATGTAATTGCACTGAGGAGGGGCTACGTTATAGCCCGAAACGTTTGCATGCATTAATTTAATGTTTTTAGTGTATTTTTGTAATGTTCATGTCTAATTAAATGTGATAATTTAATTAAAATTTATTCATCAGACGTTAAAAATGTTTAACTATTTTATGCCTACATTGATATAGAAAAGAAAAAAAAATCAAGCATATATTCGCTTTCCGTTTGTGTTTATACATACACAAACAGTACTATGCGACAGCACATTTAATACAATTTGGAGTTTGAAATAGCGTCTTGCATCAGCTCGGATAACGTGATTTTACTCTAACCTGACCTTACCCGCGTTTCTGGTCGAGTCGGGTTGACGGTATTTTTTTTTCTTGCGGGTGGAGTTGACTTTAAATGTTTCAAGTTCAAGCTATCTGCCGGTTTAGTTATGATTCTATCGGGTTGGGTAGTTAACGCAAATTTTCATAAGAAATGCCTGATTATTTTTCAGTTGAAAAACCAATATAGTTGAATATTAATTAGTGTATATATGTGCATTATAGAAAAAAAGATAACACTGATTATAGAGATATACTTGTAGACTGATGTTTTACAATTTTATTAAAATATCGATTAATTTTATTTTACAGTTGCTTCGGGTCGGACTGGAGTCTAAATATTTCAGGTTGAAGTGTGTTGAGTTGGGATCAGGTTTCTTGTTGAAGAACTGTTTGGTCAGGCTCGGATCGGGTTTCGGGTTGACTTTAAGCAGAATTTTCGGGTTCGGGTCTGATGCAACCCGATCCGTGCAAGACTCTATTTGGAACCCTTTGCTTAATTCATTGAAGGGCGTGTTTGCTTTATTTTGAACCGCTTAATTTTAACCATAATTGTCATATAGGCAACAGAATTTTGGAATGAAAAATTGCTTTTTATTAAGTACGTGAAGCAAAACCTTTTACTTTTTTTAAACAAATTCGTTTGTAAATTCTGGTGTTATTTAATCTAATCAACTCTCTACGAATAGACGTACCTGAAAATATTAAAACATTTAATTTTGCTGGTCGAGTACTCCAAGGGGTCTTCGAAGGTATTTCGTTCAATTCGATTTTTCCTCTTACCAAATATATAAGAAATTATCTTCTAAATAGCTGAGTAGTAGGAATGCTGTTTATATATATATTAAAACTAGTTTCTCTACTTCTATTTGTTTATATATCCTTATGTTGATATCCTAAAGAATATTAGGGGTATAACGGTTAATACCTCAGGGTCCTAGAAGACGGTGGAAATACTCAAATGAGTCCCCAATAAATAAAAAATTAAGAACCGCTGTTAGACCATTTTATGTCTATGTCTTTGTCTGAATATAACCATAGATTCCAACAAAACGATATTCGTCCGGAGTCTGGTTGAAGTCAAACTTGTTTTTAATGAGAAATTTCATTTTATAAATAATGTCTAATAATAATAATAATAATAATAATAATAATAATAATAATAATAATCTAAATATAGCATCAAGACATATTTCTTTAAGTATATTTTCTAGTTAAAAAAACGTGTTTTGTTTGGTTCAAACTTCGGAAGAATACCGAAAAGTTAGCATTTACGCTAAAACGCTTTTTTTTTCAAGTTAAATTAATTGTGTTTTAAAGGACTATTAAATATACATATGAATAACTTTATAAGAAAAATGTAGGTTGTAGTGAAAAGAGTGTGGTAATTTGAGAACGTCCTTTATACTTTAAAAAAAATTTATTGATTTTTTTTTTTTTTTATAAAATAAACTATTTACAACTGACAAAGTTCTTAAAAAATTATATTGTTAATAAGTGGATTTTCAATTATTTATATGAAATATAAAATCCGAATGTGAGCTTGCTGTACAATAAAAATATTAAAAATATTTTTGAAAAAAATTTTAAGAAATACATAATCAGTAAATAAGTAATAATGAAAAACATTACAAATAAAAATATTATGGTATTATTTATTCATAATGTTGATGATATATATATATATACGAAAACAATATTAAGTAATTGTTGCAATATTATATTTTAAAATATGTAAGAAAATATTATTATAATATTCCCCAAGTTAATAAATGTCCCTTTGATTTTTGATAAATCTGCATATATTGATTAGAAAAGTCATATTTTCTTTAATCTTTTAATCAAAATCATGCTGCAGTTAATGAAATATTTTCATTACTATAACTTAACACATTTCCTGTATAAAATTACACTCTTTGAAAGATTCCCGTTTTATTTACTGATTTCCGCAGCGACATTCACTGAAGAGAATAGTCTAAGATGTTTACGCTACTCTGCTATTCCTTTATCAGATCAATTTTCAATTTTCCAGATACATAATAGAAGACCTGTTTTCAAAAGTTTCCATTTCTCTCAGTATAGTAAACTAAAACATAAATTTCTTATAGCTTTTCCTAATAACTTTATAGAATTCTTTTCGCTATTTATTTTCTTATATAATATACTGCAACTTATTAAAAAATATTTAGCTGTATGTTGCTTAATTCCAATGAAAAATAGCAGTTATGTAAATAAAGCATTATCTTTTTGAAAATGTTCATTGGTTAATTTACGATTTTTAAGATACGCTTTAAATAAAGCAATAAATAACTTCTGGTATAAATTCATTAAGTATTATTAAATTTATGTTTTGCTTTGAAAAAAGCCTTTTTGACTTTTTTTATCAGCAAAATTTGTAATATAGGTAATAGAATTCAAGAAATGGTGCTTATTTTAATTATCATTTAAGAATATTTTTAATGCATTTAAACTCTTTTAATTAGGATATCTACAGAGTGTTTGATAAACATATTGTCAAATTATAAATGTGCAAAGTAGGTCTTTATTTACTAGCTCTGTCGGCCAGACTAAAATGCAGATATTGAGTACACTCTCTAAAATCCACACAGATTCAGAGAAAATGTTTTGCGGGTGGATTTTTATATTCTGATCTTTTTAAATAACATAAAAAAAAGCTTTAAACCATTGAAGGTTATTTTCCTTTAATATTAACAAACTCGCTTATTATTCCAAATGCTGATCTCAAATGCAAAATGGCTACATTCTGATATATTTCTGAATTTTGTTTTACTTCTGCAATTTATTTGCATGTGTTCTTATTTTGAGATTGTAAAAACGAAGAATGTTTTCCTGTTTTAATAAAGGCAATTTCTGAAAGTAATGTGAAATTGCACATTATAAAACAAATTTCTGCACTCACATTCCGGGTAAGGTCATTCTGAGGCAACAATTGCTAGAACTCACGGTGTAAGACATTTATTCAACCGTGGGTATCCATGTGAACTGACCTAGAGGCTCCAACTTGACCCCTTTCAAATTTTATATAATTGATACAGGACATACATATAGGTATAAGATGGATATCTGCAAACGGCCAGTGTCAGAAATAGTATAGTTGGGGCGCTAGGGGTCCTTTTGTAAAACTCACTATTTCATGGTCGCAGAAAAAACGAGAAAAACACCAAGTTTGCCATCTTATTGCTCATGATACAAGAAACCTTACTTATTGATAATAGGTGATCTAGTACAAAATTTTGTGCTAAAAATGTAATTAGAGTATTAAAAATCACAAATCACCTTTGTCATTACTTGGCCTCAAAGTAGGCCATATGGCCTGTCGCGATGAATTTTACCCGTACTTTAACATGCTGTAACTACTGAAAAATTTATTTTAAAAGTTTGTCACTTTAACAATTAATTGACTATGAAGATGTCATAGAGCTGCTGGAGTTGTTTATTTCTTGCTTAAATATTGATTAATTTATTCAGCTTTGAAATCTTCTAAAAATAAAAATCATCAATTCCACCCAATTTTCAGAAGCGTATATTTCAAAAGGCTCACTCTTGATATGATTACAGTTAGTACCAGTGAAAAGATCACATCTTATTCTATAAGAAAAACATTATTTCATTTTGGGCCTCTTACATATAGGGGTAAAATAATAAAATTAAAAAGACCTATTTTACGCGATATTACTTCTTCGAAGATCTTCTCTTTCAACAAATTTAACACAAATATTTTTATTTACAATAATAAATGTATATATAATTATCTCTTGTTGTGGTCCATGATTGCTTCTTCTCTACCATACTGAATTATTGATAACCGCGTCACCAAGGGGTCACGCCCGATAGCCATGAAAGAATAGCTCCTGGGGATGCTTCAGTAAAATTGACTATTTCATGGTCGCAGAAAACAATGATGAAATCACTACTTTAACCCTCTTATTTCTCAAGATACAATAAATCTTACTCATTAAAAATTGGTGATCTAGTACAACTTTTTATGCTAAAAAACATAATTGGAGTATTAAAAATCGCAAATCATTATCTTAGTCATTACTTGGGCTCAACGTAGGCCATATGGCATGTCGCGATGAATTTTACCCTTTCTTTAACAAGCTGTATCTACTAAATAAATAAATTTAAACATTAGTCAATTTAGCAATATATTACCTATGAAGATGTCATAGAACTGCTGAAGTTATTTTTTTCCTGCTTAAATATTCAGTAATTTATTCAGCTGCAAAATCTCCTAAAAAATTAAAATCATCAATTCTACTCCATTTTCAAAAGCGTATATCTCAGAAGGGACAGTTTTGATTTGATTACGATTAGTACCACTGAAAAGATCAAATTTCAATCTATAAGGAAAACTATCTCATTTTGCTAATATTTTTAGTATGTAATTTTTAATGTAAATTTACTATTTTTTTTACTAATTTCCACTAATTATTTTTACTGAAAAAAAATAGTAAATTTTTTGGTGCAGGTGTAAGTCAAGTCTGTCTACATTATACTAAATTTTTTAAAACAAATTCTAGACAATATAGAGACATTTGGACGGAGATTGTTTTGAGACCTATAAGCTTCAAGGCTGTTCGCCTCGATTAATCCATATTTTTTTTATTCACAGAAACACACACATGACTTTGACAATTACATACATCTTCTAGACAAGATAGCACAAGGAAATAACAGAGAGTTACAACCGAAAGCTAGACATAATGCATGAAATGGAGCTGGCGGGAGTCGAACCCGCCGGCCTTGATTCCTACGTTCACAAGCGATTAGCGGAATGGTGCCTTAACCACTCGGCCACGGAGGCCCCAAACATTGAGACATTTTGAAATCCATTATAAATATAAAGTAATTGTCTTACGAGGTTGCAGATTGGGCGGATTTGCTTATTAAATTTCAAATTGTGCCAAGGACTTTGACCCAGCGTCTATTTTCTAGACTTTATTTTTAAAAATTGAGTAAATGAGAACTGTAACCGTTTTCTAACTGAAATAAATCAGTCCTATATTCATCAGAAAGTATAGTTTATCAGACCAGGGACGTGTCTGTTTCGACTAAAATATAATTACCGTACTCGATGTAGGCTTCTACTCCGAAACTGATGTGCAGCAAAAAGAGAAAATTATACAAAAAATAAAGTCGATCCTACACGGTTCGAGTCGATGCAATGCAATATGTTTGCGTCGGGTCTGGATAAAACATGGTCACCCTAACCGCGACCTACGTTATACACGGCCAGTCGAGGCTAACGGAAAAGAAAGGCTACCGCGGTGCCTTACGCGTATCTTTTTTTAGAGACCGCCGGAGCCACGTGATGCTCGAATGCACCAATGCAGGTGTACGAAAAGAGCATCACGTCACTCTAGCGGTCTGTAAAAAAAGATAAGTGGAATGCACCGCGGTAGCCTGTCTTTTTCGTTAGCTTCGCGGCCAGTTCATGACATTTAAAACGTCACAAGGAGTGGATCATATTTACACGGTAATTGGTACAAAGCGGCACGCCCATCGTTTTGGGCAAAATACCTTGTAAAGATTATACACTCCGCGTGACGTTTTAAAAATCATTAGCCGGCCGTGTATAAAGTAGGTCGCGCTCTTACCGATGCAGATTTGTCACAAATGTCGTAGTATCAACAAATTGGTCAGGCTGTGATTTCACAAAATGATAACAGTGTGAAGTTTCAGATCAGTAAAAAACGGCCATAATGATTTTACACGCGACCTACGTTATACACGACCTACGTTATATATGACGCCACAATGTTATATGGGTTCCAACAGGGCTACTCTAGATACCGGGCCGAGGCTAACGTAAAAGACAAGCTACCGTGGTGCATTCCACTTATCTTTTTTACAGACCGCTAGAGTGACGTGATGCTCTTTTCGTACACTTGCATTGGTGCATTCGAGCATCACGTGACTACCGCGGTCTGTAAAAAAAGATACGCGTAAAGTACCGCGGTAGCATTTCTTTTTCATTAGCCTCGATACCGGGCTTGCTTATTCATTATCATGACGTCACAAATGGTGGCTGGCCGCTACCAGCAATTGGTTCAAGGCGAAACGACAAAATGAAAGACATACAGTGATTGGCACAAAACGACGGGCTCGTCGCTTTGCACCAATTGCTGGTCGCGGCCAGCCACCTTTTGTGACGTCATGATAATGAATGAGCAAGCCCGGTATCTAGTGTAGCCTTGGTAACAGTCAATTGTGAAAATGTGTTTTCAACAAATTACATAATGTTTGTAAATTTTTTTTAACTTCATATGAAATGAAATTAAATCACACTCTCGTGGAGATCCAGCCATTAAGCATAGAAACTTTTCTCCACGAGGTGAAATGTTTATTGAAAATTCATATTTAAGAATACAGATGTTGAATATTGCATTAGAGATTAAAATAAAATTAGTACAAAGTTAGTTCTTACAACACTGGTTGAGATCACAATATTTTTTAATATACATATATATAAGATTGAAATTCATATACATAATCCGGTTATTCACTATTTTTATACGTAATTTTCCTCTCGACTGGCAACAATTTTGAAATTGTTAAGCAAGGCATAACGCGCCAAATCTGAAAACATTTACATGAGTAAAACCGCTCATGGTGGTGTCACTTTTCAAGGGACGAATAACGGGAAAGCGCATTCCCCCATATCTCTTCTCTATAATTATTTCCACTGAACACGCTCTCGCATTACGATGATTACAGTCTCATCATATCTGTTTTTGTCCAAAATCATTTCGACCAATTAATGTTTACTGTCCATATATCGCTAGTCTGGTAGATAAATGTCGTCTACCTTTACTAGCGTTGCAAAGGCTAGAAAAAACCCGGTTTAAACCTGGGAATAAACCGGATTTTTGAAACTCTAACCTTTACCCTCTGAGTTAAGAATAATGGCAGAGATCCAGATAGATATTTCGTTTTTCTTTTTTTTTCTTATATTTTCTGCTTTAAAGGAGGTTTAGCAGGGCTACACTAGATACCTGGCTTGCTCATTCATTATCATGACGTCACAAATGCTGGCTGTGAGGCTAACGAAAAAGACAGGCCAATTATCTTTTTTTACAGACCGCTAGAGTGACGTGATGCTCTTTTCGTACACCTGCATTGGTGAATTCGAACATCACGTGACTCCGGCGGTCTGTAAAAAAAAGGTACACGTAAAGCACCGCGGTAGCCTTTCGTTTTCGTTAGCCTCGTGGTGGCTGGCCGCGACGAAAGACATACAGCGATTGGCGCAAAACGATGGGCACGTCGCTTTGTATCAATCGCTGGTCGCGGCCAACCACTATTTTTAACGTCATCAGAAAGAATGAGCAAGCCCGGTATCAAGTGTTGCCTTGGGTTGAGCAATAAGACTGACTTGTACTTTTTAACTTTTTCGTAAAGAGCGAAAATTTCGCAAAACCGCAGACTTCTGATTAGTCAATATATTTCAAAAATAGCGAATTATATATCTGGATATGCTCGCACGTTCCAAAAATATATCTTTATTATTCGCTGTTAACCGAGCAATCCTGGTTTTGATTATATATCTTATTAGCCAAGTAAATAAATCTTTTGGTACTATCTTATCAGATTTATTTTATATATTTGGGTTTTAGGTAAAACTTATTTTTATGTTTCCATATTAACTTTTATCTCTGTAATTCTTTATGCTATGCTACCTGTTGAACAATTTTAAGAGTAATGTGAGCGATCAAACTTATAATTAGTTTTGTGTTCTATACTCGGCTAAATTGTAAACAATTTTATTAGATGGTCTTTCTATGTTTCTTTACTGATCACTAATTGTCGTTTGTAATAAATATAATCTAAATATACATTTAGCTTTAAGCTAGTTTAAATTAGGGAAAAAAGAAACTTGCGCTGCTTTCTGCAAGATACGGTAAATATAATCCGCCCTGCCTTTTTTGGCTTTTTGTAAACGTATTTACACTCATTCTACAGATAAAACAAATTTTACAAGTTACTTAACAAACATTTACTACAAGAAATTTATTTTTCGGAATAAGTTCATATTTACATATTTTCTAGCCTGAAGTAGTTTGCAAAAATATAAACGTTATTGATCAATGTCATTGAAATATAGGCATACATTTGTCACATTTTTGGATTCCACGTGAATTTATAGTATGCATTATTTTTAAATATAACTTACAAAAACACTTGCACTGTAACAGATGAATCGCGTTACAACACTAATACGATTAATGCTTTTCTGAATGTTCTGCTTCAGTATTCGTATTTCAATGTCATACTTTGGAGACTTTATCTATTGTAGGCTGTATGAGAATTCAATAATTAACGATTTCGTGACTTTAGACCGAAATTCCTTGAGTGATTGACATAAGCATTGAAAATCAAAATTTATTTTATTTTTGCATGTTTAAAATTTCAAATCCTGACATTTAGTTTATTCAATAGAGCATTAGTGCAAGAAAAGCATGGAGATGTGTTTATATATATTTTTTTAATTTATAGTTCTCCGAAAACTTTAGTTATTGATATTTGTTGCTGTCAAAATTTTTAGAGAACAATGAATGAATATTTGTCATTTTAGGATTATTTAGTGGGGGTCAAAATATAATTACAATCAAAAGAAAGTATTTTCGATATTCTATTGCACTCAAAGTAAAACATGTAATTTTATGACACATGTAAGAATATTTATAAAATTTAAAACCTCGAAATAATGTGTAACGGCAACTTTTTAATGATTTAAAAGTCAGCAGTTCTCATTTCAGTAGAAAATATATTTCAGTAAAACAAATTATTTTCCAATGTTTGTTCATATCGTATATTAAGACAAAGGAACTGATGCTTTACACTCACGCAAACATGTAAACAAAAGTTTGGCGACTTTTTGGTTGGCGCGATTTTCAAGACTGCGCAAAACGAAAAACTTAATACAATGGCTAGGTTGTCATTAAAAGAAAAAATCCCCTAAATTTGGCGACTTTTTTCCTTTTTTTAACCGATTATTTTTTTTTTCTGCGTGAGTGTAAACAATCTTAGCTGAAAATTGTAAAGAATTAAAACACTTCTATAGATTATATTAAATTAAAAGCAACGTTATGGTTTACAAGCATGATCTCCTGCTCAGTTTGTCATATTTTAACAAAATTAAGTTATTTTTTCCTAAATATCGTGGGAGCCCTGCTAGTTTATTGAAGCGAACGAGTTAATCTCCTGTTCAATAAATATATTTGGTTTTTCTTGCATATTACAAAGACTGGAATGTTTGCTCTCATTAAATACAGGGTTATTTTTTTTTAAGTTGTGAAAGTAAAACACTATAACAAAAGAACCACTGATCCAAATGACCTAAAATTTCACCTGTATGCTACCAAAGCAATGGGGATTTTTTTAGCATGGTTAAAAAAAACTTAAAATCGCACAGACAGATTGCGCTGTAAGGTAGCAGAAACAAAGAATATCGTCTGTGGGAGGAAAACAATGGACGGTACTTTGCGAAACCCTCTTCCGTAGACCCTCTGTCGTCATTGGACCTTTTCTTAAATTCTTTAGTGTTCTAAATCTCCTAAGAGCAGTTGCTGCGCTGTCATTATTCTGATAATACAGTTTCAGTAACAACGCACGGTCTGTCAATGCAGCAGTCATTGCGAGAATTTCCGTAGAAAAATGAACACGAGATGCGCCTATTTCACGTTTTTAGGCCAATGAACCCGACTTTACTGCATGTACCGCGTCATCTGTCGGTGCGATTTTAAGTTTTTTAACAACGCCAAAAATATTTCCATTGCTTTGGGACCATACTGGTGGAATTTTAGGTCATTTGGATCAGTGGTTCTTTTGTTATAGGGTTTTACTTTCACAACTTAAAAAAAATCACCCTTTTTTGCGTTGTTAGTGAAACTGTATTATCAGAATAATGACAGCGCAACAACTGCTCTTAGGAGATTTAGGACACTTAAGAACTTAAGAAAAGGTCCAATGACTACAGAGGGTCTAGGGAAGATAGTTTCTCAAAGTACCGTCCATTGTTTTCCTCCCACAGACGATATTCTTTGTTTCTGATACCTTACAGCGCCATTTGTCGGTGCGATTTTAAGTTTTTTTTTAAACCATGCTAAAAAAATGCCCATTGCTTTGGGAGCATATTGGTGAAATTTTAGGTCATTTGGATCAGTGGTTCTTTTGTTATAGTGTTTTACTTTCACAACTTTAAAAAAAAATCACCCTGTATTTTATTTTTGAAATCGAGTTTAAAAAAAAATCAAAGTTCTCTATTTTGCAGAAATTTACTAGATCCTTTAGATGAACTTTACAATTTGCAGTACCTTTATATTTTTGTTTGAAAAAGTACATCATAATGGATTTTTAACTAGAAATGTTAAACAGAATATAGGTTTTAGAATACAGATCTTAAACTCTACTTAAAAAAGTTTTAACTAAATTGCGCAACTAAAATGAGTCTGTATTTGAAAATGTCTCTTCGAATAAATTTATAAAAACCTTAGAATTTTTTATAAGAATTAAAAAAAATCGAATGATTGTTTAGAAATCTCACCCCATACTTAAATTATAAGACTTCTACTTTCTCAAATAAACTTATACAAAACTTTTGAAGATAAATGAGATTTTAATAATTTTAAATGCAGCGATATGCATGAATATTGCCAGATTTCATTCAATCACACTATCTTTACGACGTTATGCCTTAACCCTTGGAGGGACGGTGGTATATATTATATACCACCTACTTTTAATCCGATTCAAACCAGAAACTTTTAATTAAATTTTAATTTTTTAACTTTGACGAGAAAAAGTTGAAAAATTGCTTATTCTTATTTTGAACTAAATTCTTTCCTAAATTACGGTGGGAATTCAACGTTACAGGAGCACAAGTGCTTGCCCCTGAAAGGGTTAACTATTGATACCAAGGAATCAAACCCGGGCTCACTGGGTTTCAGAACATACTGCTATTTTTGCATAACATACGTGAAATTCTATTTTTAATGAAACTGCAATATATCTTTTATATTGTACATTTTTAATAGCCCACTAAACAAAGCATATATATTTAAAAATATATAAATTGTGTGAATCAAATACAAATTTGAAATTTACTTAAAAGGGATAACTTCGTATTAGCCGCATGCCAACTGTTAAAAACAAGGGAAAAATCAGATTTATAAACGTTTTTATTCTGATTATTTTAGTGTTTAAATGTTTAGTTTGAACGTGTTTGTTAGTGTCTAATGTAGTTTAGTGTTTAAATGTGTAGTTTCCTGAAAGGAATTAATGCTAATCCTCTCAGGGACGAAGTACTTCTGTTCCTAAAATGTTAAATGATTGGTTCACATCAGGATTTACAAATTTAATTGAAAATAAGCAAAAGCTTTTGTTCACAAACTATAAAAAAAAATTATTTCGAAATTATAGTGTCAATGTGGCATTTTGTAATTAAAATTAAGTGGGATATATTGTATCCCACCGTTCTTAAAGTGGTAGAGTTGATTTTACGTATTTTTTATATGTATTTATATATATATAAAATTTTATGTGTTTATTGATGTAGTTTTAATATAGTTATGGAATATTAGCAAGAATAAAATGCTGAACTCTCGACATTGATTTAAGTGAAAACCGTTCAGAATTTCGTAATCGGGCTGCGGGAGCAATTAAAAAAATCATTGAATTTTTTTTTAAACCATTTAAAATGAGTAAATCAAGATTCTTTTTGAACAAACTGCATTTGAGTTATTTTTTTCCCTATTTAGCTGTAAAAATTGACATTGTACAATGTTTAGAGGTTAAAAAATTTGTGAAAAACCTAAATGTAATATTCGGCAAGTTTATCATTTCCATTGACGTCAAAGTTAAACACAGACATAATTTTTTGCTTTATAATATATATGTCCCGGCATCGCGCGGGTGGTGTAAACTATAATGTAGGGTAGGGATGGGTAAGTAATTTTGAAAAGTTATGAATCCAATAAAAGCGGGAGTGAGACAAGATTGCAGTACTTGCAAATTTTAAACGTTAAATGAACTTTTTAAAAGTGATATTTTTTCTGTTTATGTACATATTGAAACTAGTAAATTTCTAGTTTAACATAGCAGAACCACCCGGCTACACCAGAGTTCACTTTGGTGTTTTCTGAGTAACATAAGTAAAAATGTAATATCCCAAAAATACGCAGAACACAACTCGTTCACATTCATAAACCATCAAAATCACAATAACAAGTGGGTAAGTGTGATCGAAGATCGCTCAAAGGGTTTCGTTTAATATTCCTTTCAAAACACTTTATCCTTTCTTTGATAAATTCAAACAAATTTCATTTAGCAACAACAACAACAAAAAAGCCCTGTTTTTTATAAAGTAAAAATTTACCGGTCTATTTTTCCCTTTTTTCGAATATCTAAACCAGCCGGATAGCGGTCAAAGCCCGCTATTATATTCTGTCATAATAATATCCGTCATACGGACTAAATGCAATATTTAAAAAAATAATTTCAAAATTAAACAAATTGTACACCTTCAAAATGTTAAAATATGCGAATATTTCCATAATCGGATTTTTATCACGATTTAATGTTTCTCATACCCATATATTTACTATTCTGTTATTTATATTGATACTCGCTTTGTATTATTCTCAAACATTTGAAAAATTAGTTAAGCTTCCTATATGACGACAGATTTTCTTTTTTAATTCTCTAATGACGTGATATTAATCTGCTTTGTCCACATACTCATACTCCTTGTATTATTGAGAAATCTTAGACATTTTCCGTTTTATTACGACTATGACGTCAATCAATTTTATTTCTTATTTATCTTTTTTTCAATTTGGTGAAACTTTTTGTTTCATTTTCATTTTTCACGTGAAAATCGTCTGATAGAAAATTATTGTAGAAAGAATTTCGTTGTGTATTTTTAGTGTTTGACATCGGCTATAACTAAAAATGTTTCAATTTAATAGGAAAAGGCTGTTAGAATTTTGGTTTATCTCTATTTATTAAAATAATACGAATTTTTCAAATTTTAATATTTTGAGCTTTTCACAGCTGCTATTCAGATTTATACACTAAGTTTCAACTCTGTAAGTTACATACTTTTTGAGAATGGCTCTGTGACGGACAGACAACGGAGCGGGGGTAATAGGGTTTCGTGAGATGAACGAAACCCTAAAAAACTTGTTATTTTGACTCAATCTTACTAAATCCTGCAGCTTTATAAATGATTTTTAAAAAATTTCCTTTTATAAATGCCTTGCGCAAAATGATAAATCAGCAATAGTTGTTTTATTCGTCTAATCTTCCATAATCGTGTTCATCTCCGATATAACCTTAGTGGGTGAATTTCTAAAATCGCTGAAATATGTGTTTAACCCCCCCCCCTTTTTTTTAAGAATATTTGGCATCTTGAATTTCATGCTCCTACATAAAAGGGCTACTGAGATATGGCGAAATAACCTAAAACGTTCGATCCCCCTTTAACCCCCTTATGGGGGGGGGCTCAAAAATAGTTTCTTATTGCTTATGTTTTGATGGGAATCGCCAGCAATCTACTCTTCAAATTTCGTGATTCTGAACTTAGTGGATTCAACTAGGCGTTGATAGTCACTCAGTCGTTCTATCTTTATATAATGGTATAGGTTAAGAGTTATTACAATAGTATTTCAACAATTTGTGCAAAATATAAATCGTAGTTCAATTTACTTTGAACTACTTTAAAATGTTTTGTTTGCTGATTTTGACTTTTTAGTAACGAACGAAAGTATTTATTAGAAACACACTTTTCTGTAAGATTGTGAAAAATGATATAATGAAATGTTTCTAACTAATAAGATGTGCTATTTCACGGCATTTGATAGTTTAGAAGAAAACTCCTTATTTTAGTGAAATACTTTCAAAAGGCTAATTCGGGCAATTTTATTTGAAAGAAGCCTATCATTAAATGTTTAGTATTGGAGAATGTATAATGTAATAAGGGCTTAGACAAATATTGTTTATACATAAGCACATTTTAATCTCTTCGCAGTTGCTCTTTATACTTGTGGGCGATCTAAGATTTAACTTATCCTCACATGCAGCAGAGAATGTTAAACAATTGCAGATAATTGTTTTATGGAATATTTGCCTCTTAATTTTTTTAACGCATCCAATGGTGTCTATAATATAGTGCAACGTGATGGCAGTCATTTGGAGGGGGTTGGAGAGCTTTATGCGAAAGGTAGCAATCGACTGTTAATCGTAAACTTTCCGAATATCAATGAAATTTTCAAAACAGGGGTTATCTGCGTATTAAAAATTATCAGCTGTGATTACGTCAGTTGTATCCATTTTTACACTCTGAGTTCGTTGGGTCAGAGCTGCACAGAAAATATATAGTTTATGTACTTTTTAAAAATCTCCATATTCATAGAAAAATAACTTTGCAATTTACATTGTCTACTCATCTCAAAAAATTAAAGCATTATTAAAGCTATCTTTTTTGAGGCACCACGTTCGAAAACATTTCTGGCTTAGATTTGATATTAATGATTTTTCTGTTATTGCAGTTAAAAGCCGGTCGTCAAATTTTAATGATAAATCGCTGTTAATTGTAAAACATGCTTTGTTAATTCTTTTTTCGTTCTCGTTTGGAGCAGAAAAGGAGAGGCATTTTTCTCGCACGTGCTTGTTTGTCTAACGTAGTCTTTTATTGAATGCTTGCGTGATCGCGAAGTTATATTTTTAACAAATGTTTTAAAACTTCATTTGTTTCAGTGCTGCCAGATTAAGGATTTTGTCCCATATTTGGGGAATTTGAACTTTCAAGGGAAATTTTTTTGGGGCCAAACATTAGTGGAAAAATGTTTAGGAATATCAACATTTTTGGGGAACTTTGGGGGATTTGTTTTTCTTTATTTCAAGTTTTCATGTTAAAGTTTACTTCTAGTCATCTAACAACGTATCTCAATTCGTTGATTCAGAAATAGCAATTTATCAATCCATATCATTGTGCTCGTCGTTTAGTTTACATGTGTTTTAAGCACTGTTGAACTTTTTGTGGGTCATGCATTTTCCACCCCCTAATTGTGTCCCCCTCTCAATGCATAACTTTAAAGTATAATTTTGGACTCTTCTCCTCGAGCCACCAGCCTCTTATTTTTATTGGTGCCCTAGGGCCCTTTTTAAGCGTTTCTTTAAAAAATTTTTCATTAGTTTATACCCTATGTTTAATTTCGATTAATTGAAGATCTACAACGCTAAGTACTAGGACCTGTTTAAGATGTTATCCTCTGAGGGTTCTGCTCAAAAATAGTAGGCCAGTTTTGGGCCCCCTACTATAGTCCCCTTAATAGTCAGATTCACTAGGTTTTTTCCCTTCAACTTCTTCTTTCTTCCAGTTACTACATGAACGACAAATTCTCAAACCTCAGCTACCACCATTTTTGAATATTTATCTGTCTTGGGGCCCTTGGTGTAGTTTCTTTAAAAATGATAGGATTCTCTAGCAAATTTCTTTAGCATAGTTCTAGGGTCCTCCAGCTGCTTTATAAAGCTACTAAAATTTCTTTAGACTCAGCTACCACCTTCTTAATATTAACCTTTTCCGACATAAATTTACGTTTACTCACAATAGATCGCGATAATGTTAAAGTTAATTCATAATGACTGATAAATTTATTCTTTTCTTACTACTATTATTTAAAAGTTAATACTTTTTTCATTTACCGTCAGAAAGTTCTGTCATTAAAGAATGAAAGGATTTCTTTAAAAAAATAATGGTATGAAAATGTTTTAGGTATGCATTTAGTGCTCTCCAAAAAGAGTCACGTGCCGTCACTGCTTCTAACTAATGTATTTCACCCAAATCTTCAGAAAAATCTTCCGCCATTGTAAAATTTATGTACCCATAAAACTTTTCACATTGGTTTTTCACGCTCTTAGCACCTATGGTAAAAAAGTAACTATAATTTTTAAATGGATTTTAGTTATGTCAATCCGTAAAGAAAACAAAGCTTGCATTAAAAGTTAATACTCAAAAGCTAACACATAATGCTAACATTAGATAATATAAATTAAACTAAACCTTTTTATGCCATACCCCCCCCCCCCTAGTGAGAAAAATAAACCAAATTGAAATGTAAGTGGCTTGTTTTCTTTAATTGCATTACAGCTCTAGTGAAATTAAAAAATAAGTAGTTGAGATTAACGCACTTTTCTTTTGCGTTTATATCGTCTGGAGGTACACAGGGTAACTAAGTTTAATTTTTTTGTTTTTTCTTAATCTTTAGAATAAGCTTCTGCCATGGTCAAATTTGTTGTGATAAAAATTTACACGAATGTTTACTGGTAGCGTCCTGGTGGGAAACTGCAAAAGCAAAATTTTAAAATGGATTTTTTCTTTTTTAATAGGACAACATTTATATTCAGATAAAATTACAAGACGTCCAACTCACTTTATTTTACATCGATGACGCCACCTAGCGAGATAGAATAGGCAAATTTAACCCTTTATCTACTGACGGTACTTTTAAATACCATCAAAGAAAACGTTGTATAAAATTTCTTTAATCTGTCTAATGTTTTGTTTTTATACAAAATGCTTTTCTGGATCACATTTAGAAAGCACAGCAAAACAGTGAAAGCTAAATATTTTATAAAGTGGTATTTTTCTCAACCTTTTACATAAGTGTAGATCTTCTCTTTTTAAGAATTGTTATATGAAAATTTTGCAACTATAAAAACCTTTCTATTTAAGTATAGGATCACAATACATTTATTTACATTGTTCCGATAAAGAATTGTGATATTTCCTTAACAGCATTTTCTTTTAATTAATCGAATTATTCGTGTAAATATTTCACAAAAAGAGCTATTACTACCGCATTATTAAATCAGTTTTAATGAAAAACCTCATCTAAATTTCATATTATTATAATATAAATTGTCTAATATACCTTCAGACATCAAGGAAGATAATTATTGAGATTGAACAATTTGTTGATTCATAATTCGGTATATAAAGGGTTAAACTACTTTTTATGTTGTGCTGTAAGACATTATACTCAATATAAAAGCGAATAAGGACAGATTAAACATTTTAATATGGTCTCCTATCTGAAAAATGTCTTCATTGAAATATTTTTTTTAAGTAAATCTTAAAAATATGCTTCCACGACGGTCTTTGTTTTTGATAAATTTCTCACGCTGGCAGCGAGTGCTCCTCGTCGGAAGAAATTGTATTATTAAAATTTTAGAATGTATTTTTGTTTTCTGATATGGCAAACGTACTCTGTTAAAACAGATAGGATAGATTAAACTCAACTTCCCTTGACGCTGATAATGCACCCTATCGAAAAATTCTAACATAATTTAAATAAAATGTATCTATCGCCGTATGACAGCCGTTCTCAAGACAGTAGGTAGTATTGATTTAACACCATTTTCTATTGTGTTTATAGTGACACTTAGAGGAAAAAAAGGACAATTTTATTTAAATTTATTTTGACTTGTAAAGTCATTTGCGGCGATTGCTTTGAATTTAAACACATTTCATCATGAAAGTGGTTACACTTCATCAAAGTGGTGGCATAAAACAGCCAAACAAGATATATGCAATTAATCTCTCTGCCTGTCTTACCATGCATAAGTTTAAATTTCTTAATTATCTTGAATCCACGAATTTTAATTTTATTTGCAGGGTGTTTCCATCAATGTATTACGAGTTTCCAAACCGCGAGTATGACTCTCTGTAGGTTTGCATACCTATTCCGTAGAGGGCAGAGTCCTAGAAGTGATATAATATTGAAATTAAAACATGCTCCTGTTATCTAAATATCCTAGGTTATTTAATATAAAAACATTTTTTTAATCATATACGCCAGAAATATTTAATCCTTTTCCCTTTTTTCTATTTACAGATGTGTATAGACTCTGAGACAATGAAACGTTTTTTGTTTATCTCTCCTGTGTCGGATTTTAACACAACTACTGAAAGCGATTTCATTTATGAATACCTGACAACATTGAGTCCATTTCAAATTGATACTACTACTGAAGTGTCTGATAGTGATACGAATGAAATTGGTGGGCTGATCAAGATGATTTACGGAATAGGTGGATTTATCATATTTTTACTTGTTTGGAGTGTTTGTTATTATTGTTGGATGCCTACTATAAGTGATGCAAGATCTGATAGAATTTTTAGAAGAAATGCGGAAAGTCTTCAAGCTCGTGCTCGAGCTGCTGCAGCTCTTGCAAGGATAAATGCTCTTGGAGATGCACAAGGATTATCAAACTCAAACATTGTACCAAATCAAATATCTGAAAGTAGTCAGACAGGTCATAGAAATTCTGAAAGTTGTAGAACAGTAAGACATGGAACCAGATTATTAAATGGTACTCCTCAAAATGAAGGAAGATTTTTCCCTCAAAGACTTCAAAATTTGTTCCGTCCTAATACTATGCCAAAGCAAGTAAGTGAAAGCAGGCAGGTTACTCATCAAAATCCTGAAAGTCATGATACAACGATTGGAGAACACCGTGATTATCACTGTTCCTTTAGCTCTCAACAAAATGAAGATAGAAACTTGGCCTCCCAACATTTAGGAGATTCATTATTCCCAGAGACTGTTCCAAAAGATTTGTGTGAAGGTTATACGGATCAAAAACCTTATGAAGCAGACAACGTTGAAGTCTCATCTTCAAAAAATCCTACTGTGCAGTCTCCACCTGTTGTTGAAAGGCAATGTCAAAGTTCTCCAACTTCTCCTGATGTAAGACGAAGATTTACTTCAATTGAAGATACACCTCGACTATCATCTTCGTTGCGCTAGATTTGCTGCGATGTTATTTCAGAGCATCTCATTATTTTTAAATTGTGGCAGTTGTATCATTTTCAGACAAGAATGTACTCGTAGTAATACACGCATCATTATTTCATTTTAATCTGCCTACGCGTTTTTAATAAAATTGTTTTATTACTAGAATTTGATTTTGGGAATTTTTACTTTCACCACTTTCATTACTTTTTTAAATATTTTGTTTATCGGGCATAGTAAAATATTTTCATAATACGTAATAAAATTATCTAAAAAATATATATATAATTCTTATTTTTATACTTAGATACGTTTTTAATTTGTATGAGCATTTTTGCTAGATAACACATGTTAAATAGTACTCTTAAAGTAAACAAAAAACCAGTTTTAATTATCTACAGTGAAACTTTCGTAAAAATATGAATCTCTAATGCTTCGAAAGCACTAATGTTAATTAATTTTAAAGTTTTAGAAAATAATATTAAACACTAATGTTGCTGATGTGACAATTTCCGACAAATATCTTTATTCAACAACTGATAGAGAACCCTATTCAGATGAGTAATTTAAAAATTGTTCTACTTTTTTATTTCTTAAATTTAAATTTAGTATACTTTTAACAATAGTAGGGCCCTGTGTCCCCTACGAGCTACACTAGATAACTTCAGTCTTGACCTCGGGGGCTTTAAAAACAGGCTAATTTGGGCTGTATTAAAAATTAATAGGTTACGGAATATTGGAGGATGTTGCGCTTAATGGCCATTTTCGCTAATCCGGTTGCCATTAATTTCCCATTAACTGCGGTATTTTCTGTTCCCAAGGCTGCTGAAATCGCCACGGCTGTTTTTGCGATAAGATCAATTACATATTCAAAAATCAGTTTGTATAAAATATGAGTAAAATAATGTCACTGCCTTCTAGACTATTACAATGTCTAGAAGAACATGTACTTACATGTTATCCGGGCCAGAAAGACTGATCGTCAGAAATGGTTGTTAATGTCCAATCATTTTTATCATTGTAAATGGCCAATCACGTTCAAAACAGTAAATATACATTTATTAAATACGTAACATCGTTAAAAATGACTAATATCAATACGAAGTAATATAAAAAAATTTAGTATACATTTATTAAACACATAAAATTGACTTATTTTAGCTATAAAATATATTTACGATGGCAGTTTTAATTTGGACTTTTAGACCCACCGAAATGAAATTATTTTTTCATTGTTGTTGTCAATATCCCTTTATCTATGCATTTACAAAACTCTCAACGATGAATGAGGTATCATTCAAAAGTTTTTTGAACCGGCTTTTGACATAGTACTCCCATTTCGTTAAAATGTTTGTTTCAAAATTTCAGTTAATTAAATATTAAATAAACATAGTTTTCATAAATGAAATACATTATATGATGCTCAGCAATTATTATAAATCAAATGCAATACAAAAAAGATAGCCGAGGTATATTTTATATTTCAAAAGCAAATTAAAATGTTTAGAAAGAAGATCGAAGCAGTGGTAATTCACATATAGCCTAAAAGGTATGTTTTGTTAGATTAAATTTTATATGTATTAAATTTACATTTTGTCTCATATTTTTCCCGAAGTGGATGGCATCACCTTCTAATGCAGTTGAGATATAATTTTTTTTTCTCGCGCTTGCCTTTTGCTATCCTCGATTATTTTTTAGTGAAACTTTAGTGGAATAAATGAGAATTAAGTCTTGACTAATGCTGTTTGCAAATATTTTTATCCTTATTTTTTAAAGTTTAAAACCGCATCTAAAAATTATTGGATACTGCTGAAAAACAGACTGCAGTGCAAAAGCCTCGCACGGGCCCGCTGGTATGAAAGAAAATATACATACCTGTATATTATAGAGATACGTATACATAAAATATTCGAAATTGCATTTATTATTTCTACAACATAACTATAGTTACAATGTAGAAAGAATAAGGATTATAGATACTAGTATTATAGGTGCCATTTTCTCGCTGTGTATTTACCTGACACGGCTAATAAGTAGTGCTCGCGAATATACGTTTATATACGTTTAAACGTATACGTAGTTAAACCTTTTTTCCCATATTATACCTATCCAAAATTGTTACCGGTTACAATACGTTTTAATCGTATATTCGCGAGCACTAATAAGTGCTGTTTTCTTTTATATGCTATAAAAGTTTTAAATATAGCGTAATTTACACTAGTGAATTATTTTCGTACGCCATTGAATTAATATAAAGCTTTCATTCTTAATATTCACGTGTAAATATAATGTTCAATTGAAAACATTTTGTAATTGCGCTTTTTAAAAATGTGTCAAAAGTAGAATAAAACTATTCTTTCAAATTATGAATTTTGTTTCCAGATAATGAAATGTTGAATAAATTGACAAATTTAAAAATGATTAGACACTATACACCACAATCTAGTAAAGGATGCACCTTCAAAAAATGGTTAAATTGCTCTTCATAGTTTTGGAATCTATAAAACATATGTACCTGAAATAACTTGGCCGATTTCAACACTCAAATAGCGTCTAAAAAATTTTTTTAGATGTAAATAATTTTTGCTGCAGCGTACATAAAGGTTATTACAAAAGAATCATCGGGTTTCCGAAGCGTTTATTTCGGAACAAAATTGGGTTACAACAATGAGTTATACATGAAAATAAACCGAAAGTATACAAGATTGACGTCCAAACTACAGATGTTCAATATGTGCTCCTTGACTGATACGGCAGATGTCAAGGCGATAGTTCAGTTCGCTCCACACATTCGACGCGAATGTAGTCGTGATGCGGTTCCGCAACTCAGCCAAGGTGGTAGGTAACGGTGGACGTAAACAGTCTTTATCATATCCCCAAACAAAGAAGTCACAAGGCGAAAGGTCCATAGATCTTGTTACGAGAAACTGCACAAAAACATTGTTTTACGGAATCGCGTTGCTTGGATGCTCGGAATGCTCTCTGAACGGTTATAAGCGATTCACACTACCATAATTCTAGTACACAAAACGTTTTCAGCTGTCCAGTCGCCATTTTGAAGGACTTTCGCACAGCAACCATGGCAACCACACGCGCATGACACATACGCATAGCGCGAAAATATAGTTAACGCTCTTTCGTTTGAGTTGTCATGGAAACATATGTTTCCTAGTTTGCACATAGTAATGTATCAAAACCCGATGATTCATTTGTAATAACCCTGTATGACAAATTTCTTTATAAAACTACCCGTTTTAATGTATTAATCAAATGGAATATTTTTGGAGTATAAGCAGAGAAAGTGAAGGTCCAGACAAAATAAATTACGGAGGCTGTAGCAGAATTGTGTACTTATTAAATGATAAAATAAAAATTTAAACTTCTAATTTAAGGATATATTTTCTATATTTGTATTGATCTAATATAATTAAATGTTTTATTATAGCAATTGTGAAAAATGTAATCCTTTTTCCCTGTATTAGTTTCAAGTAAAGTTGAAATTTCATGATTTACATGTAAGTTAAGATTTTAAATAACTATACTTTTATTAACAAATTAATAACATAAATAACGTGAATTATTTCGCTTTTTGCCCCTACATGCACGGACTTAGTTTAGCCGGATATATCAACATTGAAAGCAAAGTATAGTTTTATCCCAATATAATCTATAAATTAAATGGAATAATAAGGAATATGTTAAATGCCGCAGATTTAAAATATTTTCCGAAATTTGAAGCTGGAAAATGTGTATTATGACAAGTCTCCACACCTTTTTCGATTTTAGACGTTTTGTCGAATATTTAGAGTAATGTTCGAATTCTTTTGTAACTTAAGAAATACAAGACATGTTTCATCTACAGGGGGATTTTTTTAAAGTTGTGAAAGTAAAACCCTATAACAAAAGAACCACTGATCCAAATGACCTAAAATTTCACCAGTATGCTCCCAAAGCAATGGGATATTTTTTGGCATGGTTAAAAAA
This sequence comes from Maratus michaelseni, assembly GCA_963931845.1. NCBI lineage: Eukaryota > Metazoa > Arthropoda > Arachnida > Araneae > Salticidae > Maratus > Maratus michaelseni. Next base: position 247,664,792 of record OZ007589.1, read on the forward strand.
ACTTAAATTTGCACCGACAGATGGCGCTGTACATGCAGTAAAGTCGAGAGACGAACTTGCGCCTGGCACACCCAGATTGGCGATAAAAACGTGAAGTACGCCCACCTCGTGTTCATTATTCTACAGAAATCCTCGCAATGACTGCGCCATTGCGTTGTTAGTGAAACTGTATTATCAGAATAATGACAGCGCAGCAACTGCTCTTAGGAGATTTAGGACAATTAAGATTTTAAGAAAAGGTCCAATGACGACAGATGGCCTACAGAAGATGGTTTCTCAAAGTACAGTCCATTGTTTTCCTCCCACAGATGATATTCTTTGTTTCTGCTACCTTACAACGCCATCTGTCGGTGTGATTTTAAGTTTTTTTAAACCATGATTAAAAAATTCACATTGCTTTGGGAGCATACTGGTGAAATTTCAGGTCATTTGTATCAGTGGTTCTTTTGTTAGTCTTTTACTTTCACAACTTTAAAAAAAGTCACACTGTACTTCTCAGAGAAGGTTTGATCCCGAGGGCAGTTAACTATTTGAAGGGCGGTGGGACATAATATATCCCACTTAATTTTAATTCCCAATTGCCACTTTGACACCAGAATTTTGAAATAAAGTTTTGATTTCATTAATGTACGTAAAGAAAAGCTTCTACTTATTTTCAAGTATATTTCTTTGTAAATTCTATTGACAATCAAACATTTCAACAGATTAGCATCAGAAGTACTTTGCCCCTGAAAGGGTTAAAGGACCAGCAATAAGTTAAAGATTCGCCATCGCCCTGTAAAAGTTAATGCTCTAAATGATCTAGAGCTGTAGCAGAGGAACATACGAATATTTTATACTTGTGTTTATTTGTGTAAGAATAGCACGTAGATTCATGGTGATATAAATCTAAAATATTGAAGAAATATTCCACATGTTCTGTGTTTATAGCATACAGCGTTTTCGGTGAAATTTAACTCCCTTTTTCAGGAAACTAGACAAAATAGAGTAGAAACAATGTACTATTAGATTATAAATATATTGAATATTTGTTGACATATGGCCAAAATCTCATGTGATTTTCTGTTATGACTTTTAACGGTCTGATATTATGCTCTGAATTTTTAATAAACATGGATATATTTTCAAACTAGCTGACGCAACCGGCCTTGCCCGAACCCCTGTAATAAACTTAAATCTCTTGAAAGAAACTCTGGCCACTGTCTTTGATGGCTTCGGCACCGTATACCGGGCATGCTCGTTCCCCTACCACCGCCATGGGAGCATTCTGTTCTAAACAAACCTCTCTCCGAACGAACTTCTGAGACAGGTCCCCGCTGCCTACGTTACTGTATAGTAGGCGCGTTTCAAAATTGAACTGGTTTCGAGAAGATTGGAACATTTCTAGCTCAGTTATTGAAATAAGGCACAGTTAGAGAAAATAACCTTGAGTGGGGCTCCGAGAGGAGGACATGTTCGAGTGAAATTCAGAAAATAACTAATTAGGAGGCCCACTATGTATGTATAAAAATTCGTTCGTTCGGTTAAGCTAGGAACTTAATTAAAAATTTGGCTTAAACTATTATTCGGAAATAGTGGTAACAGCCACTCATAAATTTTGTTTAATATTATAAAGGGTGACTATTAAGTTAATTATAATGTTTGGAATCACTTGCGTTGAAATCGGAAAGATAGTTGCTGAGCTATGGAAACAGAGCATAGTTAGAGAAAAAAACCTTGAAGGAGAGTCCGGGGGGGAAGGGTTGTTCAAGTGGCCTTCAGCAAATAACTAATTAGGAGGGTAATAATACATCTTTAACGATTGATTCATTTGGTTAATCTAGGAACTTAATTTGAAATTTGGCTTAGATTATTATTCGGAAATTCTGGTAACCGCTTTCTAGCAATATATCTTGAAGCTATGAATGCTGACTTTTACGATAATTTAGTAAAAATGGAACTGGTTTGGAGAAGTTCGGAACACTATTAGCTGAGATTTAAAATAGCGGTATACAAAACAGCAATTAAACGCTAAATTGTGCAGCTAAAAATGTTTAAATTGTTAAATGTAATTCGACACTTGCACCTCTCCATTCCCGCAAATATAATAAAGAATTGTTAAATAAAGTTTTCTGTATTAATAATCTCTATCATAATATGTCATGTAAAAAAAAACCCGACTAATTGTCATGAAGAAAAACGTGCCTGGAAAATACTTCAAACAGAAGGATGTATGCGTAATTTGTCTTGTGCATGTTTCATGTGACACGACATTAGCATGGCTGTACGCTGATAACTTCAATCCATATTGACACTATTTAGTTAGAAATCCTTATCTATGCATCACTACTCTGGTTTATTTAATTACTTCTGTGAAGAATCGATGCATCCAACCAACCCAAGAGAAAAAAGCGTATTTTTGATGAGAGTTCTTTGTGGATATTAATTAATATTTCAGTAAATAATTGAAATATTAAAATTCTGAAACTCAGGTACACCAGGAGAGGGTTTGGACTACCTAAATCTAAATTTTCAGATTCTGGGTGCGCTAAATTTTCCTAGCCATCCCAACAGACACACATACACACAGAGCGAAACTTTATCTTATTAGTATAGATTAGTAGATGGGCACAAACTTTATTGAAAATATAAATATATAGTAGTTTTTATCCGACAAAACATTTTGTAAGGGGTAGAAGTAACAGGGATAATAGTGACACATTTTTTTGTCACTCTATTAAAAAAAAAATGCTGTATGCACTATTTTCAACGACATATTAAACCTACAATTAAAGGGATAGATATTGGTTAATCTATGAATATTTAAATTGACAATGGGGACAATAGTGTCGGTTAATAAAGGTACCTTACAATTTCATTTGTATTAAATCTGGAGAATCTTCTTATGAACAAACGATTTCTTAAAGAGCATCATTTGCTCCACTACTGGAAACAATACTTAAAGTAACTGCATCTGCTGGAAATACGAAATCGAAATCACCCTCTCGTGGACATCCAGCCGTTAAGCATAGGAACTTGAGACCACAAAATTCCTAATACTTAGAAAAAAATTATATAAAAAAAAATATAAAGTAAATAAATACTATGTGAAACAGCAATAATACTACCATAATACTGAGTAATACTGGAGTAGATAATAATATTGGATAGAAGTTAGTACTAAATGAACAATAATGAATGAATAATAAAACTAGAGTAAACAAGCATAAAATATCAGCAAATTAAAGTGTACAAGAAATTTCAATTCAGCTGGGACCAGCCATAATACTTAAAAACATTCAATATTAATATGTGAACAGAATTAAAACAAATGGGAGAAGATGCTAACTTAATATAAGAATTAAAGAAAAATACGTATGCTGTTGAAGGGCCCAGCTGGGAAGGTATATAATTACAGAATAACAAAAGGAAATATTTAAATGCAAGCAAAATAGTTTCAATACAAAAAAAAGTACAGAAGAATAAACTTATATAATAAAAAAATATCATATTGTATAAGAACTTTTACACCTGTTACAGATTTTAAATTTCAATTTAGTCTTACTAAATCTTTCTGAATTCCTTATTCTTACACATTTTATAGTCGGTTTAAGTTACAACCGACTTTAGTAAATTTTAGTAACTTGTTTTTGAAGAATTACTCCTCACTTTAAAGATTTCATATTGAAATACTTCACAATTATTGCTGGATGCTGCATGACAAGTTGAAATTGGTGTAAAGTCTTTTTCATGTGAATGGGAACTGTTGTATCTTACACAATTTATGCATTTATGGCAATCAGGATTGTTTTGAAGTTGACATTGTCTGGAGTCATGGGAAGATGCACAGTATGATATCTTATAGGATTACTTTCAGAGCATTTATTTGCTACATGACCGTAGCGCTGGCATCGGAAGCACCTCTGTAAGCTAATATATTTCTTTACAATGCTAAATTTTAAATCATAATTCTGCCTAGTTTAAGTAAAATATTTGCTGAGCAAATGTCTGTTTCAATTATCTGGTTGTAATATTCGCCCTTGTTGATTCTCTTAGCTAAATTAAGTTCTATATTATCTTTTAAGTGCTTTTTAAGGATGGATTTAAGAACTTCTTCTGTTATAGAATGCGGAATTATAAAGATTATTAATTTCCACATTCGATAAAAGAAGTTGTTCTTACATCCATCCTTAAAAATCACTTTAAAGATAATATAGAGCTTAATTTAGCTAAGAGAATCAACAAGGGCGAATACACAGAGGACAGTAGTAATCAAAAAGTGAGAGGCAAAACATTACACCCAACAAAAAGAAATATTGCACATTTCGCTCGTATAAAAATTATATGGTCCATGATATTCATATTTATTATAAATTCATTGGTTTTTCAAACATTTTTAATTTATTTGTTTATTGATGGGTTTAAGGATCAAGTTATGGGTTGAGGACAGAGACTTTTGAGGTATTTAAATTATTTCATTTTAAAGATTAACAAGATGTTTTCATAGAAGCAACATAATATTGTAGAAATATCGCATAGAAACACTTTAACATTGAGAATTTATATTGCAAAGAAATGCCCAGAGATTTACTTGACTGAGAATTCACACTGTGAGATTTTTGGCCCATATGGTATTTTATATTTAATTCTAAACTCCTCATGCGCAAACAATGACAATTCGTAAAAATGTGCTAGTCTAATATAATAAATTCAGAAAGATATGTTATATAATGAGCTAAATTATAGTTACTTTCTGAAAGTAACTGGAAGATGAAGGATGTCCCATGAATCGTCATTTGTGAAAATGTTTCTTGAAAGTGCCGTTCATAAAATTGATTATGAAGTAAAAAGCATGCAGAAATTACTTTTTTTAAAGAATTACTCCATTACTAGGTGTGCTATTCTTTGACAAATGTAGAACAACATTCACATAGATATATACTATACCTACAGATCGATTCCAGTATTTTATTTTAAAGCGTGATCGAATTTTTTTACATTTTAATTTTCGTTGCGATAAAACCGTCTCTCAGAAATAAGAGGTCAAGAACGTTCCTTATTACTGGTTTATATCATTTGTGTAGTAATTCGAAAAAATGTTTAAAATCGTAAAAAAGTGTCCTGCGAGTTTCGATCATACAGTGTGTGTACGTTTTATAATTCTGGAAATTACTGACTTTCAATGGATGTTTTTATTACAACTTTGATTTTACCCTTATCTGCGGTCAGCTGTCTCGCGTCCGCTTCTTGTTTCATTTTTTCAGTTTACCTTGTAACTTTCAGTAACTATAGATACTAGTGGAATTTTCTTTCGTTTAGAGATTTAGTAATATCATTCGAGACTTCTGAGAAGGTGAATTTTAATTATGATAGTGCTGTACATAAATTCCAGTACAGACACTGTATCTTATGAGTTAATCTAGTATTTTGTTCAAGCGGTCTCGGAGATTGCTCACAGTAACTATGCGACAGTATATAAGGGTCACCCGTAACTGCTGTGACAGAAATTGTTGTATAATTACTGTGAGCTGTCTCTCGGATCATTTCATTAAAAAATAAAATGCTCTATTACCTCATAGGATACATTTTCCATACTGAATTTTATATACATACTAGTTGACCCGCCCGGCGTTGCCCGGACCCGTGATAAAATTAAACAAAGCTAAAGTTTTTATGATTTTATATATTTAACCCGATTTAGTAGAAAATTATTTTTTTAAATGCTGCACACGCAAGGAAAATCCCTTATTTCGACTTTCAGCCGATAGATGTGCATTCAGATATAAACGAACCTATGACACCTGTTCCAGCCGCAGTAGGCGTGCAGCGCACAAGCTGCCAAATCTTTTAGTTTAACCTTCCGTCGCCAGGAGGCACACTCTGTTCCAAACAAACCTCCGACACCTGTCCCCGATACCTCCGGCATCGTATAGCATGCGTGATGCGCACGCGCTACAAAATCATTTAGTTCCACTTTCCACACAATTTGTTATATACGAACATTAAACATGGGTACCCATTGTATAAAGGGAGTTGAATGAATCAATTCCCGTCAAAATCGGGCCCCATATCTCTAGAAAATGATGCGCCCTCTCGCGGAAGGCGGAACTAAAATCTGCAACGCGATCGAAAACCAAGTCGAATCATTCAAACCCCGTTGTGATCGGGCCCATAAAACCCGAGATAAGAGTGCAAGTTCTCAACAATAAATCATTTATTTTGATTGTTGGTATACATAAAGTAAATACGGGTTGTGTTTTTTTTATTAGGAACATAAATTTAATTTTTGTGAAAATCGTCACAAAGTTTGTGAAAGGCGTTAACCCCCTCTCTCCCCATACCCGCAAATAAAACGAATAATTTGTTCTAGAAAACCACCTTCCCCTACATTAACGCGATCATTAAAAAAAAAGAATTAAATTTTTTTGATGATTAGAACATAACGAAGACTCTACGCTAAAATGGCCACCAGACATCACACCTTCCCATCCTCAAATTCACTACTATATCTTAATTAGTTATCTTAATTTTTGATCTTTAGTAAAAACTAGCTAACCCGCCCGGCGTTGCACGGGCCAAAAATATTAATAATCTGTTCTATACGAAACTTAAACCGAACCCCGTCGTAATCGGGTCCATAGTTCCACCTTCCACCGACAGGGGGCGCAGTCTGTTCTGGAAGAGGCCTTTTCAGAACACTCGACCCAACCAAATTTCCTAGTAGAATTGAAATTTAACCACGGGTAAACATTGCAACAATAGCGGAAATCGCGAAAGTTGGTTACGTAATCGATCGGTTTCTAAAGGGTTAATGTAGATATTTTTAAAAACCCAATCATGCGTGTTGAAGAAAATGAACGCGTCTATGATCTGGAGTCTACTGTTTGTCCGTACTCACATTTCCTGAGTCGATGCTGATTTTTAAACCTGGACCGAAAAACGAAAATCGCGTGAGTGAGTTTTGGAAAGGATTTTTTTTTGGAGGGCATAGTTGCCAACCTCCCGATTTTTTTCATACCAGTATTTTTATGAAAATATATTGTTTTGTGTAGTCTTGCAATTTCTGCTATTTAACAAAGCGAAAATTGTTGTATGATTTTACTGGTATTCAAAAAAATCGGGAGGTTGGCAACTATGGGAGGGTTAAAATTAAAAATTTTCAAAACGGATACCAGATTTTAAAAAACAAAGGGATGTAGATTAGTTGAGGTATTTTTAGTTTTTCGTATCTTGTTTATAAATGCCAATTCGGATTTTTAAAGATAGGGGAAATAGTTAAAAAAGCGAAATTGACTTACGGTAAAAAACGTTTTCGAAAGGGTTAACGTGATTTTATTTTTAAACTAAAGGTTTCTGCCTAAATCCGACAGAACGTAGATGTCTTTAGGTGTGTTTGATTTTTGTTTGGTTATTTTAGAAAGCCAATGCCAGATTTTATATATCATAGAAAATTGGAATTCGCAAAAGGGAGTTCTGCGCACGAATTTTTTTGAAGGGTTAATATTTGTATTTTTCAAAAACAAATACAAATGTCCAAAAAAGAATAAAAGTAGATATTGTCTGGTATTTTTAGTTTTTCGTACCTTTCTCTGAATCGCCGATGCCAATTTTTAAAAATTGCCAAAATCGCAAAAATCACAAAACGGCATACAGAAAATATACTTTTTAGAAGGGTTAATTTTTGTATTTTTTAAAATTAAAGGGAGCTTTGGAAAGGGCAAAGTCAGTTCTTTAATTTAGTGACCTTCGTTTTTCCATATTTTTTGTATTTCGGTGGATGCAAGGCTCGGAAAATGGGAGAAAATAAAAAACATGAATTCGATGCTTTTTGATTATTTTTTTTGAAAGAGTTAAATGTAAATTTTTTTCAAACCAACCAGATCGTTTGAGACGTAAAAGTATTTTCTTTCAGAATATGTAGACGGTTTTACCGTATTTCTAACCGTTTGCCCATGGCGAATTTAGAAAAACTTAACACAAAAACGGGATGTGTTGTGCTTTCTTTCATCTATTCCGGAAGATACGGATATTGGTTTCTGCACATGCGCCAGCTAGCTTTTGAATAATGACGTTTCTATTTGTGATCTTTGATCAGTTTTTAATTAATAACTACTTTAATTTTCAAAATATTAAAATTCTGACGTAATGCTGCACCAGGAGAGGGTTTGGACTACCTATATCTAAATTTGCAGCCTTCTAGGTGGGCTGGATTTTCCTAGCCATCGCCAACAGACACACAGACACACACACAGAGCTAAACTTTCTTTTATTAGTATAGATTGGCAAGTATTTCCTTTCATTTTCGCAAACTAAATGGAGGGATCGGCCAGAGAAACAGATATCTTTGTAGTTCAGTTTTTAATGAAAGCTGATCCCTGTCTGAAGCTTTCACGATTTTTTTTTTCCACTGGCGCCGTCAGATTTTCGGCAGTTTTTAGCAAAAATTAAGAAGAATTACCGGCCGAATTGTTTAAAAATTTCACTGTCGGATACAAAAAATTCTTTTACATATGCTCATAAATTTTCAAATCGATATCTTAATTAGGTTTCTTAAAATTCGCCAATTAGTAAAATAATTTTGAATTCCTTGATTTTAGCTTGGAAATCCAGAACAGGAGTGCTTTTCTTTAGCCATTTTGATAAAAAAGATGGCATTTTCGATGCGATGTTTAATGAGATTCTAAATAATATCTTAATCACTTATCGAAATACAGTAGAGTCCCGCTATTGCGAACCCCGCTATTCCGAAAATACGCCTATTCCGAACAGATTTGATAAAAATACCGATTTTTTAAACTTAAAAACAGAAAAAATTAAAAAGACGTTCGTGAAAAAACGTAAATTTATTGTTATACAAAGAATTTAAATTAAGACATGCATAGAGCCTAAGCTTGATGAAAATGCATGAAACCAAATTGGAATAAAAGCTGGTTACATGTCGGCTCCATTTATACAATTCTGTAGAATCATTTTCAATCACTGCTAAACACAAAAATAACTAATTTACGCACAATTAAGAAGTAAAGTCAGTGATTTTTTTTCTTACGAAGAGTACTGAATCGACTTGAGGCATCATTTGGTGTTGATGAAGCGTGTTGTTCGACGTAGTGTAAGGCGAGGTCAAGAGCATTTGCCGCGTCTGTGTGTGATATAAGTTCAGTTAGAGCTTTCACCTCCTCGTTTTCCTTCGAGTAGATCACAGCTGATGAGTCCTGCAATATTGCTACGTTGTCTTCGTCTCCGTACTCCTTGTGGCCATTGTCGTGAACAGCAGTTCACACCACAACACAGCTTTCCTCTGCGTCTTTACAGCCAGAGATGTTCTTGACTAGTGGAAGAAGGTGACAGCTTTTCACTGGTGTAAAAGTTGTTTCAACAAATTCCAATGCAGGCCAGAGATTTTTCTATGATTTTTGTATTGCGCCTTTAGTGGTGTTAATCTATGCTTCAGCCACCAGTAAACCACATCTTTTATTGTAGTTTTCTTAAGTTTTTGAAGGGTTGTGAGTTCATTTTTATTCTCTTCAAGTAAGGTGCGAAGCAGCATTATTCTGTATTTTTGTTTAGTGGCCTGCAACACATCCTGGTCCACAGGCTGAAGAATTGAAGTAACATTCGGTGGCAGAAAAATTGCTTTGATGTCTCCACAAGAAAGTTCCTTTTCTTCTGGATGGGACGGAGCATTGTCTATAATGAACTGACCACGATTATACAATACATTTTCTCTATTGAACGTAGTCACTTTAGGGACAAGTTGGTGCTCGAACCATCCCTTCAACAAGTCGCGTTACATACAAGCTTTTTTTAAATTCTTATAATACACAGGAATTGAGTTGATATTAATGTTTTTGAACGCTCATGGTTTCGCCGATTTGCCTATTACCATCAGCGGAATTTTGTTTGTTACCGATGCGTTGCTGCAAGCTAAGACAGTTAGACGTTGTTTGTCCATTTTAAACCCTGGGGCAGATTTCCCTTATTGCGAAGCAAGACTTTTGGTAGGCAAAGCCTAAAAATTCAGTCCAGTTTCATCCGCGTTGTAAACTTGCTGCGGTGAGTGGTTTTGGGAAGAAACAAGGTCTTTAAATTATTTTATGTAATTCGCAGATGCTTCATTGTCAGCTGACAGCTTCTCCCCAGCAATCGTGAGCTGTCTAATTTCTGTGTTTTTTCTTACAACGATTCAAAAAACCACAGCTAGCTGAAAATGATGAGTCACCATCTATAAGCTTATTCAGTTGAAGCGCCTTTTCTTTTACCAAAGGACCAGAAACGAGGATTTTTTTCTGTCTTTCCTGAGTGAACCACAAGAATAAGGCCTGGTTAAATTTTTCATATGAAGACACCGGCGTTTTTTGCCGTTTTTCAAGAGTTTTTTCACTTGAAGCAGAACAAAACTGCACAATTTTAAGGCAATTTGTGTCCAGTCACTAATCGTTGTTTTTCCGGCACCATATTTGAGTGATAATTTAATAGCACTTTCTCCCTTGTCCAGTCTTTTTAACACTTCAAGTTTTTCTTTTAAAGTGCACGAAAACTTTTAAAGTACAGTCAAGGACTACGAACATAAATAAAAAAGGCACAGTGACTCGGTAAAGTTGTAACTCAATACTCACGGAACCACAATTTTTCACAATTTTCAACAAGCACACACAGTTAATCAATCTCTGTTAGAATAAACACTGACCGGGAGGCGAGTTTCAAAATCATTTGTCAACGTTGGCAGAAACACGTAATCTATACGCCAATACTCTGTGGCAGCGGAAATGCAGTAACCCTGGTAGTAATTCTTGGAACGCGAGAAGGAGGGAGATAGGTAAGGTTGGATGATGAGTCCTCGAAGGTCCCTGCCCTTCCCTTCTCACTTTCACGGAACCTGTTCACCACGAGCCGATCAACGCTGTATAGAGCTGGCACTAGCAGATGTTCCCGCACTTAATTTACGCCTTAACAAGTCAATACGTTGATTATTATTAATGAAATCCGCCTATTCCGAATTCCCTATAAACCGAACAGTGTTCGGTCCCAATTAGTTCGGAATAGCGGGACTCTACTGTATTAAAATTCTGAGACTCGGGTGCATTAGGCCAGGCTTTGGACTATCCACACTTAAATTTTCAGAATTCTATGTGGGCTAGATTTTTCTAGCCATCGCAGACAAACAAACACCCACACACACACACACACACAGAGAGAGCGAAACTTTCTTTTATTAGTATAGATCTATTCTAATTGAAATCTCACCTATTCAGAAGTCTCTAGCGATTGTACTAAAGCTCCATACGAAACGAAATTTCATTCATTAGTATCTATAGTTAAACTTGAAATTCTAAATTAAAATATGCAAAGTGCAAAAAGCAGCGGTCTGCGAGACCACTAACAGCATATAAGAGTTAAAGTTCTGAATTATTTTTTTTATTTTAAATCGAATTAACGTTTCAAATTTATTGAATCCTTTTTAGTAATAATAGAAAGTAACGAAATACTTTTTAAAGTTTTGAACTTTCAAGGTTTGATTAAAAAATCAGGTTATACATTTTTGATAAAGGTGTCCGATACAATAGAAAACTTTGTGATGAAAACGACCACTTCTTTGATACCGAAATGTATAATTACAATGTTCAGAATCGGTACCTTAAAGACAATATCACTAACCAGGCATTTACAGGGGTGTATACTTTACAGAACCGTTATAGAGCAGCCGTACATTATGCGCCGGGTTGTTTTGTAATTATAATCCTGACAATCTGGTAATGTTAGTGTTACCATAGTTGGGACAAACTTCTAATCTCAACACTTGTCCTGTGCCTATGCCGCCAACGTCTTATAAATGTATGCTATATTTCAAAATCGTCTCCTATACTAACGTCACTTATCGACATCGAAGCTGTACCAATAGTTCTAAAGCCAGGCCAAAGACCACTGGCAAAACATTTCAAGAATGTTTCAAATTTTACAAATTTACAAATCTATCTTTTATCTAATTTTGTAAACATAATTTTTTCAACATTTAAAAAATTGGTAATGGGGATTGTTGTTTTCATTTCTTTCAGCTTTCGAAATTGTATGCAACTTTACAAAGTAGCGTTCCTCTCGAGGCTAACGAAAAAGACAGGTTACCACGGTGCATTCCACTTATCTTTTTTTACAGCCCACTAGAGTGAAGTCAAGGCAACACTAGATACCGGGCTTGCTCATTCACTCTCAAAACATCACAAATGGTGGCTGACCGCGACCAACGATTGGTCCAAAGCAACGCGCCCATCGTTTTGTGCCAATCGCTGTATGTCTTTCCTCCTAGTCAGCCACCTTTTGTGACGTAATCATAATGAATGAGCAAGCCCGGTATGTAGTGTAGCCCTGGTGAAGTGATGTTCTTTTCGAACACCTGCATTGGTGCATTCGAGCATCACGTTATTCACGCGGTCTGTAAAAAAAGATACGGGCAAAGCATCGTGGTAGCCTTTCTTTTTCATTAGCCTCGGTTCCTCTGTATGACAATGGCAACCTACATTCCAGAACTGGACGACTTCAAGGATCAGGTCTACACTAGATACCGGGCTTGCTCATTCATTATCATGACGTCACAAATGGTGGCTGATTGCGACGAAAGACATACAGTGATTGGCACAAAACGATAGGCACGTCGCTTTGTAACAATCGCTGGTCTCGGCCAGCCACTATATGTGACGTCATGAGAATGAATGTGAAAGTCCGGTATCTAATGTTGCCTTACTGGTATCAAGTGTAGACATGGCATTGGCGTTTCAAAGCGTCCTACGTTATAAACGGTCGGTTCATGACGTTTAAAATGTCACACGGAATTGGATCATCTTTACACAGTGATTGGTATAAAGCATCGCGCCCATCGTTTTGTGCCAATCGCCGTGTAAACATTATCCACACCGTGGGACGTTTTAAACGTCGGGGACTGGCCATGTATAACGTAGGTCGGGGTTCCAGCCGTTAAATAGGGACCTACGTTATACACGGCCGGTGCATGACGTTTAAAACGTCACATGGAGTGGATCATTTTTACACAGCGATTGGCGCAAAACGGTGGGTGCGCCGCTTTGCACCAATCACTGGGTAAAAATGATCCACTTCTTGTGACGTTTTAAGGTAATTCACTGGCCGTGTATAGCCGCGATCTACGTTATACACGGCCGGTGCATGACGTTTAAAACGTCACATGTAGTGGATCATTTTTACCTGGTGATTGGTGCAAAGCGGCACTCCCACTGTTTTGCACCAATCACTGTGTAAAAAGGATCCACTCCATGTGACGTTTTAAACGTCATGCACCGGCCGTGTATAACGTAGGTTGCGGTATAGCGTAGGTCGCGGTTAAATCATGATGCAGCCAATCAGCGCGCGTAAAAAACCAATGAAGCACGATGATTTGTTGGAAAATCTTGCCCCACAGACTTCGTATACCTGGAGAGACTGTTACACTATAATGTAAATTTAGCATAAAGGCAGTGCTACACTAGATACCGGGTTTGCTCATTCATTATCATGACGTCTCAAAAGGTGGCTGGTCGCGACGAAAGACATATAGTGATTGTCACAAAATGATACGGGCGTCGCTTTGTAGCAAACGCTGGTCGCGGCAAGCCACTACTTTTGACGTCATGAGACTCAATTAGCAAGCCCGGTATCTAGCGCTGCCTTTGTATTTAAAATGAAATTTACTGCTGGTTTAATTTTTTTAAGATTGCGTTCAATCACATCGTGACCGATCTCATTGGTTACTTACAGTTGGATTCTGGGAAAGTACGAAACGAAACGTCCAGTGCAGCTTGCCGAAGTTACAGGGGAGATCCGTTTGTTACCAGTGCGTATAGTCAGGGCTACACTAGATACCGGACTTGCTCATTCATTATCGTGACATCACAAAAGGTGGCTGGCCCGCGACCTACGTTATACACGGCCGGTGCATGACGTTTAAAACGTCACATGGAGTGGATCCTTTTTACACAGTGATTGGTGTAAAACAGTGGGAGCGCCGCTTTGCACCAATCACCAGGTAAAAATGATCCACTCCACGTGACGTTTTAAACGTCATGCACCGGCCATGTATAACGTAGGTCGCGGCAGGCCGCGATGTAAGACATATAGCGATTGGCACAAAACGATGGGCGCGTCGCTTTGTTTTAATAGCTGGTTGCGGTCAGCCACTATTTGTGATGTTATGAAAGGGAATGAGCTAGCCCGATATCTAGTGTTGCCTTGTCTGCACCCAATGTCGTCCAGTGGAAATAACCGAACATACCAAAAAAATTGTATTGGTTAGTTGTTCGGTTAATTAGTCATGTGGTGAAAGTTGAACATTGTCAACTGATAGCAAACATTATTTTCAAGTTAATTATTTTTTACGGGCGGAATTTTGTATATTACATTACAATGGAAATTAAAGAGTTGGGTGCAATTAATTTGTTAAGTTGATGAGTTTTCTTTATTTAAAAATGAATCCCGAATAACTTATTCTTTATGAATAGTTTTACAAATATTTTTATTTTTTAAGCATATGTCAACTGTTTTGAATTTTGTCTTTCACAGCACTTTTTAAAAATTGTAAAATAAACAGTTTCCTGCCTTTGTCAAGGATTATCTTCTGAACTCTCCATTTAAGATACAATTGGAACCCAAGTACGTTAAAAAGAACACATAATTACAATTTTTTTTCCACAGCAGGTCTGCACCCTGATAAATATCTGAGTTCCGTTTCCTGTTAGTGCTGTTTGAATATTCTAAATACACTAAGAAGTAGTATTTATTTTTCGTTAAATAATCAGAGATAAAGAAAATATAGTTTATTAAACTTAAAATTCCAAGGAGGGGCAATTGCCCTCTTCTGTACCTGCGCTTATGCTAAGAGAATGTGTGATCTAGGTACCGCTGGTAATTCCCTAATAGAAATACTGCATATATCCCCGCAAACTAATTCAATATATCCATTTATTTGTTTTTTCTATTATTATTGTGCAACAGATCAGTATCTTTATTATTGTTTTTAAATTACTAATTGGGTAGCATTTTCAATATATTATTTTAAAATTATCAATAAGATATACTCTCAAATAAGTGTTATAGTACTGCATTTATGTTAAAGCCTGGACTAGTAAAACAAATATATTGCAATATTTATATTAAAGAAAAAGCTAAGTTATTAAAATGTACTTTAGTTTAAATGCAATTGCTATAAGACGAATCATAAATATACAAACAATTAATTTATTATTTTAGTAAACTTGTATGTAAATGATGTTACCGAACTATTAAATGCAACAGGAATTCTTGGTTTTATTTTATTTTATTTATTTTTTTTTTACCTTAATATATGCGATTGCTTAAAAGGTTGGATTTTATTCTGTAAAAAAAAGATTAATTAAAGAAAGATAAATGATAAATAGTATTCCTTATTTGTTTTTATTTCTTTTAGCTTTCAGTTCTGAATCATAACTTGGGGCCTCCGTGGCCGAGTGGTTAAGACACCATTCCGCTAATCGCTTGAGAGCGTAGGAGTAAGGTCGGTGGGTTCGACTCCCGCCAGCTCCATTGCACACACTTTGTGGATCTCCGGGATGTAACTCTCTAGTGTTTAAAATTTCCTTGTGGCTATCTCGTCCCTGTATATTGACGATGACTTATAAGCGAGCACTTGATGTCAAGAATACAAGTCAGATGTATGTTCTCAATAAACAAATAAACAAACAAACAAACGAATCATAACTCGGTAGATGCGAAACAGGATACGATACAGAAGTAAGTTTTCGCTGGTCACAATTCGCCGACTTTTTGTTTCGTACCTTCCCAAAATCGAACTGCAAGTAACCGTTGAACTCTTTAGTTATTTCCACTTGACTGCCCAAACTGTGACGATAACTAAAATATTATCGCTATGCATCTATTATAGATGTAAAAGGTCTTCCAATTTTTGATTGCGACATTATAAACAAAAATTTGACAGGTATGAATAAATATCCGATAATATTTTGTTACTTTGTAAATTCTTTAATTATGAATAATAGTAAATAAAAACATACGTGAGGATATCCCAATTTTGCCTTTAATTAAACATATATAAACTATATGATAAGATGCATACAATGCAGTCAGTCTTCTGTAGAGTTATTTTATTTGTGTTTTGGGTAGAAAAAACTTTTGTAAAATTATGAATGACTATTGAAGTGCATGCTTGTGTAATATGTTAATTAAAAATCCAGTAGTGTATTAGTTTTATTTTAGAATATTTTACGATATAATGTTTACGAAGAACGGTATAATAATCCAAAGCTAATAAAATACTTCGAAATTTACTTTATAAAAATACATAGGAAACATCAAAGGATTTCTGTCTCAAATATGTAAATAGTCTTCCTAGCAGACCCTTTTATCGTTTGTGTTGACTTTTTCCTATGATATATATTGAAGTTAAATATATATATTTTTTTAAAATCTAGCAGCAAATGCTTCTCACAGATAAAAATAGTCGTCATTTCATGTCTCTGGAAATAGAAACTATAATTCGTATACGAGGATAAAAGAACATAAAAGCCCAGATCTACTATAGATTTTTTTTTTTTACCTTTTTGTATAAAGACACTATCCATGTTTCTATTATGTAGTAATAAAAGTAAAAATAATTAAATATATATATTCATACGTATTCAATCTTTATATTAAAAATTACGTCAGACTTCATGAATACAATTCATGCAGTCCCCTCCCCCCTTTCCCGGAAAAAAAATAGCTTGCCAAGGATTCCGCTTATTGAAAATTCACCGCTTTTATTTACGTTTGATAGCCATCGCGAATTATATTAAATTTAATAAATATACAAGTTATTAATACTCTTATTTAACATATGGCAACAGGAAAGAAAATAAGTTTTTGAACTGTCTATTAAAGATTTTTAAGATGTTTTCTCAACGTATAATTATAATTTCATATTAAACTACTACATTATGAGAGTATTTGTTAAATATATATTTCTTCTTTATTAACTTTTTTCTACTTTTTAGTGTTCAAAATATTTCATTGTTGCAGTTCTGCAGTCAATTGGCATATTTTGGCGTAAGTGGTTTTGCGCCTAATTAACACCATTGTTTTTCTAACTCGTAAAAGATGTAACCATCAAGATCACTTGAAGATTTAATGACATGCGGCCGCCTCACTGAAAAATACCTCAAAATTAATTTATAAGTTCTAAATATGCCTAGCTCTAAAATTCTAAATACACACTTGTGTGCACAATTTGTATAATTCTAGAATAAGGAAACTTTAAGAAGCGAGTGAAAAATCCTATTATGAAATTACTTTACAAAAAAAAAAAAAATTCTTTACATACAAAAACTCAATTCAGTTAAATAACAGAATTGCACTCCATCGGTAACATATCAATTGTATTTCAATGCGCGATCTTAACACTTTTTTGCAATAATTTTGTAATGTCTCAATGATACTACAAAGTATATTTCTAAGTTCTTTAAAATACTATAAAAATGGATACATTTGGTTTCATATTTAATGCATACCCCGTTATAAATTTTGGGATTTTTTTTTTAAATTAAGTTGTTTAAAAATATTTCGTAATAAAGTTTCCTTTTGATATGTTTATAAAAAACTCCTGAATGTCAAAAAAAAAAAAAAAAAAGTTCTAAAGACATCAAACTATTTGTACAGTACTGCTCACGAAATACTCACAAGGACGCCGCCAGACACGATGCGCACAGATTTTGATAATTTTAATGTAGGTTGTATGGGTTACAAACATAAATGTAAACCTTAACTATTCAGATCAAAGGTTTCCTTCAAATGGGCCTTAGTTTTTGAGATTTGGGGTTAATGTTCAGCATGCATTTCAAATACCCATTAGTTTGACGTTTATTAACAAGGTCTCCGTGTCGCAGAAGTAACGTTCGCGCTTCCATTCCTTGAGACGAGGTTTCTGTCCTATGCTGTGTTGTTCTTTTTAATTAATTTTATATTTTTTTACGTAGAATTATGAATTCTAGATCTTTGCGAACTTTTTGGTATTTTCCTAATAAATTATATATACATTTTAGATTTTTTCCATCAATTTCTTTTACGCAATTTTTAACCTAATACTTGACAAAAACCCAAAGTAGTTTGTCTTGATATTTCGTCTTTTAAAAACTATTGTTTACATTTATGTGTATTTATCTTATTTATGAAGTAATGCATATTTCTTAAGGCTATGATGTCATACACACGCGCACATTTTTTTTTGTATGTTATAAAAAGGAAAAAAGTCGTCAAATTTAGGGGATTTTTTCCTTTAATGGCAACATGGCTAATGTATTAAGTTTTTGGTTTGACGTGGACGTGAAAATCACGCCAACCAAAAAGTAACCGAAAATCGTTGCGTGAGTGTAAAGCATCTGTTCCTTTTTTTGTCTTTATTTTTTACATAAATTGTTTTAACAATATTGCAAGAATGGATAAATTACATATTTATATATTCTTTAAATACTTATATTGTGATAAATATATTCAAGAATACATTAAAAGTTGAAAAACAAATTATTTCAAACGTGGTAATTGTCTGCAAAAGAAGCTAAACTAAATAAAAAGAATTTTATTGATACCAGTAGACCCGTGTGAAGATTTTGCACTTCAGTCTAATTTTTTTGCAATATCTAATATTTTTTAGATCCAGGTTTAAACTTCTAAAACAAAATTAAGGACTAAAAATGTCTTCAAACATGTGTCAAGCCAGAATATCATCCCATTTATTCCATCAAAGTTACAGTAATAATTGACCGAAGATAGTAAACGCGAAGAAAATATATCTATATCAATCGTATTTTAACTGCATTACAGGGTAATAACTGTTTCGGGGAAAAAATGGGGATAAAGAAAATAAAATTGAGCATTTGAATTTAAATTTTGCTTTTTAATCATAAATATAAAATAAACCCGTGCCGCAATTATTTCCCAGTTTATCTTTATTGAACATTTCTTTTTTACAATCGTTGTTGCGGTATTTTATTTTTGTGGCAACACTAATTTGAGAGAAACCATTTCATTTATGAAAACAATGCCGATTATTTTTTTTATTAATTACAATTTTTAATCCAAATACATGTTTTAACGAAATGTGAGTGTACCATATCATCTGCTTCAAAATCCTTTCATACGGTACCTCATTTTCTACTCTGCGTTTTGTATTTGCTTAGAAAAAGGGATGTTGAGAACAGAAATAATATATAGGATTACCGTAAAAGTCATTGCAGACGACTTTTTTTTTTTTTTTCAAATATTTTTTGTGTTGCAACTTGGACTATTTTTCATTTTTAGTTTAATTTTTCTGTATGACATCAACAGTGTTTTTACTTCTTAGAATGAAAAAAAAAATGTTTTTTATGTGTGCAAATCAAAAATGATGAGTTTGAAATTTACAGTTAAATGTATATAGATGACATTAAAAATTTATATAGCTGGTTAAAACTTGCATATAAGCGTTACTGCATTAATATTTTATTACTCATTTCATGATATACTATTGGAATTACCTAATCATACATACATTTAGAAGATTTGAGATGAAAAATATTAAGTTATACAAAAGGTAAACTTTCATTTAAAATTCCATAAATTTAAAAGTATTTCAGAACGGTTATTAAAATATAAAAGGTAAATAAATTTTAAACAAAAGCTAGACATAAATTAGTTTAAAGTTTCGTCAATAGAAATATATATTTCAAAATTAACCCCCCCCCCCCCGCCAAGAAAAGAAAATGGAAATGGAATTTACTAGGAAAATATCAAAAAGCTTAAAGATGCAGAATTAACAGTTCTGCATAAAACTGGTAACGCATCAAATATATAAAATTAAAGGTAAAATGCACATGATGGGAAAGAACTCTCGCCTCCAGGACTGGAAGTGTGAAGACTAGCTCAGCGCTACGGAGACCTCGTTCAGAACATTGAAACTAATGGGTATTTGAAACTCATGCTGAACATTAACCGAAGGAAACGTTTGACCTAAATAGTTAGGTGTATGACCCCTACCACATACTTTAAATCATCAAAATATGTATGCATCATGTTTATCGGTCCCCTTGTTAATAGAAATTCAGATCAGTATAATAAAAACAATGGTACAAGTTCAAAGTAAAAAAAAAATCATGAAAAACATAATAAATTCACTTTGTGAAAATACAGTATTTTATTCATATGTAAAGAAAGAGTGGGCTGGAGACTAAAATTACAATAGTTTCAATTTTTTTTTTTTCAGTTAGTGCAAAAAAAAACTTTTAAGCAGTATTTTTTCCAATACATTCAGTATTGAACTTATTTTTTACGTAATAAAATATTTTGATAACTCCACTTGCACATTAGTGTTACTTATTGCTGTTCTATGTATATGTTATGGCAAAGTTAATATTTTCCTTAGGATAGATTAACCTGGGAATAGAAGCATGAGTCATTTGTGGACCCATTCTCGTTCTGAAATGTGCGAGATACAACTTAGATGTGTTAGGGAGCGGGGACGTCTTCTCCAACATATGCTTTGATTGGAAGGCCTTCTCAAGTGATTCTTCCATTTCATTATTAAACAAAAGGTTTACAAACCAGGAGGGTAGCGAAGAAAAAATTATATTTGAAGGTGTATGAGTAACAAAGTTTGAGAACCTCTTATTTTGTAATGTTTTTTATAAGTCTTCGCTCTTTTCTTTTAACTGCAGAATTGGATGGTATTTACATTGAATGCATTTGGCGTTGCTTCGGATCTGGAAAATAGCTTGTTTGTTAGTTATTCTGATCCCTGCCTGCTGCCAGTGAGATGACCTATTTTAGAATGACTTCCATCAGCGCATTTAAAATCAAAACTTTCAACAAATTGAAGATTAAAACAAATTACATTATGTGGTCAAAATAGGACAATGGATATGTTGGTCTTTGTTAAAATATATTTAGAAAGTAACAAGAACTAAATAAGCTTGCTCTTAGAGTGCGAGTTCTTGATAAAACTGGGCGTTCTGGTTATTCATTCCAGTGAATGTGTGGGTGTTAATTTCTCTGCAGAGTGGGTGTTAATTTCTCTGCTCTGCTTCATTAAATTTGTCTAAACTTGAGTGTATTTAAACACATCAATTAAACATGCTTCGAACTATGCTTTGTAATGGAAGTTATGTTGTTACGTGTTTTATATTGCAATTTAATTGTTTTATTTTGAAAATTGGTTTTCAACATAACTTTAACATAATGAAATTGACACTGATTATAAATGACAATTGTTCGTAATATTTAATTACTTAAAATTGCGCTTTGAACTTGTTTAAAGGATTTTATTTATGGCAAATATTCTTATGTAACTTAAAATACCATTTCATCTGACGCAAGTATCATAAAAATATGTAAAAGTGTTCTAAATTTAAACACTGTTCAATTTGCAATTTTTTATGAAAGTGAATTTAACTTCGAACCCGAAGACACCATCACGACTGATTTCTGAAAACATCGTTACATATTGTCATCCAATATAAAAGTTGAAGGGTTAACCGGTTAACTTTGACAATTATGTTATAAAAATATTTTTTTGGGTATAGCTCATATTTTATTCTTTTATAGTATTAAATATTTATTTTCTCGGCATATTTAATAAATGTTTATTGTGAAAGAAAAAATAATAATAAAAGAATTAAACTTGCTTAAAAATTACCCCGGCAATTAATTCTTATGAATACAAGGGGAAATTATTAGACACTGTTTTTTTATGTTGTAGGAATAGCAAATAAGGTGCTTGTAAGTGGGAATAGTCTGCCAATATTCGATTGTATTGTGTACTTCAAATGGGGCAAGAAGGTATTTGAATGCAAGAGATATAAAGAGATATCGAACATGTATTTATTTTTAACATTTTACAAAAAGCAGCGAAAACATGGCATTAACTAAGAATATATTTTAATTTTTAATTGCGGATGTACTAGGACAGTTTGTATGATAAAGTACAAGAAATTGAAACTAAAATAACTCTAAAAAGCTTAGACTAGATTAACGTAAAGTAACCAATTATTCATCTGAACTAGAAAAACAAGCAACTTCAATTAGTCAATTTACAATTCAATTAGTTAATTTACTTTCTTTAGTTAATTTACAAAAACATGGATACGGAACTTTTTAGAGGTTCTATATAAATCAACAATCTCAACTTTGCATGGAATTTTAAAGTGGTACACATATTCGGTCTGAGCTGGATCATAAAATACAAATGAAATTGGAACTTTGTCTATTTTCAGTATTGCTAATCATCAAAATTTGACTCCCTACAATATCAAGAATTTCAATTCTAGGTGCTTATTTTTTTAAATCTATACATACATTCAAAACGTTTTCAATATAGTATGAAGATTCATAATAAGTGGTTAATAATTTGTCACAAGCAATGCTTTTAAATATATTTTTTAAGTGAAGCTTCCGTTGACGTTGATTTCTTGGTAGGAAACGTTTTTCAAATCCCTGGTAGTATTGGGGGCTGTTCGAATGAAATTTCACTTCGCAAATACATGTATCTGTAACGTCGCCTAAATGTAAATGTGATTGACGGGTGTTGGTAGGTATTTTAAATTTTCGGCTGGGAAGGTTTCAAAATTTTCCTTAACGTCTCTTTTTTTTCTCCTCTTAAAATCTCTCATGAAGTCGTATCTAGTACGAACTGATTTATTCTAGAAAAAGAAAAACGGATTTCGAGGTTTAGACCGCGTTTCTCGAAAAACTGAAAGTCTATTTTTTTTTAATTTATGACGTTTTCATGGGCATTTACAAGTTATGCTATTAGACAAATTAATATTTGAAGTAATTCAATTTAATTTGTAATAAATAATAAATGGAAATTGTAGGTATTGGACAGAGCTTTTTGAATATTTATAGAATCTTAATAGCAGCTCTTTTAAGAACATAAAGATATTGGTAATTTTAGACTATTTGCAGATGAATTTAAACTGAGCATTTCTATATTATGCAACATTTTAGCTGTTTTGGGGGTTTTCTTAAACTGTAAAGTTGCTTATTTCTTTCAATCGACGGAAAGCCATCTAGTCAGGAAGAAAATTTCGTTGTGGAAATTACGCTAAAGATTAGACTATAGAAGATTTACCATTCGTCACTATTTTTTCATTCTGAAAAAGAGTTGTTATACCTACTGTATGTACTGAATCTAAATTATAGACGAGCATAATTTTTATTGAACGGATTTTATAGGCACCTGTTTTTTGTTGCAGAGGTAATTTTGTGAAAATTAAATGACTTTATTTAGCGCTAACCTATTCAGTAATAGCGCTACTGGTGAACTAGAATTATACAAGCGATATATCAATATTTGAAATCGCAAACACGTGCTCAGTTTCACCTAATGAACCTGCTAACTGTGAAATTTGTGATAGGTACCTTTTTATGTGGGTACTACACACAAAATAAAAATTTTGTAGACAATTTAAAATAAAATTATTTTGAATATCAAAGTATTTGTTTATTAACTTTCTCTACATGTAAATACAATTCTTTTTAAATATTTAAGAGCAGTCAATAGAAATTGGACTCACCAAAATTAACAAAATACGGGACTAATATGCATTTCCAATAAAATATATAAAATATGAATTATGAAATATTATCAATTTTCACAGTATTATCAACGTATATTTTTTATTTGTTCAATAAACGTGTTGGTCAATTTAAAGGAAAAAGCATTTTTGTTTAAATTAGTTTGTCCATCTCGTCTAACACGATTGTTAAATATTATTTGATTTTAAAATTTTATTACTTAAATGTTAAAAAGGAGATTTTTATATACAGTTCTGTTGGAACAATCATTTTTTTTATAACTGCTATCTTTTTTAAATATGAAAAAAATATTTCTAATTAATTTTTTATTTAAATTTCCCTTAAGGGAACAGTTCTCTCTTAAAAGTTAAGCGATTTGCGATACATGTTACCATTACTTTCTTTATTACTATTAAATGAACTTTGAACTATTAAATGAACTTTGAACTATTAAATGAACTTTGAACTATTAAATGAACTTTGAACTATTAAATGAACTTTGAACTATTAAATGAACTTTGAACTATTAAATGAACTTTGAACTATTAAATGAACTTTGAACTATTAAATGATCAACTTAAATATCGGTGAGTATTTTATAAATGTTTTATTATAGTACGTTTTTGAAATATTTCTATGCTATTTTTGTAATATCAGTAAAACGTAACTTCAGAATTTCTGCAGAATTTTGCTCTTTAATCTAGCTCCCAATCTTCTCATCTTTCTTCCGGTCTATAATGATCACAATAAGTTAAATATCACTTTCATTTGAGAGTCATAACAAGTGTTTTTCATTACGAATAGTGGAATGTAGATTGTAAAGTCGTAAATATTTTCTGCGGAAATTTTCCTTGTACTATTTTCAGCAAATGGACATTTCTAGTCAGAAAAGAATATTAATCCACGTACTGAAATTTGTTTTCCCTTCAAAACAAAGCTTTTTGACGAATTAAAAATTCGTAAACATCAAATTTTTGTCTGAAGTTTTCGAAAATGTAGTAACGCTGCCGGTATCTCTTTAAGTTGCGAAAATTATATTTCGAAGACTACGTGATTTTTGTTGCAAAACTTTACATTGTTACATGTAAATTGCATGAGGTATTCAGATTTCTTGAGAGGAAATAAAATCAAATATTATCGTACATTTAAGAAAAACATAACATTAAAAAACTATCTTATCCGACCCTTGGGATTTAAGACGGAAATTACTCGTTTTTTTTTTTTTTTTTTTTTTTTTTTTTTTATGCTAAATAAATAATACGCAATTACTCGGATGTGCAGTCCCTCTATTTTATTCTCTCTCATACATGGTAATATTTCAAAATTCTCAGCGTACTCATACATTTGCAGAGTGCCAAAATTAAAAGATAATCTATAACCATCACGAGGATTCTAAAGGTATAGGTTTGTTGAATTGTGTGCATTTTAAAAAAGAGATAAGCATAGCATTTTTCATACAAATCAAGGAATTTCGGCACCCACCGTCTTAGAGATATGAAACCAAAATTCCCAATCCTAAAAGCGACATATGTTAGGCAGTATACATCCAAGCCTAATAAACATCTATTTATCTAAAAGTGTAACACAATATGAAGTTAAATTTGGTGCATTCGTTTTTGAAGTATAACAATCGTGAAAAATACAGCAGGGCAGCACCACCTTTTATGATTTACACGAAAATCTAATGAGAAACAACCTCCGTCAACGTCTGACTTTGTCTGAAGTTTGATAAAAATCTGTGCGTTTGTTCTTTAGATAGAGCTATTGTGGAAATCATGAAAAATGCAGCACAGCAGCGCCACATATGTTTTGGCGATTAACGCCAAAAACTAATCAGCATAAATTTATCTCAAGCATTAACTGAATATAAAGTTTTATTAAATTTCGCGAATTAATTCTTGAGATAGAGTACAAACTTTTTGTCGCATACAGACACACATTTAGGCATTTTCTAAAAGCAATCAAATCGTGTTCAGGAACTTATCTATAAATCCGTCGAAAATCTGAATTTAATTTTTTTTCACGAATCCAATACTTTCTTCTTGTAAAGATAGAAGAAAGTAAAACTAGTTTGATGTGCCAATCCCAAAACTTACTTCTATCTGATACATGTTAATAATTCAAAATTCGCTATGACAGTGCCAAAATTAAATGACAATCCATGCCCATCATTACGATTGTAAAGGGATAGGTTCGTTAAATTGGGTGCATTTGAAAAACGATGTAAGCATAGAAATTTTCAAACAAATCATTAAATTTCGGCACCCACCCTCTTGGATGTCTGCAATCAAAAATTCCATCCCAAAGGGCATAAGAGCAGTACTTTTTGGGCAGTTTAAACCCAAACCAAATATTGATCTATTTGTGTAAAAGTGTAACGGAACATGTTTGATAAATGACGTTTGATTAAATTCCATTAGTGTTTTACATATAGCTATCAAGAAATTCGAGATAAATTCAGCATTGCAGTCCCACTTGTTAAGATTTATACGTAAACCAAATCGGCACAAACTTATGTTAAGGTCTAACTGAATCTGAAGTTTGGTGAAAATCCGTTCTGTAGTTTTTAGGGTTTCGTTCATCTCACGAAACCCTGTTGCTCCCGCTCCGTTGTCTGTCTGTCACAGAGCCATTCTCAAAAACTATGTAACTTACCGAGTTGAAACTTCGTGTATAAATCAGAATATCAGCTGTGAAGAGCTGAAAATATTAAAATTTGAAAAATTCTTATTTTAATAAATAGAGATAAAAAAACCAACAATCTAACAGCCTTTTCCTATTAAATTTAAACATTTTTCATTATAGCAGATGCCAAAGATTTAAAATCCACAATGAAATTCTTTCTACAATAATTAATTTTCTATCAGACGATTTTCACGTGAAAAATGAAAATGAAATAAAGTTTCACCAATTGAAAAAAAAGGATAAATATGAAATAAAATTGATTGACGTCATAGTGGTGAATAAAACGGAAATTGTCTAAGATTTCTCAATAATACAAGGAGTATGAGTATGTTGGATGTACACAAAGCAGATTAATATCACGTCATTAGAGAATTAAAAAGAAAATCTGACGTCCTATTGCAAGTTTAACGAATTTTTCAAATGTTTGAGAATAATACAGAGCGAGTATCAATATGAATAATAGAGAATAGTAAATATATGAGTTTGAGGAATGTATTGAATCATGATAAAAACCCGATTATGGAAATATTCGCATATTTTAACATTTTGAAGGCGTCCAACATGTTTAATTTTGAAATTATATATATTTTTAAATATCGCATTTAGTCCGTATGACGGATATTATTATGACAGAATATAATAGCGGGTTTCGCCCGCTATCCGGCTGGTTTAGATTTTCGAAAAAACGGAAAATTAGACCGGTAAATTTTTACTTTATAAAAAACATGACCTTTTTACTTTCTTCTATCTTTACAAGAAGAAAGTATTGGATTCATGAAAATTTTCGACTTCCGGTTTTCGACAGATTTATACGTTTTAGAAGGTCCTGAACACGATTTGACTATTTTTAGAAAATGTCTGTCTGTGACTCTGTCTGTGAGTCTGTCTGTGACTCTGTCTGTATGTGACAAAAATTTTGTGGGCGCTCTATCTCAAGAACTAATGCTCGGAATTTAATAAAACTTTAGATTCACTTAGTTCCTGATATAAATTGGCGCTGATTACTTTTTGGTAAAAATCGCCCAGCAGGTGGCGCTGCTATGCAGTATTTTGCAGGATTTACACGATTTTAGCGATAGTTATATCTCAAGAAATATTGCACGGAATTTAATAAAACTTGAGTTTCAGTTAGACCTTTTCGATAAATTGGTGCTGATTCTTTTTAGTGTATGCGAAACCTTTGTGAGATAGAAGAAAGTTTTGGGATTGACACATCAGACTAGTTTTTGTTGTTGTTGCTAAATTATATTTATTTGAATTTATTAAAGAAAGGATAAAGTGTTTTGAAATGAATATTAAACGAAACCTTTTGTGCGATCTTCGATCACACTTACCCACTTGTTTAGATAGAGCTATCGCGGAAACCGTGAAAATGCAGCATAATAGCGCCACCTGTAAGGCGATTTACACCAAAAACTAAACGGCACTAATTTACATAAAGATCGAAGTTTAGATTAAGTTTTATTAAATTCCGTGCATAAGTACTTGAGATATAGTGCCCACAAATGTTTTGTCACACAAACACAGAGATGAATTTTCATATATCTGTGATCAGATATTTTTTTCATAACTCATGTCGTTTCCAGGATTTTCTAAATCTTATAAATCCGTCGAAAAAATGAATTCGATTTTTTTTCATGAATCCAATACTTTACAATAAAGGTAGAAGGAAGTAAAATAGACAAGGTGCGTGGAAGGCTGATGTGTTACATTTACATTGCATGAGAACTTCTGATTTCTTGAGAGGGAAAGTGAACCCAGTATTATTCTACTTTTAAGAAAAAGCTTAAAACATTAATTTTATACATTCAGAAATCTCATTTAAAGTGTAGGTTTAACATAAGTTGCGAAAATTACTTATTGCAGACTACGTGATTTTTGATTCAAAACTTTATTTGTCAAAAGTATGTTTCTAATTTTGGAGCTGGTGAGATGAAAATGACGCCATTTAAAAAACTTATTAAAGATTATTTGAATTTTTTTTTAATTAAATGCTTTACTAGAAGTAAATTATGAGATTTTTACCCGATAAACCATTTTACTTTTAGTGCCTCTGTGTAATGTTTTAATAGCCATCTTTCAAAAATCATTCAATAAAAATAGCATTTACTTTTTTGTAAATAGAAGACAATAATTGTCCACATAAATGCAAGTAGTTTGAATCTTCCTCCTTGGTTAAATATAAAGCTGTAAACAAATCTTCAATCTGATTTCTAAATATTGAATATGTCGACAAACTATTTTTGTGTATTCTAGAATAAAATAATTCCTGAAGCTTTGATTTTTCTCTTAGAATTTCCTTTAACATTTTAATCAATTTTTTTTACCATCTATTTTAATTGAAAATATTTTCTCCAATTTTAATGAAATAAAATTACATAAATATTAATCTCTATAGAATCCCCTTTCCTCTTTTCGCCACAAAAATGGAGTAATTAAGTTGCCATCATTACATAAATGTTATTAAAAATTATAAAAAAGTTAATATTTCGGAAACCTATTAAAATTTTAAAATTATGAAAACATAATACATTTTTGGATGCATGTGGATAACCAGTGTTCATTTCATTTCCCAGTTTTATATATTCTAGAGGAGTAGTGGAGAAACACAGATTTTAATAAGAGTATAACACCTACTAAAATGGACCGATAAAGTTTGTAAAAATCGAAAGATTTCTCAAATTCTATAGACAAAATAATTATAAAAATGACAATCAGTGACAGGTCCCGCTGTTTTAAAGCAAAATGTGTTTCTAGAAGATGATTTTCCCTTTTACGTTAATGTCATGTTAAAATAATTTTTGCAATCTATTTTCAGAAGATTTTATTTTTGTTATAAAATAGTCTTAAAAATTTTATTTCATTGTGTAAGTTGTATTGTCGTACTTATTTTATACGAAAAGATGTACGCATGATTTAATAACTTTTTTATCTGGTAAACCATAGTCTTCCGCAGGAAAATTTAACACCTTTTTTATACTATTAAACATTACCCGAGAGAATAGAAATCAACTCCATACCCGTCAGATTTCGTATTTTACTATGCTGGTTCTTCACTTATTTTCCAATCGCGGACCACCACTGCTTTAGTGGTGTTGAGAAAATTGGAGATGAATTCAGGATCTTTTTTGAAGCTCGACGAAGTAGTATATGGCACCTACTCTGGAACACTTTTCATACTCCACTAAATGCAAATATTGAACGATTTTTGTAAGATTTTTCATCAAAAATTTGTCTGTTTAAAATATCGAGGATGTAACGATTTTAGTACGATTTATCGAGTAAATGATGATAAAAAATGCATGATTTGCATTGGTTGGATATTTTTTATTTTTCTACTAAATTATGTAAAGACGAAGAAAGGGTTAGAGAATAAAGAGTCATGATTATAAATAATAACGTAATCAATGGAGATTAAATATTTATCAATTTGAAATGCTAATATTTAATTATTGTGCTGAGAAATTTTGACTGCCGCATTTTCTTAATAGTCTACGAAATGCTAATAAACAATCTTCCTCTGGGATAGTCTTGATATGAATAAGAAAAGCAAAGAGCAGCGTTATATAGTAAGTTATCGGTATTATATTGAAGTCTGAAATAAAAGTTAAATGATTTTTATCAAATGTTTTTAATAGCTAACCGATTCTTTCTTTTTACTTACAATTATCAATACTATTCTGGTAGTTCGATAAAATTAAAAAAATAGTTTGGTGTGTCGAAATGAACACGTCATTGACAGAAAAGAAATTTGTACTTAAAACCGATATATTCAGTAAATATTATTTAGGGAATTCGATAGATGTCCATCCGATTATTGTAAGATTGTCCAAATGATGATTATAAAATAATACTATGATAAAATCATTAATAAAATACCTTTGAAAATCTTTATATCGTATGGAATCATAAATTAATGGATCCTAAATTAAAAACAATAATAAGAATTACAATTAAAAAAACATACCTGAATCCCGCCTCTCAGCATTTCACAACCAGGGCTTGAGACCTGGCTACGGCTGCTTTAGCGGGCGTTTCCACCCTTTTTTCAATTTTTTTTTGTCCTTTTTCAAAAGTTTTCTTTTTTTTTTTGTCCTTTTTCAAAAGTTTTATATATTTTTTTTGTCTTTTTTGAAAGCCATAACGTAGGTAAACGGGCTATTCATCTGATATCTGCAGCAACAGCATCAGCAAGATTTTTTTCAAAGTTTAAAATTTTTCGTTCCGAATTATCAATGGATAATTAAACAGCTTTTAAATCTTCTAGTAAAGTTTTAATTCTGAATTTTAGTTTGCGTCTTCTTTCTTCTGACCTTCTCTTTTTGCATTTTTCTGCTGCTAGCTCTCTTTCTAACGCATTTGCAGAAGCTGTTTCATTTAAAATACTAGTTAAAAAATCTGAAACTCTTTGCTGAATTGGGTGTACTGGTGCTATTGGCATTTGAATTTGTTGCTGCTGTTGCTCCGTCATGATAAATAACACCTTTATCAATATTCATTTTCTATTTATGTCTAGCGCAACGTCATCAAGGCAACGTCAGAGCTTCCAGAATTTTCGATTAGAACGGACGCCGGGGATGGACGCACGGTATGAAATCAAAGTTTTTTTGGAACGCATTTCCGCTCTGTTTCCTGTAAATCGCGCTGCTGTTATATCTCCAATCAATCTTTGAATCTCTTATCAGAGTTCGAAGCGAAATTCAGTTAAGGCCTTGAATATATCGGTTTTATCGCATCTCCTCTTACGGAAATTAATTAAAGTCTTCCTGAGAGGCGTAAGTATTAAAAAATAGCAGGCAATTAAGAAATAAACAACCTTCCTCTAGGATAATATTGATAGGAATAAGAAAAGCAAAGAGCTGCGTATATTATTATCAATTGCATTACAATGAAGTCTGAAATAAAAGTTAAATAATTTTTATAATATGTTTTAAATGATCTTTCTTTTTACTTACAATTCTATTTATTCTGTTAGTTCGATAAAATAAAAAAATAGTTTGTGTCGAACTGAACCCATGTATGTCAGTAAAGAAATTTGTAGTTAAAACAGAAATATTTTGTATTTTCGTAAATATTATTTAGGGAGTTTGAAATTTTCATAGTTCGATAAATGTTGAATATTATTATTGTCAGATTTAAAACAAATTGTAGGATTAAGCTTTTTCTACTTCATAATCATAATAGCCGTCATTATTTTTTCCTTTAAAATGAAAAATATAACCCCCTTTATTCAGTTTTGTTATTGCATTTTCAGAAATTTTTCCATGACTCTTTTTAAGAAAATAATCTTTTTCTACATCATTAACTTCCAATCTCGCAATAGTCATATTACCAAATTTTGTTTGAATTTTCTTCAACGAAATCAGTTTGTATTTCCCTGTCTCTAAATCTTTTAACTTATGAGTTACAGGGAACGATCTGAGGCTGTTGAATTCTTCCATTTATTCAGAAACATTTTTTGAAAGACAATTTTTATAGTATAAACATCTGTACATAGAACATCCAGGTCCTAATATTCTAACGCATCTCGGTACATCTAATATTTTTATAGGAATTCCCCATTCTTCAAAGGTACTTTTCAGAAAAACGCCTCCCTTAAAAGCAAATGTCCCTCCGTATATCTGATGCAATTGTATGAAATAATCTTTTACATTGTCACTACTAATCCATAAGCCTGTATTATCTGAATATCTTTTAAATCTTAAACCATGGACATCGTTAGTACATCGACGAACTATTCCATGGTCTTGATCAGCTAATTCATAGTTAGGTGTAAACACAGAAATCGTTTCACCTATTTCTTGTTTTAAATGAACCCAGCTTATTTCTCTCGCTATAGATTTAAAAGGAAATATAAAACCTTGAACATTTATGATAAGGGTGACATCGTCCATTTATTAGAAAACAATTTTTATAAATTAAAAATTCGGCTTAAAATCCAAAGGGTACAGTATCAAAGTTATCTAAAATTCTTCTTTTATCATATCCAAACATATATCTTTTATTCATTTTATTCACTTTAATATTTCTATCTTTTTGTATCTGAAATTGGTTTATTTCTACATCTATATGGTCAATTTCCCCCGTTATTGTTTTCATTCTCTCGTCAAAATTGAGCTTAGTTTCGCTCTCATAACTCATTTTAAATCCTTTTACTTTTCCTTTTACAGAACCATCGTTCAGAATATAACCATAATCTTTACTAGCTCCGGATATCCACGATTTCATATATTTATCTTCTCCTAATTCATCGGTCCATTCGCCTAGCATACAGCCCGTTTTTACTTTATTGGAGCCATCATCGATATAAACAATACTATCTGTATCGTAATACATTACTTTATCTCCTAATTTATCAAGCATTTCATATAATCTTATTCTAGCCGAACTGGTAGTAAAAGCAGCTATATAATTATTCGTATTAAAGTTATTCTGGACATATTCATCTTTCATCTTATAATCCATTTGCACACACTCATCATTTAAAAATATCATATTCAAATCTTTAATGCGGTCGTTCAGTATAATTCTATAAAAGTCTGCCAATTCTGTAACATTCTCTGTATGTTTCATATTTTTTCTCTGTCCGAACTTTCCCCATAAAGAGTTTAAACAAATTTTGGATATAAATCTCATTCCTGGGTTTTCTTTGATTTCTCCTAACCTTATACCCAATTTCTTTTCTACGCACCTTTTATATTCTTTTTCAGTTTTGAAATTTTCAGACCATTTATCATCTGTTTCTAATTTGATTTTCAAAAACATTTTAACATAATCCTTAAATAATGTATTAGATTTTTTTTCAAAATGCCAAACTTCATAGATATTTAAAATCTTATAACCTTTTTCAATAGCCAGTTCAACTTCGGTAGTTGTCCACGTACCAGTAAAACTTCTCTCCTCATCCGTATGATTACATTCTTTATTCCGCATTTCATAACATTTTTTACATTGTTTCTTTTCGCATTTTATAGGTTTTGAACATAATTTACACAAACTGAATATTAATTTTTCTCCTTTATAAGGTAAAACAGGATGGTAGAGCTTTCTAGGTGGAAGGATTTTGCATTGTATCAAACCATACCAATTTTTATCATATTTTTCCGGATTATAAATCTTTACCGGATGACCAACAGGATAGTAATCAAAGTAATTCACTGTTGGATAAAGTGAACAAACATCGATATATCTACCCTTTTCGATTTCTTTCATTTCGTAGATTAATTTGGTAGGTTCGCACCTACCGCCGGTGAATGCGTTTCTAGGATTTAAAGGTTCTACAAAATCTCTTTTCCATTCATTTTTCATATATTTTTTAATTTCTTTGTCACTATCAAAATCGCATTCCCATATTTCAATCAATTCAAATCCTTTATCTTTTATTTTTTTATTTATTTTTTGAGTTCTTTCATACAAATCTTTCATACATATCTGATTTTGAAGATTGACAGTGGATTCTGTAAAACAGCGAGGACAACCGTGCCAATGACATCCTTGAAACTGATAAACGGTTTTATTATAAAAACCATCTACTTTATAAGTTTTATCCCCTAATTTCAGTTTTTTCTCACCACCGTTTAAAGCATGCTGTATTTTGATAGTGTGTTTTTTAGACAGATAGTCTAACCAAATGATCGATTTCTTACTGTATTGATCCTTTGGAATAAACTCCTCATCAATCGCTATTGTATTCACTGGAATGAATTTATCTCTGTATATAGCCATACAAACGCCAGCTAAAGTGACATATTTAAAAGGATCAATATCAGCAATATTTAGAAATAATCTTCGCAATTCTAAACATCCTTTTCTTAAAATATCAACATCAGACCTACAATATTTTATAATTTCTTTTTGGAAATCAAATGTTTCGTTTTTTGCCGATTTATACCATTTATCAAAAGATTTTCTTTGATCTAAAGTCATAGTATCATAACCATAATAGTATTTTTCAGGATATTTCCCTACATAATTTTGATTTTCCATAGTGTTAAACAAATGAGGAAAATAACCTTTAGCCAATTCCGTTAGTCCAAATGTTTTAGGAAATTCTCTTAACGGAATCAGTGTAAAATTAATAGAATCGATAAACCTTATATTATAAGCGGTTGCTTGCATATATATGAGTTTATTTCCTTGATATATTGTAAACACTTTAATTTTATTTTTAAAGCAGTATTTAGCTAGAAATTGAAAATCGAATCCTTTTCCATAATGCGCTAATACTGTATAACCGCTATGTTTCTTTTGAAATAGCCATTTACAATATTCATTTTCATTCTGAAATATTTTTTCTTTTCCGTTAAAATCATGATTTATGACTAGATTGACTTGGTGATTTCCTGTCTCTTGATTCGTTTCAACGTCAAAAAACATATATTTTTCTGTAAATCCTGACCTTTTACATTTCTCACACCATTTCTCTCTCTTTTCTATATTTTTGGGACAAATGTTTTTACAAGCTCCTCCCTTAGATTCTTTCCTACGTATATAACATTTATGATCTTCCATATCCCACTCTCTGCAGTTTTTACATTGTCTTTCTCCGCATTTATGATCTTTCGGTTCTCTTTCACTTCTGTTGATAATTCTCTTACATTTTAAACATTTCCACAGTGTTTTACAGACTGAGTGATTTTTATGATTTTCGAAGCAGTTTTTTCCTTTAAAAGATCTAAAACAATCATTACACTGAATATCATCTCCCTCGCAATTACTCTCTTTCTTAAAACATCTATTGCATTTTAAAGGACATTTATGTTGATCACTTCTATAATAACTGACTTTACAATAATCACAATAATTCTTTTTTCCTAAAAATCCTGTAACCGTTGTAATGACATCAAAATGATTTCTATTTTTTAAAATGTAAACACAATTAGATTTATGGGTACCGCTGTATATTCTTTCGTTAAAATTTTCTCTGCAAAATATAGTTATTTGAATATCTAAAAAAATTTCGAATTGTTTAACATGCTCTAAATTACACATTTCTAACGGAATATCACACATTTTATGCAATTTTACAGCTATATCTTTTTGTAATTTTCTACCCATTTTTATGTATTTAACATCTAAATCTGTAAGTTTTTCTAGATTCAATTTTTCGCATAAAATTTTACGATTTAGAATAGCTAAGGCTGTAACGATGGATCTAGCCAAACAGATATTATCGTCATTTTTAATTTGAATTATACTTTTTTTATCAACAACATCATTATCGTTCAGTAATTTCAATCGTTTACCGCCTTTGGGTAAATCAACAACCGTAAAAATAAATTCACAATCTTTAATATCCAACTCTTTGTATTCAATTTTATGCGTTAAAACATCTAAATAGGTCTCATAGGCTTCTTTCGTTGACATCATTTTAGGATGAAAAGGCTGTGTCAAATAGGGATTGAATACAATTATATCTACCTTTCCTTCAATTTTTCCAATTGCTCTCCTGAATAAATCTTTTAAGATACTATAATACTGGCCCGGTGTGAGTTTGTTTATTTGTCTTATTTTATAAACATGTCTATAGGTATTAAATTTTTTTACAAATTTTTTTTCTTTCTCAACAATTTCGTAATCGGGTCTAAACAGATTTTCCAAATTTGCTTGTAATTTTACTTTCTTTTCTGTCTTTTTAATCAATTTTTCATCTTTATATTTCAATCCATAATAATCAAAGAGTTTCTTAAGTTTTGACCTGTTTTTTGGTTCATTTATAAATTGTTTCAATTTTTCATTTAAATCGGGAAATAATTTTTTAAGGTTTACTTCTGTTTTTATCTTTTTTTCTTCATTATTTTTTGGATTAAATTCTACTGTGTTATTGTTAAATTTTAAATCAAAAGAATCGAATATTTTTTTCAATTTATTTCTTTTCTTAGGATTTTCGATAAACTTTTTTTTCATTTCATTTAAATAATCTGTGACGTCTAATTTTAATAAATCTACTAAAACGTATTTATATTCCCCTGCACTTTTTACATATCTTATTATCAATCTAATTAATTCCTCTTTTTTACACCCCTTAGGCTGTTTTATATTTAAAAGTTTTACAGCGTGTCTCAATTTAGATATAGGTATTGATCTTAGAGATTCCTCCATTTATATAGAAGGAATTTTATCAATACTTTTTGTTACACATTTCTAATTAGCAGATCTATAAAGGAAAGTCTGTTAAAAATTAAATGTTAAAAGAAACTAAAGGTCCATTTCGGATTTAAATTTTAAAATCGGCAAAAAGATGTAGAAAATTAAAAAAAAGGTCTAAAAATTATAATATTAAAAAGCTGGAACAAACAGACTATGTCAGATCTTTTAAATGAAAATTTTAATGATGATATAAAATTGAATAATTTCTGAAAATGCAAAAATAAGATCGTTTACTCAAAAGGACTAATTGCTGTCCATTGAAAGAAATCTGAATTTTTTTCTACAGGTTCGCCATTCAATTTTAAACATTCAAATCGAAATCCGTTTTTATCTATTTCTGTTATTCTAACAAAAAATGGTTCGCTGTATTTACATACAGGCGTTATATGAACATTAGGATGAACATTAAAGGTATGATTCCAATCTACATTTATTCTTTCAGTTGTACAATTACCTGTCAAAATCTTTGTACTTTTTGAATTACCCATTTATTTAGCCGAAAAATCACTGTCATAATCAGGCACTTCTATTTTACGTTCAAATAAATACTCAACATTTAATATAATATTTTCATCTAAAAAATATGTTCAATTTAAAACACAACATTCTGTATAATACTTTCATTCAAAATATGTTCAATTAAAAACACAACATTCTGTATAATACTTTCATTCAAAATATGTTCAATTAAAAACACAACATTGAATATAATATTTTCAACTAAAAAATACGTTCAAATAAATACTCAACATTTAATATAATATTTTCATCTAAAAAATATGTTCAATTTAAAACACAACATTCTGTATAATACTTTCATTCAAAATATGTTCAATTAAAAACACAACATTGAATATAATATTTTCAACTAAAAAATACGTTCAATTTAAAACACAACATTGACTATAATATTTTCAACTAAAATGCAACCTAAAAAATACGTTCAATTTAAAACACAATATCATAAATTTATTTTGACGTTCGTTTGATATGATAATTGCTTTTTAAATGTCTCTTTTTATGAGCTAAAGTGTATTTTTTACCGCATTCGCAATCTAATTTTTGATTTTTCATAGCTAAATGACAACTTTTGCAATTAGCGTAATGTTCTGTTTTACCGTAACGAAATCTAGTATAAAATTGGTCTAAATTTTTTGTCATCTGACAATGCTTGCAAGACCTCTCCATTTATTAAGAAATATTTTTTAGAAAGCTATTCCAAATGTCTTCGTTTTTCTTATTAAATTTTACTTTCAAATTATTATCAATATTATAATAATCTAATATTTTCTTTATGAAATATAGGTAATTTATCGACTTTTTATAGTACACTAAATCTAAAAGCTGAATAAACATTTCTTCAGCTTTATATGGAATATTTAACTTCAATTTCCATTTCAATGCTTTAAAACGACTTATTCGGGATTTGCGTCTTTCGCTTAAAAAAACATCTATATTTTTATATGTAAAATATTCACCGTCCGAATCGTACATTATTTCACTTTTTTTCATCTGGTCATAAATTTTGAGATATTTTTCGGGTATTTGACATTTGTTTTCTTTGTCAAAAGAATCCATTAAGTTAGAATCATCTATTAAAACGTCTTTAAAAAAGTCATAATTCATTTATTTAAACTTATTTTAATGTAATGCATTTCCTCGTAGGAGTTTTGATATTATAGCTTTTTTATATTTTAATATTTGAAAAAGTCCCGTCTAGACGGGAGTTTTGATGAGTTATTTTAATAACATAATAATATTTGAAAAAGTCCCATCTAGGCGGGAGTTTTGATATTATAGCGGAAAAATTAAATTGACTTGATATCTTTTTCGTCAACCCATGAGTTAAATTCGTCGGAATAATTTAACCATTTAACTAGACATTTATTGCCTTTCTTTTTTATTATTTTTTCAATTTTATACACATTGTCTTTTTTATTATATTTAACTAATTCCGGTTCATAGTAAGTTCCTTTTATTTCGTTGCCGTTCAAATCCTTTATTCTATAAGTAATCGGATCAGTGTTTAATATTTCTGAAACGATGAAAATTTCCTCCGTAAAAGTAGGCTGATAACCGCGGGTAAAAGCAGTCTGGTATTTCGAAATTCTTATTCTATCGCCAACCTTGAATTTCGGTTTTCTTATTATTTTTTCTTCGTATAAATTTTTATAAACTTCAGATTCGTTTTCCGCTCTACTCGCTTCGCTAGGCGTCATTTTGATAGACCTATGCCTGGTATTATTATAATTTTTAACTAATTGGTCCAATACATCTATATATCTTTTAGTATTGTTGGCCGCTAGATAGGTTCTAATTTTTTTATTAATTGTCCTGTTAAATCGTTCGACTACAGAACATTTTATTTCAACATTTTCTGTTGTAAACCACTGAATATTATTATCTTTAAATAATTTTAAAGTCCATTTATTTACGAATTCTAATCCTTTGTCTGTCTGCAGTTTTTCAGGAATTCTTTCTTTAAATATCTTTTTAAATGCTTCAGTTACTTCTTGTCCTGTTTTTCTTTTTATCGGTATGGCCCACCCATATTTACTAAATATATCTATCACTGTCAATAAGTAATTAGTTCCGTTATTATATTTACTAAAAGGTTTGATAAACAATAAATCTGCTTGCCATTGGTCATCGATATGACTGACATAAATGCGTCTTCGTTTAAATTTACGAATTAAAGGCTTATGTCTGGTATAAACATCTTGGCTATGTAAAAAATCTGTAATTTGATTTTGACTGAAACCTGTTTTCCGTTTTAATTCATTGATCCCACAATAACCACTTTCAGGATGATAATATATTTTTTCTAAGATACTTTTAGGACCTAAGGTTTTCCTAAAAAAACACTCTTTTTAGAACCACAATCTAGACAAATACCTTTCATCATTGGCCTGTTATTTTTAGAAATTGCATCTTTAATATCTTTTGTTTCTGTATGGTTTTTACATTTTAAACAATAGATCTTTGTATTTCCCATACCGAAAGTTTTTTTAGCTTGAATAATCGGTTTTACAATCCCCCTTTCAATTCTTTCTCTCATCGTAGGATTTTGAATATTATCTAGTCCATCAATCATATTCTTATCGCATACTTCATTTCTACTTTTTGTATCTTTATTTTCTAAATAACATTTATCATGCTTATATGCAATTTCATCTACTCTGTTAACAGGTTTAGACGAATTTTTATACGTTAAATCTGGATTTAATCGTGTTTTCCCCCATAATAATTGTGTCCCCGGGCCTGTAAAATTATGGCCAGGTAAATGCATTTCGAAAGGTAAATTACTAATGACTTTATTCAGAAGACCCGATCCAGTTTGTCCGCATTTTAAACATCCGCCTTTAAATTTACCTTTTTTAGTTAAAGATGTAACACCAAATTTTTTACTTTTACAACTCATTTATTAGGCAGCAAAAAGCTGACGCTTTCTAAGAAGAATAT
Source organism: Maratus michaelseni (assembly GCA_963931845.1). Classification (NCBI taxonomy): domain Eukaryota; kingdom Metazoa; phylum Arthropoda; class Arachnida; order Araneae; family Salticidae; genus Maratus; species Maratus michaelseni. The sequence continues at coordinate 247,704,641 of OZ007589.1, forward strand.
TTATATCCATTCAACTGTACTTTTTTCACATACTTTTCGATTGGGAAGTATACTAAATTATTTATAAAATCTTGTTCTCTGACATACACTTCTTCTTCGGAAATTTTTTTAGCTTTCAATAAATTTAACTGCTGTTTATAAAAATTATAACATTGCTTGTATTCTTCTTTTCGTTCCAAAATATTTAAAGATTTCTCAATGACTTCTACAATTCCAGAACTTAAACTCAAAGCAGCGAGGGGTATGAACGCAAAAGCTGATAATCCCGAAGCACTTAACATAAATTTGCTAACTGATAAGGAAATACTTATCTTTTGATACAAATTGTAACTTTTCCGATAAATATATAATCTCTTTTCTAAATATTCTTCCATTTATATAGGTTCAAAATTTTTTCTGTATCTCATTTCAGAATTTACTAAATCTAGCATAAAGAAATTACCTTTACAAGAATTATATTTTTCTAGAAATTTTTCTTTTGTAAGATTTCCGTCTATTTCTCTGATTATCTGATTAATTTCCCTAGGCTGTAGCTTAAAAAATATGAAGTAATTACAATTTTTTCTAATATTTATAGGAGTTGAGTAATAAGACTGCGTTAAATAAATAATGGATGCATTTTTCTTTCTACCTCTTATAAACAAATCCTCTATAACTTTCTGATCTTTTTCTGTAACACAATCGTCAAACACAACAAGATTTTTTTCTGAGGAATCTAGATCATCAACAGTAATAAATTCACTCAACTCTGAAGAAAATAGTACTTTCTTTTTATACTTATCATACTGTTTTAATAATTCCTTTATTTTATTTTTACTTATTTTTTTACATTTTAAAATATCGTCTCTTTCAACACCTTCAAACAGTGTATAATCTTCTTGCAATTTAGAATACTTTGGCTCAGAAATGTCTTTTGCGCATAAATATAAAGCGTCGAAATCTAATCTTAAATTACTAGGATTCTCAAAACCGTTTAATAAATTTATTAGTAAATTTGTCTTTCCGCAACCTGATGCCCCGATTATTAATAATCTGAAAGGATGTCTGGGTAAAAAACGATGTTGTTTAGGGTCAGGCAATTCTTCCGGTTCTGTGTAATCTTTAATTTTAATCATTTATTTACTGAGAAATTTTAGTTAACATCAATCGATATATTTTTTCAACATAATCTTCTTTTTCACCTACGACTCTAAAATTATACTCAATTAAACCTTTATTTAAATCAATTAATTCACCATTTTGATTCGTAACTCTCATCCTTATTCTGCGAATAGAATCCCTATTCACAGGATAATAGATTAAATTATTGAATTCTTTCGAAATGATAACACCCGGTACATCCCTCGGTGTAAAAGAATAAATAACTTCTGAATTATTCTGGTTGATTAAAGATCCATTCACTACATCACAATGAATATATATAATATCGTTTCCGTTGGTTATATCCGCTATATTTTCACCTTCTATTACAGTCTCTTCATCATGACTTTCGTAGACCTTTTTTTCAAAGCCTATTAACTTATGAAAATCGCTTTTTGTTAAGTCGATATTCCAACCTTTAGTTAATTTAATAAGCATTCTTAGTCTAGATTGTATTCTACCAAATTTTACCGGAGGATCGTCTGAACCAAACGCTTTCATCACATCTATATTTAAATCTTCAACATTTTTATTACCGTAAGGAATAGTGATAGATTTAACATTATTCTCATCTGTGTATACGTCAAACATATTAGTTTTATCTGTTATGTTAAACCATGAAACTGTCATAGTAAAAGATTGCAATGCTAATTTTTTTAATTTTAGAGGTTGAGGAAATTCAACAGTGAAGTCCTCTGATTTTTCATGACTTTTTGGTTTCAATTTGATCATTTATTAGACAGTAAAAAATCTTTAAAGATGAAAAACAAACTCTTCGTTATAATCGCTAGGCTGTTGAGTAAATGAATTAAGTACACATTCTGGACATTTACCTTTATTTCTTTCCTTTATATATTTCATACAAAATAATCCACAATTTACAGAAGTAGGTTTTTGTAAAAAACTATCATTGTGAGCTATATTGACTTTTTTATTGGACAGTTTAAGAAATTTCATAATATTTTCGGGAATATATTTTTCTTTGAGTTTAATATTTTTATATATATATTCCCCAAAAGGATCGAAATATTCTACATAGTTATATTTTGGATCATTATAGTAACAAACCCAATGTGTTCCAGGACCCGTCGAAATATCTAAATTAATAATCCCGCTTTCAAAATTTCCAATCTTTTTAGGAAGTAAATCGGAAGTGAAAACACCCCTGAATCCTCTTTCATCTTTCATATTTTCTTTAATCGTTTCATCGGATATACCCAATTCTGTTACCGGGATTTTTTTTTTTTAGACACTGACGCTTTTAGACCCGATCCTTTGTTTTCCCAAGGCTGAAAAACTCCAGATCCCGATATTTTATCGAGGATTTTTTTAGTTCCCCAACCCGCCGCACCGCTCGCAGCACCGAGTCCTAGTGATGTTAAAATAGGAATTAAAAAGGGTAAAAATCCACCGTTTTTATCTAATTGAGTTTTGCTTATATTTATTCTTTTACCTTTGCTAATCTGATTTATCTGTGTTTTGGTCAAATACATCTCATAATTGGGAGTTTTAGAATTGTCTATCTGCAGTGTCAGTTCTTCTTTTTTTCTGAGCGCTGATTTCAGTTTACTAATCTGCCCGTCACTCAAATGAATCTTCTTTTTTACATAACTCATTTATTAGACAGTAAAATATTTAAAGAAGAAATTGATTGTATAATCGTTCTTTATCTCCGTTAGTTATTTTTTTAGCTTTAATGAGTTTGTCTATTAGCAGTTTGACTTCATTTCTTAATTTTTTCGACTTGCTACCTTGACATATTTTATCCAATAATTCAGATAATAAATCTAATCCTTTTCCCACTTTCATTACTTCACTACCTTGAATTGTAGTTAATCTACCCAGATATCTTTGTAGTTCCTCTTCGTTATTTTTAACAGCGTCTAATTCAACCTTTTTCTGACTTAATTCCTCCTCTGAAAGATTTCTAGCCCTATTAATTGTACTTTGTAAGTTGCCTTTTTTCCTCGATAATTCTTCTTTTAACTGCTTTGCCTTTGCATACATTTCATTTAATTTTTCTTTATTGTCTAGGAGTTTCGAAGGTTTGTATAATTGTACAGATTTTAAATAATTAATATCTAAATTTTGATCAACATTGTAAGTAAGTGGTGGTTCTTTATATAATTCTTTGACATCTTCGATCGCATCAGGAATAATTCTAGATGATTCTGCAATAGGCTGTAAAGATATATTTAATTCGTCCAATTTATCATTGATAGCTTTAATATTTTCTTTTCTACTTTTATCCTGTTCTTCTAATTTTTTAGTGACAGGTTTATGAAATTCAGTTAAACTTTTGTCTATACCTAGCTTTCTATCACGCTGTTCTTCATTATTTTTTCTGATATCTGCTTGTAATTTGACAAGTTTTATTGCATTTTTTAATTCTTCTTTTTGTTTCTTATTTCGATCTTTTTCTAAATCGTTTATTTTATCCATTTATATGATTTGAAAATAGAAGCGACAGCTTCGCCGTCTATTTTTTACTGACAGCTAATATGCTTTTACTGGCAGTAATTTTATTTTTACTAGCTGTAAATTTTCTCAATAAATAAATGAATCAACACAGATTATATAGGAAAAGTAAAAGAATTCAAGGAAAAGGATTTTTTAAGGCTAAAAAAGTAGAATTGAATGAAAACGTAGATTTGAATGACAAATTGACGGATGCTGACATATTGAAAGAAATATTTTCAAAAAAGATGAAAGGAACAGGTCTGAAAATTCTTCCTAAATAAATGGAAAAAATTTATGATCTGAGAGATACTCATTATTATTATAATAACGATATAAAAAGTAGCGAATTAAAAAAAATAAGATTGCCTAGTACAAGCCATAATGACAAAAAAGAAAATACAACGTTTCATTTCGAAATTACTGATACCAATGATCCTGTTTCATTATCGGAGAGTTATCTGGAGACAAAGTGGAAAATTGTAAAATCCAGTGGCGCATCTATAAATGATGAAAATGTCGCCGCAGTGTGTTCTATGAAAGGCGTAAAACTTCAGATAGGTAAACAAATAATCGAATCAGTTGGAGACTATCACTCCTACATTCTACAGGTTAAGAGACTGAAGGATTATACCAGAGATTATTCAACATCTGAAGCTACCAATATAGGTTTTTATCCAGATACCAGTGATAGTGCTGATAGAAATAAAAGTTTACTTCAAGACGATGGTACGATAATTGCTACCACCCCTGTAACAGATATCGTCAATAAATTAAAAATTGTAAAAAATGAAAACTACAATAAAGGATTTAAAAAAAGATGGGAATTGTCGAAAAACAGCAATACAGTTACAACATGGACGCCTTTAAAGGAAATTTTTGATTTCGTCGCAGAATATAAAAAAGCCATTTCTGGATTCATAATAAGACTGGAATTCCAAAGAGACGATAGTAGAAATATGATCTATACAGACGCTGCAAATCCAGATTATAAAGTAGAAATTGAAGACATAGCACTGTGGGTGAGATACGTCGACTTTAAAAATGGTGCGGAGATTCTCTATAATGAGTTAAAATTATCTAACACGGATATAGAAATAAACTGGAATCAGTATGAAATTAACAGATCTAGTCCTATTAATAAATATAAAAGCGGTTCTGATTCTATATCTGCTACATCCGATGAAGTTTTAAGATTATTCGTAATACCGCAATATTTTGAAAGAAATGAAAATCCTAAAAAGAATAATATGATATTTGATAACTTGGATATGATCGAATGTTGGTTGATGATTAACAGATCGCCGTTACCAGCAGAGCGATATACTATGGATTTTGGTAAAAAGGAATATAATAGATTATATGAATCTTTTCTGGAATCAGGTCTCAATAATCTAAACACAGAAACAGGTTGTATGGTAAATTACTCAGATTTCGGTAAATTATATCCTATAATTCATTTTGATTTGTCAAATCATGTAAACTATACTACTCTGGAAAATTTGAGAATAGAATTCAATTGGAAATTAGAAAAAGAAACAACCAAAGAATATGTATTTTACTATATTTTAGAAGTAAGAAAGAAATGTATATTAAATATGAATAAAAAAGAAATTACTATGATTAAAACCTTAGGAGAATAACATTTTTTAGTCTTTATAAATGGCTGTTTATTATCCGCCGTATGATAATCCTGTGCGAAAAGGCCCTATCGGACCACCCGGTATAGGTTTTAAATTAACGGACGAGGGTCATTACGATATGGAAAATAAAATATTAAAAAATTCTTCAGATCCAATCGATGATTTAGATTTATCCACTAAACGTTTCGTTTTGAATAAAATAGAGAATAATCATTTTGAATTAAGAGATTTTATAGACAAAAATAATACTAATTATGACAGTAATTTTGTAACTTTCACAAAAGAAACGGCTGAGAGAATACAAGAACTCGATGAAAATACTTTACATCTAATCGAAGGAAAAGCTTACGACGCTAAAGGAAAAAGAATAGGCAATGTTGCAGACCCATTAGATGCAAAAAATGTTGTGAATAAGCGATATTTTGAGAAAAACGCGTTAATATTAAAAAATGATAAATTTGATGCAAAAAATAAAATAATTACAAATGTTTCAGAACCCGAAAACGATAAAGACGTAGTCAATAAAATATATGTAGACAATAAAGATATCTGGATTACTATAAAAGATGATTTTCAGACTTTTACAAAAAAAGAATTTACCAAAATAAATTTCGACTTGATGAGTTCTAACTTATTGAATAAGGATATGAGATTATCTACAAATATGTATATGAAAATTACTATATATTTAATAGATAATAGTAGATATTTCGATACAGAAATAGAACTTAAATTCGGAGATAAAACAATTTTACACAGAGAGACAAGTGATAATTATGAAACTTGTTTTGTCAATGGAAATCGCGGTGAAATCATTACAGTCTGGATAAAATCCAAAATACCAATCACTTTAAAACCTTGGATGCATATTGAAAAAATTGCTTTTTAAAATAGGTTCGTTATTAAATGGATATCAACTGGGACGAATTTTCTAAAACTAAAAATTTATCCGAAGATGTCCTACGAAATTTGAAAGATCAACTCAATTGGAAGTTAGTTTGTAGATATTCAGTATTATCCGAATCTTTTATGGAAGAACTCATAGATTATATTGAATGGAATGTTATATGTATACACCAAAAACTTTCAGAAGAATTTCTAGAAAAATATAAAGAAGAATTCGATTGGATTTTAGTATCTAAGAATCAAAAGCTGTCTGAAGGATTTATACTAAAACATTCGAATTATATAAATTGGGTTGTTATATCTCAATATCAAACTTTAAGTGACGAATTTATTCAAACCTATCATGAAAGATTAGATTTACATAAAGTATCCATGTTTCAAAAACTTTCAGAAAACACTATGTGCAAACTGGAAGAAGGACTAAATTGGTTGCAAATAGCCCGTTTTCAAACATTTGGTGAAAGGTTTTTAGAAAAATATATGCATAGACTAGATTTTTGTAATCTGATTGAATATAAGTTTGATCAATTACCAGATAATTTTTATAACGATAATTGGAAAAAAATACTTTCCGTTCAACTGGGTGAATTAAATAAAAAATTTGGTCATTATTATGAAGAAGAAGAACCTCATAGAGAAAGATTAATGGATGAAATTTTCGAATTAAAAAATATTTTAATACAATTTATTAATGAACTGAGACTACTTTTGAATAAAGATGAAAAATAAAAATGTTTATAAAAATGCTTCTGTATAAATGGTGTCAGCTCAAAGATTAGACGATATTATAATTCATAAACACAATCATTTATTTATCAATTTAGCCCATAATAAAACATTTTATACATTTATTTCATTATATATGAATAAAATTTATCTTCAATTAAGTAAAAATATTATGAAATTACCTCTGGAATTTATAAGAAAATTTAAAGATAAACTTGATTGGAATTGTATATCACAGAATGAAAAATTATCAGAAGATTTTATTAGAGAATTTCAAAATAAAGTTGACTGGTTTTATATATCGTTTCATCAGACATTATCAGAAGATTTTATTAGAGAATTTCAAAATAAAGTCAACTGGTTTTATATATCATTTCATCAGGCACTATCAGAAGATTTTATTAGAGAATTTCAAAATAAAGTCAACTGGGAAGGGATCTCCTATCATCAGGTATTATCCAAAGATTTTTTAAAAGAATTTGAAGATAAAGTTGACTGGGAATGGATATCATATATCTACGGTTTTTAATTAACATTTCAATTTTAAGCCGAAGGATTATATCCTTTATTTGACGTCAAATTTTTTTCTAAATAAATGCTACAATATTTTGTGATAACTGTTTAATTGTCTTTCGCCTACCTTTCATTATTTCAAATTTGACCCCGTTATTACAAATTATAGCATCGATAACTCTAATAATTATACTATATTTAATAGTTTCAATGATACAATAAAATTAACTTTGACCGCAAAAATATACAAAATGGATCAAGCCTCTAAATTTTCTCAACCTGGAATTTATTTTTGGATAGAAAGTAAATGTGATGACAATTGGAATATAATACCAGAAACAAAAGAATGGTTTGATATTTATAGTCCTGGAGCTAATGACTTATATTATTCTATAGCTTTTAATGCAACTAAAGATTTTAGAATTGGTTATAATGCTGATAACTTATTATATAACGCTGGTCTTTGCTTTCATTATTCCTATCAATATCATCCTAGAGGAAGGTTGTTTATTAGCATTTTATAGACGATTAAGAAAGTTTGATGAAAAATATTAGCATTCCATTGGATTTTCAAGGGTTATTTTATAATCATCATTTGGACAATCTTACAATAATCGGATGGACATCTATCGAATTCCCTAAATAATATTTACTGAATATATCGGTTTTAAGTACAAATTTCTTTTCTGTCAATGACGTGTTCATTTCGACACACCAAACTATTTTTTTAATTTTATCGAACTACCAGAATAGTATTGATAATTGTAAGTAAAAAGAAAGAATCGGTTAGCTATTAAAAACATTTGATAAAAATCATTTAACTTTTATTTCAGACTTCAATATAATACCGATAACTTACTATATAACGCTGCTCTTTGCTTTTCTTATTCATATCAAGACTATCCCAGAGGAAGATTGTTTATTAGCATTTCGTAGACTATTAAGAAAATGCGGCAGTCAAAATTTCTCAGCACAATAATTAAATATTAGCATTTCAAATTGATAAATATTTAATCTCCATTGATTACGTTATTATTTATAATCATGACTCTTTATTCTCTAACCCTTTCTTAGTCTTTACATAATTTAGTAGAAAAATAAAAAATATCCAACCAATGCAAATCATGCATTTTTTATCATCATTTACTCGATAAATCGTACTAAAATCGTTACATCCTCGATATTTTAAACAGACAAATTTTTGATGAAAAATCTTACAAAAATCGTTCAATATTTGCATTTAGTGGAGTATGAAAAGTGTTCCAGAGTAGGTGCCATATATTTGACATCAGAGACCAAAAGTTTTCGGAATACCGAAAGTAAGCGGTAGAAAATTGTAATAAAATATTAATGTTTAAGTATAATTTTTTTTTCATTTTAAAAAATCTCATCTTGCATAGGAAAATGTGTTAATCCAAAATATTCCCTTATGAAAATGTTTCGGGATTTTCATGTCCCAGCTAATGTTTAAAATAACAAATTTTTTATTTATATCCTGCATATATATTTTTGTTATCTGAATTTTGAAAGTCACTTTTTATTCTTTTTAAAATAGAATTCTTCCACTATAACAGAAAGACATGAATTCTGTTTCCCAGTAAAACTGAAAAAGGACGTCACAGAAAACGAGGATGTCCCCAATTACCTAACACGGACTGTGGAAACACTTCGGAATTCGATATCATATTTCTTTTATCCCTCAATAAGAAGTCTATTCCTTTTCAGAGATTTAAATTACTGTAAAACTCTTTAAAGAATTTTGAATTCACTTTGAGCCCGAAGTCTATTATAAAAGTAGAATCAGAGTTTGTTTTGTCTCTAATACACAAACTCAAAACGACCAAAAACAGAATCTTTTTTTTTTTAAGTCTATTGAAATACAAAATATATAAAATACTAAATACAAAATAAACTTGATATAAATGAACTTTTTTGTTTACTGTCTAGTGAGTTTTTTGTGCGATTACGATAAAAAACGGCCCTCTTTAAACTATCGAAAATAGAGAGATTTTATAAAGAAATTAGTTTCTTCTTTATGGAAATTAAATGATTATAGTGTGTAGAACTGTAGGAGAATGATTTTAAGCGATATCTTAATTATTAAGAAAGATATATGAGCAAAAATGTGTGTGCGCGCAACATCAATAAAACCGACCTCGCCCAAAACATTCTACTAAATAAACTACTCCCTTTTTAAATGAGCAGATTAAGGCACCGGACGGTTCACAGTGTGGCATAGGAATAGCAAATTAACCCATTAAGGCCTAGCATTACCATACGGTCACGGAGTAGCTGCCAACCATTTTTTTGTTTGAATAGCTGTATTTTTAAGAAGGAATATTCTCTTTGTTGGATGAGAGAAACTCCCTTGTAAAAGGAGACAACAATTGCTTTTTTGTAAAATTGGTATGAAATGTAATTTTTGCATTTTAAAAAGAAAAAATAATTCCGTCCTTAATGTGTTAAGTACAAGTGGAATAAAAAAAATCGTGTTTTTTTTTCTTCTAAAACTGTAAACACGGTTTTCTGGAAACTACATTTTTCATCATTGTCAACATGATAAATTACACAATTTTATATATATTTGGACAAAATTCTCACTGATTTACGCAAAATTAAATTGTTTAAGTTCCGTCGAGCCATTTTTTGAAAATTACATTTTTTCCAGTAATTTTAAGTCAGCATTTTAGACGAAAGTTGTATTTTTTTTTATCCAAAATAGTTCAATTTTCTTAATTTTCAAAAGTTTTAGCCGATGACCTTTAGATACAACCTGTGCTTGACAAATACGGTCGCCACTGGCGACAAAGTTATTTAATCTAATGAGGGGTTTTGTTGTTCTTTTTTTTGTACAAAAATTGACCTAAGCTTTCTTGAAATGAGCACAAATGCAACCCCCTCCCTTTCCCAATATTAAACAAGTTGGAAATTGTACGTCAAACGTGACAAACGAGGTGCGTTCGTACTGTAGATAGTTATATTAATATTCAAATCTTGATGATTTTTAATTCTGTGAAATGAATTATATCGTCTGCAGATTAATTTCTGTCATATCTCGGTCGCTTGACGATTAAACTTCGGAAGCTCCTATAACAAAAAAGCACAGATTTAAAAAAAAATCAAATTTCTTAATAAATATTTTTATTAATATCTCCTAAAGGTTTGAGTCGATTTTAATAAAATTTGAAATGTCTCGACAAAATTCTGCAAAGATAATATTTAAATCTCAAACCATTCGGTTGGGTAGTTTTTGCGTTGTTATATGCGGACGGACGGACGGACAGACAGACGGACGGACCAAGCGACGACAATAGGTGCTACGTATTTATATAATTACGAACGCACCTAAAAACTAACTTTGAAACTATATTCACACAAAAAATATTTTTAAGTTTTGTTTTTAATTTGGCAAAAATAAGTTCATCAAATGTAAATTTTAAAATAATGAAATAATGGAATTATTTGAGACTTCGACAGAAAAATAGGCGAAAACTTGTTTTTCTGCTTCATTATTTCGTCGATGCGCTCGTCAGCAGATAGATATTTTGTAGCATTCAACTATCCGGACATTTGAAGCATTCGGCAATCGACATTTTCCAAACATGCCAGATAATTTACTCTTAACAGATTTTTTTTTTTTTTTTTTTTTTTTTTTTTTTTTTAAGATATGATTTTGATAAGTTTCATTAGAAAACTTAGTTTATATTATCTTTCTAAGCTATGTAACTAATATTTCTAAACAATGCCTGCTATTTATTTTTCCTCAATTAATTCATAAGAACTTTTGTGCTTTTTGAAAATTAATGACGAGGAAGCAGGGGTTGGTAAATATTTTTTATTGGCTACTAGAATTTTTTTCTTGCTACCAAATTTTATCAAAATTGTAAAGCCTTGGATACAACATTTCAACATACTTCTAGTATTTCACAAGAAGAACTTGTTTCTACAGAACGTTAGGATGCTGCCTATCAAGCCCGGATATTTTGGTACAGATAAACGTGGCTGCAGATTTCCGACGTAATGTGTGACCAAATTTAACAACAAAAATATTTTTAAATATTTGGAGCAATAAAAAACAAGGAGGAATTATTTTTCCATTTTACTCCATTCCTAAAAAAAATTCGAAAATATGTCAAATTTTCGTCTTGAGAACATATGTAACCCCTAAATATTTCTATCTCGAAAACTCATAAGAATGAGCTCTAAATTCACATGGCCGTAGTTTGATGGTGCAATTTTTTTAATGTAAAAATTAATGTAGGTTATAAATTTTTGAATTGGAGCATTCATGATTTAAATTCTTTTTCAATTAAAACGTTTTCATTATTTTAGTACATCCATTCTATATCATTAAGAAATTTTCATTCGGATGAGTTTTTGCAACGATATATAAATATTATCACGTGTTTTTAAAATTAAAATCTTAATATTTTGCATTCCCTCTAATTGTATGAAGGTTTAAGAAAATAGATAAACGATAATTTTCCAGGCTGTTCTGTTTCAAGAAGCTACTTGTAAAAAGTGGGTGTTACCATTTGGAAAAGACAACTATTGTACAATTAACATGTAACTTATGACAAAATAAACTAATACAATTATGCGTAATATACGGATAAAAACACTATTTATTCTTGCAAAAATTGCAGATTTTCGAAAATTTTGCTAAAAGTGAATTTAACTGAACTAATTTTTATCGTGCTATGTAGTATATATCCAAATCAATAGCTCATATACAGGGCTTCATAAAATATTTCGAATACATTTCTGACTATGGGTGGTAATTTCTAAAACTGGACTTTAAAATGTGTTTCCTATACTGTATACTTTTTCACCTTATTTAACGATGAAGTTTCGTTACTGTTTTCTGAATGTATTGGAAACAGTTTCATAATCTATGCTTGATGCATGATTTTACGTTCTTGTTTTTATTACACGCATTTAGATAAATATACACTTCATCAATTGTGACAATTTTTTTCCACTTATATCCTTTATGAAACGATATGAAATGATTTCATATAACGGAATATAATTATCTTCGGAAAGTATATAATGTAACCTTTACTTATGTAACCAAATATGTAACCTTCAAGGCACTCTCTTCTTTCGTGTACCACTTCAGTATCAGATATTTTCATAGCAGCCAATATTTCAGTTATCACGTTATTACATATGTTGCCAGATTTCCCCGCCTGTTTCTCGTTGTTTTTAATTTAACATCAAAATCATTCCCAATATGTGTAAACACCCTATGTAGCACTGAAAATGTTCATCGTTATTTTTTTGTCTGTTGTAGCGTCGTGGGGGAAAAGATACTAACCCCCTCTTAACTCTGATGCAAATCATCATGTAAAAATGTAACGCCTAGCTATAGATTTGAAATAATGTCTACTAATAAATTCTATACTTATATATTATGCTTCGGTAAACTTTTACACATTGATATTGTACGAAGCTTTAAAATTTTCAATACTAAAATCTAATTTTTTTATCCTATTAGGATGCTATAGAAATTTGTACTGTCTGACGAAAAACCTAAAATATTTGAGCAAACGATTTTGCGAATTATGAAGGTAAAAAGTTCGAAACTCAGACTGCTGAATTAGTTTTCAATCATTGCAAAGCAGTTACTACGGCTGGTAGTTTTTTAAACCTTCATTAGTCGCATGTGCATCTATATGAAACAAATCGCTATTTTACTCCTGTACGTTTTGAATGCATTAGCCAGTTCGAGAGCAGATTCCCCGGGGGAGGAATTGATACCGGTGGGAGGAAAGTAGAGGAACCACGGGTCTCCGAATCTAATTGGTTCAAAACTTACAAGAGGAAAATAGCGGCTTGTATCGCAGAAATACACATGCGACCAACGTAGGGTTAAGCATTCCACAACAGCAAAACACATCGATAATTTACAGAGTTTAAACTACTTGGTGGAGAATGAGCTGTAATTTTGGATTTGCATGTTTGAAATTTCTAGTAAATTATTTGTTAGGTTTTATACGTTACATTAGACTATTTTTTGAAATTAAATTTCACACTTTTATCTAGTAATTAGAATATAAATCATATTCTGACATACATAAATTTTAATAGAAATAATTTTGAAGTTTCAAAAGTACAAAAAGAAAATTACGGTTAATTCCAAAAAGCAGGTTTTGAGTTATGTTAAAAAAAAAATGAATAAAAATTGTATTAGTTCTAATAAACGTGCATGATTCCTAAACTTTTTAACTGAAAGAATTTCCATTTGGTAAATTGTACATTAGTTTACCAAAGAATCTCAATATGATGTCAAATTTAGGTGTTGAAAATTTTAAGATATGTTACACCTTTCAATATAGAAACTACCCTCGAAACGTAATAAAAGTAATGCATTAATTAGGTGTTAATAATCGGTTGGTACCAATTTTATTTTTATGCGATGATTTGTGGTAGAGTTATTACAAACTATTTTCTCAAGACTGTACGTCTACGACTGTTCATCATTTGTGAAGTGTTAGATATGTTTGCAAGTTCACTCACTTTATTTTGCATCGCTGTATAATTAAAAATCTTTGTACAAACTGTATTCCATGTAAAAGTACACTAATCTTAATGTTCTTTTTTACAGGTTTTAAAGATTTGGCGTTTTAAAATTTGGAAAAATGGAGGAATTAAATAGCGGCAGGATTGCTTTGAATGAGAGCTTAAGTTGTTCTAACTGCATAAACTTTATTGCTATGTATGTTTGGGGGGTTATTGAAATGCAGTTTTCTGTACTTTCGTATTTCCGTATTTTTTTAACAATGATCGTGCTCCTGATCGTTTGCGTTTTGATAAGAATGTGCATTCTAGTTTTCGACTATGAAATAACTCCTCCCAATTCTCCTGGTGCTCCAACTTTACTAATTCTCAGTCAGAAAGAGATTACTTCTAAGAAAGAGATTACTTCTAAGAAAGAGATTACTTCTAAGAAAGAAGAAACTTCTAAAAAACGAAGATTATATCTTTCTCCAAAAAGATGTACATGTAAATTGAAGTTTTCGTCACCTGTCCACAACTAAATTCTTCTAAACAAAAGCTACAGCGGCTGTAATACTATTTTGAGACTTCCTGCAAGATTTTAAATTTTTTATTCTTTATGCAAATGAGAAAAGTGGTGTTTTAATATTGTAAATTGTGACGTTAGTTTTTAATAAATGAAGAGTGCTTTTAGTGAAAAGCTTATTCTGTATGGATGTGCTTGCTTTGTGCGTTATTCTTTTATTTTGTGTTAAAGCAAATATTTGACGTTTCTTTATACAAACATTAAAATAGTTTTAAAATTTAATTCAGAGTTTTCTTATCAAAATTATCTGCATGAAATCTCTAAGAGGATAATGGACTAAAGAAAGTTATTGAGAAGAATTATGTAATTTTATTTTATTACTTCAAAGTATCGCCAATTTCTTGGTTGTAGCAGGGTAACACTAGATACCGGGCTTGCGCATTCTTTCTCATGACGTCACAAATAGTGGCTGGCGGCCACCAGAGATTGGTACAAAGCGCCCATCATTTCGTAAAAATCGCTGTATGTCTTTAATCGCGCTCACCCACCATTTGTGACGTTTCGAGTGTAGTATTCATTGCATTACTCATTATAATTAAGTGTATAAATGTTCGGAAAATCTTGCTAACAATTAAATAGTTAAAATAATCAATGTAATTGATTATCTAGTAAAATGTAAATATATCAAGTGTACTACCTGTAAATACATAATTGTTACTTTACAATTCATATATTCATTCATCTACTTCTTGCATGGTTAATCATGAGGGCAGACATTTCTTAGGGTTGTCTTTTAAAGAATGGAAAATGTTGTTAAACTTAGAAAATTACTGTTATCTTGCAAAGAGCTATTATGTATAATGTGTAAATATTGAAATTTGTAAAACATGTAACTTATATAATTATTGTGTATACATTTTTTTTTTTTTAAATCTACTTACCTGTAAAAAACTGTAGCTTTAAATATTGTGTATATAATCTATAATATTCAAACATTGTATAAAATCAGGCACGCCCTGAATAAATAGGGCTGCCATTTGTGAATTAGAGTTTGTATAATTTACTATAATTTACTTTTCAATTTGTAAATGTTTTCCCATGGCACGCCCTGATAAATAGGGCTGCCACTTATGATTGATGGTGTAAGAAATTTTAGTTAATCCGGAGACGGTGGTGTCGTTTGGACGGTAGAGACCTTCCTGCCTTGAGCTTGGGGCTTGTCCCGATCATATGCCAAAAGCGGATCCTCAAGGCGGGTGACAGCCAGACAGCCAGTCATGATAATGAATGAGCAAGCCCGGTATCTAGTGTAACCCTGGGTTTGCCCACTCTCGTATAGACCTTAAACAAGAGTAAATATGGAGAAAGTCTCCCCAAAACCTGAGACGTTTGATCAAGTTTACTGTTTGTATGTCTGTATTCTAGACATAGAATGTAT
This sequence comes from Maratus michaelseni, assembly GCA_963931845.1. Taxonomy (NCBI): domain Eukaryota; kingdom Metazoa; phylum Arthropoda; class Arachnida; order Araneae; family Salticidae; genus Maratus; species Maratus michaelseni. The sequence goes on from OZ007589.1 coordinate 247,720,491, forward strand.
TTCGCTTATTATTACGAATGCTCAACAAGAATAGAAGTTTTCGAGGCTCTAGTACCCTATTCTTGGGATGTTCATTATAAAAGTGGCAAAATAAGAAAACTAAAATTTGATTGGTTGAGACCATTCTATAGTGTGCCTCTTTATGAGAGTCACGACATACGCACATGGCGCATGCTTAGACAGTGCTCAGATCGAAGTATTTGTCCAAAATATGATAAACCTAAATTCCAGAAATTCACTATACTCACCTGGATGAGTTTGATTAGACCAGAGTGAAACCAACCAATATTAGCTTGGAGATAATGGCAGGCTCTCAAAGATGCATGGCGATGTTTTGTCCAAATTGTCTCAATCAACCAAATTTTATATTTCGGATGTCGCCATTCTAATATAGAGGCATCAAGGTCTTACTGGTCCATTCAAACTAGTTTAAATGAGTATCGCAGAGACCTTTGTTATACACGGCCGGTTCACGACTTTTAAAACTTAACACGGCAATTGTCGCAAAACGATGGGCGCGACGCTTTGTACCAAACGCCGCACAGTGGAGTATTTAACCCGAAATCCTGGCCAAAAAAATTTTCTATGTAAATATAGTCCGATTGCCTTGAAATTGTTAGATGTTATTGGGTATCAATATGGCATGTTTAGTATTGTAAATGAAGTCTATAGCATTTACGGTTCATTTACAGATACACCCTAAAGAATTCCCTTGCATTATGTCTATGGGAAAAAATCGTTTGCTCTTTATTTTAATATCGCACTATTTTAAACGTACTGAAATTTATGTACATCACTGAGGTATATTAAGGCACTTATTGTAGAATATGGTGTGCATAGAATATTTCGTTCATTTACAGGGACACACAAAAGAATTTGGCTGAAGAATAAATTTAACTATTGAAGTCTACGACCAATAATTGTTGGAAATGCGTTTGTAGTTGTGATATGCATTTTTAATTTGATTTTTTTTTTAAATATTACTTGGTGTGGATACATTCTATAGATCATATACAGGGCTGCACAAATGTTCTCAAGCACATTTCCGTTTATTCACTGAAATGGCTGAATGGAAATGTTTAACTGTGTTATGCGTTTCACTGAAGTAACATTTAGCATACTATGTAGTATACATACAAATCAATAGCTTAGTTTAATATTTTATATCTTAAAAGCTGACGAAGTGTAAGTAAGATTGTAACACTTCACATAATAATAAGTATACATTTTATAAATATTTTGACAACTAAGAAAAACAAAGAGACATCATTTAAGAAAAGCACAAAGAAAAAAGTTAAAATATTAATTTACTAAGTAGATATTTTAAAAATACGAATACATCACATGCCCTTAGACTTAACATTACCGAAGGGAATTTGGAAGTCGAATGACTAGCAGCCTTAAATATTTACTGTTTATAAGAGAAAAGTAATTGTTGATAGATTTTTTTTTATTTACTAGTAATGTTTAACTAAATGTATTAAATTGTACTATCTATAAAATTTATTATTTACATTTAGTTTACTTTAATAATAATTATTGCATTTAATTTACAATAATTATTGCATTTAATTTACATTTAAGAAAGATTTACATTTGATAATACATTTAATACAATGGAGTCTCTAAAGTATAGACATGCTGGTTTTTCAGTGTATTTAATAGATTACCAGTTTCAATCTGATTCTTCATATCTCTGTTTTTAATCTTCATCACACTCTTCTTGGCTTTTATCAGGACTACCATCAGACCTAACTGGAAGACGTTGTAGGGTCTCGCTACTGTATGGCTTGCTCATTTCCCTTTGTCTTTGTCTAGAGCAATTTAAAAAAGGATCACTGTTTAAAAGAAGCCAATTTGGAACATCTCTATAGTAAACTTATCTCTTGCGAACTTATCTATTGCACTTTCTTGAGTACTTGAACTGTACTGACTAAAGTGTTTGTTTCTGGACTCGCCAGCTTCTTCTGACAGTTGGCCAATGGGTACGACTGCTTTCTTAATTACAGTGCCACCATGAATCAAAACCTTGTGCATTGTTGGAATCATGGGGTACCAATTGTAAAGGTTCACATACAGTCTTGCTGTTTCATCAGCAGATGTTTGGAACTCTTTTTCGTCAATGCGATGCCCACTTGTTATGACTTCCAAAGTTACTTACAACCTTTTAATCATTTCTGCGTCTTCTCCAGACTTCTTTAATTTTCTCCTTCCTCCCCTTATTTTCTACCTATGAGCCCCCGAAACTAATTGAAGAAATTTTTTTTCAGTAAATAAGTATTTACAATTTGAAGCCGATCTGATATTTCTATCAAGAGTTATCGAGTTGCGTAGGTATGTACGCACTTACATACGCGCATACATGCAGGATATGTAGGGGCAAAATCTCTCGGGCAATATCCTGTAAGCTAAAAACCTGCAATACTAGAGTAAAAATAACGTTTTTATCTCTTCAATTCGGTTGCCGCAAAAAAGGGGATTTAAGTAGTCCACCCGAAAAAAATTTATATAAAAAAATGGCAACAATATGCGGAAGATTTTGTTTGCAGAAATTGGCACTCAAGACTATAACTAATACGATTATAATTCAAACCTGGTCCGGCAAAGCCCGGCACATATTTAAAAAGTCCTTCCGGCCTGTACCGGGAGGAACAGGTAGCTTTCCTATATCTTCGTTTTAAAATTTTAGCTAATGTTACACGAAAACAGCAAGCTAAAATGCAAAGAAACGTTTACAAAAGATTCGTTAATACTGAATTTGAATAAGAAATTCGCCAAATTATTGAGCAATAGCCAAATTGGCTTCATTTATGAAGACTTATTTTGGTCGCCAAATTTGGCGATATTTCGCCAAATGTCGCCCAATTTTGCCAATTTTGGCGTTAACGGATATGAATATATAGTTTTATGCGTACGATTGTGAAAATTATTACAACAATGAAAGAAAATAATTTGCGAGTAATCGCGTTAATGTGCTGTTTTGTTTCAAAATGTCAGCCACCCTAGAATTTCAAACTGCTGTATCTCAGCCATTTTTTAAGATAGAGGTAAACCAAAAAAAGCTCTGGAATCCTTGTATCAAGGCCTAATACATAATTAAAAAATAAATTTGAATTTTTAAATTTTTTGTATATTTATTTTAGATTTTAAGTTACTTTACATCTTTAAATGGCCGCCATCTTGAAACAAGATGGCGGACCAAGCTGGCCAACGAACTCGGTCGAGACATTTGTGACCTTAATACTCACAATTAGTTTCATCAAAATGGATTCATAATTACGGGCGTTATCGTATGACATAGGTCAGATATATATATATATATATATATATATATATATATGGATATATCTATATATATAAATCAACATTTGGACGGAGGGTGGTTTTGGGGTCTGGGGGTCATGATCAGTGAAAATATATCGAAATTTTCCGGAACTGCTTTCCTCCGAACGGCTGCAATAGGTGGCTTTATACTTTTGTATTGAAAGCTACCTAAAAGCTTTAGATATGTTTCAATTACAGCCAAAAACGCTTTAAAAATGACCCTTTTACACATTTAATGTTTTTTTATTACATTAAAAACTAAACTATTTAAATTTACACATAGTTTAACACTACGCTCCAACCTTTGTTAAACACACAAGCCCTGTTTAGTTTAAATTCAACAATTCATTGAGACACAAAAAAATTATATTTAAACATAACAAAAATGCCTAAAATCAACAAAAAAACACGTCTTCTCACAAAGAAACTTCCTTTTCAACTAAGGCCAGGATCCACCGGATATAACTCAGGTTCCTAAAATAAACATAGATCGACGCATCAATTTGTTAGCTATTAAAAACTATGATTTTTATAATTGTTGACGAAATTTTAATTTTTGGCCAGGTTTTTGGGTCAAATACTCCACTGCGCGCCGTGTATAGGTGATCCACGCTGTGTAACGATTCAAACGTCATGAATCGGCTGTATGTAACATAGGTCGTGGTATCGTCAAGTTCTGGAACGGAGGTTTACGATAGTTGAAAAATACATCCAGTCTGGACCACTGAGCTCTATAATAATACGGAGAGCTAATTCACCGATCCACTTTATGCCGCAACTGCGTCACACTTTCAGTGCGCGCAAGTAATGAATCCTGTACTTTTCTTAATATTACAGGCAACTTTTTAAAACTTTTCCGTACACTTTTTGTCAGTTTTGGCTATTTCTGCAGCTTTTTCATATTTTTATGATCAATACTTAATATATTTTTCTCTTTTTTGATTGGTCTTATATAAAATTTACTTTTTCACAATTATCAAATTAAATATTGGCAATGGGTTTAAATAAAACCTGTAGATTTTACAATAAAAATATATATATCAGTGAAAATTGTAGCAACTTCGTTATATTTTTGAAAGATAATCTAATTTGAAAATATCTACCCCATACTATTCTATGGGAGAAAATCTATGTTTTGCCAAAGATTTTCCACCGAAAATCTTTGGCATTGTATTCATGGGCGGACCGCTGGACACAATGTATTAGAATAGGAAGTTAACTCTCCGTTCTACTGTGGAGCTCAGTAGTCTGAACACCGTCTAAGCATTTAACTGGGCTACACTAGATACCGGTCTTGCTCATTTAGTATCATGACGTCGCAAATGGTGACTGACCGCGACGAAAGACATACAGCGATTGGCACAAAACGATGAGCGCGTCGCTTTGTACAAATCGCTGGTCGCGGCCAGACACTAATTGTGACGTCATGAGAATGAATGAGCAAGCCCGGTATCTAGTGTTGCATTTACCCTGTGCGAGGCTAATGAAAAAGACAGGCTACCGCGGTGCATTCCACTTACCTTTTTTTACAGACCGCTAGAGTGACGTGTTGCTCTTTTAGGAACAGATGTGTTACGCTCACGCTAAAATGTAAACAAAAGATTGGCGGCTGTTTGGTTGGCGCGATTTACAAGACTGCGCCAAACGAATAACTTAATACAATGGCTAGGTTGCCATTAAAGGAAAAAATCCCCTAAATTTGGCGACTTTTTCTTTTTTTTAACAGATTATTATTTTATTTTTTTAGCGTGAGTGTAAAGCATCTAAGCCATCTTTTCGTATACCTGCATTGGTGCATTCGAGCTTCAAGTGACTTCCGAGGTCTGTAAAAAAAAAAAAAAATACGCGTAAAGCACCGTGGTAGCCTTTCTTTTTCGCTAACCTTGTACCCTGTGCGTATGACGCCAGTCTTAAATCAGGGATACACTAGATACCGGACTTGCACATTCATTATTATGAAGTCACAAATGGTGGCTGGCCGTTACCAGCGATTGGTACAAAGCGAAACAACAAAAAGAAAGACATACAGCGATTGGCACAAAACGACGGGCTCGTCGCTTTGCACCAATCGCTGGTTGCGGCCAGCCACCTTTTGTGATGTCATGATAATGAATGAGCAAGCTCGGTATCTAGTGTAACCTTGCTTAAATAGATGCACCGTACTTTTGTTACAGCACTGAGCATACATAGTGTGGAAACACGGCAACATTACATACCGCAGAGGCTACACTACATACCGGGCTTGCTCATTTTTTAGGGCGTCACAAATGGTGGCTCCGAGGCTAACGAAAAAGACAGGCTACCGCGGTGCTTTATGCATATCTTTTTTTACAGACCGCGAGAGTCACGTGATGCTCGAATGCACCAATGAATGTGCAAGAAAAGAGCATCACGTTACTTTAGCGGTCTGTAAAAAATGATAAGTGGAATGTACCGCGGTAGCCTGTCTTTTTCGTTAGCCTCGTGGTGGCTCGAGGCTAACGAAAAAGAAAGGCTATCGCGGTGCTTTACGTGTATATTTTTTTACAGACCGCGAAATCACGTGATGCTCGAATGCACCAATGCAGATGTACGGAAAGAGCATCACGTCACTCTAGCAGTCTGTAAAAAAAGATAAGTGGAATGCACCGCGGTAGCCTGTCTTTTTCGTTAGCCTCGTGGTGGCTGGCCGCGGCCAAAGACTTACATGCGATTGGCACAAAACGATGGGAGCATCGCGTTGTACCAACCGCTGGTCGCGTGACGTTGGTTTGTGACGTCATGAGAATGAATGAGCAAGCCCGGTATCTAGTGTTGCCTTGTACTGCGCTTGCTCAATAATTATCATGACGTCACAAATGGTGGCTCCGAGGCTAACGAAAAAGAAAGGCTACCGTGGTGCTTTACGCGTATCTTTTTTTACAGACCTCGGGAGTCACGTGATGCTCGAATCCACCAATGCTGGTGTACGAAAAGAGCGTCACGTCACTCTAGCGGTCTGTAAAAAAAGATAACTGGAATGCACCGCGGTGGCCTGTCTTTTTCGTTAGCCTCGTGGTGGCTCGAGGCTAACGAAAAAGACATGCTAGCGCAGTGCATTCCACTTATCTTTTTTTACAGACCACTTGATTCATCGAGGCAATCCGATTCTGGACAAAAATAAATCACCAATGAGTGTCTCAATGCGGGTGAATATTGCCAAATCAAGAATGAAGGTTTGCCATAGTCTGGTGAAAAAGTCTGTCAAAAGACAGTTTGAGTATGTGCCGTCAATGTATAATGCCACTCTTATATAGAGACACCCTACTATTATAGTGCCTAGAAGATAAAGTGTGGTAATCGGGTATTCCAAAAGTAGACAAAAAATTAATGAGAAATGCCCAACGATGCTGAACAATAAATGTCAATCGCAGAGATATCTGTTAAATCTATTAGACCGGGAGCCGCCAGCACAGAAAATCACCTCATCGAGTTCACGGATGAAATTCTAGGATTAGTTAAATCTTTATTCACATATTAAAACGCAATCGGTCTGCCAAGTCATATCTTGGTGGAAAACACGTGAAAACCCGATTTTAGCGGCTGACTCGTAGGTTTACCATTGTGTTTTCCTGCTCCCAGTCCTCCATGTTTTCATACCTTTTGGTGCAGGAAAACACAATGGTAAACCTACGAGTCAGCAGCTAAAATCGGGTTTCCAGGTGTTTTCCACCAAGATATGACTTGGCAGACCGATTGCGTTTTAATATGCGAATCAATATTTAACTAATCCTAGAATTTCATCCATGAACTCGATGAGGTGATGGTATGTGCTGCCGGTTCCCGATCTATAAGCAAATATTATGTAATGATTGCATTGAGAAAACGTGTCGGTCGACAGCTAGGAGATGAAGCTGCGATCGACCGTGACCTACGTTATACACGGCCGGTTTTCGTTCTTGTTTTTCTTTCGTTATAAACTGCATTATTTTTTTAATCAATCTTCATATTTGTAAGTATCTGAGTTATCATTACCGGAAAAAGAAAATATCGATTGTAAACCTCCCTTTTTAAAAAACAGTCAAATTTGGGAGGGGGCTTATAAACGATATTTTATTAAAACATTCCCTAAAACCCTCCATTTTATCATTTATTTAGAATAAAAAATGGTAAATACAGGGATATTTACCGAAATCTACTGCATTTTGGCAGAATTTCCACTAAAAGAATGAATCATTTATCTAAGATAAAAACTTATTTGAGATACCATTTCAACAAGAAAGTTTGAAGATTTTAGCAGTTATGTTCGTTGAATCTCCAATTAGCAGGAGTTTAAGCTTCGATAAAATTTTAAAAAGAAAGGATAATTTTTTTCAACAGGACACTTAATTTTTTTTCCTAAACAAAAATAAATTAACATTTTTTTATAAAACTCTTTTTATGAATTAATTTATAAAATATAATAACAAGCATAGATTAGAATTATTAACCCCCAAACCTCCTCCCTCAGCACATAAAAATTTAAATAAAAAAAAATCTTTCATATCTTTTTAATTTTGTCTTCTTTATTTGTTAGTTTTTTGTAACAATAATTAATTAATCCCCCATTCTGAAATTATTGTTCTCCCTACCCCTCCCTCCGGTACCAAACATACATGGTTTAACCTTTATAAATATTTAACTTTAAATTTATTTTCCAACCTATTTAGTACTCTATAGCAACAATAAATGATTTATCGCCTAAATTATCCCCTCCTCCCAAAATCTATGCTTCTCTTCTCCTGCTTCCACACTCTCTACTCATGAAGACTCCACTCGCCCCCCCCCCCCCCACACACACACATCTTATGAAGTCAAATGATCATTTTAACACTGCGATTGGTGCAAAGCGACTCGCCCCTCGTTTTGCACCAATCGCCGTGAAAAAATGATCCACTATATGTGCTATATGTGACGTTTTAAACGTCACCATCGGCCATGTCGAGGCTAACGAAAAAGAAAGGCTACCGCGGTGCTTTACGCGTATCTTTTTTTACAGACTGCGGGAGTCACGTGATAATCTTATCCACCAATGCAGGTGTACGAAAAGAGCATCACGTCACTCTAGCGGTCTGTAAAAAAAGATAAGTGGAATGCACCGCGGTGGCCTGTCTTTTTCGTTGGCCTCGCGGCCATGTATAACGTAGGTCGCGGATCGACGGTTACTTTCATTATCGTTAGAAATTTATCCAATTCAACACTTTTTAAAGCATTACTAGAATAGCCGATTGCCACACTATATCTTCTACACGCTATATACTAACGCTACCTACGTTATACATGGCTTGTTCATGACTGGTAAAACGTTACACGGAGTGAATTATCTTTACACGACTGTTGGTATAAAGCGTTGTGCCAGGTCTACACTAGATACTGGGCTGGCTAATTCATTATCATGACGTCACAAATGGTGGCTGGCCGTGACGAAACGCATACAGTGATTGGCACAAGACGATGTGTGCGTCACTTTGTACCAATCTCTGGTCACGGCCAGCCACTATTTTTGACGTTATGAGAATGAATGAGCCAGCCCGGTATCTAGTGTTGCTCATCGTTTAGTGCCAATCATTGTGTAAAGATTATCCAATCTGACGCTAACGAAACAGCCAAGCTTCCGCGTTCGTTACATGTGTCTCTTTCACAGACCGCCAATGTCACGTGATGCTCGAATGCACGAATGGAAGTACACGAAATGAGCCTCACATGATTCTCGCGGTCTAACTTGAAAGGTAGTGCGGTAGCCTGTCTTTTTCGTTAGTCTCAATCCACTCCGTGTGATGTTTTAAAAGTCATGAACCGGCCATGTATAACGTTGGTCGTGATACGACTGTATTACCAAACTACTGCTTGTTTACGTCTTACACGTGTAATCGAAGTAGTTATGACGAGTAAAACCTGGTTCAGACTAGCATAGATAAGTCACTTATAAACTAATTCTCGTATTCACCTTCTATCTCAACTGTCGGTTAAACGAGAACACCTTGGTCGAAAGCTCAAATGGTATTCACCATTAATATGACTGAAGTTTGGCAGCGATTAGGTCCAAACAGGTTAATTGATAATTGCATTTGAGCGCTCGAGCGAGTTTATCGCACCTAACCGGCAGTTGAGGTAGATGAGGAATACGAGCGTTACCGTTCTGAATCATCGTAGTAATGCATGTAGAAGTCCAGCTTATTTCTGGGCCACCCGCTTCAAAAACGTAAGTTAAGGTTCTTAAATGTCCTAGTCTGAATTGGTTACACGTTATGTTTTTGAATTTGGGTAGCCATAGTTTGGACAAAAACTATGTCGCCACCGTCTCATGAAGCAGGGCTACACTAGATACTACTCTAGAAATGAAGAAGAAGTTGTTTTCATGACAATACTTAATCCATTGCTGTCTCAGACACCAACAATATCGAAGCCGTATCGACAGCGCACATCTGGACCATTATGCTAAATTTACATTATAGCGTAACCGTCTCTCAAGGTCTACGAAGTCTGCGGGGCGAGATTTTCTAACAAATCATCATGCTTCATTGGTTGTATACGCGCGCTGATTGGTTGTATCATGATTAAACGACTGGAACCACGTCCTACGTTATACCAGGGTTACACTAGATACCTGGCTTGCTCGCGACCTACGTTATACACCGCGGGTTTAAAACGTCACATGGAGTGGATCATTTTTTAATGGCGATTGGTGCAAAGCGGTGGGCGCGCCACTTTCCAAAAATCACCATGCACCGTCCGTGTATAACAAAGGCAACACTAGATACCGGGCTTGCTCATTCACTCTCTGTTGGGAAGATTTTGGGTGTTAATTCCCTACAAGGTATCACAAGTTGTTAAAAGAGAAGGAATAGTGGTTAGTACAATTTAGAAGAGCTTTATTGCTTAATCGCCGCGTTGTGAAGACGATAAAAAAATAAGCAAGCTCCGGTTCGATATTTTTTAACGCTGATCTAGAATATCTGTGACCGCAAAATAATAATAAAAAAAAAACTAACAAAAGGAAAGGGAATGCACTTAATGCATACAATTACAAAGAAAGAAAGAGAAAAATAATGGAAAAAAGCATCCTAAAATTTTACAAACTAATAACTTTTTTATTCTATTTAAAAAGAAATTAATTAGAATTAAATTGCTAAAAATGGTTTTCGAGACTCTGAAAAGAAACAAAGACACAAAAATACATAATCTTAATGGTTCATATCAATACAGTTTTTTTAAAATTTAAATACCTGAAATACCGTTAAGTATTTAAAATAATTACACAAACAAATGTTTTTAAAGAATTTCACAAAAGTCAAAATTACAATTAAAATTCGTGATTTATTTGTATGGTTAATTTAAAAAAATGTACAGACTTGAATTTTACACAGTCACCATGGAACTACATTGTTTTCAAAATGATGAATACTAGATTTTTTTACATTCCAGATAATTATTATTTTGGAGACATTGTGGAAGAGGTGAGAATAAAATTTAAAAATAAACTATTAATGAATATGGGCACAATGTTCCCTTGAAAATAATTATTTAAAATTTTGATAAAATAATAGTTAAAAAAATTGATAAATTTGAGAATAAAAGAATGAGGCCTAAAGTTACTGTCACATAAAAATATAAAATTAAATTAAAATGGACCAGCCGGGCACGAGGATCTTATTTTTAAAAAAATGGCTCACCCATAAAGATGACTGAAGATCTTGCATCTGGACGCTCTGACCGGATCGGCCCCGACCCGGGCATTTTTCGTTGTTTTGGACTACATGTGTTCACCTTAAAAAAATTCAGGAAACTGAAGATTTTTCGGAGGGAAACTTGCCTCCCCACTGGGGGATCTTTTTTACCGCCCCTCTTCTTATACTCAGAGATTGGCTGGGTCTTTTTCTGAAATGGTCACTCTTTGTAAAAGTGACACTGAGAATGCATACGTGACGCTATCATGAGGTCACTTTTCCCAAAACGACCCGTACATTCCTTTGTACTCTAGTGAATATCAGGAGTTGATGTTGCTAGGGTGAAAATTGCTAATACCCGCTGATCCAAAATAATAATGTGGAATAAAATTTAGAAAATTATATTAATGGAAAAATAAATAAAGTATTGAAATTTAACTATTTAAATGCTTTAAAATGATATCCATATTTATGGATGGACAATAAAAATTAAAGAATATATTTAAAAAAACTTTAGAAAAAAAACAAAGAAAAAGATTGCTAAAATAAAAAAAAAAACATTATTAATTACAATAAATTAAACTTAAATAAAGAAATTAAAAAATGTTCCATGTTGATTGTTTATCTCCAACATGGCTCTCACCTCTTTGCACAATAAAAAAAAGGGTAATAAAAATACAATGAACTGTCCGTTCAGAAAGAAGTGGATGTTGAGCATGGCCTGTCCTCCTCATTCAGAACATCTGGGTTGTAGATTCACTGTATCTTCTTCATCTCCTGGTTCTCTGCAAAAGGAAACTGGAACTTGTTTAGGAAACTAATCCTCACAATCTTGTGTGCTGTGTATGTATGAGTGTGTGTGTGGGTGGGTGAGCCTGTGATATGTTTACATTTAATTCCACCCGCGCTGGCTTCGCGAAAGAAAGAGTAACAATGCATAAAATTTGGAACAAAATACCGAAAACCAAATGGGGATCCAAAGTGTGAACATCTGCTATTAACAATACTTGTGCGAAAGAGAATGATAAATATACATAACAATCTGTAAATCAATATAAAAAAATATGTATATGAGGCAGCAACTGTTTCACAAATTGCAAATTTGTGTATAAAGAAAAACTAGTCTTTTCTTTTTTTTAAATTTAATATCCAATTAATAATTATTAAATAGTAATACTTTATTTTACTACTGTTGTATATAAATGTGACAAATATGCATATACGCTACCGATGAAAGAAAAACACAGAAAAAAAAAAAAAAAAAAAACAAGGTTTGTTTACCAACACTGAAACCGAAACTAGGGGAATGAGTAAAGTTCTCCTAGCCGCGCTTCCCGAGGATGTGCCGGACCGAAGATCTTCACGGCGAAAAGGCGCGCGTGGGGGGAAGGGGGGAGATTGCCGTAATGTTGTAGCTGGGGATTGGGTAGTTCTGTTGGAGTGTGTATCACTGACAAAAGTATGAATGTGAGAATATTGTCATAACTTTTGATGATGTTTTGCGATTTTTATTTGCTTATTTACTTACTTTTATATTTGAGAAATTAAAGAAAAACAGGAATATTTTAGATTTAAAACAACTGCCTATGAAGGATTCCAAAATGCTATAAGTAAATTATAAATATGAATTGGTAGGAAAAATATTAAGTTATTACATTGAGACATTATATTATTTAGGTAATTAAATAAAAAAGTGTTTTCTAAAATACCTGAAATTCAATTGCTACATTATAAACAGAGTTTCAGTTATTAGAGGTTAAATTCCAACAATGCACTTCAGTTAACAATATCACAATCGAATGAGAAATATTAAAGAATACATATAAAAAAATAGAGTGTTAGTAGGAACACTGAAAAATTAAAAAAAATAACTGGTATCAAAATCCAAGCTCAGTGACCAAAAAGTCGAAAAGAAATTCAATTAGTTGGTTACGCACATCAGAAAATAATAACAGCTACAATAAGATAATTTTAGAGAGTTCATAACATATTGCAAAAGAAAATAGAGATACATAGAAAAGAACTGTTAAAAAAATAATAGTTAAAAAAACATATAGAAAATTTTATGAAAATTATAATATGTATAAATATAGTTCAAATCTGAAACAATTACATGTGTATTTTCATCGAGTATAACGCTGGATGGGTGGGTAGCACTGTACCTCCTCTAAAGTCGTGTAGTGTATGTGAATGAAAAAAGTGGCTCGAGAAATACTATACATAATTTTAGCGACAATGTTTCCCTTAGAAGGTTTATTTCTACATCGCAGTATAGGTTTACAATTCCCTATGGCCTAGTGTTTATATAGTGTTGTGTGCTGCCCTGAACCAAACGTTTAACAGAATGACATCTAAACAAATAACAATTTTACTAATTAAACCAGTAACATATTTTGTAATTTTAATACAAACTTTTCATTTACTAAAATCCTTCTTAATTAGATTATCAAAATATCATAATTTTATTTTTATTTGTTTATTTGTTGACTTTACTTTCACATTCGCTTTCGATATAAAATAATTATTAATTGCAAATAAAAAAAATAACCGTTACCCATCATATTACAAAAATATTAAACATTGTTGAGCGTTTGCATGATGTGCAAAGATTTAGTTAAATCAAAATCGGTTGAACATTTTGTGTGTTATTTTCGATTCTGCAGAACGGATTCACTTATCAATTTATATAACCGCCAGCAGTCATAGGCTAGGAATAAGTTAAATTCCATTTCGCAGAGCCGAAACGGTAACATAATGTAAGGCAAGCGCCTGACTTACAATGTTTAAAATGTACCAATGTTTTTGACCGGTGGCTATCATGCAATATGAAGTTGATGCCAAATTATATTAATTTACTGTTGTATAAATTTTAGTCATTATTTGTTTATTTAATTATTTATTTTTATTTTTATTTTACTCTTATTTATTTATTTATTTATTTTTATTTTTATTTTATTCTTATTTATTTATTTATTTATTTTTATTTTATTCTTATTTATTTATTTATTTCTCAATAATGTGAAGTAATGGTTTATTTATTTATTTACTTATTATTTAAAATACATTTGATTATTTATTTATTTAATAATAATTTATTTATTATTGTATTTTTGTGTGTCATTGTGTGATTTACTCAGTGTTGTTTCATGTCTATGAAAAATGTATCTTGTTCAAGTTCAATAGTTATCCTGAGATCATAAGAACAAGCATAAGAACAAGAATTGTCGACGAGAGTAAATGTGTCATAAAACGTAAATCAATGTGTAATGATTGTTTGTGTCTGACGCATTATTAACTAAAATAATGGCTGGTATATGAGAACCCTGTGTTTGAATGTAATGTTTCCACAAAACTTCGCATTCTATATTCGTACCGTGTGTAAACCGAAAATATATACAAAAACACATACAATAGCATAAATACACTTAAAAATAACGATGATTTTTTTTAAAATCATTTTTCATTAGTACTAAATTCATTTTTTTCTTATATTTGTTTATTTTCTATATACAATTTTTCAATAATTTTTATCATCTTTTATTAAAAAAATAAAAGGACATTCAATAGGTTTACACACAACCTGCCTCGAATGTCTCTAACCCAAAATGCAAGTTCCAAATAGCGAAAAAATATATACAAGTGAATGCTATAATGAAAAATGCCTCCGATTAGGAAAATCGGCCCTGGGGAAGGGGATACTAAAAGTTCTCTCTGTGATCCAAATACTTAGAATCTGTTTTACAGAGACAAGAGAGCTGGGGGAGGGGGAAAAGCTTCACTCCCTAACCTTGACTAATTCTACGAACTAGGAGCAACTGGGGGAAAATGCTAGTCACCGACAGCATCAATTTGAACGAAAAATTCGTATAATCTCCCTACATAAATACACTTTATGTTAAAATTTCTTAGCTTGTAGAAAAGGTGTACTCTGAAAGTACACAATAAGGCAAAAAAATGAACAAAAGCATGCATTGTCTTCCATAAAAGCACTAAATTTTGTGTACAGTGTTAATGGTAAACAATAATTTTGATGAGCCAAAATGCAAAAAGGAAAAGAAAAATATATATACATATTTATTTATTTTTGACTTTATTTTTTGGTTATGCCTAAAAATATTTTTCTGCGAGCAGTGCATGAAGGAATAGAACTTCAATAAATACAACCAAATACTAAACTTGGAAATAAATTACACTTTTCCGTGAAAATTAATTTTCAATTTTCAATTTCTATCTTTAATTTTTCTTTTTTTTTACATGTATTTATTGATTGTATGCTGGCAGCATTTCATTATTATTATTATTAAAATGCATATTTATCAACTCATTGTGACTAATTTCCATAATTTATTTTCAATACTTTATTCAATATTCTTTTTTTTTAAATTAATTTAAAAGAAATCAATCTTTATTGAAAAACATATATGAAATAAAATTTCAGGAAAATTATGCAAATAATAACTCATGAACATGAAACATAGATTTTCGCTCATTGTAAATAATGATAAATATATAAATTTTCAATGACATTTGAGTATATTATTATTTGACAAAACAAATTATTTCTATTGAGCAATTGTCGTTTCATTTTGATCTTTTTTTATTTACCTTACGATACCATGAAACTTCTTTTTAGATATACATTATTATTATACATAATACACTAAATAGTCACCACATTTCATTCGTCTTTAAGTATACAGGGGCCATAAGACAGTGTTCAACCCATTACAATACATAATAATATATCATAGATTTAAAAAAATAACAACAATAACATTGCCGTGGTGAACGGTTGATTGAAACATTGCATTATCTCCATAGTCATTTTCATTTTTTTTTTAATAATATTCAGATTAATAATAAACAGTGATCATAGTATTATTAGTTATAAAATTATGTTAGAAAATCATGTATATAAAGCATTTGTTATTTATTTACTTATTCAGTTTTTTTTTACTTTATTTTTTATTTTATTCTATTTTACATTATTTTTTGTACTCCTTTGAATGTGTATAAATACATTTTTTAAGTATTTTCAAAAATTTTCTGAATAATATTAGATGTAATAGATTTAGATATACTATATTGGAATTTAATTATCTTTTAAGTAAGAAAGCATAACAATTAGAAATCTCAATTTTAAAATAAAATAATTGGTTTATATTACATTGGTGACACAATAATATCTAGTCCATCGCATCAATTATTAGACATTTTTCTTTATTATTATTATTACTAGCAATAAATTTAAAACACAACTTTAAATATTCAAATTTCATATTCAAAACATTTTGTAGCTTTCTGTTCGCACCAAGGGGGAAAATAAAAAAATAAAATAAACTTCCACCAATGTCTCCTCTATGTACATATATATTATATACCATACACATATATATGATTTTTTTAAGCTGAATTTTATTATAATGAGTTAACTACAAAATAAATTAATAGAAAGAAAAAAAATGGTGAAATATATATAATTAGGAAAAAAATAGGAAAGAAAATATATAATAAACCAGTATTAAATTTGCTACAATTAAAGAAGAACACAGATAATAAAAACCAAATCCTGGTCACGGCACCAGACCAAATACAATGTTGGGAAGATTTTGGGTGTTAATTCCCTACAAGGTATCACAAGTTGTTAAAAGAGAAGGAATAGTGGTTAGTACAATTTAGAAGAGCTTTATTGCTTAATCGCCGCGTTGTGAAGACGATAAAAAAAATAAGCAAGTTCCGGTTCGATATTTTTTAACGCTGATCTAGAATATCTGTGACCGCAAAATAATAATAAAAAAAAACTAACAAAAGGAAAGGGAATGCACTTAATGCATACAATTACAAAGAAAGAAAGAGAAAAATAATGGAAAAAAGCATCCTAAAATTTTACAAACTAATAATTTTTTATTCTATTTAAAAAGAAATTAATTAGAATTAAATTGCTAAAAATGGTTTTCGAGACTCTGAAAAGAAACAAAGACACAAAAATACATAATCTTAATGGTTCATATCAATACAGTTTTTTTTTTAAATTTAAATACCTGAAATACCGTTAAGTATTTAAAATAATTACACAAACAAATGTTTTTAAAGAATTTCACAAAAGTCAAAATTACAATTAAAATTCGTGATTTATTTGTATGGTTATTTTTAAAAAATGTACAGACTTGAATTTTACACAGTCACCATGGAACTACATTGTTTTCAAAATGATGAATACTAGATTTTTTTACATTCCAGATAATTATTATTTTGGAGACATTGTGGAAGAGGTGAGAATAAAATTTAAAAATAAACTATTAATGAATATGGGCACAATGTTCCCTTGAAAATAATTATTTAAAATTTTGATAAAATAATAGTTAAAAAAATTGATAAATTTGAGAATAAAAGAATGAGGCCTAAAGTTACTGTCACATAAAAATATAAAATTAAATTAAAATGGACCAGCCGGGCACGAGGATCTTATTTTAAAAAAAAAATGGCTCACCCATAAAGATGACTGAAGATCTTGCATCTGGACGCTCTGACCGGATCGGCCCCGACCCGGGCATTTTTCGTTGTTTTGGACTACATGTGTTCACCTTAAAAAAATTCAGGAAACTGAAGATTTTTCGGAGGGAAACTTGCCTCCCCACTGGGGGATCTTTTTTACCGCCCCTCTTCTTATACTCAGAGATTGGCTGGGTCTTTTTCTGAAGTGGTCACTCTTTGTAAAAGTGACACTGAGAATGCATACGTGACGCTATCATGAGGTCACCTTTCCCAAAACGACCCGTACAATCCTTTGTACTCTAGTGAATATCAGGAGTTGATGTTGCTAGGGTGAAAATTGCTAATACCCGCTGATCCAAAATAATAATGTGGAATAAAATTTAGAAAATTATATTAATGGAAAAATAAATAAATTATTGAAATTTAACTATTTAAATGCTTTAAAATGACATACATATTTATGGATGGACAATAAAAATTAAAGAAGATATTTAAAAAAAACTTTAGAAAAAAAACAAAGAAAAAGATTGCTAAAATAAAAAAAAACATTATTAATTACAATAAATTAAATAAAAGAAATTAAAAAATGTGCCATGTTGATTGTTTATCTCCAACACTCTCAAAACGTCACAAATGGTGGCTGACCGCGACCAGCGATTGGTCCAAAGCAACGCCCCCATCGTTTTGTGCCAATCGCTGTATGTCTTTCCTCCTAGTCAGCCACCTTTTGTGACGTAATCATAATGAATGAGCAAGCCCGGTATGTAGTGTAGCCCTGGTATAACGTAGGTCGCGACTCATTCGAGACTAACGAAAAAGACAAGCTACCGCTGTGCATTCTGCATATCTTTTTTTACAGACCGCGAGAGTGACGTGATGCTCTTTTCGTACACCTGCATTGGTGGATTCGAGCATCACGTGATTCCGCCGGTCTGTAAAAAAAGATACGCGTAAAGTACCGCGGTATCCTTTCTTTTTCGTTAGCCTCGGGCTCATTATCATGACGTCACAAATGGCGGCTGGCTGCAATCAAAGACATACAGCGATTGGCACAAAACGATGGGCGCGCCGCTTTGTACCAATCGCTGGTGGCCGCCAGCCACTGTGTTTGACGTCATGAGAATGAATGAGCAAGCCCAAGGCTACACTAGATACCGGGCTTGCTCATTCACTATCATGACGTCAAAAAAGGTGGCTGGCAGCGACCAGCGATTGGTGCAAAGCGACGAGCCCGTCGTTTTGTGCCAATCGCTGTATGTCTTTCATTTTGTCGTTTCGCTTTGTACCAATCACTGGTAGCGGCCAGCCACCTTTTGTGACGTCATGATAATGAATTTGCAAGCCCGGTATCTAGTGCTGCCCTGCATGAAGGCACTGTAATTGTATTGGTGGGTTTCAATTTCTCCTAAGAAGACCCACTCCCTATATTTAATCTCCTTATGATCTGATAACCCAGGCGACATATTATGAAGACAGCTCGAATAAAAAAAATAATTTTCTGTCTCTGTAACTTATGTTGTAAAACTACAGAAATTATTCATTTGGCATGGTAAAACGCTCTGTATGGAATGTTTTCTTAGTGGCATTTTCCCTAGTGTCATTTTACTCTATCCGGATTATTTTTTTTATTTTAAGGTAAGCACTGGTACGGCATTGACTTATTTTTTTGTTATTATTATTTGAATTGATACTATTAAAATGTAATTTGTTTACACAAAATGAATTTTTAATGATATCTCAATAAATGATATCTCAATAAATGATTTAATGTGTTAGAAAATTTTACATTTCATTATACTAGTTTGATATTTTTCACATGCCTTGCTTTTAGAGCAAATTGGGCAGAACATTGTGTAGTATAAAAAATATTGTATTCGATAGAATTACATATAGTACAGTTTATATTAACAAAGAAACTTAATGTAAACCTAAAAATTGATTGAAAATTGATATTCAATAGTAATATTATAAGAAGAATATTTTTGTGAATTTGTATTTTAGAACATTGTTTATAATGCGTTTCTGTGTGTTGTTTAATCATCTTAAATCTGCAACTTAAAATTTATTTTGTCAACATTATTCAAAATTCATATTTTAAAAGTAATATTAGATAAATTGAAATTGAATGTTATTATATGGATAACGTGTTAATTGCCTTGAATCTGCAACTTTGTTACCTGGAAATTGTAGTTATGAAAGTGTTTTGGAAATTTCACAAGAGTAATCATTATGCAGGAAACACAAACACATTTGTTAAAAAACGAGCTACTTTAGGATCAAAACAATAAATCTAGTGACGAAAACATAATTTCAATTTATGTAAACACTTTTAGAGAATAAATTGTAGTTTCTATTTTAACAAATTTATTCAACTTTTTCGGAATCGATGTGTTATTCACAAACCAATCTTTGGCGACTTTTTGATTGGCGCGCTTTCCAAGCCCGCGCCAAACTAATAACTTAATACACTCATAATAGCCAAATTACCAATAAAGGAAAAACATCCTCAAAGTTTGGCGACTTTTTTCCTTTTTTAGAACCGATTGAAAAAAAAAGTGCGTGAGTGTAAGACATCATAGCCACGTTCTCTTTAAACTGTGGTTCTGAATTATGTATTATAAAATAAGTTATCTACTTTTCATATTGTAAAAATTTTACTCACCCGCCCGGTTTGAATTTGACCTGGTATAAATTTTATAGTTTTTCTGCTTTTGTATATTTAAAACTCGCCGAGCTCAAAGAAAATTTAAATATCGGATATTTAAAATGGAGTATACATTTTCTGCCTTGTGCTAGTCCAGGTTCTGATCTATCCCAGGTTCGAATCCTGACCCCAGACATTTTTCGTACAGTTGGAAAATTACAACTCATGATATCTTTAAAAGTTTGAATAATTTTGTTAAAATTAATCTTGTGAAATATAAATATTGTTTAGATCGTTCTTTTAATTTGACATTAGTCTTCTAAAAAAAGTAGCTCCATAAGGGAATATTCAAAGAATTAAAAAATAATGTTCTTCTCATGTGGGCATAGCTGTTTATAACAACAAATTCTGCGACATCTCAACTATAAGCAAAAGTCAATTCCTAAAATGAAAGCTTATTTTACTTAATGAAATGCATTTCAATATAGAAAAATACTCTTTTGCGAAAATTAATCTTCAATTCTGCTTGTTAGGTAATATAGACTCTACAATCTATACACTGGGCCAGTTTAAATAAGTTTAATTTGAATAAGTAATTTTTTTTATAAATTCAGATAAATAAAATATATATTTTTGATTTGTTGAATTTAAAATTTATTATACAAATAAGAACAAAATTTAAATTGTTGAAATATTTTTAAAACTCATGTATATATAGTTTTTTTAAGTTTGATAAAATTGTCCAACTTTGAAACTTTTTAAAAAATTTTTGAAATGGAAGAGTGAAAAATAATAGAACATCAATAAAATTTGTAATAAAATTTGTGACAAGAAAAAAATAATCTAATTTAAAATATGTATTTCTACAGCATAATTTAATTTAACTGTGTCATCCCCTCTCATCCGTAAATTGAGTGATTCTAAATAAGGAAGGGACAGGTTTACGAATAATGAAAAAATATATAAACACATTCTCGTATTGAAAATGCATTATTAATAAGAAAATAAATGATATTGAGATGTGACTCAACCTCCCCCCCCCCTCCCCGCCCGTTTTACATTCTCATTGGAACTTTATAAAAAATTTTCCCGAATAGGTTATCTCGTACGTCGAAGGAGGTAAAATATGAACTTTTTTATATTCTTAAAGTACATTAAAATGGTTTGCACATTAATATAGTTTTAAATTTTTCGAATTATAAAAGTACTTTTATAATTTGGTTTTCACTTCCGTAACATTTGTCCCTCACGTTTTTCACTACATATTCTTTAAATAAAATCAGATATATTCTACGCATTGATTCTCAAATATATAGCCATTATTAAAAACACAAGTGGGTATTGTGATCGAAGATCGCTCAAAGGGTTTCGTTTAATATTCCTTTCAAAACACTTTATCCTTTCTTTAATAAATTCGGCTTAGATGCTTTACACTCACGCTAAAAAAAAAAAAAAAATTATCGGTTAAAAAAAAGAAAAAAGTCGCCAAATTTAGGGGATTTTTTTTTTTAATGGCAACCTAGCCATTGTATTAAGTTATTCGTTTGGCGCAGTCTTGGAAATCGCGCCAAACAAACAGTCGCCAATCTTTTGTTTACATTTTAGCGTGATAGTAACACATCTGTTCCATAAATTCAAACAAATTAAAACAACAACAAAAAAATCATGTTTTTTATAAAGTAAAAATTTACCGGTCTATTTTTTTTCCTTTTTTCGAATATCTAAACCATCCGGATAGCGGTCCAAGCCCGCTACTATATTCTGTCATAATATCCGTCATACGGACTAAATGCAATATATAAAAAAATAATTTCAAAATTAAACAAATTGTACACCTTCAAAATGTTAAAATATGCGAATATTTCCATAATCGGATTTTTATCACGATTCAATATGTTTCTCAAACTCATATATTTACTATTTTCTATTATTTATATTGATACTCGCTTTGTATTATTCTCAAACATTTGAAAAATTAGTTAAACTGCCTATATGACGTCAGATTTTCTTTTTAATTCTCTAATGACGTGATACTAATCTTCTTTGTCCACTTACACATACTCCTTGTATTATTGAGAAATCTTAGACATTTTCCGTTTTATTACGACTATGATGTCAATGAATTTTATGTTATATTTATCTTTTTTTCAATTGGTGAAACTTTTTATTTCATTTTCATTTTTCACGTGAAAATCGTCTTATAGAAAATTAATTATTGTAGAAAGAATTTCATTGTGGATTTTAAATCTTTGGCATCTGCTATAACGAAAAAATTTTCAATTTAATAGGAAAAGGCTGTTAGAATTTTGGTTTTTTATCTCTATTTATTAAAATAATACGAATTTTTCAAATTTTAATATTTTGAGCTCTTCACAGCTGCTATTCAGATTTATACACTAAGTTTCAACTCTGTAAGTTACATACTTTTTGAGAATGGCTCTGTGACGGACAGATAATGGAGCGGGGGTAATACGGTTTCGTGAGATGAACGAAACCCTAAAAACTCATTTTGCAGATCGAAAAATCAATTAAAGTTAACTTGACTACGCTTTAAGTATTTACAACTTTCAAAAAAAAAAAATAATAATAATAAAAATAAAAAATATATATAAATTTTTTCTACCGTGAAAATAAATCTCAGAAATGCACACAACTTACCTATATTATAGTACAATTTTATACGGAAAAGCAGTAAACAATTTCATTTTTTAACTTTCCAACATAGTTGAAAGTGTTTATGAATTCAGTTTGTCTGTCTCTGCTAGAACTCGCGTAAATATAGTCGGATTTTCATGCAATTCACATATTTTAATGAGGTTTACCGTGGCATGTTCAGTATTGAGAATAATGTATGTAGCGTTTATACTTCATTTACAGGGACACTCAAAAGATTTCCGTTACACTACGGTCTATGGTAAAAATCGTTTGCGGTGTATTTTAATGATGTTACACTATTTCAAACATATTTAAATTGATATGTATCACTGATGTGCATTACAAGATGCTTACTATAGAATATGGTGTGTATTGTCTGTTTAAATGAGCACCCCACCAACTCTCATTTCCTCGTATGGCATCGGCCTTTGTAGCGAACAGTTGCCTCTGGCGGTGCCACAGCGCCCCTTGTCGACCGGGAATATGTCACTGGTACTTCACTCCCCCCTTTGGGAAGGAAAGGGTGTTTCCGTGTATATTTTGCCAACAGGCACCATATTTTGTTTAACGGAAAATTCAACTGCGGCTGAATAGTGCATTTTTTAAAGACCTTTATAAAGGGTGCTTGGAGAGACATATGCTCTGCAGATATGGTCTCCTCGTGTGACCAGTTCCTGTCAGGTTATCAATATGGTGTGCATAGCATGCACTGTTCATTTACAGGGCTATACAAAAGAATTTGATTACAGTACTTTCTAAGAACAATAATTGCTGGTAGTGCGTTTTTAAATTCAATTCAGTTTTTTACTATGACTTAGTGGGTATAAATTCTATATATATGATGTATAGCAAAAAAGTTATCTACTACACTTCCGTTTATTCACGGTATTTGCTGAAAGAGTATTAACAACTGAGTATGAGTTTCCTAGATGAACTAAATTTTAGCATACTATGTAGTATATATACGAATCTGTAGATAATATACAGGGCTGCACAAAACAATTCGGATATTTTTCAGACTATTGATGGTAATTCGCGTGTGTTTTATGCGCTTTTCAAATTGTTCACTTAGATATCTTTCACCTTATTAAACGGTGAAGTTTGGTTAAAGTATTCTGGAAGTATTGGGAAGTGTTTCATAAGCTATGCTTGACGCATGAAATTTCGTTCTTGTTTAAATTTAAACTCAGTAAGTAATGGGAATTCAATAGTGCACCAGTCTTTTACGCCAAATAGCGTGGTGTCAAATAGCTTTTGTAGTAAAAATTCTGAAGTAAGATTTTAGGTTTTGAGATTCATAAGCTTAATTGCAATTATCTTATATTAGGCGCATATAAAAAATCGCCATAATTTTTTTTAAAAAGATATTCGGCGTTGCGTTTTAAGGAGGCCTTCCTTGTAAGTGTAAAATAATAGCACACACAACCAATTATCTGCTATTGATGATTTAAAAATAAAAATTTATTTATTTAACTTGCTAAAAAAATCAAAACTTAAAAGAACAGTTTTAAAAATATTTCTAAATAACAAACATTGAACATATAAAAATTCACATTTCCACAGTAAATGTTTTCTCTAATTGAATAAAAATACTAATAAATTCAAGAAATATTTGTTTGCCAATCAGATTTTTTATTTAAGTTTATTTCATTCATACTGGAAGAATTTCCAATCTGCTCGCTCACATTTCATAAAATATTTGGTTTAATACGTTATATACATTTAGCTTAAGTATCCCCCCTCAACAATAGATTATTTTATGTTGTAATTATTTAAAATGTCAATTTTTGTATAGAAAGTAATTGTATATAGTGAAGATTATAAATATACTATATTAAAACCATGTGGTTAAATAAATGTCTAAAGGCAAATTAGTTTCTTTTTATTACTCCGATAGAAAAATTGCATTTAAACAAGATATTTTTTTTCATTTCATTTATTCACATACTTAATCTCTCAATTACATATATAAAATATAAATCTTTTTCTTCCATTACTAAGCTTTATTTTAAACTAAGCACTTTAATATGGATACTTCCCTTTTTAAATATAAATATTGCATGAACACTCGCTGTGAAGACATTCGAAATTATGAGAATCTCGGGGGAGATCAAGGCGAATATTAAAATAAATTGCTGTTATTTGTTCTGCATGACGCCTCATCTGTGGAAATTAATTAGTCCCAAGTTGTCCAGGAAAGGAAAAGTTGCGAAACATTAGTCACTTCAATACTTTCAATTATGAAAGTTGTAATTAAGTCGAACCAAGAAATTTTGTTTCTTGGTTGTCATGTTATTTTGCATGTTTCATGAGGGTTATTTTCTATTAGTACTTGGTTAAATGTTAATAATTTAATTAAGATGTTTAAATGATTATTAATAACAGTAAAGATAAGAAAATATTTAAGATTTTATTTTCAAAAAAGTAGATTGTCACACATAATATATAATGCAATATATATTTTTTAATTGATGACTAATTTCGTGTTAAGCATTTTATTTTAAATGCAGAGTTTTAAGAATTTTGTTAAATTACGTGATTATCTGTGCAAATATACGCAAACAGGTTTGTGAGAATCTGTTGTTCGAACATTAAAATTTATGAAAACTGTTAATCAATACTTTTGTGTGAACATACTTCAGAAATGTGTTGTCAAATTCCGTAATATTTTCTTTTATAATACATATGCTGCATTAAATTTAAGGCTACAAGTACTTAAATATGTGTTTTCTCCTAAAATAATCTAAGTTTCAAGCGTATATTAACACTGGAGCTACCGGAAATTTTACTCCAGTTTTTTAAAACTATTTCACACAAGAAATTTTATTTAAAACTATTTATTCATTTAAAGTATTTCTGTGAGTTTTATATTTAATTTATTTTAAAAAGAAATTTCTGGTTCGAATCTGAATATATTCATTTGGTAACCGTCAAAATGACGGCTCATGGCAGTTCTAGTGTTAAACTATTTTTATACAAATGAAAAACTATCTTTATAAAATCGAAAAAATTAAACTTAAATTAAACATTTACTAGGAAATGTTACAACTGTATTTAACTCTTAACTGATGTGACAGAAATTGTCGCATAACTACTGCGAGCAGTCTCTGAGACCGCTCAATTGAAAGATGAATAAAAATCCCTATTAGCGCATGGGATTCTGTTTATGTACTAAACTTTATTTACTAGGCTATTATAATTAAAATTCATCTATTCGAAAGTCTCTAGCGATAGTTTGAGCTCCAAACGAAACAAAATTTCGCTAGTAATTATAGTTAAACTTGAAATTGCAAGTTAAACTGAGAACATTTAAAAAAGAATCAGTCTGTGAGACCGCTCACAGCAGTTAAGGGTTAAATATGACATATCATCTAATATTTCATTACGTAACATTTACCGACACCTTTTTGTTTCTTTTAAAATTGAAACTTCCCAGTTAAAGATATATTGCGAGAACGCGAACTGGGCAGACATTCTAAATTATGATCATCTATCAAATCTAATATAAAAATTGCAGCGTTTGATTCTGCATGACACGTCATCTATCGGAATTACTAATTTTTCCCATGTTATAAAGAAAGTAAAATTTGCGAAGTATTAGTCTTTTGATTGTTCCAAAATATAGAATATCTAATTATGTCAAACCATGTTATTTTGCGTGTTTCATGAATATTTTATATTGTTTGGTAGCATGGTGGTAATTAAATGTTATATAAATAACTGTAAAGGTATGACAATTTTTTTGGCGCAGAAAAAGTTTGATTTGTACATGAAATAAAGAGTTTTTCAAAAAATGTAGTTACAATAAATCGATTTAAAATGTAACTTAACTTTTGAATAATTCGGTTTATATATTTCGTTTTAATTGCACATTTTCAAAAAATATATAGCAATAATTTTGGTGGGATCAGCCTAATTTTATGATAACTTATTTAAAAACTTCAAATTACGAATTATAAATTAAGAAATTTTGTTACTTGGTTGTCAAGTTATTTTCCATGTTTCATGTAGGTTATTTCTTATTAATTCTTTATCGAAATGTTTGTAAATGAATTAAAATGCTCGAATTAATTTAAACTAAGTCTTAGAAGCGTAAAAAAACTTTAGTGAAATGTGTTTTTTTATGTAAGAAAAAATTGTTCTCTTGTGTAGATCGCGATAAGTAATCAATATATGTGGGGGTTAGAATGACAGTGGAGTAAGTCAAAAACCTAGATAACCATATATTTACTGAACGCATATTGATTTCTGTTCAGTGCGACAGTCAAATAAGTTATAGATCACTTAGGGAGTCGCTAAATGACAAAACAAGTCGGACCACTTAATGCAACGGCAATAAAAGTTTCACTAAACTCTTAATTTCTCAAATTACTAAATATGGATTTATTCTACTGTCATTCTAAACCCCTCATATAATGCAATATAAACTTTTATAAATTGGATGTAAAATTTTGGATTAACATTTGAATTTAATTGCTGAGTTACAAAAATTTTATGGGAATAATTTTACGATAACGACTTAAGACAAATATTATTCTTTCGTATCTTATAAAATGATACATGGCACTACTATGAAATTCACTCTTTTTAAACAAAACAATATAAAATATTTCTGGATAAATTGTTTTAAGAAATATATTTATCAAATTTCTTAATATTTCTTTATCTTGTATATAATATGTTTAATAATATGCAGGAGTAGTACAATGATTTAAATATATATTTCCTTCAAAAATTAATAAAATATTGAAAATTTTAGGTCAAGTATTAAAACATTTTTGTTTATAAAAATGTCAATCAGTAAACTTTTATGCATTTATTTTAATGACTAGGGGATCTCTCCTACACGCTACGCTCACAGACTCCCATTCTGACGCCACAAACTCTAAAAACACGCTAATTTGACCTGCTTTAAAACGATTACGGAAGATTTCATTATTTCTAAAGGACCAGTGGCGATCTCCTGTAATCGGATTTCCATTCATTTTTGTTTGACTGAGGAAATTAAACTACTGTTGAAACAGTCAATAACGGTTTCCGTGATTTCATTAGATAAGATCAATTAAACTTTAAAATTAACTTGTATAAATTGGCTAAATAAACAATATCAATTTGCAACAATATGTAAAAGATTTTGCAGAAATAAATTAATCTTTCCTGTAAATATATTTGTAAATTGAATATGTTTGGAAATATTATTTAAGCATTTTAAATATGGTGTAATGTTCCCCCATTTACTGCTTTTAACGCGAAATGATTTCATTATTTTCGAGTTTTGTTTCTCTTTTTAATATTCACGAGCAAATGAAATTTTTTACATAATTTTCCCCATTTACTGATTTTAACGCGCGATCATTTGTTTAAAACTTTTGTTTTTGTGTTTAATAGTCACGTGTAAATATATATTTTAATTAAAAGGGACTATTTTGTGCACTATTTTACAAATGGGAACAATTTAAAACAGGGCCTTTTTGAAATATGAAATAAATCTCCTTCAAAATAATGAAA
Organism: Maratus michaelseni; assembly: GCA_963931845.1. Classification (NCBI taxonomy): domain Eukaryota; kingdom Metazoa; phylum Arthropoda; class Arachnida; order Araneae; family Salticidae; genus Maratus; species Maratus michaelseni. The sequence continues at coordinate 247,748,781 of OZ007589.1, forward strand.
ATAAAATAAAATAAAAACCCTGAAATTTAGTCAAATTAAAAAGTTAATTGCACAATGCACACCGCAAGCTTGCATTTATATCCCTTCAAATTGTGGTTAAATTACTACTCGTTTTTGTTCCTATAAAACTTTTTAAGAGAGCTAGTTTGACAGACTTCAATATTAAATAACTCTTAAAAGATTTCTTAGATTTAAAAGCTGTCTGATTCAGTGTGTTTATCGAATATTTCTCTATAAAACTATTCTTTTTTATATGCAATAGTATTCTTAATATTATCCTAGAAAGACCTCCTGACACAAATTTCACTGTCAGCGATGACAGCTTTGGTTACATTCTTTTAGTATATAGACATTTTTTCCAACTGCATTGAAAATAGATAATTAAGATTTATTCATCTGTCGATTATATTTCATTTAAAAACAGCTTTTCCTTTCTATCTTTAAATTCAGTACTTTAAATATGTATACTTCCCAGTTTAAAAATATATTGCATGTACGCGCACTGTACAGGAATTCGAAATTATGGGAATCTTCGGTGCGGCAAAGCGATTATTAAAATGAATTGCAATTATTTGTCCTGTATGGCACGCCATCTTTCGAAATTATTAATTAGTCTCAAGTTGTCCAAAAAGAAAGTTGCAATGTCACTTCAACGACGCTTCAAAATATATAAATTGTAATTAAGTCAAACAACGAAATTTTATTACTTGGATGATACATTATTTTGTATATTTTATGGATTATATTCTTTATTAGTAATTTGTAGAAATGTCATTAATTGAATTTTCATTTTCAAATAATTGTAAACGGTAACTGTTAATAACCAGAAATATTGCCGTCATTTGATTTTCATGCGGATTTTTTTTTTTTTTTTTAACAATTTAATTATGTAATTCAGAACGTACTTTTTTTGTCATATCAGCTGGTTGCGGATAGAATATCTTTAATTTATTTTACGTAAGATTTTTATATTTCTTTTTTCGCGTTTTTTCGCGGGGGGGAGGGAGGGAAGGAGCAAGGAGAAATTCATCATTATGTTTTTTTCAAACAAACATTTACTTCCTTGATATTAAAGTAATGAAGTGTAGAGTTTATGTAGGTAGAATTGTGTTCTTGGACAAATACAAGCTTTCTTTTTCTCACTGACATATGTAAAGAGTTGGGTATATTTGTAGTTGCAATTTAATTGTATGAAATTAATTATAGTTACATGCCGTAAAAAAATCTTGCGGCAAAGTAGCCGGAAACTCCCCCCCCCCCCCTATCCCATTTTTGACAAAATTTCTGTGCTTGAATTTGTAACTATAATCAATGACATTAAAATTTTCATAATTTCTTTCCAGAAAATTGCAATTGCAAATTTGCGCAACTCTGCTATCTGTAACCTCTGAAAATTTTATGAATATTTTTCTCTTTTTAAAACCTGAATGAAGTTTTCTGTTATCTGTAAAACTCTGAGTGTCTATCTATCGGAAACTTGAGTTTCCAAAAAACTTTATCAAAAGTTAAATATAATGAAACTTCTATAAGTGTATATTAAGGCCATATGATTATGCGAATTCTTTATAGACCCATCATTCTAGAAAAACGTACAGTTGCATTTACGACGAGGGACTTCTTAACTTTCATTTTATTTATTAGCTGATCCTCCCAGAGTTGCCCAGGCTCGTGATAAGTCTTAAATATATCTTATATCGATAAACGAAAATCTAAGTAAAAATGTCTTGCAAGAAGCGTTCCTCTATTTTTTTTCTTTTGTAGACTACCGTAGAATACTTTTTAAATTAAAATATATCTTATTTTCTGAATTCTTTTGAAATTTTTGAGTGACACATGCTTCGGAAACACATTTATATAATTTTTGTGCTAGCATATTGGTATTAAGTGGTAAAAGTCAGAATTTTTCATCTCACTTTTTTGACATCGGAATCTTATAGGAGGGGGCAAAAACAAAATTCGCCGAAAGTGACTTTCGGAAATAATATTTTTAAAAGGGTTTTTAATATTCGTATTTAAAATAAAAAATTCCACCGTTGGAAAGAAACATTGGTTTGGCTTTTGCATTGATTTTACAAACAAATGCGTAATTTGGGAGTACGTTGGAAAATTGAGGGAGGTCGTCGGGAACATTAAATGTTTTTAAAAAACAGTTGTTATCGTCCTAACACTTTGAAATTTTAATGATTCAAAAATTTTTCCGTAGTTTCCGTTTTCCGTAAGTAAACCATTAGTGAAATAATATTGATAATTAGTGTTAAAGGTTCTTGTAAGAAGACTTTTTCCATGACGTTCGTTAATAGTTAAATAGTTCTCCTATATATACTATAAAACGATTTGGAAACCTGTGTAAAACTTTTGTGCAAAAAAATGGATTTTTAGTCTTTAAAACATGAACCGAATCCTCCCGCGTGTTCGCACTCTGAGCATAGATTTTTTTTATTTATTTTTTAAATACTTCTAGTCGTCTGAATGTTTCGAGATTTCTACAAGTGATATAAATACAAATGTACTAAGAACGTGCAAAAATAGATTGTGCTAAAATATTGATAGTTTTACTTTTGCCGTAAAAAAATAGTCTCGGAGGCGAAAAGTGACCTCCAGTAGCAACTTTTTTGAAACATCCGCATTTTATTTGCCCCGTCGAGAAGGTGTCTGCTTTAAGTAGGTAGTTTTTGTTAATAGGTATTTGTGCAACTGAGCCTGACGAGTGTTTCGACAATTAAGAAAAAAAAATCTGGAAGTCTAAATTTTTGTTATTTTTTTAAGGTTACTATTTTTTTTAAAAGATAACTACGTTCTAAACGTAAAAGTGTGAAATTTAAGAATGTCTTCAGTTTTTGCACATTTCCAATGGTTTTACAGATGCGCGCATTAGGAGGTGGGGGGGGGGGGACGAAAGCCATTCTAGGACTTTTGGTTTTTTTGCTTTTGCGCTCTGTAAACGGGGTTTCGAACGCACCCTGTTATATGTTTGGGTGCATCTGCTTTTTAATTGTAGTTTTCAATTAATATATCAGCCAACTATAAAAAAAAAATGTGAGACTTTAGTGTATTAGGACCTTACTTTGTCTAACCTCTTCCAAATTTTCAGACCTTTACGCACGATATATTTACCTAGCAATCGCGCACACACACAAACATATTTTGTTAATATTTAATTACAAATATAATCTTTCAATTATATGTTGGTTGTTTTCCTTTATTTTACTAACCTATTTTTTAATTGGGCACTTTAATATGGATATTTCCCTTTTATATATATATGTTGCGTTAACACTCACTGTACAGACAATAGAAATTATGGGAATCCCCGATGCAACAAAACGAATATTAAAATAAATTGCAGTTAATTATTCTGCATGACACGCCACCTATCAAAGTTATTAATTAATCCCATGTTGTTCATGAAAGGTCAAATTAGTTACTTCGAACTTCCCATTGTAGAAGTTGTAATTAAGTCGAACAAAGAAATTTTGTTACTTGAATAAAGTGTTACTTCGCATGTTTCACTAGGATTATTTTTTATTAATATTTTGTAGAAATGTTGGTAGTTTAAGATGTAAAGACAACTTCTGTTAAATGTTTTGAGCAGAAAAAATATTTTTTTTAATGTAGATTGTCAAAAATAATATATAATGTAATGCTTAAATTTTAAATCATATGATTAATTCCGGGATAAGAATTTTATTTTAAATTACTAAATTTAAAATAATGTGTTTAAATGTGTTATTCCGGGTGATCTGTCCAGATTTGTGAAAACGTCTTGGTGGGAGGGTGGGGATACATATTTTTTCGAATTTTCAAGAGATATAGAGCAATCATCATTAAACTAACGAAAAAGAGAAATATGGTCACACAAATATATTTAGATTAACAGGTACATTGTCAAATTGCATAGTATTTTAACTTATATTAAATAGATATTTGTTCCATTATATGAAGACTACAAAAGCCTCACAAAATGATCTTATATAATACAAGTTATAAGCAAATGTTAAATTAGTATTTTTTTACAAATGTCAATTACTTTCTAAAACACTAAAAATTAAACATAAACACTCTCTAGAAAAGTTTTCCTTTTAAATAAGGAATCTTGCCTTACATTTCATTTACACAATTAAAACCAATCTCTGCATTATATACATTTACCAAGAACTTTTTGTATTAGTCTTCAAGTAGGCACTTTATTATAGATACTTCACTTAAAAATATATTGCAGAACACTTATCAGGCACTAGAAATTATAGGAATCTCCGGGGCATCAAAGCTAATATTAAAATAAATTGCAGTTATTCGTTTTGCATGACACGTCATCTATCGAAATTATTAATTAGTCCCGTGTTATCCAGGAAAGGAAAAGTTGCGAAGCATTAGTCACTTCAACGCTTCAAATTATAGCAGTTGTAATTAAGTCAAACCAAGAAATTTTCTTACTTAGCCGACAATTTATTTTGCATATTTCATGGATGTTATTCTTTATTAGTACTTTGCTGAAATGTTAGTAACTGAATTAGGATTTTCAAACTGAATATAAACGGTAATTGTTAAAAGCTATAAGTATTTTTGCCGTTTTTTTACGCGGGATATATTTGTTCTGCAGAAAACTGTAAATTATCTAATTACTAATTAGCATATGTGAATAAAATTTATTCTACAGTAATCAATACATAGTTCCAGGAAAGCATTTTATTTTAATTGCCAAGTTTTCGAATATGCTGTGTTCAAATAATTTATAAAATAGCCGGTCGTTTCCGAATGGGGATCGTATATCTTTCTGCAGCGTACAGCCCTGACTTTGATTATAGCCCAAAATTGAAATATATATTTAAAATACTTTATTTTAAACTATAAGATAATAATTAATGAGAATATAAAAAAATATGTAAAAAAAAATTCGCGACATACTTTTTTCACGGCCTGTCCGTGATTATGTAGGGGGAAGGGAAAGCTTTCAGATAAAATAAATAAAAATAGGAGTTCCTAAGATATGACAATCATTTTAAATGCGCACTGCGGTTTTACGCCTATAAATTGTTAATGCGGTGATCAAAATAACGGGGGCCTTGTGTGTTTCTCAGCAATACACCGTTAATACAGCTATCACTAAAATTGGGTACACTTATATTTCTTGCAAAAATCGTTACAATTAAATCATTTTAACAGAACCCTGTGGGTTTCACGCCTGTAAACTGATTATTCGTCAATCACTAACTAATCCTTGCGCATACCCAATCCCATAAATATGGCGATCAGTATTTAAATCGCAAATTTATATTTCCAAAAAATCTATTTTGAAAGGAGGAGGACATGTATTATTTTGTATAAAAACTTAAATCCTATAGCTAGAAGACGAAATGGGAAAAACAATTTATAAAATATGGAAGAAAACGAAAAAAAAATGTCCTGCAAAATATCTAATAGTAAATCCGCAATAGTTGTCTTATTCGTCTAATCTTCCACAATCAGGTTCATAGCCGACAATAAGCACGCGTTTAACTATTTTTTAGATTTCTAATGCTGGGTTTCACGCTCCTACTTAAAACTGCGGCTGAGATATTGCAAAATGACCTAAAATTTTTGATCCCCCGTTAAACCACCTTGGTGGAGGAATATCTAAAATATTTGAAATACCTATTTAACTAATTTTTAGTAGATTTGTTATCCTGAATTTCACGCTACTACCTACAACTTCTACTGAGCTATGGCAAAGGGCCTAAAACATTCGACCCCATTTAACCCCTTTTAGTGTCTAAATTTCTAAAATCACTGAAATACATGTTTAATTATTATTTAAAGGACTAGGGGGCTCTGCCCTCTGCTCGCTACGCTCACCAACCCCCGTTCTGATTTCACATTCTCTTAAAACCTGGTAATGTATCCCGTTTTAAAAAGATGATGATGATGATATCACGAACTGCGACTTTCTTCTGTAATCAGGTTATAATGCTTTTTCATTTAACTGGTTATAATGATTTTTCATTTAATTCATCTTTTTTATTTTTAATATTCAAGTGTAAACACAATTTTTGTGACGTAATTTTCTTTACTTCCTGCTTTCAACACGTGATCATTTAATTATTATTTTAAACTTTCATTATTGTTTTTAATAGTCTCGGGCAAATACATTTTTTATTTGAGATAAAACATAATCCTTTGGGCTTATTTAGAAATTGGCAGCAATATAAAAAAATGACTTTTTCAATAAGAGATTTTTTACTCGATTTTTAAGGATTTTTTGAGTTTTTGTTGTCCGACCGTGATAATTTTTTTAATTTCTGAAAGCATGTTATATTTCGCGTCTGGTGGTATGATTTTCGAATCAGTAGGATGGCTAGAAAAAAAGTAATAGCTCCTCAAAAAAGTCCCTAGTAAAAAAGCGATGAGAAGAACCCGGAATATCTACGCAGAATTTGATTGGTCCATTTCGTTTTTGGCCTAGTTCCAGAAAACTTTTTTTTAATATAGAAGGATTTGTTATCCTGAATTTCACGCTCCAACCTAAAAATGCTGCTGAGATATGGCTAAAAGGCGAAATGATCTAAAACTTTAGAACCCCCCATTTTATAATCCCCTTAGATGTTAAATTTCCAAAATCGTTGACATACGTGTTTAACTATTTTTTTACTAAATTTGTTATCTCGAACTCTCCGCTCCTACCTAAAACTGCTGAGAAATGGCGGAAAGGCGTAATAATCTAAAACTTTCGAACCCCATTGAACCCCCTTAATGGTTTAATTTCTAAATACGCTGAAATAAGTGCAACTATTTTTTTAGTAGGTCTGGTATCCAAAATTTCACACTCGTAACTAAACCTGCTGCTGAGATATGACTAAATAACCTAAAATATTTCTCCCTCCATTTACCCCCCTTAGGGAGTGAATTTTCCAAAATCCTTTCTTAGAGGGTGCCTACATTGTTTAAGGCACATGTCTAATAAATTCCATTGTGTTAGGAGCAACGGTTGAGAGTCTGCGTTGATTATGAGTCGGTCGGCATAGATTATCAGATACATTGCTTTTGCGAGAATTTTTTTATCATGCTGTTTGTGTTCAAAAGTTTAATAATTACAACAATTATTTCACCTTTTTTAACACTTTCAAACCTAGTTCAAAAGTGTTTATGACTTCGGTTTGTCTGGCCGTATGGCCGTCTGGCCGTCTGTCCGTGCTCTAACTCCCGTAAATATGCTCTGATTGCTCTGCAATTTTTATGTTATTGTCGTTATCTATAGCATGTTCCCTATTTCAACGGAAGTGTGTAGCACTTACAGGTTTTTTTACAGGGACACTCAAAAGAATTCCGTTACATTGCGGTCTATGGGGAAAAATCATTTGCGGTTTATTTAAATAATGTTTCACTATTTTAAACGCATTGAAATTTATATATCTCACTAAGGTGCATTAGAAGAAGCTTAATATGGAATAGGGTGTGCATAGCACTTATAGTTACTTTACAGGGACAGTCAAAAGAATTCCGTTACATTACGTCTATGGAGAAAAATCGTTTGCCGTCTAATTAAATAATGTTTCACTATTTTAAACGCATTGAAATTTATATATATCACTAAGGTGCATGACAAGAGGCTTACTACAGAATAGTGTGTGTATAGCAGTCATCGTTCATTTACAGGGACACACAAAAGAATTCTCTACTGTCTGTTAACAATAATTCCTGGAAGTGCGTTTTAAGTTACTGAACGCGATTTTAATTTTAACTCTCTTTTTGTCTATTACGTGGTGTGTATAAATTCTATAGATCCTATACAGGGAAGCACAAAAGTTCGCGAACACATTTACGTTTATTGACAAACTCCAGACGGAAAATTTTAAAATGTGCTACGCGTTTCCTAACTGAACTAAAATTAGCATCCTATGTAGTATATATACAAATCTATAGATCCTATACAGGACTGAATAAAAGTATTCGGATATTTTTCCGAATATTGTATATGTTGGAAATTCCTAAAATTATGTTTTTAAATATGTTATGCGTTTTCCAAATTGTTTACTTAGATGTTATCTGTTAGCTTATTAAACGGTATGATTTGTAAAATTATTTTGGAAGCGTTGGAAAGTGTTACATAATCTATGCTTGATGCATGATTTTTCGCTCTTGTTAAATTTTCCTAGTGTTCTTTTCTTTTTAGAGTTTCGTTCATCTCACGAAACCCTATTGCTCCCGCTGTGTTGTCTGTCTGTCACAGAGCCATTCTCGAAAACTATAACTTACAGAGTTGAAACTTCGTGTATAAATCAGAATATCAGCTGTTAAGAGCTGAAAATATTAAAATTTGAAAAATTCATATTTTAATAAATAGAGATAAAAAAACAAAATTCTAATAGCCTTTTTCTATTAAATTTAAACATTTTTCGTTATAGCAGATGCCAAAAATTTAAAATCAATGATGAAATTCTTTCTACAATAATTAATTTTCTATCAGACGATTTTCACGTGAAAAATGAAAATGAAATAAAAAGTTTCACCAATTGAAAAAAAGAAATATGAAATAAAATTGATTGACGTCATAGTGGTAAATAAAACGGAAAATGTCTATGATTTCTCAATAATACAAGGAGTATGAGTATGTGGATGTACACAAAGCAGATTAATATCACGTCATTAGAGAATTAAAAAGAAAATCTGACGTCCTATTGGAAGTTTAACGAATTTTTCAGATGTTTGAGAATAATACAAAGCGAGTATCATTATGAATAATAGAGAATAGTAAATATATGAGTTTGAGGAATGTATTGAATCATGATAAAAACCCGATTATGGAAATATTCACATTTTAACATTTTGAAGGCGTCCAACATGTTTAATTTTGAAATTATATATTTTTTAAATATCGCATTTAGTCCGTATGACGGATATTATTATGAGAGAATATAATAGCGGGTTTTGTTCGCTATCTGGCTGGTTTAGATTTTCGAAAAAAAGGAAAAATAGACCGGTAAACTTTTACTTTATAAAAAACATTACCTTTTTTTGTTGTTGCTAAATTATATTTATTTGAACTTATTAAAGAAAGGATAAAGTGTTTTGAAAGGAATATTAAACGAAACCCTTTGTGCGATCTTCGATCACACTTACCCACTTGTTTTTCTTGTAAATCATCAGATACGTTAAAATCGAATGTGTTTTGCTTTGCATGGGATATTTCAGGGATTTTCTTTTAGATGGGGTAGGATATAGCTAGATTTATTCTATATTTACAAAATTAATTTCAAATTTCTTAAATAGGAGATTACATGAAAATTTTAAAATTTTAATTTTAAAATTACGTCATTTAGATTCGATTACTGTAAAATTTACATCCTAAATGTTAATTCACGATTTCAATGACGGCGTTTTTACTCGCTTCAACTCTGGTACATGCATGACTAATTAAGATACTTGGCGAAGTGCAATATAAGCAGGTAAAACAACGTTTTAACTAATTGCAGTGTCATTTAGGTACCATCCAGCACTGATGACGTTATGCTGAAATGTACTGAAACTAGTCAGCAATTGGTTGAAAAAGGTTTTAAAACGTTTTATCGGCTTACATTTGTACATGTGTTTAAAGATAGAAAAATGTATTATGTTCTCCCACTTCCTGATATGCTACTATAATAAAGAAAATTATGTACCGGTGAATTTCCGATTACAATGCATTTTTATATTTTTAGAACTTTATAAATTTTAAGACCGTTAGACCAGTGCAGGTTTTAAATTGGCTAATGTTCTTTATGGGGTTGCAACTGTAAAAATGTTGCAATAGTTAGTCCTGCGTCAAATCACGCTCTCTAAAGTATGTCAAATGGCTCTGAATCTGCAACTATTACATAATTTTAAACACTAAAAATAAAATAAGTACGAGTAGTATATTTCAAAAAGTACGCTTTTATCAATTAATTGTTTAATATTAAATTATGATTCTAAATTATTTTCTTAATGTATAAATACTGAATAGTTTAATGTTCTTTTTTTCTTTCCTATATATATAACTTAAACAAAAAGGACAAACATTTATAATTTTTTAAATGCACTAGTTCTCGCTTTGTACCAAGTGTAGATCAGAGGTAAGATTTCTATAATCGGTGTCCACGTTAAATAAACGTGTTGTGACGGAATTTGTCTGGAACAATATGAATTGCAGTTATGAAATTATGTGTGATGTTTATAAATAAATATTGAATGCTTATAAGGTTTTTTAAAAACTACTTTAAAACTTTTATACTTATTGAAAGATTATAACATTTTTGCAAAGCATTTTGTCCAATTATTTTGTCTGTTTGAAGCTTGTGGAACGATATGATGTTATTTGTAAGCACGTATAGAAAAATATGAAGTTTTAGGAATTAAAAAACTTTATTTTTTAAATGTCATTTTCACCCATCAAAGCGTTTCTCTTGTTAGAGCCTTTCAAAACTGTGATCATCATGACTATTTATATTTTTTCTTTTCAATTTTAATGATAAAGGACATCGAAAAACTTAACCCACATTTTCTTATTTTATCACAAGAATGGAGTTGTGCAATTAAAACAATCTTAAATAACAAATTTACTAAAATAAAGCCATACTTGCTAAAAGTGATAACAGTACACTTTTAAAGACTTATAACTAACTTTTAATAAATAGATAAAGTTTCGTATGCGCAATTGGTGATAGTCTGAAGATCAATATTGGCAAAATAAAATATTTTCGCAAAAATTTGAAAAATGAACAAGGAAAAAAAAATACGATATCGGAGGTACAACATCTCAAAACAACGAGATAACACGTAAATAGAAAGTAGGTGCTTTAATAAAAATTCCCTTTTTACATAGAATTTGGCTCGAGATGCTTTATAAATTTAAAAAAAAAACATTAAGATAAAATAATTCACGTTCACGGTTGACCATCTTTAATAAAGCACATGCTCTTTTTAAACCTGTGATCTCGTGGTTTTTTGTTTTCCACGTTCATTTTTCAACTTTTTGCGAAAATATTTTTTCAGTATTAATCTCGAGAACGTCGCCGATTGTGCGAAGGAAACTTATTGATATCTTTATTGAAAGGTATTTATAACCTTTAAGTGTACTATTATCACTTTTCGCAAGTATGGGTTCATTTTAAGAGTGATTTTCTTGTATAATTATATAACAAATTTCCTTAGAAAATAAAGTGTTCGAATATACTTATTTTGAAAATTGTCAATAAAACTCTCATAGAATTACTAATATTTTATGTCAGTTCTAGCTTACAATTCGCCGTGTTCAGGAAAGAGCAGATAGGAAATACATCAGATTTCAGTATAGGAGATTCTCTTTGCTGTTTGTAACCAAACTAAAAAAAAAAATCTTGTGTTGTTTTGTCAACTTTAAATGTTTTGTTTATCTCTAAAATTTTGTTTTGTTTCGTATTTCGTGTGCCGCAGCATGTTTTTTTTTTTTTTTTTTTTAACTTCATGCCATTAAAAACAACACACCAACTTTGATTTGCATAAAATTTGAGTCTTTATAAAGTAACTAGTGGCCCGTCCCGGCTTTGCACGGGTAGACAATGTAATTTTTTAGTACATTTGTTTAACTGAATTTCGCGCACCTACCAAAAAACTGTTGCTGAGATATGTCGAAATGACCTAAAACTTTCGAATTCCTCTTTAACCACCTTTGGGAGGGGGAGGGGGATTTCTAAATCCGCTGAAATACGTTTTTAATCATTTGTTTAGTAGATTTGTTTTCCTGAATTTCGCGCACCTAAATAAAACAGCTGCTGAGATGTCCGAAATGTCCTAAAATTTTCGAAACCACCCGCTTTTAAAACCCTTCGGGGGGGGGGGGGGGAATTTTTAAAATCACTGAAATGAGTGTTTATCCATTTTTTAGATGTGCCCCTACCTAAATCTGCTGCTGAGATATGGCAAAATGACCCCAAACTTTTGAATACCCCTTTAATCACCTTCTAGGGGTAATTTACAAAATCGCCGAAATACGTGTTTAACTATTTTTTTAGTAGATTTGTTTAATTTCGCCCTCCTACATAACAGCTGAGATATGGCGAAATGACCTGAAAAATTCGACCCCCCCCATTTAACCCCCTTCTGGGGGGAATTTCCAAAATTGCTGAAATACCATGTTTTATTCATTTTTTAGTAGATTTGTTTTCCTGATTTTCGCGCTTCTAACTAAAACTGCTGCTTATATATGACAAAATGATCTAAAACATTCGACCCTCCTTTTAAGCCCTTTGGGGATAAACTTCTAAAATCGCTGAAATACGTGTTTAACCAATTTTTTAGTAGATTTGTTTGCCTTAAGGCAAAATGACCTAAAACATTCGACCCCCCCCCCCTTTAACCCCCTCTGGGAGGGGAATTTCTAAAACTGCTAAAATAACTGTTTAATCATTTTTTAGTAGATTTTTTTCCTGATTTTGGCGCTCCTACATAAAACTTCTGCTGAGATATGGCGAAATTACCTAAAACATTTGACCACACCCTTTAACCACCTTCAGGGCGGAATTACTAAAATCGTTGAAATACATGTTTAAACATTTTTTAGTAGATTTGTTTTTCTGATTTTTGCGCTCCTACCTACAACTGCTGCTGAGATGTTGCGAAATTACCTAAAACATTCGACCACCACCCTTTAACCCTCTCCGGAAGGGGAATTTCTGAAATAGCTGAAATACATGTTTAATCATGTTTTTATTAGATTTGTTTTCCTGATTTTTGTGCTCTTAACTATAATTACTGCTGAGATATGGCAAAATGACCTAAAACATTCGACCCCCCTTTAACCCCCTCCGGGAAGGGAATTTCTAAAACCTTCTAAAATACATGTTTAATCCTTTTTAGTAGATTTTTTTCCTGATTTTTGCGCTCCTACCTATAACTTCTGCTGAGATATGGTGAAATGACCTAAAACATTCGACCATCCCCCTTTAACCCCTCGGGTGAGGAATTTCTAAAATTGTTGAAATATGTTTAATTTTTTTTTAGTAGATTTATTTTCCCGATTTACGCACTTCTACTTATAACTGCTGCTGAGATATGGCGAAATGACCTAAAACATTCGACCAACCCTCTTTAACCCCCTTCTAGGGGGAATTTCTAAAATCGCTGAAATAGGTGTTTAATCATTTTTTTAGTTTATTTGTTTTCTTGAATTTCAAGCTCCTACCTATAACTGCTGCTGAGAAGTCAAAATGATCTAAAACATTCGAACCCCCTTTAACCACCTTCGGGGGGGGGGGGGGGGATTTTCAAAAATCCCTTCTTATTGCTTGCCTAGGCCATAACAGCAATCTACAGTCCAAATTGTGTGACCCTGACTTTAGTAGTTTCGGCCGGGCGTTGATGAGTCAGTCAGTCAGTCACTGTTTCTTCTTTATATAATAGTATAGATAGTTAAAATACAACCCAATTTTCTAAAATATTTTAAATATAAAAGATACCATATTAAGAATGAAATTGAAACTTAAATATATTTTTTTAAGAGAAGCATTTGTTGTATCGTCGCAACATTATCAATACCGGTGGAACCAACCCCGACTTCCTGGGTTACAGTACAGACTGGTGCTCGCGAATATACGTTTATATACGTTTAAACGTATACGTAGTTAAGCTTTTATTTTCATATACCTATCCAAAATCATTACCGGTTACAATACGTATTAAACGTATATTTGCGAGCACTATTACAGACCATACTGCGGGATATAAAAAAAAATAGATAAAACATTTTTAATTAAACTTTACATTTTATATTTAATACATATTTTTAAGAATTAAATATATTAAACTTGTTTTCTTACAATATTAAAATGCAGATTTATATAGAAAATATCAATTATGTATTTAAATAAAATTTTCAAATTTTATTAATCTTTTTTATTATTCTTTTTTCTATTATTATTCTTTTTTTTAAAGTATACAATAACGCTGTTTAATTTTAACTTATACATATCATAAGAAATTATGACCGTTGTTCACTTAGGAAAAAACTTTAAACGTGTCTGATCAGCAAAAGCAATATATGAAAAACTGAAAAAAATACAGATCAGACTATTTGTTCAAATTAAAACATGTTTTCTATTGATATATTAAAAGTATATAGTCCTATACAGGGTGTCACTGCAATACATGGACAGTAAATATATTTGCGCAGTTATTTCTTAATGTGTGTCTTTAATAAGTTTTCAGGTAGCACTAAACATTATGTGGTCAAATAGCACTAAATTTAGTTATAATATGTAGTCAAAAATAGTCTTATATTTTAAAATATGTGGCTAATTAGCACAAAATTTTAATATACTATGTGTCGGCTTAGTTGTCATTCAGAGTGGTCAATGAAATTTGATTGAATTAAAATTTTTTCGTAAAATGCTTATAGTCATGTTAAATGTTCTAAAAGTTAATAACCTTTTATACTTCTATAATTTATTTTTCATCTGTGTAAAACTGTAGCTGATATTTTAGTTTTATAGGCATTTTTAAAATAACGACTGTCGTGTATAAGACAATAGAATAAAAAGAAAACTGCCCAGTTAAACTGGTGGCATTGAGCTCACAGGCTATTCACACTAATTGTATATTATACTCTTATTTCAAAGAATAATTCCCCTCGAAAAATAAAGAAATCCACAATAAATTAAGGGGGGTTAGACCCCGTTCCCACCCTTTATACTTAAGCAATAAACCCCCAAACTTAATAAGGAAAGTGCCTTACAACAATGAATCTATATACAAAATTTAAAGAAAATCAGAATTCTGTTTGGAAAACCCTCTTATCTAAATTAAGGGAAGTTAGCCCCCCGTACCCCTTTTACACTTAACCAATGAACCCCCAAAACTAATCAGGGAAACGTCTTACCACAATGAATCTATATACAAAATTAGAAGAAAATCTGATAATCTGCATGAAATACCCATTTATCTAAATTATGGGGGGCTTAGCCCCCGTCACCGCCCCCCCCTTATAATTAACCAATGAACCCTCAAGACTAATGAGGAAAGCGCCTTTATCACAATGAACCTATATATAAAATTTTAAGGAAATCTCATAATTCTGCATGAAAAACCCATTTATCTAAATTATGGGGGGTTAGCCGTCCCCCGTTCCCCCCTTTTATACTTAACCAACGAACCCCCAAAACTAATCAGCAAAGCGCCTTATCACAATGAACCAATACACAACATTTGAAGAAAATCGGATAATTCTGCTTGAAAACCCCATTTATCTAAATTAAGGGGTGTTAGCCCCCTCCGTTCCTCCCTTTATACTCAACAAATTATTCCCGAAAACTAATCGGGGAATCGCCTTATCAGAATGAACCTATATATAAAATTTGAAGAAAATCCGATAATTCTGCATGAAACACCAATTTATCTAAATTATGGGGGCTATCCCCCCGTCCCCCCCCCCCCTGTATACTTAACCAATGAACCCCGAAAACTAATGAGGGAAGCGCCTTATCACAATGAAGCTATACACAAAATTTGAAGAAAATCGGATAATTTTGCTTGAAAACCCCATTTATCTAAATTAAGGGGGGTTAGCCCTCTCCGTTCCCCCCTTTATACTTAACAAATGAAACCCCAAAACTAATCAGGGAACCGCCTTATCAGAATGAAATTTTTAAACAAATCGGATATTTCTATCAAGAGTTATCGCGCTACGTACATACAGAACCGGCGGCCACATTAGCTCTCAGGCTTTGATAGCCTGTGAGCTAAAAAAAGATCGATGTAGACAAAGATTTTGTCAGTATTGTCTAATGTTTGAAATATTTCGTAACCAATGCATGACTCTTTTATTGTTTTTATTAATATTTTTGAGGAAACTTGTTGCTAATATCGTTCTTACATGACGAAAAGTCTTGTAATTTGCATGATCATTATTCTTCACCTACGAATCTGAAGGACATTAGATCGATTTTAGATCGTTTAAAAAGTAGGAAACTTTTAAAATAGGAGCGTAAATAAAGACATTTAGGGGATTTTTTTGTAAGTTAAAAATGTACTTTGTACCATAAATTCTTTCCAATAAAATTAAACAGTCGAACCCGGTTAAGACGCGTTTCAAGGGACTGTACAAAAGTTACGTATTAAGCGGGATCGCGTATTAAGTTATTTCCATAATGTTTCGATAACTGAGCTTATTTACACATCTAATCGTCTAAATGAACTTTAGAACTTTGTTTACTGTTGAAAATTGCTCTTTTAACGAATATTTAGATTATAGTTTAACTATATTCAAGTTTAAGAAATAGTTTTTATACGATTGGCTGAAATAACTGAAAACAAATATGGATTGAATTATGACATTGTCGATGAATACGTTACAACCAAAAATAAAACAACAAATAATTTCTCTGCTAGACTAATTTTTTCAACAACGAACAAAATTATGAAATCGTTGCAGATCAGTTCCAATTATTAAAATGATATTTAGTACTTGGAATAAAGAGTAACCTTTATAAGTCTAATCTTATCTCAATTTTGTCGATTGTTTCTTTATTTTTCAATAGGATACATAAAATCAATTTCGAGTATTTATTTGTTTTTGTAAATGTTGTTTAATTTACCGTGTACTTCAGTCATATTTTTGCATAATAATAATCAACAACAGATAGTGCCTTCTTTTTTAAATACTCTAAATTAACAATTTTTTTTTTAAACTCGACAACACAATAAGAAACGACTGAAGTCCACGAAACTCGTGGAAGTAATTCATCGGCCATGAATAAAACAGGAGCAGGCACACATCAGAAGAAAGTAACGAAGAAATACAATTGAAAACGAAAAAACGTTTCTCTTTGTCTTGAAATGCATTTAAAATCACATAATACTAAGGAGGGTTTATTTACTTCAGTGTACGAGTGAAAGGGAAAAAAAACAAAAATCGAAACCATACACCACACAAAGAAGGAAAGAGTAACAAAAAACTACCAAAAATAGTCTACTTCATGAAAAGCATACACGGAGTTAGAGCTAAAGAATATTAGGACACGAGATCAAAGAGTTGCAGTGTTGTTAAAATAGCGCGATGTTTTTTTGTCAAATATCTGCCACTATTTAAGATTAGTAATATTCGCCTCAATCTATTATCAATAAAGCAAATATTACTATTCGGAAATTGTGGTAGATATCGAAATAAAAGTATCCTGCTAAATTCACTATACTGTAGAAGAGAAGGAATACGGATATTGATCTATGAAATCGCGTCTTAAGCGAAATATTTTGATTTAAGGGGTCGAAAATGTATTGGGTATTAAGCAGAATCGCATAATAACCGTTCGCGTATAAACGTGATATTTTTGCATTAGTCGTAGGGGCGATTTTCAAGGATCCGGAAAAATCCGCGTATTAAGCCGGATCGCGTATTAACCGTGAGCGTCTTAACCGGGATCACCTCTTTGATCTATTTTCTTTTAAGAGAAATTTCTGGTTCAAAGCGAGTTTGACATAGGAAAAATAATGAAATGTTGGCAGCTATGCAGTAGGCCACATGTAAATGTAGTAATTGGATTAACATAAAATAAATCAAATTATACTTTTAATTATGAATTCAGTTGAATCATAAAAAAAAAGTGCATTTCTCGCAGAATAGGGCAACGTCTAAATTTACTTGATCATTTCCGTGTAATGACAAAATTTTGAAGCATTCGGTTAAAATAAAGACATCTTCGCAAGGTACTTGGTATCAATGTTTCGGATAAGAATTTTCCTATAAGGATTTTGCGTCTATTAAACTTCATCCAACCAATTAATCAGATTTCCTGGTACAGTCTACAAATTCAGATGAAATGCAATGCATACTGAAAAATAATTGTCAAATTTAGACACATTTTAATTATAAATAAATTTAATTTTTTGAATTTTTATTTATGTATGTTCGATCCCTATCTTTTAAAAGAATTAAACACAAATAATGAACTTATAAATTTTCCTCGAGTACACATTTTCTGAGTGACGGAATATAATGTAATTAAGATTATTAAACTATCTCTACATTGTTTGAACCCCTGTTCTTGCTGTAAATGAAAAAAATAGTGCTATACAGATTTATTTAATAAGGAAAAGGTTTTTTTTTAGTAGTAGTTTTACGGAATGTGGAAAACTATATCTGAAAAATGTTGCTATTCGATCATAAACAATTTTTAGTTCACAGGCTAGCAAAGCTTGTGAGCTAATGTACCCGCCGGTTCTGTATGTATGTACGTAACGCAATGTCCTAGTAGAAATATGAGTTTTGCTTCAAATTTTGCATATAATTTCGTTCTGATAAGGCGCTTCCCTGATTAGTTTTGGTGGTTCATTGGTTAAGTATAAAGGAAGAAACGGGGGCTAATCCCCCCTCCTTAATTTAGATAAATGGTTATTTCAAGCAGAATTATAAGATTTGGTTCAAATTTTGTATATAGGTTCATTGTGATAAGGCGCTTTCCTGATTAGTTTGAAGGTTCATTGGTTAAGTGGAAATCGGGAGTTAATTCCCCCTTATTCTTTGAAATAAGAGTATAATATACAATTTGTGTGAATAACCTGGGAGTTCAACGCCATCAGTTTAACTGAGCACTTTTATTTTTAGTAATTGATACATTTGTTGAAAAGCAAAAATCATAAATTTATTTGAGCTATTCTTCAATGTATTTTGCTTTTAAAAGTGAGATAGTCTGATGATTTTGAGTGGCTTTCTAAAATAAATATGTTTGTAAATATTCTATTTCAATTAAGAGTCATCTCTGAATATATTTTGAATTCCTTAATATCTTTCGCTTAACCTTGACAGTAACCACCGATAATATCAAGCATATATAGGTACGAAAGTCCAACTTGGATAAAACAAACTAAAAAGTTGATATACAATTTTTAAAGATATGGGAAAATAATCAGAAATAATAAATGAAATGTAGCTTAATCTTTTTGAATATATGTGTTCATGCTTTAAATATGTAATTAAATGTACTTATTTTAGAAAAATAATTCGGTTTAGTAAAATGCAGGAAAATTTATAAAAAAAATTAAAAATTTTTATCGCATTATTTTATGAATTGCATGTGTAAGCTAAATTTGAAATAGTAAATGAAGTTTCATAGATTGATATTAAATTTGTTGTATTTTAATTAACAGGTGCTGTTTTAAAGACGAATGGCTATATTGAAAATTGAAGTCACAGTAAAGAATTTGACTCTTAAAAGAATCATTTTATTGACTGAAGTAATTGTATCATAACATACAAGTATAATAACATATAAAGACAAACATGGACTTGCCAGAGGCTGAAGCAGAGACGACTGTGGATTATACTTTTCTTTATTTTATTTACGGTTTTCTTGCATTATTAGGATTTTGTTTTGTATTTTCTTTTGGGAAAGCAATTTATCACTACTGCAAAGTAAGAGTGACTCTTAATGGAGAAGCTATGGAAGAAAGCATAGATACAGAATGTAATTCAGTATCAAATGAAACTTCAGTATCAGATAGGCAAATTGAAGACTCTGAACCTGATTCGGACAGGTTGCGTGATCAGTTAGATAAAATAAGAAGACTGCTTAACAGGCTAAATGCTATGGGAACATTTAGTAGAGATACAATCGGAGATCTCTCAGCACAGTCTGCAGCTTATGGGAATAATTCAATCGCAGCATCTTCAGATTTGAGTGAATTTTGGTCTTCTATTGATTTTGATGATTTTGACGAATCTACGATTAATGAAGGTAATTTCCAGAAAACAGCAACAGAAAAATCTGTTTCCCCTTCCGTTTCTGATTTCTCACTGGATACATCTGGGATACAATTCGATCACATTCGTCAAAAAAATATTGCTACATCTTCAAAAGAAAATGTTCTGAATCCTTCTGCTTTAAATCGTCAGAGTAATCCATCCGACACCTTAGTTCAAATACTGTCCATTTTGGATTCAATAATTCAGAAGAACAGGAATAATCCAGAACCTTTACAAAATAACACATTGAAAATCGAAAGAAACTCTGACAAATCTTCTAATACTAAAGCTTTGTCTCGATCGACACATTCCATGGAGTCGTGCGTATCTCAAAAAATTCCAATGCTATCTTCCTCTACAGTGTCAATGGATAAAAATTTATCAAAGTGCGAATCATGTAACTCTGATACATTAGTCTCTACATCTAGATACAAACTTTGAAAATTTGAATACTGAACCTAAATTAGTTGGTAATACGTCAGAATCTACACCCAATATGTTAGACCAGCTGTCGCAGTTTATTGATTCGCAATATAAAATGTCTTCCACCGTTTCAATGGAAGCAAAAATATCAAAGGGAATGAGTGTTATAAATATTGCGTCATCTTCCGGATCCAAACGTTTTTACTCTACGAAATTGTCAACTTCATCCAAATCGCTAGATAACAAAAGAATTTCAGTTTCTCGATCTGTTACCGTATATATAGATCCTATCACTTGTCAGTCAACACAAGTTAAAAGAATTTCAGAGTCATCACAATCTGTGCCAAAAGAACATCATTTGCTTGCGAATGAAAATTCTAAAAAAATATCGGAAGCACGTGTTGCAGGATCGCCTTGTACAATAGATATAGAAGCCAAGAATAGGTCACATTCTCTTTCATATTTATTAGATAATAGATCACCTACCTTATCAATTCAGAAACGTACCGAACAATCATCTGATCAGAAGAAACCTGAAGAACATGATTTTAGTTTGAAAAAGAAGCTGCTGCCAGTGATTATAATTTCAGAATCTCCCCAAGTTTCTCAAATGGATTCACCTAAAAATAAAGAAATATTAGATAAAGAAAACGCAAAACAAAAAACTAGAACACTACAAATTAATAACAATAAATTTAGTTCCATCGCTTCAAAAAGCCTACACTCGCCAGTATTTTCAAATTCTGTCGCTATGAAGTCCTCAGTTAGCGAATCTGAAATAAAACAGTCGTCATTTTCGGGGATGCTTTCACCAAATCTATCATCTTCAGGATCGGATGCGTTTTTAACGCCTGTTGTTGTAGATCTTTCCCCATTCCAGAAAGTAGATTGGAAATCTCCCGTAGAACCTATTTCTGGCACGTATGTATCACGTAATCTGACACCACACAATGAAAATGCAGTGCTTTCAAGGAAATCATGCATATGGTCTACACCACCTTCTCCAGAAGAAACAACTTCTCATGAGGTAGTTAAAACAATTAGTACTTATGAAACTTCTTCCATGCAAAATTTAGACAAATGTAAGTTTTGAACTGACAATGCATGCAAAAAAAACTGTTTTATTTTTAGACATTACAAATGTATATTGTTTTATGTATACTATATATTATGTATATTAAATGATTGATATTTTATCCTTTGTCATGTTGTATTTTAAGTACATTTTTATGTAAATTAGCTATAATAAAATCGTTTTACTTTGAATTATATTTTCGAAAGTATTTTAAAGGATGTCTGATGTGTGATAAAATTCTGTTTGAGATATTTACAATAAGATCTGCAAAACAATGTAAAGTATTGAACATTTTAATTTATTTATTTCAGATAGCAGAATACAGTTTATAAGAAAATTCAATTTAACTGTTTCTTGAATTTTTAGGAAAAGTTAAGATTTTTCCTAAATATGAAAGTAATACAGAATAAATGGTATAAAATGGTGCTGTAGAACAATAATCTAGAAATATTGCTGCAAATTCCCATTTATCTACTTAAGATAGCAGAATAAATCTTTAGAATTTTTATTTAACTGTTTTCTGAATTTACAGGCAGTCTGAAACAGTCGTTTTTTTAAATATAAAAATAATTTTCAAATGTATAAAATGGTGCTGTTTTCAGCGTCATATGATAGTGTACAAAATATCATGTTAGGTAATAAAATATAAGAATCACGGAACATTTATCGCTTTAACTGAAAGGCCAATGAATGTTACAAATCTTACCGTTACCGGTATAATAGAATCATTCGAAAGTACGAAGTTGTTGGGACAATTGCGTCCTAAAAATATTCCTAATAATTTAGTTATTGGAAATATTTTTTTCTGATTTTTGCTGGCGTATTATAGAATTTGTTAAATTTTTGGAAATTTTTTTTCAGTTCTGCCTCTTGACACCTTTTGAAAAGAAATATTCTGGTACAAATTTGTAAATAGCCAACATAAGAACAATGTAAAGGAATATTTGTAGCTAGTCAATTTTCTCCAATCAGATCATCATTTCAATAAATTCGGAGCATTTTAACTTAAGTAAAGTAAGTCGCTTCAGTCTTTAAAAAAACTTTTGTTTGAACGTGTGTATCTTATTAGTTGATGTTTTATTTGAGTAAGTAAGGAAGCCCTGTAAGAATTAAATTTTTCAATCTTATGTGATAATTATCCTGGTCTTCACATTTTCAACTTCGTGCAGAGCCGTTATATCTTTATTTTTAAAATTCTAGAATTTTTTACGCTGTTTTATTTAATGTTGTTCATTTATGTAAAAGAAAAATTTCGTAAGCGATTTTGCTCCCTCTTCCTGATGTGATAGTCCTAGAAATTACAGTTATGAGTTTTCGATGAAAATATAAACTTTTCAGACTTTTCAAAATTTAATTATAAATTAATATGTAAAATTTAATTGAATTTTTCATATGTTAAGAAAAATAAAATAAGAAGTCATAGATAATTAAAGTAATTTTTAAAATATCTATTTTCAAAAATCTACTCTCAAGAGGCTTGATTATAAATATTTGTTATAATGTCAGTTGCAGAAATATTAAATGATTTTTTTCTTCCTGTTCACATATATATTAAAAAATCTGTCAAGCATAGATTATGACACAATGTCTAACACATTCAGAATACTGTAACAAGACTTCACCATTTAATAAGGTGAAAGATGTTCTTTAAGAAAACAATTTGGAAAACTCATAACACATTTGAAAACCCAATTTCAGCACTTGCCATCTATAGTCTGAAACATATCCGAATTATTTTGTACAGACCTCTATATGACCTATAGATTTGTATATATACTACATAGTATGCCAATATTTAGCTCAGTTGGGAAACTTGTAAAACACAACATTCCCGTTCAGCAATTACCGTCAATAAGCGGACATGTACAATTGTTCTTTTGTTCAACCTTGTGTATAATCTATAGAATTGTTACGCACCAAGTAATATAATGAATCCTGGATTAATTTGGATAACTCATAAAACATTTGAAAACCCAATTTCAGCAGTTACCATCTATAGTCTGAGAGATATCCGACCTCTTTGTGCAGACCTGCATATGATCTATAGATTTGTATATATACTACATAGTATACCACAATTTAGCTCAGTTGGAAAACTTGTACACAAATTTCCGTTCAGCGATTACCGCCAATAAGTGGAAATGCACACTTTTGAGCAGTTTTGTATATGATCTATAGACTTTTTACACACTAAGTAATATGTAATAACTTGGTTCAATTTAAAAACTTGTGCCACAATTGAAAATGCAATTCTAGGAATTATTGTTCACACACATTAGTGTAACCGAAATGTTTTGTGTTCCTGCAAACGAGCTATAGATGCTACACACTTCATTTTCAATACCGAACATGCCATGGTAAACATCAATAACATTTATGAATTACATGGCCTTTCGTTTATATTTACACGGGTTGGAGCACGGCCGTGCCGACACAGACGTCCAGACAAACTGAATTTTAAAAAATCAATATGGTAGAAAAGTGTTCAAAACAACAAAATTTAATTTTTTTATAACAATACAATAGTTTTGAACTTTAATATATGGTTTTAGCTTGGATTTGCAAAGTTGTATAAAAGACGTGTATTTTAGTTCATAAGACATAAATTTAAAATTCGGGGAATTTCTACTTTTAAATACGCTAATAGACTTAAATTTTAACAAACTACTGTTATTTAAACTAGAATCGTTTCGTTGAATCAAAGGAACGCATACTTTTGACACAAGTGCATTTGCACATCCATACTTATCTAGGAACGCTTTGACAAATTAAACATTCTTCTAATTATGAAAATATAAAGCAGATAAACAGAAACCATTTAAACACCACTTTACGTTTTCCCAAGTACTTGTATTGATTAGAAAGAGAAAAAGAATTTTAGGAAGAAAGTGTATTGATGAAACTTAATGTATTGAAGGAAGAGTGGGAAAATAATTTTGAAATTCATTTTTTTTTTACTTATTCCTTAATGATGAATAGCTTGCAATAAGATTTCAAGAGCAAAACGAAACAAACATGGAAGACTATATAGAGAAAAGTAAAATACCTCGGGGCTAAGATAAACATACTATTTGAAAGGAAGTTAATGATACAAAAATAACAAAAGAAATCCTCGGTTACAAAAGATGCAATTTGTCGTAGTAATAGATGTTTGTAGGATTGAAAAAAACGGGATATTTTATAATATCAACCTAACTTCCGGCAAAATAATTAAAACTAATTTTTTTTTTTAATTTTTTTTGTACAATTTACGGTGAAAAAAAATAATAGTTAACTTTTAATGGAACAAAAAGGGAATTTTGCATTTTTCTAAAATTCTATTCCTATGTTACTACTACTTAAACTTTTGTTTTATATTTATTGTGAACAGCAAAATAGCTGAGGAATTTAATGATTGGATTTTATTTATGGCATTATCTGTCTTATTAGCAGATTTTATTTGAGCAGCAGTGTGGCTAAAATTAAACTGTATTTTAATTTTTCAATTAACTCCGTATTTAGTACTCGCCTGACGAAAATTAGTATCCCTCTAAACACATCTCTCTAATATAGCGCAAAATCGCTTCTCGTCTTGATAACTGTTTAGATTCGGCAATGAAGGCAACCAACAATGTTGTGTAGGTATGACAGATCCAATTGGCAAACCTCGTCCATAAGTTGATCACTTAAGGTCACTAAATTTGTAGGATCATGTTGCCGGCGATTTACTCACTGTTCTAAATAGTGCCGCATTTTCTATGGGATTAAGATCATATGATATATAAGGGACCAGTCGAGTCATAGCATACGTGTATGTTCTTGAAACCAATCACTTATACATGCAGCTCTGAACATGGCTGTTAATATTTGAAAAGGTCGGGATGTCTATAGCATCATGGAAATATTGAAAAATGGGTAAAATCTTATCACAGAGTTCTAAAATATGACACTCGCTGATTTTCATGTCTAACTCAGTGGACTCATATTTTTTTACTGGTTAATTTCCCATTAAAATATTCTAGTATAATTGTGTGGTAGAGATTATTTTTTCAAAAAGTGGTACGGATAGAATAATAAAAAGATCAGCTGGACGTACGATGCTCCCATCTCGTAATCAATAGGTTAACACTCTTAACACATGTATAACCGTTGGAAACAAACCATACAGGGTCATTCATAATTCCCTCCGGGGTTTCGAAACGTTATAGTAAAAAAACGAAGACGAATATGAAAAAAAGAAACATATGAAATTATTCCGAAACTATTCAAGTTTTACTTACATACATTACAGGTGTTCTATGTGTGAACCCTTGGTCACACGGCATACATCCATGCGATAGTCCAGTTCCTGCCATACTCTACTCAACATGGTACTGTCTATGTTATTGATAGCACGTGTTATCCTTTCACGCAGGTCAGCTAAATCACGTGGCATAGGTTGTACAAAAACCTGGATAACACGTGCTATCAATAACATAGACAGTACCATGTTAAGTAGAGTATGGCAGGAACTGGACTATCGCATGGATGTATGCCGTGTGACCAAGGGTTCACACATAGAACACCTGTAATGTATGTAAGTAAAACTTGAATAGTTTCGGAATAATTTCATATGTTTCTTTTTTTCATATTCGTCTTCGTTTTTTTACTATAACGTTTCGAAACCCAGGAGGGAATTATGAATGACCCTGTACTAAATGTCCGAAATCATCGTATTCGAATGTAACTGGTATTATTCGATTTCTAATACTGCCTACTAATTAATGATGTAAACTTTAATATGGGAGTCGTGTACGAAGTAAAATTGTACCAAACGTTAACCCTTTCAATAATAACTAATTTGTATATATTTTGCTTCTGCTGTCAATTGTACGCAACAATAAGAAACGAGAAGTCATTCAGTTAAGTAGTTTAGGTATTATGCAAGTTTAAAGTTCGGATATCCTAATGGTAAATACATTTTTCACAAAACAGATTGCGGTGCAATTAGAGTTTTCAACATAATTCAAACTACTTGGTGGAATGACCTGCAATGCCGGATTTGCATATTTGAAGCTTTTTGAAAGACATTTCTATTACAAGAATCTTTGGCTACAATTGATATATTTTTTTTGTTAATTTCAACACTACACATTGCATACAAACTGCATTTTCATAAATGAGTGAAAAGATGCCCATGCTGGGAGTCAAACCCAAGATCTTTTGAATTTTTAAATTGCCAACGTTCTACCTTTTGAGCTAATTTGGCAAACAACCAGCAGGAAACTTGTCTACGTTGCATCTTGTCTGCTTTGTGGACAGCTCAACAGAATATACCGCAGGTAATGGGGATTCTTTTAACGATGGATTTGTAAATACTATTATTTTTATCTAAAACTGATCTGTAAAGATATACGAATTTAATTTTTCTAACGTTTAGGAATTTGAAATATGCGAATCCAAAATTGTAGCTCATTTCAATAAGTTCTGTTTGAATTATGCTTAAAAAAATACCCGTATTAAAATCTGTTTTGCTATCATAAATTCATTTATTAAGATTAAGAGTTACAAATTTTAAAACCGCATAATTCCTAAACTACTTGTACACCTAGTCTAATAGTTAGGTGCGGTGTATTGGAGAAGTGATGCAGTGCTCGATTCCCAATTATTACATAAAATTATATCAATATTTTTCTAAATGAATGGTATTTGGCCGTAGGTTTGTTATAGTGCATTCGTTTGTTCAAAACTTTTATTAATTAGCAGAAATTTTCTATTTAAATTTTACTTCTGAACATGCGCAACGTATATGTACAAATCGGTGTCATTGGGCCGATGCAATGCACATACACATAGGATTTTGCTCGGTTTCATTATTACAGGTGGAGAGATGTGTGTATTATTTACGGTCATATATATATATATATATATTATTTCTGTTCTCAACATCCCTATTTATATGAATTTACGAAACGCACAACAACGAATGATATATCATTTGGAAGATATTTGAAGAAGCTTTTGACATATTTCACGCACATTTCGTTAAAACATCTTTCTTTTATTAAAAATTTATGTTAATTAAAAATTAAATCGACATTGTTTTCATAAATGAAATGAAAAGTTTTCATCAAATTAGTGTTGCTACAAAAATAAAATATCGCATTATAGGATGCTCAACAAAAATTGTAAAAAATAAAAAATATATTACAAAAAAGATAAAGTATGATTTCTCCGCACGAGTTTATTTTATATTTATGATTAAAAATTGAAATTGAAAAGTTTAAAAGAAAGACATCATCGATCTATCAAAGTAGTGGTATTTCACGTGTAGAATAAAAGGTATGCTTTGTTATAATTGATTAAACTGTATTTTAAATGTATTCAATCTATTTTTCTTCGCTTCATATCTTTCAAGACGCCAATAACGTCATCGTCTAATGCAGTTAAAATGAGTTTTTTTTTCCCCTTGCGCGTGTCTTTTGCTATATTCAATCAGATTTTACTACAACTTTGGTGGAATACATGAGACGCTATTCTGGCTTGACTAATGTTTGTAGATATTTTTAGTTTTTCTTTAGAATTTTAAACCTGCATCTAAAAAATATTATTATATATTGATAAAAATTATTATACTGCATTGCGAAATCCTAGCACGGGTCCACTGGTGTTCTTTATTTACTGAATATGATATGATACGAATATACTTCCTATTTGTGTGATACTTCATAAGTCCATGAAATTTTCTTTCTTGCAGTGGTGAATATGGCGGTAATGTAGAATTGATTTTTTTTATACTCTGGTTTACGGATGTTTGTTTGGAGTTTACATCGAAAATAGTACTGTATTTCACTGGGGAGATTTTTTTTTTTCAAATTCTCTTTCATACTCTCCCCCAGCCTCTCCTCCTCTTAAACAATAAAGAAGCTCATTTTACGGATATTGTTATAGTATTTTTTCGTAAATTTTTGACGGGTTTCATCTAATTGGTTTTTAATTAATGATAATTATTAAACAATATATCCCAACACAAACGAAATTTAACAGCGGGGACACGCCTAAAATTCTATAACATAAAACTGCGTAAAACGTAAAATGATGAACGAATCAAAATAAATGAACAAAATACTAATTGAGTAGTTTTAATAGAAATGCTGAGTATTTATTAAAGACAGTGAGACTTGTTTACACGAACCTGTCTATAAAGGAATCTTGCCATACTGTTAAATGAATAAGAAATCATAAGATTGCACTGTAAATAAATGACTGATGAAATAAACACTGTTTTAATATCGCAGTTCCTCAGTAATTTTTGTTGTTTACCACTTTTCATCAAGATAACTGCATATTTTTGCGTAGCTAATTGTACTTCTTGCAAATGTAAAAGTCTCTTGTACAGAAGAACACAGAAAACTGCCATGTCGCTTTCTGAATTTCTACAAGTCTTCATTTTTTTTTCGTCTTTTTATTTATTTCTAATTCTGATGGCTGGTTCCCGTTAAGTTTTGTCTTTGCAGGTTATAGTGTATTCTGTAAGGGAAAACATTTATTCCTTAACAAAACTCTCTTAAAAAATCATTTATTCGCTTTTTTTTATTATATTAATGATTTTTCGTTTAAGTGCAATCTGTGTGTAGATGTGTTCTATAGTGACACGATTTATTAAATACGGAATTTCGTTAAATACTACTACTTTAATTAGTATATTTGTCACTTATTTATTCATTTTTTCTAAATATGACTTATTTTGCTGTTAATATTTGATTCAATTACAGACAGTTCCATCTTTTCTAATTTTAAAGCATTTTCTAAATAACTGTTTCTCCTAAATGAATCTTAAAATTGTTATTTATTTATTTTAAAAAAATGAGTAATTTTCCTTTCAATCCTGCTTATCACTCATTTATGGTCACAATAACTTCTGTTATGGATATGGATCAGTTCAATCATCACAGGTATTTAATAAATTTGCATTTAAGAAATATGTATTTGTTTAAAATATAGGTGGTTACGTTAATCAAGTAATTATTTATCATGCTATTGTCACAATTATTCGTTTAACATTATATTCTGTTATAAAGATGTTGTTTTTAACAGGTTTTACAGCTTTCAGAAAATAATCAGTATTTCTCTTAAAATCACTCGATTAATTGGTGTTTTATTCATTTATTTCTGTTACAGTATTTCCCGGGTTTTTAACTTAAGTTTCCTGGACACATTAAATAATGAAATATTTCATTGTTTAACATGTTTATAGATTAGTTTTCAAGTAATCTGACATATATTCTTAAATTTACTTTTCAACTTATGATTTTTTTTATAAAAATCCTATTAAGTTATTTTATATATGTCTCTTTAAAAATAAATGGTTAACAAGACATATTCCTAATATGAAAACAGCTGTTTTTATCTTAAGTTACATCTTAAAAATGAAATATTTTATTGTTTTATACACTTATAGATTATTTTTTAAGCAACATAACATGTAACAAATGACGTAATAAAAAGCACAAGCATCCAAAATAAATTTTAGCATTCATAATTTCCTAGCATTTACAAAAGATATCTTTTCTTCAATCTTCACATACGAAAAGTAAGGAACTGGGAAACAACAGAAGCAATAACAGACGTTCTTTGCTATCTCACATTCTCTTTCATTAGTTTTGCATGGTATAAAAGAGGCTCTTATTATGAAGCCTTGGAACTGTGGTATGCTAAAGTTATTTTGGCTATTTATGCTTTTTGTCCTTACATTTATTTCTACACAATATTATATTCATCCTAGTACAATGAGTTTTGTATGCATTATATCTTGTTTTAGATTTCTGGAAGCAATTTTAACTACTAAATTACTCTGGGCCAGTATTATTTATTTCATTTCAAATTTTGGTTTACTTAACAATAGCTGATAAACTGTACAATCATATACATCAATATGTGTAAACTGAACCTCATTTCGCGATTTGCTTTCAGTTTCCTTTCATTATACAATAAGTAAAATAAGATGCTAAATGTAAATAATTATAAGTTATTTTTTTTAAGAAAAAAAAATTAATTGCGAGAGATTTATCAGTTTGTTAAAAAATAAAATTAAATGGATATAAAATTTTAAATCTGTGTTCCTTACAAGAAATAAATTCAATCAACATCCTCCTGAAGATCGGACACACATCCATTCGCAATGCTGCTTGGACCTGAAAAATGGTGCGTTTCCCAACCATGCCACAGTTTCAATTGAACATCAGCTTATTTCTTTAGCCATAAATGATATTTACGTGATGACATACTTCATGATATTTACGTACCAGTATTCAGCAAATGTTTTTGCTACCAGTGGAGTGGCGGTGGCAAATTTAAAATATTTTTAGAGAATATTTTATTATCACCGGAAATATGTCACACTACCAAAACTTAGGTCAATTGTAGCACAGGAACTGTGTTAAAATGCGATTGCGAGATTTGAGCCAAAGAGACAGACAAGCCAATTTAAAAGCTTGTAAAAAGGAATTTAATTGTATAAAATATTTCAGTCCATTTCTTGATAAACTCTTCAGCTCAATCATGTCGCTTATGAATTTTTATGATGATCAGATCAATTTCAATCTTTTTAGAAAGTCTCACTTTTTTTTTATCGATATCTTTATAAAAGTTTTACGATAATGTTTTATTCTTGTTCTTGTTTTTCCTTTTTGAGGAAACTCCAAAATGTAGCTTATTTTTTCGGTTAAATTAAGGTAACTGTGACTGTGTTTCTAGGGAGCTAGTAGCACATAGAATAGATTCACCTCTGGAGGTCTATTATGGAAATTGCACGTTTAGAAATGAAATCTGTTTTCGATCATTAATTTTGTTATGTTACTTTAACAGGCACAGTTTTGGAATAAATAGCAAGCTTTCCATCTATTGAATCATATCAGCAATGATAACATTTAGTCCATTCCAGTCGTAGCATGTTGTCTACTATACATATAAAATACAAATGATAATTTCATTCCGGCAGCTTGTAATTTCAGTATTGCTGAATGGATTTTTATGCGACTTGCACTGTTAGTTATATAATTTTTGAAGGTAGGTTTTATTATATAACATATTGTTTTACGTTGCTCAAATATAGATTGCGGGGCTAAAGTTCTATAATCGGAAGAACGCGATTATGAAAGATTGGTGTTTTTAAAAGATACTGCTGAATGGAATTTGAGCTATCAGTTAGATCCAGGGAAAGTTTTAATATATAAGATATTGTTCTATGTTGCTTAGTTATAGAATTATGAGGGAAAGTTCTATGTTCAAGTGAACTCGATTATGAATGATTAGCCTTTTTTAAAAAAAATTTCAACTGGACGGATTTTGACAAGACTTTCATTGTTAGATATTTTTTCAGGAATGGACTTTGCCTACTGCATAACGTTCTATCGTTATTTATGAAATATTACTATAAATTATCAACTAAAAGTATTGGTCCTTCACGGTCCAAACTTCGTCGGACACATTAGAAATTATAATAGCTTAAAGGCGTTCATATAGTTTCCAGCAATGTGGAAAAGTTTTTCAGGTAAATGTGCATATTGCTTTAAAACAAAACGTCAAATTCGCTGACACCTTTAGTTTTTTCGTTACCATTCGAGCGAAGCCAGCTAGTTTATAATAAATGCATACTATGCATCAATAAATAAATGCTTTTTTCAAGTATTCATAAAATCACATCTGCACAAGGTAAATCATATAACATGAACTACTGTATGTTACAGAAACGAGATTTCTGTTAATTCGTAAAATATTTTTACCACTTATCATGGCACACCAGTTGCGAATAATTTATGTACCGTAAACGAGTCTTAAGGATAAATATTTTGTTGTCGTAAAATAAAAAGTAAAATGTATATTGCACAATATCTTATCATTTTACATTTTGAAATTAAAAGTTGTTAAAGTTCACTGAATATAAAATCAACTAGAAGAAATGAATATATCTTCTGAATAAAAATCCCATTTCATGTTATGGACTGTTAACACGGTTCGTTTTTTCTTAAATTTTCTGAAATAGTTGAAAAGTGTTTTCCCTCGGATTGCCTTTCTGTTTGTCCGTCTATCCTCTAAGTCGCATAATTACTCTCAGATTTCCATGTAATTGATATTTTATTGAGGGTTATCATGGTATATTTTCTAATGAAAGTGGAGTGTACAACATTTATAGTTCTTTTTCAGGGATACTCTAAAAAATCCCGTTACATTAGCGTTTATGGAATAAAACAGTTTGCAATGTATTTCAATGATGTTATACTACTTCAACAATATTAAAATTCATATATCACTGAGGTGCACTACAAGATGCTTACTGTAAAATATCGTATACATAGCATTTATCGTTTTTTTTTGGGACACACAAAAATATTGTGTTAAAGCACTGTCTATGAACGACAATTGCATGAAGTGCGCTTTTAATTTTAAGTGTTTTTTGTATAATTATATAGATCGTATACGGGCTTCACAAACGAAATCGAGTACATTTCTGATTACTGTCCGAAATTGCTGAAAGGTAACTTGTAAGTGCATTTTGGGTTTTCTAACTGAACTAAGTTATAGCATATGTAATATATATAAATCTATACATCGCACAGTAGGGCGTTTTGAGGATCTAGGTGGCGTTGAAGTATAATTAGATTTTTGCTGGGTTTTCGAATCTATCAGTAATAAAATAATCAAACAATGATAAATATTTGGCTTATTTAATAATTTATATTATTATTATCATTATTATTATTATTATTATTTATATTATTTATTTATATTATATTATTGTATTGTCCTTGAAACTACACATGTATTCAAAGTTTCAGCTCAATCGGATAATTAAAAGTGATTTAAAATTGACTTGTAAGATTTGAATTAAACACTCAAACACACACACTTCAAGTTAATATAACTTAATGATTCGAAATTTTCGCAAGAGCTTTCTTAAGTTTCCAATACTTTAGGAATGGTACTTTGATTTTTAAAAAAATGCTTATTTCTCAATAATGCTTAATACTGTATTGAAATCCAAGATGAAGTTTGAAAACAAGATGGCGCTTATTTTCAAACAACAATAGGTTAAATCTTGTGACAAACATGTGACATATGTCCAGTAAACTCCTGCTTTCAAATAAAACAGAAAAGTCGCGACTTGCTTTCAAACTTACAGAAAAATAGTGCAACTGTTGAAACTCCCTCAAACCAACTGCTTTCTTTACGTTCGTAGTTTATCCACATATCGGATTTTTTCGACAAAACTCGTACGGATCTCGACAGAAGAGACATTCGGCTACCAGTATACGCGGTCTTGTTAAATTCCGAGATAATCGGAAAAATGAATTTTGTCCACCTAGATCATCAAAACGCCCCACTGTGCATCGTATGCAGAAAAAAAATCTAATAATTTTCCGACTATAAATGATAATAGCTGAAATCTGGTTTTCAAACGTGTTATGCGTTTCCAAATCGTTTACCGCGATATCATCTTAGATATTTAACATTAACTAACATCGAAATGTTGTTAAACTATACTAAATGTGTTTGAAAGTTCTTCCTAATTTATGCTTGACGAACGATTTTTTTTCTTATTTTGTTTAAAGTTACATCTCTTAACAATAGCTAAAACGCAAAAAATACCTAATAATAATAATATGAAAAAAATGGCATGAATCTACTTTTTAAGAAGAAACTTATGAGCTTTTCTTATAATCTTTGTGTCATTGTATAATAAATAAAATAAACTAAATATATGAGAAGATTTAAATTGCATTAAACATTCTATTCCATTTTTCGTTAAACTTTCTAGCACATTCTTATTTCTTATGAAATTTTATGATGAACAGATCAATCTCGCCCTTTTTCGAAAGTCGTTCAATAACTTTTTTGTATTCCATAAGTATTTTACGTGTTTTACAATCATTTACACATTTATTTCTCATTGGTAAAACTCCAAAATTTAAACTCCCTTTGTGGCAGAGGGAATAGGTTCATCGCGGGAGGTCCATCGTGTAAATTCCTTTTTTTGAATGAAATCTTTTTTCGATCCTTAGTTTTGTTGATATATGTTGCTCTAACTCTTCGTATTATTAAATACCAGTTTTTCAACTTGTTGAAATTTCTGTGTTTTGAAAAATGTTAGTTGTGAAGAAATAAAAAATTATGTCCGTTTTAAATTGTTATCCATTGTTCATAAATAATTAATACATTAAACCATTGAATGGATATCTAGCATATATTTTTTTTAAAGCACGTAATTTAAAAAAACATGCATATTTGTTTTAAATTAGAAAATCTAAAATAAAGTTAAAACAATTATTTTACATATTTATAAATTGTTCTCGTTCCACATGTCTTCTATGACATTTCGTATTTTATTCATAATATAATGTAATATGAATAAGCGCAGCATATGATAAATAATATCTGAACTTTACTAACTGAAATAAAATTTTTCAAAAAATTAATAAACAAAAGAAATTATTGGATCATGAATAAAATTCTTTTTTCTACTTATGAATTTTTATAAAAATCCTATTTAGGTTATTTTAAATTTGTCTTTTAACAGTAAATGGCTAACAATACCTATTGCTAATATGAAAACATTTGCATGAATGTTTTTAACCTGAAACGTATTTCGAAGTATCCTTTAATTTGCCTTCTATTATATAAAAAACTAGCTGGCCATCCCGGCTTCGCTCGGATTGGCAATGTGTCGACCTCCTGGGAAAAATGTCTTACGAAAAATATCTAATCAAAAATTAGCAATAGTTCTCTTATTCGTCTAATATTTCATAATCGGGTTCATTGTTCATGTTGGCGACCAAATCGCTAAAATAGCTGAAATACGTAATTCACTATTTTTTACCAGATTTGTTTAGCGGTATTCTATGTATTTCATTGTTGTACTTCTATTGTTACAAATTCAATGTTGAAACTCTATTGTTTCAAGATTCATTCTTTTTTACCTACCCCCCACCCCTCATTTAAACCCCTCAGGAGGGGAATTTCAAATTCGCTGAAATACATGTTTAACTATTTTTTTAGCAGATTTGTTTTCCAGAATTTCTCTAAAATTTCTGCTGAGATATGGCGAAATGACCTAAAACTTCTGAACACCCCTTTAACCCTCTTCGGGAGAGAATTTTCAAAAATCCTTTCTTATTGCTTGCCTAGGTCATACCAGCAATCCACTGTTTAAATTTCGTGATCCTGACTTTTGTCGTTTCAACTGGTCGTTGATGAGTCAGTCAGTCAGTCAGGCGTTCTCTCTTTATATAATAGTATAGATAGGATAAAATGCTTAATTTATGAGAATAATTAATTTCCATAAAACATTCCAATCAATTTCCCATTAAATAATCCAGCTCATTGTTGTCTCATGATTTTTTACGATGATTCTTTATTTATTGCGATTTCTTTAATTGATCTGAGGCTGATTCTGATGACAATACCGTGCTTTTTAGAATAACCCCCCGCAACTTCTTTTTAATTCTATGTGTTTCTAAGAATTTTGTGATCATTTATTATTCAGGTTTTTCTTTTTTCATTAATGGAGAAACTCCAAAATGAAATTCCCGTTTTCGATTTAAATTCAGATTACTGTGACTAAATTTCTTAGCAAGCTGGTGAAAGATATAATAGATTGTAAACTGTAGGTCCATTAAGCAAATTACTCTTTTAGAAATGAAATCTGTGTTATGTCATTAGTTTGGTTAATAATACACATGTTACGTTTACTCTCATAGCTTTAAAAGAAATATCAGTCTTTGATCTGTCGAATTTTCTGCATTGTAGCTGTGACTATTTATCCAATCGAGTTGCTGTTAGACAGAATACATTCACTACTGGGGATCCATTATGCAAATTACTCCTTTAAAAGTGATTTTTTTTTATAAATTCTTTTGATATATATGTTGCTTTAACTTCTAAAGTTTTGAAATAAATATCAAGCTCTCAATCTGTGAATGATCTCCATTTTCATAATGCTAGTTCTGAGTGAACATAGAATTATATCCATTGTAAATTTATGTCCTTTTTTCGGAGTAATGATAATATTACAATAAATGGATATCTATGTAAAAAACGCATAATAAATAAATAAATAAATGATACACAATTTTAAATATTTATATTACACATTTACACTATAATACACAATTGCAACATTCCCCTTTAATAAACGTTTTTTTAAATTGAAATATGAAAGAAGAATAGGTTAAATAATAAAATTATAGACTTTTAAGGATTATTCGAACCTGCACCTAATTTGTGTGATCGTATTTACTTTCATGGATTTAAACAAAGTATCAAACTCTTAATCTGTTGATAATAAATTAATAGACTACACCCATAAGTGAATGTCTAGCAAAAATATTTTAAAAAATACGTGATACGAAAAAAATGCGCATTTTTTTAATTTGGGATATTTGATAAACAAAGAATAAGGTAGAATAATTATTGTAGACAGTAAAAGTTTATTCCCTATCCACCTGATTTCTGTGATATTTGATGTTTTTTTATAACGTATTATAACATCAATGTATGCATCATAATACGGTAATCTTAACATTACTGTTTGCTATTAAAGTTTGTACATATTTAATAAATTGAACTAAAATAAATTAATAGTTCTTATAAATCAAATTTCTTTTTCAAATTATATTAATTTTGTAAAAATCTTTTTTTTATATATTTGCGTCTTTTAACAATAACTGATAAATGGAAAATTACTGTTATAAATATGATATTTGAAAGAATGCTTAGTTTAAACAAATTTCGGTGTTTGTTTTCAATGCCCTTTCATTATATAATAAAAAAAAATAATACAATGTATGGTAAATGTATGATAAAAATTAAATTGCATAAAATATTTCAATGCATTTCTCATTAATATTTCCAGTCCCTTTATGAATTTTTGAGATGATTAAATCAGTCTCTCTTTTTTCAAAGTTCTGAATTAGTCTTTATTCGAATACATTTTCAAAAAGTTTGACCATCATTTATTATTCACGTTTTACTCTATTTAATGGGGAAACTCCAAAATTAACTTCCCCTTTTTGGTTTAAATTTGGATAAGTGTGACTGTATTTCTTAGGGAACTGGTGACAGAACAAAAAGAGATTCAAAGCTAGGGGTCCATTAACCAAATTACTATTTCAGAAGTGAAATCTGTGTTGGATCATTAGTTTTTTTAACATATGTTGTTTTTATTCTCATATCTTTAAAAAATATATCAGGTTTTAATCTGTTGAATAGTCTTCGTTTTGATAGCGTTAGTTATGAATAAAATATTCTCTCTGTTCAAAATTGGTACTAATTGATCAGAAGCAAATAAAACTATTCAACAATAACTGCATATCTAGGAGGAATTCGTGAAAAACACATATTTAAAAATAAATTATTTAACATGGAATGTGGTATGTTACAGCGTTGATACTTCTGTTAATTGTTATAATCTTGACAGAACTTCACTGAAAGATTAAGCTGCATTGATAGTAATATATATTACTATGTATTATCGATAGTAATAATTAAGAACATGACAAAAATATTCGTACATCACAGATCAAAAAGTTTTTTAAATAACGAAAATAAAATTACCTATGCACGAAGTTTTAACTCAAAACATTATTAATCGAATAACGAGTATAATCAAATAATAATTAATGTTAAAATTATTATCAAATATATGAAAGTTATTAATGAAGCATGTAATACCTATCTATCTAACTTTATGCTCATAATTCTTAATAACGTTTTGATAAATTTAATAACAATTTTAATATTAATTATTATTTTATTATAATCATTATTTGATTGATAACATTTTGAGTTAAAACTTTACTGATATATAACTTTATTTGTGTTATTAAAAAAATTGTGTTGTACGAATATGTAATAATATTTTGTGCCACGTTCTTAAATCGAAAGTTATGAGGGAAGGAATCGCCGACAATGATTTATGGCCATCCTGTATTTTGTTGATGAAAAAAATGAAAAGATATTTATATATATATAATCCCAACTTCACAATTTGAAATTATTTGTCAAAAGTACTAACTTATAATCTAAAGTAAAAGAGATTAAGGGATTTTTTAAAATAAAATTTCTATTTTAACTTATTAAATTTTTGGGCATTTTCTATTTCTTGTATTAAACATTTTCTTCTTTTAACAATAACTAATAGGCGAAAAATACATATTGATATGGAATCATTTGCACAAATATATTTTTTAAGCTAAAACATCTATCGAGATTCCATTTCATTTTTTTATCGTATCATCCTATCATACCCATTTCCATGGTAACATACAAAATGACATAAGAACAAATACAAGGTATCCATACATTATTGTCGGAGTTTCTTTACCTCATAACGTCTGATTTAAGAACATGAAAGAAAATATTCGTACATCACAGCTCAAAAAGTCATAACAGCTCATAATAACTAAAATAAAATGCTAAATATATAACAAAATTCAAATTGCATAAAATATCCCAGTCCATTTCTCATTCAACTCTTTTACCCTTTATAAAATTTTCAATAACTAGATTAATCTTCTGCTTTTTATAAAACTATTGTTAACCTTTTTTTCGATGTCTTTAGAAAAGAATTACGAACATTTATTATTCGTGTTCTTCTTGTTATAATGGAAAACTCCAAAATGAAATTATCTTTTCTGGTTTAGACTCTGTTATCTTTGTCTGTGTTTCTAGCGATCTAGTGGCAGATAGAATAAATTCACCACTTTTGTTCCATTATGCAAATTACTCTTTTAGAAATATAGACTGTTTTTAATCATTATATTTGATGATATATATGTTACTGTTACTCTCACAGCTTTTAATTAAATATCAAGTTCTCAGTCTGTCGAAATCTCTGTGTTTTGATAATGTGAATTATGAGTGAACATAAAATTATATTCGTTCCAAATAAATGTTTATTGTGGTGTTGCCAATTTAGAGGATATTTTTATTAAATATTTACTACTATTTTGAACAGTTATAATCATATTATTCAAGCTGTTGTTCATTAGGACGAACACTACTATTAAAAGAAAGTGGTAGACTTCTGAATAAAAAATCTCCTAAATTGTCAACACTGGACAATTGACCAAAATAAAATACAATATTACATCAATAAATGAATGTATAGCATATGCTTTAAAAAGAACAAAATTCAAAAATATTTTTAATTTGAAAAGAAAATAGGCTAACAATAGAATATTTTAGTCTTTACAAAACAAAATAATTATACAATTTGGTGTGTGCGATCGTACGTACTCGTACAGTTAGTGACAAAATTTATGCACTCAATCTGTTAAATTTTCTGCGTTATATAATGTTAATTTTAGGGGAATATAATATTCTACCGCTGCATATTGACGCCCATGGTTAGATGTGAATTACTACTTTAAAGCAATGCAGGATTTTATGCAGCATGATTTCTTCAAAAAACGCATAATTTGAAAAAAAAGTACAATTTACTCAATTTGAAATTTAGGGCAACAATACATGAATACTCTTTTAGACTTTTAACACCTTCTTCCCCCCCCCCGCACGTCCTATCTGGTTGGCGCGACATTTAGTGTTTCACTCATGATCTAAAGGAACAGCAAAAATAACGGAAATCATGCATCATTCATAGATTTTGAAACACTTTACAACAGTATCAGAACATTATAACGAAATTTCATTTTTTATAGAGTGAAATGATATATCATAAATTAACAAAAAAAAAACCCACATAACTCGGTAAAAATCAATTTTCAGCAATTGCTGTCTGTATCCGATAATATGTGCGTATTTTTATGATGTTGCACTATTTCAATTATAATAAAATTGGTATCCGTTACTGAGGTTTAGTACAAGATGCTTTTCTGTATAGAATATGATGTGCATAACATTCATAGTTCATTTACAGGGATGCACAAAAATTTCGGCTACAATACTGTCCATTAGCGATTTATTCTGGAAGTGCATTTTGAGATATGGAATTCTTTTTTTTTTTGTTTAAATAAATTTTTGCCTGCTACGTAGTGTTTATCATATACATGGCGGAACAAAACAATTCGTTAACATTAATGTGTATGGGTGTGAATTGCTTAAGGGTGGTTTTGAAAGGAGTTACACATTTTGCAGCTAAACTATATTTAATATATTAAGAGACGTTTGTTGAACTTAAATAAATTCATATACAGGACTGCGCAAATTACTGGAAATATTGCCGAAGTGACTTCATCAGTATAAGTGATATATCAATATAAGTGACGTATCAATTCAATTCGTCATCACTTGGCTTCGAAAAGTGGTCACAGTGTGATGTCACAGAAGGACTTATATATAGCCGCAACGACTACACATTGACGGTCACAAGTTTCAATCCTATTTGGTAGTGAAAAAGTAAAAAGAAAACTGAACCTGTAATTAGTTCAAACAAATTGTTTATTGACATTTTATATACTAATGCGTACCAAAGAAAACAATTCGTAAGAAATAATTTTTACAATCAATAAAAATCAACAATTTAAGTTTACTTTCGAAACAAACTTTATTTACAAATACATTTATGATCGATTCGATAGAGTAAATATTGACCTTATGCGATATGGATTTAAAAACAAATATATATGCAGTCTAACAATAATGCATAACGCTGCAATTAGTTTTACTTTTTATCTTAGAAATAATCACGGGCATTTTTGTACTTATATTTACTTTGTATAAAAAATATTTTACTTTGGAAAGTGCCAAAATGATTTAATTTACCTTTTGTATGTACATATTCACCACGCATTACCAATAAAATATTTACCAACGTAACATCACATAAAATCCATTGACTCGAGATCATAGCGTTTCTATTCGTGAATGTGTTTGAAAATGAAAACATAAAGCACATCTCATGAAATCAGAGCTTTGTGAAAATGTAAAAATTAGAAACACATTAACATTTACCATCTTCTTTAATTTTTAAAGTAAAGTAATACGCGAAATGAAAACTCCAGAAATTGAAGTATGCATGGGTTCTGGTCCATTTTCAATCATTAGACTTCATTCAGTCGGGATAGCTTTCTTTTGAAAAAATAATATATATCGAATATTTGTTGAATGGAATCTTTCGAAATTTACTTTAGTTTGATAAATAACACGCAAAAATCCGGGTCATCGAATAAGGTTGGGCAAATTTCAAAGAATCATACCTCTAAAAGTATTTGAGTAACGCAATTATTTTCTTTACAAAGTACTCGGCAATTATCCAAGATTTTCTGGTTCTTTGTAACTGTTTTAAAGTTGTGACATTCGGACGATACCCAGAATCGATGATTTGAAAATGCAAATCACACCACACATTCGCAATTTTTACTTTTGCTTCGGCTATTCGTGTACATAATGGATACTTTCCTACTAAATCTGAAGAACCTTCTAATTGACATTTTTCCCATACCTCCAATAGTTTAGATTTATACTCTTTCCATTCTGGAATCATCGAAGAAAATTGCAAATGTGTGGTGCGATTTGTATTTTCAGATCATCGATTCTGCGCATCGTCTGAATGTCACGACTTTACAACAAGTCTTGGATAATTGCCAAGTACATCGGAAATAAAATATAATTGCGTTTACTCAATTACTTTCAGAGTTATGATTCTTTCAAACCTGTCCAACCTTTTCCGATGACCCTGTAATTTAAAAATCTACCTATTTTTCTTTATTGAGCTTCAAAGTTATTGTTATTTTTTAACAATCTCTTTCTGTTATTTTAAACTAAAATATTTTTATTAGTCTTTCTTTAACTGCCATTCAAATGATCATCAATGATATTATTCGATATTCCATGACATGATGATAATCTGAAAATTGTTATACTTTTAAATGTTTGCACATATATGGAACAAATATTATTAATTTGAAAGTATTTTAATTGAAGGATAATCTCGATTAAGAATATTATTAATTAAAAAAATGAATTTATCAGGGCTGCGTCTTGCCTGATTACATTGATTTATGAAAGGTATGGGTTGGGTGCCTGCCTGAAAAACCTGTACTTTCCAAAACCTGTACTAGGAGCGTCGCCTCCAGACGAACGCATTAGATTTTTCGTGTTATGTAAAAAGTTTATATTTTCCGTTAGGGAATGTTCGAAAGGGTTTCTTTTTAAAAGTTTTGAATAAGTTCACATTTTCTTCACATTGTGACGTCCATCAGAAAGTGACATTTTGGTGACGTTTGTCACGTGGACACTGTCACTTGCAGCTACTTCACTGAGTGGTGGCATTTTGGTCACAGATGTGGCGTGACCACTGTGACTTGCAGTGACGTCGCAGCGACGACACTGCCATCATTCTGACTATATGGGACTTCAGTACGATATATATATTTTTAATTTACTGTGAAAATATGAAAAAAATTGGAAGAGATAATATTTTCCTTTTAAAGAAATATTTAAATGTGTTTATTTGTCATTGGTTTTTATCTATTTGATATCACATTTGAAAGAGTATACAAAATAAATTACCACAATGTGTATTTTTTAACCAGATGAAACAAATCAATTTTTAAAATTTCTAAATTCTTCAAAGTAATACTTTCGTAAAATATATTAATTATTTGGTAAAAACACATAGTTAAAAAACAAATTTTGTTGCATTTGAATGTGTGTTCAGCATATTTTAATGGAGTTTTAGTTTTATTTAAGAAAGTAAATAGATTTCTAAAATTTTATATTATTTTGAAATGTACTTTTTATTGCAAAATGTACCGAAAATTACTATCTACAATATTTAATTTAAAAGTTATGCTACGATTTGAATTTAAATGTGTAATTGAAATACATTTTTATTAATAAAAAATAATCAAAAAAGGAATTCTAATGTTTGAATTCATAATTTTTGAATTCCTGGAAAAAGCTGTTTATTAAATGGTGCAACACATATTAATTTATTAGCTTCATTATCATGTTCTTTAAAAAGGAATAATTTTAATTTTTAACACCTTTTTGGATTTTTTTTCGTTTCTCCACTCATTTCATAGATTAAAATTTAGCACTATTTATTTTACTCTTTGTAAACTTACGGATACAATATTGATC
Source organism: Maratus michaelseni (assembly GCA_963931845.1). Lineage (NCBI taxonomy): Eukaryota > Metazoa > Arthropoda > Arachnida > Araneae > Salticidae > Maratus > Maratus michaelseni. The sequence goes on from OZ007589.1 coordinate 247,792,037, forward strand.
TCTGTTATATACCAAAATTTATTAAGTAGATATTCGTTTTGCAATGTTCTTTATAATTGTACTCACTCTAATTAATTTTAATATTGATTCAAAATATTATTTAATTAGTCTTATGTACCTCTCTGAATATCTCGTTGTAAATCAAGATATTTGAAAGAATTCTACCGTAGATAAAAAATAAAGTTACGATAAAAATTAATATATATAATTCTTCTAAATAATTTTTCATTTCAGTTTACGACGCCATGCTTATATAGCAAAACTAGAGGGTGACAAAAAATTACATATATATTGAACAAACTTTTTTTTGGTAGTAGCATCCAAAAGAATAATTTTTGTAAAAGCAACAAAAATGGTAATCCATTTTTTCTCTCCAAAAATTACTGTGTGTACAGTTCGGATCTAAATGTCATACATAACTTTAAATAAAATAAAGATATTTGAAGACAATGTTCAACAGATCTGCTTTGGTTTGTGTGAAATGCAATGTTATCATGAAAAGTGAGAGGAATATACAGTATTTCGGTAAGTTAAACTGTATAAACTGTCAATTGCATTCTGAAATGTCAATGGATGTCAATTGCATTCTGTCTAGGTCATTGCTGTATAGATGAGGATAATTATTTCTACCTTTTCTTCTGATAACCTTAAATTTCACATGGAAAAGAATATCAGTCTTTTTGAAAGTCATTTAAAATATCTTCATTAATGGTATGAACGAATGACGAGTGAGGCATCCTGTGTCTTTGACTGAACTAGTGGAATGTTACCCTAGTTTCTTATAAAAATTTGGAAGCACATAACACACTTGAAAACCCAATTTTAGCAATTACCTTCTACAGTTTGAAAAATATCTGAATTCTTTTCTGCATCCCTGTGTATGATCTATATAACTGTACATATACTACATAGTGTTCAACAATTTATTTAATTTAAGATGCATAACGCAGTTGAAACTACCCCTTCAGCAATTTCCGTCAATAAGTAGAAATGGACTCAAATGTTTCTGTGCATCCTGCATATGACCTATAAAATTTACACACACAAAGTCACATGCAAAACATTGGTAAAATTTAATAACGCATACCAGAATTGAAAACGCTGTTCCAGCCATTTTCGCTCATAGAGTATGCTGCCAACGAATACTTTTTGTGTCTCTGTAAATGAACGATAAAGGCTATGCACAACATATTCTTGTAAGCATCTTTTAGCGCAACTCATTGAGGTATATGACTTTCGTTATGTTTGACATAATCTAACGTCCTTAAAATATACTGCAAGCAATTTTCCCTTATGGACCATAATGTAGACCATAATGTAATGGAATTCTTTTGACTGTCCATGTAAATAAATTAAAAATGCTTCGCACTCCATTTTCATTAGCGAACATTCCATACTAAACCTCAATAACATATATCAATTACATAAATTACACGACAAACCGAATATATTTACGTGAGTTAGAGCAAGACAGACTCACAGACAATCCGAATTCATAAACAGATTTCAACTATGTTGGAAAGTGTTAAAAATGTTTATTGTTTTAAGCACTACCATATCTTTACATTTTTTTATTTTTTTTGTGATCGCTCAGCATTTTTTATAATTAAACAAATCTCTCAATTTTTGGAACGAAGTCTTTCACATATCTCATGTCTTATAACTTTTATTTGAAATTTTTATAGAAAGTTATTATTTACAATCGTATTTTCCTTATGGAAGACTTACAGTAAAACTCGCATTTCTGGGTTCAACTCACATAACTATGACTGTATTTCCGAATGACATAGTAGCAGATTGACTAAATTCCCCAGTGGAAGGCCACTATGCAAATAACTCCTTTTACTTTAGTTGAAATATATGTTGCTGTTAGTCACATAACTTTCATCTAAAGATCAAGCTTTCGGCATTTTAACTTTCCTGCATTTTGGTAATGTTAGTTTAGAATGAAATATAAAACTGTGCCCATCTCAACTGCTTCATCATAATCATAACAAATTCATTACTTTATAAATATATTCAAATAGGATTAAACATTACGTTCGGATATTGCAATGGGAAAATGTAAGAAATAATAATTAATCATTTGCAATTACTTTTTAAGATTTATTTTTTCTGATATGAATCTAAAACATCTAAATATGCTAAATATGTAAATCCGAGAATCTAAATAACCTACATGTCTTTTTATATGCATTTTTTTAACCTTTTATGCACACACAGTACGCTGTAAAAAAGACAAATATTTCTTATTGTAGGACAATATAATATAACTACAAACGAAAACAATACCGATGTTATACATTAACCATTTCAGAGTTCCCCACGATACCGAAAAGAGCTCCTTATCTTTAGAAAACTCGTTAACCAATATTTTCATTTTTTTTTCTTTTTTTGCTATCACTGATTTTCGGAAACGTTTCCTAGTATCTTATATAGTGCATTAATCAGTTTTCTTTTAGCCTGCAACATAGCCTTTTCGGCTGCTATAAGTTTACAAGTAAACATTTTCATGTTAAACATATATATTTTACTGACATACTTGATAAATTAACCCATTAAAGACCGAATTATTTTTCTCAATAAAATACAAATAATTGTGATTCATACCTTTTTTATATTATAACAACCATAGAGTGACTTTATCATGGTGTTTCTTGCATCAAATAAAGTGAATATTTATCCTAAAAACAAACTGGTGTCACCTTAAAACCTGGTGTAAGAAACATAATGTTGCTAAAACGCAACGTCAGTCTTTAATGGGTTAACAAAATGAGTTAACATACTAATATCTCGGCATAGTTCCTTGTATAAATTCATCTACTATCTCATATCTAAATGGTGGTTATTTGAACATTTCAAATTAAAAAAGATGTACAAGAAAATAGAAGTCCAAAACATTTTTTCTCTTATGCGTTCAGCCATGATACAAGGATTCTGGAGCATTTTTTATTTCGCCTCTATATTGAAAATGATATATCAGTTTGAAATTCTAGGGTGTATGAAATTTTGAAAAAAGAAAACAGATAAAAAAAAATCAGATATTCCTCCATCAACGGGTTTAATTTACGAATTTTATTGAACGTGGTGGCTCGCAAATTTTATTTTCATTGTGTTAACCATTATTGCAACTGTCGCAAGCTTTAAAATACATTGTCATATCCGTCAGATTTATATTCTCTCCAAGCCTGGTAATACTTGGTGAAATATTGCCAAATTCGGCGACAAAAATATGTCGAAGTGTGTGAAACATTTGGCAACATCAGACATTTCTTTTTAATTTTCCATCCAATTAAATATTATCGAAAACTGGGAATCTTCTATAACAGATTTCGATGCGTTTTAGCTTTGTGTTTGAGTAACATTAGCTGATTTTGGAAAAAAAAACAAGAAATAGGGAAGCTACCTTTCCCTTACTGTACAGGCCGGAAGTTATTTTTGTAATTGTATTGTATTCTTGTCGCCGGCAACACGGAAATTTTACAATTTAATATAAGTGCTTTTTATAGAGGTTCCGTTTTGAAAGGTTTTACTGTGTTAGGTGTCCTTCTTGCTGTCTTAACAAGAGCTTTACCGTTAAGTTGAATATAATGATTTCGGGGATTTGTTTGGTAACGATAATTCAATTTAACCTAAAATTAATTATAAAAGTTACCAATAAACGAATACTTAACAATAATACCTAGGCAAAAATACAAATCTTTTTAACTAAAATTAATTAAGTACCTTATTAGATTTAATATTTTTTCACTACTCAGTAAAACGTATTTTACAATTTGACTTTAAAAGATAATACATTACTTTAAAAATCGTTTATATTATTCGCACTATGGTCAGCATTCTTAATACATATCTTATTAATTTGTATAATTTTTGTGTAAATTTTTGGCTTTTTAAAATGTCGTCCTCTAACCCGTTTTCTTTTGTAACTCTATTTAAAGTTTTAAAGTTCCTTTATTTCACATTCTTCTTCTCTTAATAGAAGAATCCGATATAAAATTCACTTTTCTGATTTTAAGCGATATAATCCTGACTCTGTTCTCCTTTGAGTTGATGACAGATTCAATAGATTAATCACAAAAGACCCTTTATGCAAATCGGTTCTTTAGATCTGCTGTCGGTCGTTAATTTTATTGAAATGTACGTTGCGCATGGGGATATAGATAAAGTATCATGTTTTCAATGTGTTGATTTTTGGTATTAGTGCAAAATTATATAAAAGATAACAAAAAATTGACATCGTTGATAACTAATATTCACTACTTAAAACAAATATGTCTTAATCCATTCTTTGCCTCAATAACTTTCTATTAATATTTATTATATTTCCTCTTCATTTAATATTTTATTATTGACAAAACTGCAAATAAAAAATAATTTTGTTTTATAATTATTAAATTAATAATATTAAAACACATCATCTACAGGTAACTGTTAAAAAATTAAATGTAATCAGATATTAATAAAGTAGAAAAATAAAAGTCAATATAAAATAAACAAGAAATGCTTTCTAAAATTAAAATAAAATCTTAGAATAATTCATTATTTTTAAAATTTTTAAAAGCACTAAGCATGTATAGCCAGTCAGTCACCTTGCATTTTTTGGAAAGCGTCAAAAACTATAATTTCATATTTATTTTAAATAAAATAAATGCAACTGGCAACCAAAAACATAATTATTTAAAAAAAATCTAATTATTAAGAAAAATATTGTAGTTGATATTAAGAATTTATTTTCAAAAGAAACAATTGTACTTAAGAAAATGGTGTGTTTTCGCAGAAGCAGCAGGAAATGGTTTATTGTAATTCTTTCGAAGCGTTTGTGAACGTTTGTACCTTCCAGAAAGAACATTAGTTGGACGAAACTATTCATGAGCCTTATCATATCTGTGATCAATTGGCATGATTTTTAAATCAATATTTCCCTTTTTAGAATTTTTTTTTATTTTTAATCATTTTAATCAGAAATTCTACATTTTTTACGATACTTTATAATTAACATTTTTGTTTTCTTAATTGGAGACTCGAATGTAAAATTCACTTTTCTTATTTTAAGAGGGAAATATAATTCAGACTGTGTTTGCCATTGAGTTAGTGAGGAGTTGAATAGATTCATCATACAAGAAGCACAATGCATGTAAATTTTTTAGAAATAAAATGTGCTTCCGATCATTAGCTTTATTGGAATGTGTTTTATATTTTACTATTACTGCGATATATTAAATACAATTTTTTTGTTGTGTTGATTTTCTATAATTCGGTAAATTTATTTAACATAAAATTGAACCGATAAACATAATTTTGACTGTTCAAAACAGTTTTTTCTGATTGTAATTCTTTAAAATAATTCCCAACATTTCGTATTTGGAAAATAAAATAAATGTGTCAAGTGCTATAGTAATTACTAACTGCAATATTACAAAAAATCTTTGCTAAAAAAATAGTAATACTTTTGAAAAAAAACTTGGAATTATGCTATGAATTATTTTTCAATAATTGAATTTAATTGGAATGAAAAACGTTGAATATTTATAATTAGGATTCGCCTAAAGCAAAGGCATTGTACAAAGCTTAAACTTGGCCTTGTGCCAAACGCGACTTCAATGGAGATCGTGCCGTGTTTTTTGGATAGTTTTTGATTAATATCTTAGCTAAATACCGAATACATTTTTCGAAAATCATTATCAACAATTATTGACTGATTCCCGGTCGATAGGTACCACGAGCGTCCGCCAACTTCCCCGCTAAGCACCAGCAAAGTAAAGTTTGTGTTTAGCGGACAAATGCGATTTTCTCAAACTATGTGACCTAGGATAATCACAGTAGTTTTCCTGCAATCTTACTGCAATCGACTTTCCTGCAATCGACCACTCTGATCTGCGAATCGACCATAGTTAAACGCCATGTTAGGCTTAATGAAAAAGCTATGCTTCATCCGATTCTGCTGTTAAAATATTTGTAAAAGCATATTAGAGCTTTTAAATATTTTAATTTTGTTTAAAACCTTCAAAAACTATTTCATATAAAACACGTATATCAACATTTCTGTATATATATTTTTTCTGTCAGCACATTTCTTTTCAGAAATAGCGGTGAATTCTTTCGTACGGAGGATTTGAGTCATCAATCCAGTACATTGGCGCCATCTACTGGCGTATTTTGAAATTTTGCTTCCATCTTAAATACAGTACAGGACCTATTATGCGAAATCCTCTGGACCAAAGGCTTTCCGAGTTTTGGAATTTTCCGGATTTTGGGTCCTCCCGAAGTTCACGATTATTTGACAAAATTCATGCTTTTTTTTCGTGATTCTTTGAGGAAATTTGCGTTTTTTGCTATTCTTTGACGAAATTTACCTTTTATTTACGATCCTTTGACAAAATTCGAGTTTTTTTCTGAGATCCTTTGACGAAATTAGCGGGTTTTTTTTTTCGCGATCCTTTGACGGAATTCGTATTTTTTCTGTTATCTTTTGACAAAATTTGTGTTTTTTTTTCCTTCGATCATTTGACGAAATTCCACTTTTTTCGCGATCCCTTAACGAAATTAGAAATTTTTTTGCAGTGCTTTGAAGAAATTTGCGTTTTTTTTCGCGATCCTTTGGAGAAATTCATGTTTTTCCGCGATTATTTGACTAAATTAGCGTTTTTTTTCGATCTTTTAACCAAATTTGTGTTTTTTTTGTGATTTCTTGAAGAAATTTTACATTTTTTCGGAGTCTTTGGAAGAAATTTTCGTTTTCTTCGCAAGCCTTTGTCGGAAATCGCGTATTTTCTGCGATTTGTTAACAAAATTAGCGTTTTTTCGCAATTCTGCGACAAAATTTGCGTTTTTTTCAATCCTTTGACCACATTCAAGTTGTTTCCGCAATCCTTTGAAAAAATTTTCTACTTTTTCTTCGAACGATAGACATAATTGTTTTTTTTTGGCGACGATCGCTCAAAATTCGAGATTTTGTTATGTTCGAAATTTTTGGACTGAAGACTAAAATTTTCGAAACCGAATGCCTTAAATGTTTAGGAAAATTCGGAACAGAATCACCCTTGATGAAATAAATATATAACTATTTTTTGTTTCAAACGAATCGTAATATAAATTAATTTTAAACTAAAATTTGAGAGAAAAATGATTTGTTTCTAATTTCGGGAAGAAGGGTTACCCGCTGCCGAAGTAACAATATTTTAGTGATTACACACTGAAACACAATAGACTGAAAAAAATTACAAATCGGTAAAAATTTCAAAAATTTCTAAAATTTTTGTAAAAATATACAAATTTAGAAAATTTTCGAAATTTTTTTGCTGACTTCGGGTTTTTCCAGATTTTGGAATTCCGGATAAGGGATCATATACTGTAAAATGATTCTTTCTTATCAAACGTAATTAAAATATAAGAATACATAGTACAACGTAATTTGCATTTAATTTTGCTTATGTAATCAAACAATGAGTTATGTGGTGAGTCAATCGGCTTAGAAACTCATTGATAACACTTTTTTTAAAAAATTTTGGCACATGGATTATTTGTTAATATTTAATTGGATGTTTTGTCCAATCGTTGAACTACTTCCGAAATTTAATACTGAGTAATATATATATATATATATCCTCATAATTTTTATTTCTAGAAATCATTTGTCATTTTTAAAATGTACTTTTTTTACAGTTCAAACCTTTCAATAATAAAGTCTTCATGCTGTTTGTTTGTATGAAGTCTTATGAAAAAGAAACGCAGATCAACAATCTGTCATTTTCGACGGGGTTATATACTAGTGTTTAAATAAACTGCTACTATCCCTACTATTTTCATACTTTTAGTTTCAGTAGGTTCATAAATTGTTGAATGAGGGGCATATTTTTGCACTACATTTTCGACGATATCTCTGAAAATATGACACCCAAAATTAAAACAAATGTATTTTTAAGTTCAGTGTTACTAGATCTTTCGAACGATATCCAACACGATGTACACAAATGTATTCAAGAAACTTATTTAGCTCTCCTAAATTTTTCTACAAATATTTTTGAATTGCTAATAATCTATTAGCCAGTATAACACTGCCAAGTTTGAACTTTCCATGTTCCATAGTTTTTGAGAAAAACGGCTGTGAAAGACGGACAGACATATGAGTGAACTTATAATGGTTCCGTTCTTACTTAAGAGCCTACGCTAGTCACGCGAAGAAACGCTCCAGCTAATGTTAAGTCTATGGGAAGGTTATCGCGCGATTTCTCGCTCGCATTTTAATATTTTTAAATGATTTTTTTTTTGCATAGGATAGCTGAGGTCGATCTCTAATGTTATTAGTTTTCACTCTTTTTTAGCACTTTCCAACCTAGTTGAAAAGTGCTTATGACTTCGGTTTGTCTGGCCGTCTGTCCGTGCTCTAACTCCCGTAAATATGCTCGGATTGCTCTGCAATTTTTATATGTTATTGTCGTTATCTATAGCATGTTCCCTATTTCAACGGAAGTGTGTAGCACTTATAGTTTTTTTACAGGGGCACTCAAAAGAATTCCGTTACATTGCGGTCTATAGGGGGAAAATCATTTACGGTTTATTTAAATAATGTTTCACTTTTTTAAACGCATTGAAATTTATATCTATCACTTTATGTGCATTAGAAGAAGCTTAATATGGAATAGGGTGTGCATAGCACTTACAGTTACTTTACAGGGACAGTCAAAAGAATTCCGCTACATTACGTCTATGGAGAAAAATCGTCTGCGGTTTATTTAAACAATGTTTCACTATTTTAAACGCATTGAAATTTATTTATATTACTGTAAGGTGCATTACAAGAGGCTTACTACAGATAGTGTGTGTATAGCATTCATCGTTCATTTACAGGGACACACAAAAGAATCCTCTACTGTCTGTTAACAATAATTCCTGGAAGTGCGTTTTAAGTTACTGAACGCGATTTTAATTTTAACTCGCTTTTTGTCTATTACGTGGTGTGTATAAATTCTGTAGATCCTATACAGGGCAGCACAAAAGTTCGCGAACACTTTTTCCGTTTATTGACAGAAACACCAGAAGGATAATTTTAAACTGTGCTACACGTTTCCTAACTAAACTAAAATTTAGCATCCTATATAGTATATATACAAATCTATAGATCATATACAAGGCTGAATAAAAGTATTCGGATATTTTTCCGAATATTGTATATGTTGGAAATTCCTGAAATTATGTTTTTAAATATGTTATGCGTTTTCCAAATTGTTTACTTAGATGTTATCTTTCAGCTTATTAAACGGTATGTTTTGTAAAATGATTTTGGAAGCGTTGGAAAGTGCTACATAATCTATGATTGACGCATGATTTTTCGTTCTTGTCGATTTTGGTTACGGTTTTTTTATAAGCGGACATTTTCAATTTTGGAACCGGTTGGAACCGGTTCTGAAAGAGAAAGTACCCTTATATAAAAATACTGGAACCAAAATCGAAAAAGTAAAAACTAACAACGTTAGAGATCGACCTCAGCTATCCTATGCAAAAAAATTCATTTAAAAATATTAAAATGTGAGCGAGAAATCGCGCGATAACCTTCCCATAGACTTAACATTAGCCGGAGCGTTTTTTCGCGTGACTGATGTAGGCTCTTAATACTTCAAAGTCAGATATAGGGAAACGATTTTTACTATCCCCCGACTTATCTTGGGGCTGCCGTTGTAGTTCAATACGGATTCAATACGGAATCCTAAAAATGGTATAATGAAACTATTCAGTAGTCTTATCATATCTCTTATGAATATTTATCATTTTTAAATCTATTTTTACCTTTTTAGGAAAACATCATTTTATTTGGCAACCCTATTTAAAATCATTACTTTCTTTCTTCTTCTCGTAATGGGACATCCGATATCAAAATATTCGCTCTGTTTTTAAGAATGAGAGTCATGACTGTGTTTCGAATTGAATTAGTGGAATATTCAATAGATTCGTCCTACGAGGCCCAATATTTAAATCAGTTCTTTCGAAATAAAATCTGCTTTTGTGCATAAATTTTAGCGAACTGTATGTATGTTAAATTTACTCATGAGGCTATAAATGAAATATGTAAAAGGTGGATTAAGACTTTGTGCCGTTATATTAAAAATAAATGTGCAACGTTAAATTAGCACAAATTAAAATAATTTCCAATGGCAAACAGCTGTTTCAGAGCCCTTAAGCTCCATCTTCAGTGCCAACTCAAAAGGTAAAAATGAATTAAAAACTCCTAGGCCATGACCGCTTGCCTGCCATCTCTCGCCCCGCGGCCAGATGAAATGGCGTTGAATTTTTCAAAACAACAGCGGAGACGAGGAAACACACGTGACAGAGAGACCAATAGGAACACTCCGCCGACCGGGAAAGTTTAAGTGTGGAGGCGAATAAAGGAGGGGGGACGAAGAGAATGAACTAAGCGAAACGCAGCCAGACGTTTGAAACGCTTTGTACGGCAGAGAAAAAACCAGAAAAGGGGGGGGGGCAATGAGGATGAATTAAATGAAAGGTAGCCAGACATTTGGAAAATTTGGTGTACTGGACAAATCATTAACCAAGCTGCTCGAATTTTTCCATATGTAATAAGCTTCCCAGAAATTTAGGTCGTAAATTGATGAGCATTTCTGAATTATCGCACCTTCCGAAAAATTAAAACTGTGACTTTCAGACCAACAATGGTTAGCTATTGCAGATCGTTTAATATCACAATTTTTAACATAGTTTTTATGCTCGCCCAAACGGACTCTAAGCGGTCTCTTAGTTTGACCTATGTACATTTTATCACATTCGCAAGATATTTTATAAATTCCCCAATGTGAAAATCTGTCTATTGGATGTTTGAGGTCTGTAAATTTGATTTTGTTAAACGGTGCATAAACTATTTTAAAGTCGAAACTTTTCAAAATTCTAGATATTTGATGGCTTATTCTCGGAAAATATGTTTAAGTATGAAAATATATTTAAGTATAATTAAATTTTCATTGCGAACATTGTTAACATTGGAAAGCGTACGTTTATCCTGTTGAAATAGTTGATTCAATTCATAATAAACAAATTAAACGTACGCATTCCAATGTTAACAATGTTCGCAATGAAAATTTAATTATACTTCCATATTTTCCGAGAATAAGCCATCAAATATCTAGAATTTTGAAAAGTTTCGACTTTATAATAGTTTATGCACCGTTTAACAAAATCAAATTTACAGACCTCAAACATCCAATAGACAGATTTTCACATTGGGGAATTTATAAAATATCTTGCGAATGTGATAAAATGTACATAGGTCAAACTAAGAGACCGCTTAGAGTCCGTTTGGGGGAGCATAAAAACTATGTTAAAAATTGTGATATTAAACGATCTGCAATAGCTAACCATTGTTGGTCTGAAAGTCAGTTTTAATTTTTCGGAAGGTGCGATAATTCAGAAATGCACATCAATTTACGACCTAAATTTCTGGGAAGCTTATTACATATGGAAAAATTCGAGCAGCTTGGTTAATGATTTGTCCAGTACACCAAATTTTCCAAATGTCTGGCTACCTTTCATTTAATTCATCCTCATTGCCCCCCCCCCTTTCTGGTTTTTTCTCTGCCGTACAACGCGTTTCAAACGTCTGGCTGCGTTTCGCTTAGTTCATTCTCTTCGTCCCCCCTCCTTTATTCGCCTCCACACTTAAACTTTCCCGGTCGGCGGAGTGTTCCTATTGGTCTCTCTGTCACGTGTGTTTCCTCGTCTCCGCTGTTGTTTTGAAAAATTCAACGCCATTTCATCTAGCCGCGGGGCGAGAGATGGCAGGCAAGCGGTCATGGCCTAGGAGTTTTTAATTCATTTTTACCTTTTGAGTTGGCACTGAAGATGGAGCTTAAGGGCTCTGAAACAGCTGTTTGCCATTGGAAATTATTTTAATTTGTGCTAATTTAACGTTGCACATTTATTTTTAATATAAATGAAATATTATACTTTCAATGTGTTGATATTCTATATTACTTTAAAGTAAGATTTCGTCATAGAACATAAATTTGCAACTGTGGAAAGATGAACTTGAATGTTCTAAAATATATTTTTAATGTAATTCATTCAAATAATTAATAGAACTTCGCATTTACAAGAGGAAATAGTAGAGAGGAAACCATTCAGAAATCTTATCGTATCTCGTATGAATTGTTATGCTTTTAAAATCAATCTTCCGCTTTTTAGAAAATCATTTTTTTTTCAAATCACTTTACTTGATAATTCTATTAAATCTTTTTTTAGGAGTCTTTATTATTAACTTGCTTCTTTTTTTAATGAGGGACTAAAAAATAAAATTCAATTTTCTGATTTTCAGAGAGATAATCGTGAATATGTTTTGAATTGAAATGTTGTCAGATTGAATAGATTATTCTGATGAGACCATTATGAAAATCTTTTCTTTAGAAATTAAATCTACCTCCGATCATTAACTTTATTAAAGTATGTGTTACATTTATTCTTATAGCTATAGACTATTTATCACGTTTTTGATATGTTAATTTTCTATATGTGTGTAAGTTATTTGACAGAGAATATAAAATTGCAACTGTCAAAACCTGATCTTGTTATTTTAATGCAACTGCTCTTAAGGTTTTCGTGTCTACCATACTAATAATAGTCCATGTCTTTACATTCATTATGGTTTTATCTTTACATTTATTTTTGTTATTGTTTGTTTCTCATAATGCTAGTATATGTATTTACATTTACTTTTATCATTTCATTTATGTTTGAGAATTAACACATTAAACAAAGGAAAACTTGCCTAAATGCATTTAATTAATTTAACAGAATCATACTAATATGTAAAGACAACGTAGGAATTGTAATTTTTTCAACTGGGTGAAAAAGTGTTCTGGCCGAGATTTGAACACAGGACTTTGACTTAATCTGCCCTTAGTTCTCTATGTACCATTGCTGAGATTTTTAAATGAAACGCATGTTTCATTCTTTTTATTTAACAATAGGGAGTAATTGTTCTCACTTGTAAAACGACATTTACCAAGTGTCTTCAGGATTTTTTCGAGAGCTTTTTGCTATTTAATATTGCAAAAAATAAATATAGTCGGAAGATTATGGTAAATGACATAATAGTTAAATTTCAGTAAAACTGATTTTTTGTCATTTGGACAGCTGCTTTTAATCTTTAAAATCTAATAGGAATTTTACCATAAAATTACAAGAATACTCCAAACCCATAAGATTAATATTATTCTTTAGAATAAATCCATAACTTTTTCATATGCAAGCGAAAACTAACAGGCAGTTTTATCATATTTCTTCTGAATTTTTATTATTTGTAAATCAATCTCCCGCTTTTTAGAAGTCATTCTTTAAAGTCATTTTATTCGACAACTCTATTTAAAATTTTTACTATCTATTATTATTCACTCTCTTCTCCGCTTAATGGGAGAGGCCGATGTAAATTTCACTTTCTCTGATTATAAGGGAGATAGATACTCGTGACTGGGTTTCCATTTCTTTGATGGCAGATTGAATTTTTTAAACAAATCTGGCCCATTATGCAAAAATTTTCTTTAAAAATAAAATCTGCTTCCGATTATTAATTCTGTTGAAATGTATGTTACTTTTACTCATACGGCTATTAGTGAGTTTTCTAACTACTATTATTCTTATGCCCGTGTGCAATTTTATGATTAAGTATTGTGAGTGGTTTCATTATTTTCCTTATGTATTGTAGATTAAGAAAAGTAATGGTGGACATCCGGGACCCATGACTAAGGAGGGGGAGGGGAGGGGGAAGGGCTGAAGGAAGAAGGAGAAAAAAATATTTTTTCTGTTTCAATAAAATATATGTATATATATTAATGCTTAAAACTGTTTTATAGAATGAGAAAAGTGATGGTGGCCATCCGGGACCCTCGGTTAGCGAGGCGGAGAGGAGGAGAAAGGGTTGAAATGGGGGAGAAAAAGTATTTTTTCTGTTTCAATTAAACATATGTACATATATTAATGTTTAAAACTGTTTTATAGAATGAAAAAAGCGATGGTGGACATCCGGGACACGCGATTGGGGAGGGGGAGGGAGGGGAAAGGGTTGAAGGGGGGAAGAATTTTTTTTTCTGTTTCAATTAAATATATGTATATATATTAATGTTTAAAGTTGTTTTATGGAATGAGAAAAGAGATGATGGACATCCGGGACCCACGACTGGGGAAGGGGAGGGGAAAGGGTTGAAAGGGGAAAGAAAAAAGTATTATTTTCTTTTTTCAATTAAACATACGTACATATATTACTGTTTAAAACTGTTTTATAGAATGAAAAAAGCGGTGGTGGGCATCCGGGACCCGCGACTGGGGAGGGGGAGGGAGGAGAAAGGGTTGAAGGGAGGAAGTAAAAAAACTATTTTCTGTGTTTCAATAAAACATATGTATATATATTAATGTTTAAAACTGTCTTATAGAATGAGAAAAGCGATGATGGGCATTCGGACCCGCGACTGGGCAGGGGGAGGGAGAGGAGAGGTTAAAGGGTTGAAGGGAGGAAAAAAAAATCTGTTTCAATAAAATATATGTAAATATATTAATTTTTAAAACTGTTTTATGGAATGAGAAAAGCGTTGGTGGACATCCGGGACCTGCGACTGTCAAAGTATGAAAAACACACATCAAAATATGATAAACAACTTTGTTTATTCTGTGTTGGAACAGAAACTAGAAAACATCCACTTCATCATGTATCATATGATACGGGATGTTCTAATTTGAGAGAAGCAGTCGAACTACGTGGAAATAATACTTCGAGGCTTAGCGAGTGTATCAACCCAAACGACGCCCATGCTTTTGACAATTTGTATCATAGAATCTGCTGGACTAGAAATGTTACACATGTGATTCGTACAAATAAATTCTATGAACAACACGATGAAAGTTTAGCAGCTACGGTAACGTCAGAAACTGAATTTCTCTGTATGTTGGAAGATTTTCTTACTCAAGTAAATGTTACAAGTATGGCCGATTTGCATAACACTTACATTAATGTCTGTTTTTCTAATGGCGTTGATCGATCAACACGGCTTAAATCAAGAAGGAAATTAAAGGTTTTTCTTGCAGAAGAAGTTCTCGGTGTTGCGTTTTCTGTGCCTAGACAAAAAAAATGAATCTGAACGTGTATTTTAAAAAGAAACTAAACATATTGGTATTGGGAAACTGGAAGATGATACCCCAGATGAACAATTCAAGGTACTTCTTTCTGCAGTTAAAATATTACGAAAAGCACCTTTGAACGCAAAGCGTTGGACATTTGAAGGAAATTTAAATACTGATACTTAGCAAAAATCTGAATTATTGACTATTTTCATTAAATGGTGTCTGTTTGGAAAGGGTCGAGGCTAACAAAAAAGACAGGCTACCGCGGTGCATTCCAGTAATCTTTTTTTACAGACCACTAGAGTAACGTGATGCTCTTTTCGTACACTTGCATTGGTGCATTCGAGCATCACGTGACTCCCGCGGTCTGTAAAAAAAGATACGCGTAAAGCACCGCGGTAGCCTTTCTTTTTCGTTAGCCTCGGAAAAGGTGATATGACGTCAGAGAAAAAACGTGTGAATGAAGTTGAAGATCGGGCTAATCGTTTGTATCATACACTAATATTTGGCTGGTTATCTGATTACCGGGCTTCAAAATCCAAATCAAAAGTAAGCAAGCATACACGTGAACTTCCAGTGCAAGTTTTCACTGGTTTATCAGTTTATCAGTTGACTCGTAGCTCTAATCTTGTGAATTTTATTCATTCACTAGGCCTCTCGTATCTGGAAAATATTAAATAGTGCTAAGTCTGTAGCGGTTAAAATAAATGCTAATGAAGAAGTTTACTTGCCACCGGACATAATGAAAGGTGCGTTCACTCATTTTGCTATTGATAACATGGATTTTCAAGAAGACACTCCTGATAGTCGGAATACTCTTCACGGAACAGTAGAGGTTATTTACCAAACTATTGAAGAAGGCGATGTAACTGAAGATCTTAAACTGGTTTCTGATGAAGAAAATGTTGATATTCCAGACAAAATTTACCCAGCCCTAGAATATTCGCTTCCCAAGGGCACCGCAAAGTACAACAATGAGTATTGATATTCCATCATCACATAAGACACTATACCTTACAAATTCAATAGTGCAAGATCTTGTATGGATGATATATTCCACTTAGTTCGACTGCTTCTTTCAAATTAGAACTTCCTGTATCATATGAGACATGATGAAGTGGATGTTTTCTTGTTTCTTTTCCATCACAGAAAAAGCACAGTTGTTTATCATGTGTGTTGAGCTCGAGTAAATGGTTTTGAAGTACAAGCTTCTTCAAAAATCATTAAATCTGCTTCATTTTGCATCTTCAAATAGCATCTTTCTACAGTTTGCCATTTTTTCTTATGAGTCAGTGATATGTAACAAGTTAGATGCCAGTTCACTCGAAGCTGTTGTATATTTTCTACTGAAGCATCACCACATAAATTGTCCAGTATCTGTACAATTGTATGAAACGATGATATATTCCACTTATTCCACTTAAATTTTGTATCATATTGCTCATCTTTCCATTTTAAAAATTTAATTATTGTCTTTGATAGTTTTTTCTCAAGCACTTTAAAAAAAAAATCACCACTTTCTCTTTTACACAGTATACAAACATCATTACATTTTTTTCTCTTGGATGGTTCTCCTCTTTCTAAGACTCCATTTTGTTAATAATTCTTCTTTGTATTCAGTACTTACCTGCAACAAAAAGATTTTAGTGTCAAAATCTTTTTGAAGATTTTAGTGATGAAAAATTTTAAGTGTCAAAATGACATAATTTTAGACTTCAGTTTTAGACAGGTATGCCATTAAGTATCTGTAAATTTTTGGAATACCATAATATAATGATAAACTTTATGATTCTTATGACATAAAAATTTATACCAACACTAAAAAAAAATTAACTCTCCCCACTCAAACTCCTCTTGAACCCTCTTGTTGTGGGCCCAGGTAACATCAATTAAATTTTAAAATATTTTAAACATTAACTATACATTCAACTAAAACAACTACATCAAAATATTTGGTTTTAGCTTCTTCCTTTCAAACACTGTCATTCCCACCGAGGTAGAGTGTCCGGCATGTCCATCATTTCTTTTCTCATTCTATAAAATAGTTTTAAACATTAATATACATACATATATTTTATTGAAAAAGAAAAAAAAAAGCATTCCTCCCTTAAACCTTTTTTTTCCCTCCTTACAGAATTTTTTTTTTTTCCTCCTTCCTTCAACCGGTGCCTCCGAGATGACGCTGTGTGTCCTGAACCGGGCCTGTTACAAGTATTAGTGACGTCACAATAGTGATCCACTTTGGTCAATGTATCGCAGCAGAAAGATGTAATAAAAAGAGCATTTCCGCTCTTATAATTTGTGATTACATAAATAATATTAAATTTCATAATCGTGAAATAAAAGGGAATTAATACACTTGTTTTATTAAAGGAAATTAAAAGTTTTAAATTAAAAAAAATGCTAAGATTAATAAATCAGATTGAACCCATTGACTTACCTTTTCCTAAACACATTATTTTAAAATAAATATACGTACAAAAAATATAATAAATCTACCAAAAACTTTACAAGATCAATCCCATTCCTCCCTTTTACAACTACATACCATAATTTAACCACCAAAACACAATAAATGTCAATTTAAATAGAGAAATCGATATTTTTTAACTATAGAGACCTTGGGACTTTTTTTTAACGCTTTGGCGTAATCCGGGCTTCAGAAAGTTAGATATGTTTTAAAATTATACACATAATTATGAAAACAAACCTAATGAACTTTTATGTTTATTTATATATAAAAAATTATTTATATATACAATTCTGTTCTACCTGCATATAAAAAGAGATAAATGGCTTCTTTATATTAAATAAATTATATAAATATTGAAAAAAAATACTTATTTATATGAAACTACGAATAGGTTGCCCGAAAATATGTTGTTAACTTTCCTTCTCTCGCCATAAGCCCTTTTCGGTACTTTTCGGTTAGCCGGGCGCCAGTGATACATGTACATATATATATATATATATATATATATATATATATATATATTAATTCATACATATATGTGTGTATATATATGTGTGTGTAGATATATGTGTATATATATATATATATGTATGTGTGTGTGTGTGTGTGTGTGTGTGTGTGTGTGTGTGTGTATGTATATATATCACTGGCGCCCGGCTAACCGAAAAGTACCCAATTTTCTGTCTTAACTTTGTAACTGATTTGTAATATTTTAAAAATTGTCTATTTCTTGTACTTGGGTCTAGGAACTAATAACCACTCAAATTAACTTATCAAAAGATTTATTTTCATAATATATTTGTACACTTAAGTTAGCTAAAATGTTAAATGGAACTACGTAGAACTACTAAGTTGTGTATATCAGTCACTTTTAATTTTATAAACAAAGCACACTCACTTCTAACTAAATGTATCCAGATTTCATTTAATTTATTACAGTATTTCTTTCAAAATCATTTTTTAAACTGTTTATCGTCTGCTTCTTTTATTTATTTAATTTTTTCTAAAGATCATTTGACTCTTTTCGATTTGGAAGTACAAATTCATTCAAATATGCCAGAATATTTCCATTACAGTAGGCTAGACATTTGTTGTTAGGGTTTTTTTTCTCTGAACAAATTCAATACCATCATATTAATTCTAGCTTCACGAATTATGAAACGTATATAGAAACATTTAATACAGACCACTTCTGTTGAAATATAAGTAAAATTATCACAAGGTAATTTTCGTAGCTAAAATTTCTTCTTTTCATTATCAGTAGCGAATTTGAAGACTTAGATTAGAAACTAGGAGCACAACATTTTTTTCTCATTATTTTATAGATAAAATCTACACTTTCTTTAATAATTATAATCAATAATTATTGATAGCATTATAATTTAAATACACTGAAAAATATTATTAATTACTATATAAAACAATAAATAAAATCAAAATACTATCGTAAACAATCCGTACAAACGAACAAAGTACATGAAAAATTTTAAGTTATTATGGATCACTGTTTTGACGTCAGCAGGTTGTGACGTCACTTGTAGCAGGCCCGGTTCGGGACACACAGCGTCATCTCGGAGGCACCGCTTCAACCCTTTTACCTCCCCTTCCCCAGTCGCGGGACCCGGATGTACATCAATTTATGCAACCATTGTTTTCTTTCACAATTTATGTAAGACCCCTGAAACGCAATCATCCGACATGATTCTTCAGCTTTGCGAACTCATATCGAAATATGGTTAAAGTTAGCATTTATATATTTTCATATCTCTTCGATTTTTATGATAAAATGCTGAACTTTTGTACCATTAAAAAGCACAATTATTATTTATTTATGCAATCATTTTTTTTTTATAATTTGTGTACGACTCTTGAAACACTATCAACTGACATGATTTTTCAGCTTTGCGAACTCATATCGAAAAGTGTTTAAAGTCAGCATTTATGTATTTTCATATCTTAGCGAATTTTTCTGATAAAATGCTGAAATTTTATACATGATCTTATTAGTGTATTGGGCACATTCTACTCATTGGGAAATATTTTGTACGGTGCCGTATACAAATTTAAATTTTGTATTTCTTTAAAATATTTAATCCCTTCAAAAATTTAATCGATTTCATAAAATTCTGTACCCTTTTTTTTACTCAACTTTGTAATTTATAATATATGGTCTGTGGTCACTATTTAAAGAATAGAAGCCGAGATCAATGTTTTTGGGATCCCCTGTTTAGTAGTTTAAGCCTCTTGGGGGTGGAAGTATGTTGGCCTTTCTCTTTTGTTGCTTTCTATGCCCAAGTGTTATAACTGCCTCTACAAAGAAGGAATTACAAAGACTGTTTTTATTGTAATTCGGTCTATTGATTCGACCATAAAAAACTAGTTACAGCGAAAACAAAGGGCAATGAAAAGTGTATATCTGAACAATATTTTTACACAAAAATATAATTTCAGAATTTCCTTTATAAGAAATAAAAGTTAAATTTTCAAGTATCCCATTTAATATTTCATTATGAATTCGCGACATGTAAGTTTAAGAAATATAACTTCGAATAGAAACTTGTTTGAATAATTCATTTCATTCTTTTCCCAGTTTCGTAGATTGAATTAATTTTCTTTGAGATTTTGTATTCTATTTTATCTATATTTATATTTGAGATGTTACGATAAATTTGTTTATTGTTTTTATTTTGAAGAAGAAATTTTATTTTTGCTCAAATTTTATAATATACACTAGCTGGTGTAACAATCCAATGCGTTTCATATTCACGGCGTGAGATCAATCTATTTTTGTGAAAAAAAAATCTTTTTTAATTATACATTTAGAAAATATTTATAATGTTATATTTATAAACAAGAAATCATGCTTACATGCATATGAACTGAAAATTTTGAAAAATGCCTTTTGCAAATTAACATGATTTTTTTTTATTATTATTACAGATCTTTCATAATAAAATGGCGACATACGGACATACGTATAAATAGAATACCATTGGCCGTGATGATTTTGGATAAAAATGTCGAGAGCTTACCATTATTGCTAAGAAAATATTTGTTTACTTGTCTAAATCGTTTAAGTGTGTTTTCTTAGGCAAGTAACACCAAATTCTGTAGTGTGGGTTCCTATGATTCCGACAAACACTTTTAATCTGAGGGCCCAGTGTGTATGTTTAGTCTCCTTGCTTATGAGTCCACGTTCTATCACAGTCTATTTATGTACGTCTTAAACAAATTTAGAAAATATTTCATACGCATCGATAATATTGAAATCTTTGAACTTTTTGATAATAAATTTTAGTAAATGTGGAGTAAGTCATATGAATATTCGGTACTTTCGTGTTATAGCGACCCTCAAGTTTGAATCGCTAAACGACCAAGCTTTATCGTCAAATTATAAAGCACATAGGACATTATAATAACTAGACTAGGGCATCCAACCAGGGTTTCTCGGGATAGAGAATATAGATGAAAACCATTTATTTTTTGTATTAGATTTTTTACATTAAATAAATTTTTTTTAGATTGCTCCCTAACAGCACCAAAGAGCATTTTTAATATGAAATATGTCAATTATATGTTCAAATAAATTTTAGAAATGTATAAAAAGCGATAATTTCGGATTGACCTCGTGCCAGAAGTTAATATCTGAAGAAATCGCTAAAAATTTCGTTATCTGCAGCAGTTTTTTTTTATTCTGATAATTTCTGTGGTTTTAAGCGCTTACTTCAATTAAATGTCTGTTAAATTTGTGTTTATTTATACTATTTTATTTACTGCTTAATGAAGTTTTATATTTCGTTATGGAATATAAGCTGTAAACAAATGCTGAAATTTTTATATTGTTTAAAGTGCAAACGAATTAATATTTAGCAATCGTCTGCAAGCGATTGAGATTAGATTATTTTTTTTTAATCCTGCTTGAAGCTTAATTTAAATGCTATAATAAATGAGTAAATTGCTATACAGTTTTCAAACAAATTGGATTTGAAAGTAGACTTTATTCCCTATATAACGGTGTAAAAATTTAAAATGTGCAATGTTTAGAAATAAAAAAAATGCAGTAACAAAAATCACTTAACAAGAATTTCATCGTCAAAATATAAAACCGTTGCCATTCTCAAAATGACGTCAGCGTTACGCACGGACACCTTTGACCTTTATACTATAGATACAGGATGTAGATAACATTTCGTGACGTATATGGCCAAGTTATAGTCATATATGGCAAAGTAACAGTCATATATTTCGCATAAATCGTGTATATACATGACATGGTGTATAACACGAATATGATGTATATATGACATATAAGACGTAAATAAAATGTATATAATGACGTATATGTCACATATATCAGCGTTTGGAGTATATATATGCGCTTATAAGGTGCATATTTAATATGCATCTTATATGCAACTTATATGCGATGATCTTAGCGAAATTGTAGCTGCAACCTTGGTATAATCATAAATGTGCGGGCCGCTATAACATAAAAGTACCGAATATTCTTTACATTAAATTTTTTAATGTAAACTAAAAATCCTTAAATCGATTTATTAGTACAAAACAAAAACAAATGTAGATGTTTATCATTTCGAATAGTAGACGAAATCCAATTATTTACATTTTCCTTTCTTTCTTTTTGACAAAAAATAGTGCAATACAGTTTCAATCTTTACAGAAATTTCGTTAAAAGTTACAAAAAAAATTAATATCTCCGAAATTAATTGCAATTTTAAAATTTTGAGAGCTTATGTGACAGCTTTCGGATGTATGGGGCTAACTGGTGTTAATTTTATAGCACTGCGTTCTACATACTAGAAGGAGAAGTTCTGAAATACAAACATACAGTCAGATTTAAATACAGGGAATTTGCATGAGAAGAGAGTATACACTGTTTGAATGATTAAAACTTTAGTTTTTATTCACATATAATTAATATTTAAATTTAAAAAGAATCTAAAATGTATAACTTTTCTTAAAAATATAATGTATAACTTTTCCACCCACCGTAGATGTTCAAAATTATTATCATTCTGGTTAATACGCTGCTGATATCAGTGTGGACTATTTATTCACAAACTTCAACAAACATTTCATTTGCTGTTGTGACGCATTTGTACTCAATTGTGGTTCCGGAACCTTGTCTGTGAACATCCATTTGTTTCAACCTTCTCTTTTACACGATCAATTGTAAGTCGCATTGGTGGATCTACCGGAAACTGCCTGCGATATTGTCTTTGTACACCTGCTACATTTTCATACTTCCAGTAACATTTTATAAAAAAATTTCTTTTCCAAAAGTTAATCTTGGTTCACTCATTATTTTCCATTAATTACACCCAGAATCCTTGGTATTGGGCTACCAAAGAAAACTGTAGAAATGTTACATCACATAGCGATATGGTAAAATTATTTGGTCAGTAATTTTATGCTAGCAATTGTTATTGCATCTATTATCACATTAATAAAAAAAATTCAGACATAATTAATTCAATGGATAGAAAGGAAATTATAAGGCGGAATTTGTGTATTCGCTTAACTATGTTGTCTTATTCGTTACAAAATATTTACAACAAATGATTTTGCGGCATAGTTATGAAACCCTGAAATGAAAAAAAAAAATAACACAGAATTTCTTTGAACTACACCATTATCCACAACCATTTCTGGTATTTGAGATTTAAAACTTTTCGTGAAATCTATCAAAATTAGTTAAAAATCGCCAGACCATGTCGAGAACGTTCAACAATTGGAAGTATTTCAAAATAGTAGACGAAGTATATACTTCGTCATTTTAGCATAATAGTCAGGGAAATTTTCCCCCTCTTTAAAAACTAATATAAACTAAATGTGAATTTTTTGTAACGCAAAATTTCGATAAGTAAAAAAAAATATTTATTACTTCTGATATTTGATATTTTTCCTATGTGTATCAATTACTCTGTATTTGACATAGCTAATGTGTAATACGATTTGTGTTTGTTACATTTAATAAAGAAATAATTGAAAATTTCCCATACATTGTTATACATAACATTATTCCAATCTTATATCGAGGTTTTACAATAAGATCCTGTGAATATGGAATTATATCATTGTTATAAAAATACACATTTACACAAATAATGAACGATATAAAACCACACTGACATTAAAGACCTTTACGAAAAGTATGAAATGAGGCATAATTCTTGAAAGATATTACACATACATTCATATACATTTAAAATGTGTAATACATTACTAGTAAGACGTATGTATTTATTTAACTTTTTAATGAATGCTAAAAAGAAACTTTACAAAAAATGTTTTCTATGTGATAAACATATAATAATAATAAAATATTTAAACACGATCGTCGAATTTCGTTCCAGATAAAAGTTTTGGATTCCTCCTATTCAATGTTAAATCTGTATAAAATAAAACAACTGTATATATTTTATTTTCAGGAGAAGTAAATACCCTTTCCAGCTTAAAAAAAAAAAATTCACAAGTTTCAAAATACCTTCGGCGATAGTTTACTTCTTTTTTGAAAATAAATGTTTCTTTAATGGAATCGTTATATCTTCATAATATATATGTACGTATTGGAAAATAAGAAACTTCTTACTAAGTGAAATATCTTTCTTCATTATTATAAAAGCTTTGAAAATGAAATGGCTTACATAATAAAATTTTATACCTCATTAGATATAATATCCAGATGATGGAATAACTATTCATATAATAATATATATGCATCGATTCAGAACTCCTTTTCTACCGTTAATGATCATAATAAATTGCATATGAATTTTTTAATAATTCTCTTAATGCAATGCTTTTTATGCGATACGTATAAACATATTTATAATTAGTGAAGTTTTAAATATTATAAATATTTGTCAATAACTTAAGATAAACAAGACTGGAAAATCATGCGTCAAGCATAGATTACGAAACACTTTCCAACACATCAAGAAAACAGTAACGAAACTTCACCGTTAAGTAAGGTGAAATATATTAAATAATTTCGGAAACATCTAACACATTTAAAACTCCAGTTTTAGCATTTATCTTCCATAGTAGAAAATAACTCAAATTTTATAGTTCAGCCCTGTATATTACCTATGGACGGATAGATACTACATAGCATGATATAATTTAGTTAAGTTAAAAAATTCACATATGGAAATTTTCGACAGTCGATGGAAATTCACTCGAAGTCTTTTGTACACCCCTGTATATTATCTAAAGTGTTTTGTACACGCCACATATTAAACTAAAATTTAATACAGGTAAAAAATGCATAAGGCAACTTAAAAGTAACTTACAGCAGTTACCAAACATAAACGACAATGTATCTTTTTCTTTGCGTAGCCCTGTATATGAATTTATTTATATTCAACAAACTTCTATTATACGAGTAGTAATTTTCCAATTGGACGAAAAATGTCCGGGCCAGGATTCGAACCTGGGATCGCTTGGCTGAAGCCGCCACGCTCTACCACTGAGCTATCCCGGTAAACGTCTATTAGTCTATTAAATATAGTTGAGCAGGAAAATGCGAAACACAATTAAAAATATCATTAAGCAATTTACTCTCACAGTTAGTAATACTTAAGAATTCCTTTGTGTAACGCCTGTATATGATCAAGAAAATATATACACACCACGTACTTTGCAAACATTTAGTCAAACATAAAAATCCAAACCAAAATTAAAAACGCACTTATCACACATAGACTGCAAATATTGAACAAAGACTGTAACCGATTATTTTGTGTGTCCGTGTAAATAAATGATAGATTCAATGCACACCATACTATTCGGTGAGTAATTTATAGTGCATCTCACTAATACTTATAATCTTCATTATGTTTTAAATATTGATACAACGCTAATTACATTGCAAACGATTTTATCTTGTAGCACATTGTATGACAGAATTATTTTGTGTGATCTTGTAAATGAATAACAAATACTTTGTACACCATATTTTATAAAAAGCATGCGTCAGTGCGCTATATAATTGTATATCAATTTCATCATGTTTCGAATGGCGTAACATCATTAAAATGCACTTGAAACGATTTTATCCCATTGACCGTAATGTAACTGAATACTTTTGATTGTCCCTGTACATGAACTATATATGCTACACACTTCATTTTCAATAGAGCCAATTGCATACAAAAATTTAAGGTCAATCCGAGTATATTTACGAGAGTTAGAGCATGGCAGATGGCACACAAACCGAAGTCATAAACACTTTTCAACTAGGTTGGAAAGTGTTAAACATTGTAAGAATCACACGATAGCTACTATCTAAGGTTATTTAAAAAACTAATACAAATTATTATTTTTTATCAATTGACAAAACAATTTTACATTTATTTTTTTAAATAACAAATTTATGTTGTGATAGACAATGGTTGTGTCGGAATGATTTTGGTATAATTTGAGGATTGACGCTAGAAGAATTGAATTTAACGAGTTCTTTGATGGCAGATTTTCAGTGAATACAATGTTTAAGCATAAAAAAATAATTCACATGCAAATGAACTCTATTGGAAATCATACACGACCCCTTTGCAAAGACTCCATATAGATTTACTCCCATCCTATTATGAATAAAACTTTTTTCTTTTTTTTACTTGTGGTTGAAACTAATAGCAAATGGCCGTATGTTTTTGTTGATCTTTATATGGCAACACATTATACTATTACTTGTCTTCGTTGGTTTTTGCCAGATACGTGTGTAAAATATCTCTATCACATAACTATCCATAATTTACTTCTGAAAAATTTAAGAATTTTTTTTCAAAACCATTGTCTAAAATTAGTGTTCCATATCATGGCTTAGCAGAACGACATGCACGGACTTTCAAACGTGAATTAAACTCTTTCGCTTCAGAATCTTGTAATTCACAAAAGGAAAAAAAATCTGCATTTTACAGTATATAAATATGCTTCAAGTTACAAAGGCGGAGCATCCTGCATCTTAAAGCGTCATATAGGCTTCACATAGGCTGACACACGCAACACTTAACACTTGAAATTTGGAAAAACTTTGAACATTTGTTTTAACGAAACAATATTTAAGATGTTTTCAACCACAAATCGATGTTATTTTCACATAATTCTGCGTGAACTTTTAAAACAATACTTCCGCTTTTAAAATAAAAATGATTAGAAATATTTTTATACTTGTTTTCATTGAGATTCGATAGTGTGCAATATAAAAACATGAACCATTGTACGGTTTGAAATAGCAACATATTTTTGTTCTAAAAAATATTTTAAGATATGTAATGTATTATTTATAATTAGATTGATTTTTGTGTCACATTTTCGTTCTAATAAAAGTTTTCTTTAAAATATGTAAACTCTTTTTTAATTAGTTGGATTTTGAAATCTATTTTATGAAGTTAGATAATTAAACATGATAATCTTTTTCATTCTGGATCACTAAAACTATAATTTTGTCGATTTTATTAACTTAAGAATTTTGTAAGGGAGAGTATTTTATGTTAATTTTTTTAAACATACGTGTATAAAAACGGGTAATACCCTAGAGAGATATATTTTTTTTTCGATTCACTCAATGACGTCAAGAATTTAACTTAATTATTTGCTGATATTTCTTGAACGTCTTCATGTTTGTTAAGTTATGAAAGTTCTGCAAAAGTTTACCAAAGATAAATTATTTCACAACCTTTTTTTAAATCCCATTTTTTTGGTTTATTTAAGTAAATATTGAATAAAAATGTTGAAATTTTAAAATAAGTAGCAATGTATGAATTCCATGCGATATGTTTTTCACCCATATTTTTCAGTAGCACTAAACATTATTTCAATCGATTCAAGATAATTGAAGTCATTTATAAATCATATTTTTTAATTATTTTAATTATTTGTAATGAATGCTTTATATACAATATTTCTTCAAAAATAATAAGTAGTCTTCAAAAGTAATTTATTTTCAAAAATATGTTTAAAATATTTAATATAAAAGTTCTTGAAATCCAATTTATTCATTGACGTATAAGAGTATTATTTATATAAAGAAATCAATTTATATAAAAGCGTCCTAGTTCAGATTATGCTATTTCATTTACCCCGAAAACCACTTTTATATTTCATACAACCTCATTTTTATTCATACTTGTATCATTATAAATATTATTGAAGTGGTATTTAACAAATATTTAATAACGAAAGATTGATAAATATAAAATACTTAGAAGATAATAAAAGAATTTGTTTCTGTTAGATAAACAAACAAAATGTTATTCCTTCATTTTTGATATTTTTTAAAGGACTTGTATTCAGAATAATAATAAAAATAATAAATATGTACCATAAAAAAATTGAAAAAAAAAATGTGATGGA
Organism: Maratus michaelseni; assembly: GCA_963931845.1. Classification (NCBI taxonomy): domain Eukaryota; kingdom Metazoa; phylum Arthropoda; class Arachnida; order Araneae; family Salticidae; genus Maratus; species Maratus michaelseni. Next base: position 247,820,004 of record OZ007589.1, read on the forward strand.
GCTCATATGACTCAAAGTATATTTTGAAAGACTTAGTTTATATATAAACTATAGATAATATAGAATTCTTTTCAAGTTATGCTTCACGATGTATAGCTAAGGATTCAATTTCTGCTTTAAAAAGAAATAAAAATGTTTAGAAGATGATTTGTTAAAAAGTGAAATAACGTAAAGAAACTATAAAAATGTAATGTAAAGATATCTCAAAAATGCAATGTGTACCGAGAAATAGAAATACTAAGATTCAAATGTTTTGATTAGGGTCATAGGCAGAGATATGAAGTACTGCGTAACAGGTAGCGAAACGAAAATATTTGCTGCTTTTTCTAGTAGTTTATAGTAGTTAAATTTTTTGAAAAAATATAATGTAGTCGTGATACAAGAGATTACTAGTTTGTAGTGAGCAATTACAGTACTTTTAACATTATTTCGAGGAGGAAAAAAAGCGTTATTTCACAAATCATGTAATCGTACCTTTTGTGCAAAATGTGTTCTGTGCAACGATTTGCGAACGTCAGTGACAAATCTCAGCAACAGTGTTTAACAACGCATCGTGTGGCGTCATAGAGTTTTACATTGCTACATGATTGTAAAACTAAGAGCTGAACCTCCAAAGTAATTTTCTTGCTGGCAACACTTGTCTATTAGCTCGTTATTAAGTCTTCATGTTTTAATGACGAGTCACCCTTTTTGAGATTGCTTTATGTATGAAAGATTATAATTTTTAATTTCTTCTATCTTTATAAGAAGAAATGATTGGATTCATGAAAAGTTTTCGATCCGGTTTTCGGCGGATTCATACGTTTTAGAAAGTCCTAAACACGATTTGATTTTTTTAGAAAACGCCTGTCTGTGAGTCTGTCTGTCTGTCTGTCAGTCTCTATGTAACAAAAATTTTGTAGGTACTCTGTCTGAAGAACTTAATAGCCAATACGGAATATAATACAATTTTATGATTAAGTTAGACCGTGATATAAATTGGTGCTCAGTAGTTTTTGGTGTAAATCGCCCAACAATTGGCTCTGCTTCATATTTTATAAGATTTCCGCAATAGAACTATCTTTTTGAAGTATTAACATGTCTGAAAAGAAGAAAGTCTTGTGATTGGCACATCCGACTAGTGTTATATTAGAGTAAATTAATATTGAATTGCCCTGTTTGGCATATAATGAGTATTTTAATGTTATCGAACAACAAGTCAAAGTTAATTACCTTACAGTTTGAAAATTTTGCCTATTTAAGAGGAAGGATGATATACAATCATTATGCAGATTCTGTAGATGAGCACTTTCATATCCAAGACTCATTTTCAGAATGTGACTTTCGAAAATGGAGACGAAAGATCTGTCATTAACCTGATAATGGTTTTTATAGAAACAGGTAAGGCCATGTTGCGTGGATATAGAAAACAGGAACCACTTGATACAGAAACGCAAAAAAAACATACCGAAAACAGAAGATATTTCTATCTTATAATCTATTATATAGAAAGAGCAATGTAGTCATACCTTCTTATATCGGTATCACTACAGGGATGATGACAGATTTTCTGTTTCAATTTTTGTAGGTGGATGTTCATCTTTTTCCGGCAGTTTCTTTTATGTTATTTTTCCTAAAATTAAAGCGCTCAATAATATCGCACTACTTTTTACTTTTATTCCAGACGCAATTTATCGAAGGGCCTCTGTACTTGCTCATAATTTTAAATGTAGATTTGAATTCTTACTAAAATCTGAAAGTAGCGAAGTAGTGGGTACTTATATTATTAGTTTGAGGTCGATAATTTTTTAAAACAGTATTTTTATTTATAGTTAAATAAATATTACATAAAGTAATCTGAGTTTACTCTAAAACAGAACTTCTTTTCTACAATTGATTATAGGTATACCGAGAATAAAATAAATTGATTTAAATGTTTCATGTTAAATTATTTTATGTATTTCTTTTATATTTGTAAGGTATTGACTACTCTCGTCACGTGAGTAGGCAATGTGTGAATGAGATCGTTTTGTCCATTAACCGACTATGTGCGTACAAGTTATAAAGGCTCTCTATCTTTCTTTAACTTTCGATGGACAGCTGAATCCCTGAAATTGTGAGTCGCCGTGTAATTTCAATTATGCAAATTTTCTGGAGCTGGTCGATCGACACTGAAGTATATAAGCAGCGAATTTTGACTTGAGTTCAGAGCTCAGGGGAGCTAGAGTAGACTTGGCCTGGGAAGTTTAATATTGCGACTTAGATTTCGATTTCGATTTAGCCTTGAGAACTCGCATCGAGTCTCAGGATTAAGAATTGGCTTTAGTATTTTTATACGGGAGTTTTATGCTATTGTAGATTGATTTTCAAGACTGTATCAGCGTTCAGTAAAAACTGGAGGATAAGAGTATTGGATCATGATTATATATTTAAAAGGTTAAGGTTTAATTATATTGTTGCAGTTTTGTTAAAGCTACAAGTTGTTAGCAAAAACTCTTTAGTTAATTTAAACTTTTAGGAAAATTTCGTGGAGCTCGCTCAAACCCCCTGCTAATTGTGTTAATAAACCAGTTTTTGGTTTTAAAACAGTTGTACTTATTTCCTCGTGCTCTACCACACCAGCGGACATTTTAATATGGCCGCTACATATTTAATTGTCCATTTTAAAAATGTTTTTGAGAGTTTTTGTTTATTTGTTTGTTTTATAGCAATTTCCCTGTTACTTGCTATCAATAGTTAAATATTTTTCATTCCATAATAGCATCAGGCAAGTGGCTCGGTGCAGTGAAAATGAATTCATTATGAAATTTGTTTTTCAAGTGTTTTAAGATTAAATTATGGTAAAAAAAAATTCCCTAATAAAGTTCATAGTTTTACTAATAACACAATATTTGAAGTAAGTTAATGAACTATTACAAATTAATACATGATATTAAATATTCCATTTTAATTGAATAATTTATTTTACATAACGTCCTTAAAATATGATTTCAAGAACTGACGAATTCTTATTGACACTATTTCAACTATTGTATAAATCAAAATAATTGTTAGATTCGACATAATAAAAGCGTAATAATAAGTAAATAATGAAGAGTATGTTTTGGCAATTGTTAAAATAAGTATTAATGTCTTGCTCTGTCGACGCTACAGGATTACAGTTAATTTTTTTCTTATTCCGTTAATTTTTAAACGCCTAGTTTAGTTTTTTTCAACTTTCACGGTAAAAGCCTCACTGATAGTTTCTAAAGTTATCATTTATTCTGAGATGTAGTGGCCAGTTCGTACAGAAACCCGTATATCACTGAACATGTATATCGTGTAATGGACTTCATTGCACTCTTATCTGTTGGGCTATTTCAAAGATCACGTGTACTAGTCCTTTCCGACGACGCACATAGGAGTATTTTATGAAAAATGTGGACAAAAATATTTTGTGAGCTATATCAAATTGAAATGTTGTGAAAGCTATTTAGAGCCATTATATATAATTTTGTAACAAAACATATAACTTTTTTTACGAATTTACAAAAAAATATTTGTTTTTTACAAAGTAAACTATATATTTAAAACAATTCAGAATAAACGTTTAGGATATTTAATAAAATATTCAGTTTTTTGCATATTTATAAAAAGTATTTTCTTTAACTTATCAGATTCATCTTCATCCTCATCTTCCTCTTTTTTTAGCTGTTGTCCGTATGGCGCTTCTGGGAGTAATAGTTCTATTGTTTCGCTAGAAAAGGGCTTGCTTTTTTTTCTTAGGCTTTGGTCTTGAACTACTTATAAAAGGATCAGAATTTAGTAAAAGTCTGTTCAAAACATCTTTATTATATTTCTCTCGAGAAAATCTTCAGGAAAAATTTTTCCTATTTTGGCGGAAATGTTTGTTTCTAGCTTCAGCAGCCTCCTCCGAAAGTTGGCCGATAGGTAATATTGCATGTTTAATTACTGTGGACCCATGTACTAAAACTTTATGTACAGTTGGTGACATTGGGTGCCACACATATAATTCGACATAAAGCTTTGCAGTTTCTTCGGTGTAATTTTCAAATTTCTTAACATCAATTCTATATCTACTTGACAGTGCCTCTAAAATTACTTTGAACCTTTTTATAAGGTCAAAATTTATTCCAGTGATTCGGGAAGCAGTATTGGGGTCCACAAAAAATCTTCTTGATACTTTTCCTCTTGCGTGTTGCCAAAACCTGCCTTGGGAATATCTACTAGACCCATTTCTTCTTTGAAACTATTTTGAATTCTTTTTTTTTTCTTGCCACAACATTTTTGTCTTCATTGATTCGCGCTTGCCACTTTTTAAAATGAATTTTTATATGACAAATGCAAAAGTGATTTAAAAAATCGAATCCGTGTATGAAGAATTGATAAACCGAATCTTAAGGCGATTTTCAGGATTCTTCTTCTCCAACATATTAAATTATTTTGAAGTTTCTCCTCATATGTAACATCTCATTGTTGATGAAGTACTTGTCGCAGCATTGCAAACCTTCGTATCTGCCATAGTAGGTATCAGCGTGTGTTTTACATATTATAAACTACCATTAGTAGTAGTCATTTCAATGTATTCAATTTCTTCATTAATAATATAGTTCGTTTCATGAACAAAACGAATGCGTATTGGCCTACTGAACCCTGTAGTGGAAGGTAGAGGGTTCTGCCACAAAATCTTTTATTGGTCTCCAACTTCTTCAGCCAATTTTATGTTAAGCCAATGTTCATTTACCTTAAGAAAGCAACTTTTTTCCCTATTTGGCAGTCTCCCATGTTTCTTTTAAAATCCGAATTGAAACGGCTTAACGAACGTTTTATTGATTCTTGTTCATCTACTGGGCATTTCGTCATTTCTATAACTTGCTTTCCATGAAACATTATTTTTCAGCTATTTTCTTATTAGAACAATCTTGCATCAAGTCAAACAGCAACTTTCTTGAAACATCTTTCGCTGTCACGGAAGTTTCTAAAAGAAAAATGAAGATTTTTCGTTTTCAAAATATCGTCATCTTCTGATACCATTTTTTTTATAAAAGGGTAAAAAAAAAATGGGGCAAATTGGGGCAAGATTTTATTTTATGAATATAACAAGGAACATCTAAATTTTATATTACAACAAAAAGTTTTGCCGGGAAAAGGGCGGAACGTATTTATAAATCACTAATAATTTTAAAGAACTAGTAAAAATCACACTTATTTTTAAAGATAAAACAATGTAGTTTTATTCATAATTACATTCATTTATAACTAAAACTAAATACAGTAATTTAAGCTACATACCTTACATTTCTTTGTCCATAAAGGGTTTTTTCAGATCTTTACTGTATACAACGATAAATGCAATTAAATTATGCGCTTCTCACAACAGCGCAGTGAAAAGAGACATCTGCGATTCACGACAGCTGTATTCAGACTGATAACGCGACGGGTAGTGTTACCGAACATTCCTAAGATAGTGTTTACGTGAAGCACCCACTACTAAGCTATACAAACAAATAAAGTATTGCAGTTTTTAACGAACTTCATTTTTCGACTTTTGTCCAGCTTTTTTTAGAAATACTCCTCTGTGCGAAGCGAAGTTACGTGACTTTCGACGCCGTATAACTAATATTTTTCTTAGCGTTTCAACTCATATTCTGCAAATTGTCCAGCATGAGATTAAATTTAGATTCCAGATTGTATTGCAGCTGCTAAAGAAAAGATTGCCCATACACGACAATTGTGCCTAAGGACAACTAATTGAGGGTTTTGGTTCATTTTGTGATGCAAAATAATCCTGGAGTGTTGTACACATATTATTCTTATCAATCATGAGCGCAAGGTGCCTTTTTGTACTAAAATAAAAGTTTCTGCGTAACTGTAAATGTAAGTAGAATTGATTTCACTGTGGCTGACTATTCTCCGATAACGCGTATGATTTTCGATGTCTACACATTAACTTTGCCACTAAGAGGCGTTTAAGCAACTTATTGAATAGCTCATACACACTTTACATTTTTATGACTTAGCGTTGTTGACTGATAATGACATCTTATAACGATTTCAAAACCAGTATTTTTGTGCATCCTACACCAGAATTTATATTGTATCCTTGTTTTACATTATTATATTACGGCCCCCAAAATGGATTTTTACCATGTACTGTTATTACGGCAAGTAAATAATAATAATATTGTATAAATATGTACCATTAATAAGATGCCACACAAAAAAGCGGTGAACAACATACTTAAATTTTGGCGATACTTTAGCACCTTTAAAACATGTTAACTACAGATGTATCAATGCGACGATCCGACGAATTAGTAGAATAAAATAAAATATGTGATAAGTATTTATCTACTACATTGTGAAATGCATTGAAAATACATATCATATAAAGTGAATCCCTCTGTTGACACGATATAGAACATATCTTGAATTGTAATCTGTAAAAACTAATTATAAAATTATTATTATGAGCTTTTATTATTAAACTATTTATAATTCGCTTTAATTAAAAAGAAATTTCTAACTAAAATTAATAATATCAAATGGTGTTTTCCCATTTAAATCTTTAAGAGACGACGGTGCATAAATGTGGCTATTTTGCTGCTTTGATGTCTATACTATTCTCCATACCAAAGAAACTGCTGTTTTGTCCATTATATGAAACAAATATCATCTTTGCTGTAGCATATATAGTTAGATTTTTACATATGAGTTTTACTATTTTTTATATTTTTTGTATAGCAAAATTTATAAATAATAAATTTAAAGAAAACAAAGTTTAAAAAGCTGTATATCTTTAAACTAATTTTAATCGGTAAATCTGTTTATTTATTTTGTGCTGCAATATTCTTTGTTTTCCTATTTGTGTAATGGTAGATTTAAAAACAGAATTCGCTTTACTGATGCTAGGTCATATAACTGTGACTGCGTTTCTAAATACACCAGTTGCAGAATGAATAGATTCATCACTCACTCGATGTTTGTTATGCAAATTAGTCTGTTGAAAACACAATCTGCTTTTGACCATAAATTTTGTACTTGTATGTATGTATATTGATATGTATGTATTGTTATGTATGTATTTTTATTCAAATGGATTTAAATTGAATATCAAGCTTTTGAATTGTCCATTTTCTCAGTTTAAGTAAAGTCATTTAAATGTTTCAGTAATATTATTTCGTTTAGGTTTTAACCTTTGAATAACGTTATGTTCAAAATTAATTAAAGTAATTCCATTTACAACTTTGACAATACTTCTAGAATTATATTCTGAAATACTGAAAAAAGGGAAAATGCTTTTTCAATAGGTGCATATACCTGAGAGAAACAAGATATAAATATTATTTACAAGAGAAAAAAAACATTACAAAAATTATTGATGAATGAAAATTAATTATTTTTTCATAAAATAATATAAGAAAGTTATACAGTATATTGGTATTTAAATTAATTCACAAATTTAGAATTAAATAAAAGCGCATATTCCTCGGGATATATAATGCATCATCACATGGATGTTTATTTATTATTATGCTCACAATGTTTGATTTCCAGTGAGATATCGCCCAGGGACACATGCTGTCAGTATTTTTAAATTATAATTAAATATTTCTTTAAAAAATAATAAGAATTTGCTGACATTTAAAGTTTGGCTGTTAATCGTAGTTAAAAAACATTTTCTAGAAATATGTTGCTAAAATTTTTTAACTGCAATTAACTTTCTAGTTTTAATGTCTGTATATTGCTACTGTTTTTAAAGAAATATTTATATACTGAAATGACAATAATTACAGTAAGGTATCAAAAGTATCGTAATTATATTTGGAACATATCCAAAATTCTAGATGAATTGAAATACACTAAATATCTCATCATCCAAAGTTAAGTTTTCAGCTGATAAACACAAACGTTTGCATAAAGACACAAAAACAACTAGTTATTAATAAGTAAAGAATTGATTAACCCTTAATTGCATAGTGATGTACATTTCCATAACTTTTTATTTAACTTTTAATAAATAAATCAACTTCTTCGCCACCACTATATTTATATAGAAATATTAATCCAATAAATTTCCCGTGAACTATGCTGCTGAACAAAGTTAAAAATCTATCTTCTGGTTAAAAATCTTTCTGGTGTCTAATATTTAATATATGTATAAAAAAACACAATTGTAAAATAAAAACTCATGCAAAGAAGGGATAAAATGTTAACAGCTAAGAAGATTTTTTTTTCTCTTTGCAAATACGTATTATAAAAATATGATACAAGTGATGCTTTTAGAGAAACAAATATTCGTACAACAAATTGAAATAATATAAAGAAAAGTGCAATTATTTTGTACTGTTTCGAACCATTTAGAGGTATAAATATTTATTTAATAAATATTGGATTATAAAGTGTTAGAAAAGACTTAGAAGGGGCAAAAAGTCTCGGTTTCTGCTAATTTCATAAACAAATTTTATTTTCAAATTCTATGTTTTGAAAAGGATTTATACTAAAAATATTACAATAATAATAATAATAAGATTTCCAATAAAAATAAAATATTCTTAAAAGTTTATCATGGAACTTGAATGGTTAGAAGAACATTTTGAAAGACTTTTCTAAGTACTTCTTTCCAATTTGGTCTTTCACGTTGAATAGTAAGAAATAAGATTTTTGCTATAAACAGAAATGAAAATGTTAATAAGATGATTTCGTAAAAACAAATATATAAACATACGATTTGAAAATAATTTAATAACATTATGTGTATTGTGAAATATATATGTTTGTACGAAAATTTTCACTCATTTTTGATTGGGATTATATATAACGTAAAAAAGTGATAAAAAAGTAATTTACGATCTAATATGGTACCTTACATAATTTGAAAATTAATATATTATAAATAATTGTGAATTTTTAAAGTATGTATCTTCTTTTCCTAGTATTTTCAAAAAACATCTATAAATTATTTTACATTTGCATATTATACTGAACTTAAATTGCAGTGATTGATTTTCAATAAACTTTGACTTTACAAAAAGTAGAAGTTGCATACGAATTTTGCATAAACGAACATTTATTTTTATTTTTGCTATTCATAAAATAAATAGTTAAAACTGTTGCCTTTTATGTGTGTAACGTTAAGATATCTGCTTTTAAAACACTTGCCGATTATACATAAGATAAGGTAATAAGCTTGATGTTTCTCAAATGAAAAATGGTTTCCACTCTTAAGGGAATACTAGCCCAATGTTTGTTTAAAAAATGCCTCTTACAGTTCATGATCTCAAGATGCAAAATCCTGAGTATATGCCAAAAGTTTTTTTTTTTTGGCTAAAAACAATTATATTTTATTACATTTAACTCCATCATACTGATTGGTAAACATATACGAACTAAAAAATTTTCCAACTGAGTGAAAAAGGTGCAAACCGAGCCCAAGTCCTTTGGCTTAAATTGCCAACGCTTATCAAATTGAGTGACAACCAACCGACATGTCTCACTCAGATAACATTTTGACAATAGTTTCTAATATGTAATATAGCCAGCTCAACAGAACGTACCGCATGTAATGAAACACAACTAAATGATGGATATAAGGATACACTTTATTATTTTTGACTCAATCATACTGATTGGTACAGATATCATATGAATTGTAATTTTTCCAACTGAGTGAAAAAGTGTCTAGGCCGGGATTAGAACCTAAAATCTTTGGTCTAATTTACCAACTGACGTCCCGTTGAGCTAGAACCGGCCGAAAAATCTTACTCATATATCCTTATTGGAAATAACACCTGGTCTGTCATATACACCGTTAAACAAAATATGAATATATGATGAAACTAACTGCAAAATCGTACAATAGGCAGAGCTTTGGCAATTTAAGCCAAAGTCCTAGGGTTAGACTCCAGAACTCGACACTTTTTCCCTCATTTAAAAAAAAATAATAATTCGCATGATATCGTTACCGATCAGTATTATTTAGTTAAAATTAATAATCTATGTATCTATTCTTTAAAGGTGTCTTATTATCTGCGATATATTCTGTTGAGATATCTACATGCAAGACCAGATTCTATTGCAAATCTCTGTCAGATGTATTGCTCGGTTGTTGCTCAATAGACAGAGTGTTGGCAATTTAAGCCAAAGTTCATGAGCGTAATATTAAGATATCTATATATTTAAAACGCTAAGCGTTTTGTTTCGACAATCCGTGAGAACAAACTACTACATCAAATTACATCATTCTTTTTTTAAATGAAAGATATTTGGTCACAGATTTGTTATCGTACATTCGTTTGTTCGAAAATTTAATTAATTAGCCGTAATCTTAAATTAAAATTTTACTTCTGCTTATGACGTCATAAAGACGGCAATCGGATTAACGCCCACTGTTGGGACGTACAGAATTTATTTTCTGAACCCAATGATTGCGAGCATAAAAAATAAATATTAAATATTAAAAGCACGTGACTTTTAGGCCGAATTTTTTAATTTGTAAGTTAAAATATAGTTAAAATGTTTAAGTATTTCGGTAAAAATATTTATCCGTGTGTTTTATAAGCAAATAAAAATTCATATTTACTGTGACGTCACGGAAATATTGTCCATTGGGTTCATTTTATCATTAAGCATTATAACTTTGTTGATGCCATTTTTTTCATTACAATTAAATGCAAAATATATTTTTATTTGTATGCATGGTGCTTAAGCATAAATGTACGTGTGAAAAGTTTGTACCGGTGAAAATGACGTTATGCTTAGCTTGAAATGCATTTTAACATTTATAAAACTAAAAAGAAAAATTTATATGATTGTGTCAACATGGCGTAATATTAACTGATATTTCAATTTTTAATTTTAAAGATTAGAACTGGAGCCTTTATTGGTTGCTTCATCTTGATTGCATACCTTGATTACATGTTACAAATTACTTTTTTTTAATTATAGGATTAAGTTATAGGAATTATAGGATTTAAATTATTAAGATTTCCTTTTTTAATAAAAAAAATTCACAAAAGTAAAGAATTTCAGGAAAAAAAATTCTTGAAATAATGATTGTATTTTTAGCTAGAATAAACAATGTAAGGCTAATATTTTATAGGAATTATTTTGATAGGTTTGTTATAAGTTCATTTAACAGTTCCTTATTAGCGGCAAAGTCTTGTGAATTTTTCTTTCGATGTCAAAAAATGGTAGTCTACTTTTGGACGCCAACCAAAACACAGTGGCAATATTTAGAAATGTATAATGGTTGTGACAACAAACGGCACTATCGCTTTAGCTTTCATCGCGCTTACATCACTTCTAAATACTAAAAATTTAATTTTTTTACTACATTTTACAACTTCAATTCTTACATCCTCAATTAGAAAAAAAAATTAGCTTTCGATTGAAATTTATTTGAAATCTGCCGCTTAATTTAACGACTTTTTTAAATAATTTTCAAGCATGAAATATTTTTCAATTCTATCTCAACAATGACCATCCGTTTGTTTTAATAATGTAAAATAGCCCCTTGGAAAGTTGCAACAATTGAAAATAGGTATCCCTAACCTTCATGAAAAGTGAAAAAAAAAAATAAAAACCTGATAAATCATAAGATAAGATTATCCATAAGATAGAGTATTTTGGCGCTAATATAAAATCTGTCAAAAGAAAAAAAAACTATTTTTAGTTTATGATTAACATAAAATTGATATGTTGAATTCGTTGATGTATATGTTGAATCAGAATATGCTAGGAACTGTTATTTATTATTTTTTTAAAGATCCATTGGATATTTAACTGTATAAGAGACCGACTGTGATGGAAAATGAATAATCATCCTGATTATGTAAAGGGATAGAAGAAACCATACAAATAAATTACAATTGAAAACATTAAAATTCTCCCTCATCTGCATATTAATTTATTATTTTTAACAAAAATTCTTCATTTTTACATAAAAATTGATTAGCTTAAAACAATGGATGCGTTTAAGAAGATATGGATTTGAAACGAACAATGATTAAAGAGGACATTTAAAACTTTTAATTTAAACATTTTAAAACTTTTTTAACGTCGAATTTCAACGGTGCCTTTGGGCAGATGCAATACATATGCGCATAGGAGCTCATTCGATTGCATTATCACAGGGAGGGGGGTGCTTATACTATGTTCTTTTATTTACTGAATATGAGATGAAAGTAGGAAATTTGTATGATACTTTATGATAAGACTATTTGTATAATACTTTATAGCTCCATGACCTTTTTTTTGTCGTGGGGAATATGGTGGTAATGTCAAACTGATTTGCATTACACATTTGTTTACGGAGTGTTCATTTGGAGTTTGCATCGGAAATAGCATTTCACTGGGAGGGGGGGGGGATTTTTTAAAATAAAATATTTGAAAGACTGTTTCATACGAAGCCCTACTTAAATAATAAAGAAGCTTATTTTACTGATATTGTTATAGTATTTTTTCCGTCACGTTTTGACGGGTTCCATCTAGTCTATATATTTAAAACGCTAAGCTTTTTCTTTCGACAATCCGTGAGACCAAACTACTGCATCAAATGACATCATTCTTTTTTTAAATGAAATATATTTGGACACAGATTTGTTATCGTGCATTCGTTTATTCGAAAATTTAATTAATTAGCCGTAATTTTCAATTAAACTTTTACTTCTGCTAATGACATCATAAAGTCGGCAATTCGGATAACGCCCACTGTTACAAGACATAGAGTTTATTCTCTAAACTCTGTGGCTGCGAGAAGATAAAAGAGAAATGATAAATATTAAAAGCACGTGATTTTTAGGACGATTTTTTTAATTTGTAAGATAAATTTCGCTAAAAATATTTATCCGCGTGTTTTATAAGCGAATAAAAATTCATATTTATTGTGACGTCACGGGAATATTGTCCATTGGGTTCATTTTATCATTATGCATTATAACTTTGTTGATGCCATTTTATCATTACAATTAAATACAAAATATATATTTATTTGTATACATTAAAGTAACGTATATGAATTACGTGTGAAAAGTTTGCGCCGGTGAAAATGACGTTATGCTTAGCTTGAAATGCATTTTAACATGGATAAAACTAAAGAGAAAAATGTATATGATTGTGTCAACATAACGTAATTTTAAATGATTTTTCCATTCTTAATTATATAGATTAGAATTGATTGCTTCATCTTGATTGTATACCTTGATTACATGTTACCAATTACTTTTTTTTTAAACTATAGGTTGGAAAATTTCCTTTTTTAATAAAAAAATCACAAAAGTAAAGGATTTCAGGAAATTTAAAATTATTAAAAATAGTGTTATGGTAGAAAAAAAAAACTTGAAATAATGATTGTATTTTTAGCTAGAATAAACAATGTAAGACTAATATTTCATAGGAATTATTTTGGTAGGTTTATTATAAGTTCATTTAACAGTTCCTTATTAGTGACAAAGTCCTATTTCTTCCACTGTGAATTTCTCTTTCGATGTCAAAAAATGATAGTCTACTTTTGGACGCCAGCCAAAACACAGTGGCAATTTTTAAAAATGTATAACGGTTGTGACAACAAACGGCTCTATCGCTTTAGCTTTCATCGCGTTTACATCACTTCTAAATACTACAAATTTCTATTTATTACTACATTTTACAATTTCAATTCTTACATCATCAATTCGAAAAAAATTAGCTTTCGATTGAAATTTATTTGAAAACTGCCGCTAAATTTAACGACTTTTTAAATAATTTTCAAGCTTGAAAAGTTTTTTAATTCTATCTTATTAATGACCACCAGTTTGCTTCTATAATGTAAAATAGCCCCTGCGAAAGTTGCCACAGTTGAAAATAGATTTCCCTAACCATCATAAAAAGAGAATAATAATAATAATAATAATAAAAACAGTGATAAACCATAAGATTATACTATCCATAAGATAGAGCATTTTGGCGCTAAACAAAAATCTGTCGAAAAAAAAAGAAAACTATTTTTTGTTTATGTTGAACAAATTGATATGTTGAATTCGTTATGTGTAAGTTCCATCAGATATCAGAATATGCTAGGAATTGTATTTTTTTAAAGATCCATTTGCCAACTATAAGAGGGAAAATATCCCCGACTGTGAAGGAAAAGGGATAATCATCCTGATTATGTGAAGGAACCGAAAAAAACAAACAAATAAATTATATTTGAAAACATTAAAAATTTCCCTCATGTGCAGATCGATTTATTGCTGTAAAAAAAATCTTCATCTTTACATAAAAATTGATTAGCTTAAAACAACGGATGTGTTTTAGAAGATATGGATTTAAAAAGAACAATGATTAAAGAGGACATTTTAAAACTTTTAATTTAAACATTTTAAAACTTTTTCAACGTCGAATTTCGACGTTGCTTTTGGTCAGATGCAATGCACATGCGCATAGGAGCTCATTCGGTTGCATAATAACAGGAGTGTGTGTGGGGGGGAGGTGAGATGTGTGCATTATTTACTGTTCTTTTATTTACTGAATATGAGATGAATGTAGGAATATACTATTTGTATGATACTTCATAGGTTCATGAAATTTTTTTTTCTTGCCGAGGGGAATATGGCGGTAATATCAAACTGATTTGCATTACACAGTTGTTTACGGATTGTTTGTTTGGAGTTTGCATCGGAAATAGTACTGTATTTGACTAGGGAAAAAACTTTTAAAATAAAATATTTGAAAGACTGTTTCATACGCACCCCTTCTTAAATATAAAGAAGCTTATTTTACTGATAATGTTATAGTATTTTTTCCGTCAAGTTTTGACGGGTTCCATCTAGTCTGTTATTAAAACACTTACTGATTATGCATCAGATAAAGTAATAAGATTATTGTTTCTCAAATAAAAAGATGTTTCAAATTTTAAGGGTGTTTAAGGAAAAAGATGTTTCAAATTTTCTACCCCAATGTTGGTATAAAAAATGCCTCTTCTGATCCCAAGCCCGATCTTACTATGATGCTCTCAAGACGCGAAATCCTGAGTATATGATGAAAGTGGATTTTTTCGGCTCCCCGAATGGGCACTTTTTTACTCATTTGGAAATATTTCAATTTGTATAAAAATAGTTATTTGTAAATGTCTGTCTTAAGTTTCTATTCTCATAATTTGCGTTTGATGAAATATTAGAAACGTATGATTAAAAAATAATTAAAAGATCATCGGCAAGTTTGAGATACATAGTCAGTTGAAAAATTCATATTGACAATCAATATAATTGTGTAGTTTAAGAATTTAGATAGATTTAATAAATTATGTTTAAAATGGTAGGATTGGACTTTGTGCCGTTAGAAATTCTGGAATTGTAAAGCTTTAGAAGATCCGAAAATGCTGTTTGTCATTTTCACATATATTTTATTAAATGCTATTTTCACGTTGTTCGTTTATTTTTTAATACATTATGTTACTTTTTGCACACAAATATTTTTCTTTTGTTTTACAAATATTAATTTAATTTAGTTAAATGTAAAAAATAAAATAAAGATAAAAGTTAAAATTTAAGATATAAAAATTATTGTATAAATTAGTAAATATTTTTTTGGCTTTAGTCGTCATATAAATATTTGTGGAATTGTTTGTGGGTGCGCAGTTTTTTTTTTTTTGCACATTCTTTTGTTTTATGATTGTAAATTGTAATTCCACACTTTTATAATTTTTCCATAAACTGACTTTTGTTGGTAACATTTATCTTTGATGTTTCCGTTTTTGTGATCTGCCATCGGATTTGAGACGGATTCATATTAGGAAAACTTTTTTCTAAACTAAAACAGCGGTGATTTTGCTCTGTAATATTTCTGGTATTATGAAAAATCGCTGAATCATAAATTCTTCATCAATTGCAGCCACTCTTGCAGATGCAACAGCATGCGACTTTCGAACATAAAAGAGAAATAGACAAAATAAATCATCACCAACAAAAGTATATATAAAGAAACCATGGCGGGTAATCAAAATCAATCATAACGAATCTTCCTTTTAGAAGGTTTCGAATAGATTAAAGTCACCGAAATCTACGTGTGGTAGTATCTTCTAGAAGCAAGTGATTGCAGAGTAGTTTTTCGGGCTGACATGCTTTCCTGGAGATCCCATTGCTAGATAAAAAGATAGAGGACCAAGGCGAGTGGCACTCCGGATTATGATAAATATCGATGTCTAAACTCTTTCTGCTCATTTTGGTCCAAACCGCGTCCAAATCGGTCCATTAGTTCATTTTTTATAAGCATTTTACTAAACGCTTCTTGCCTACGGCGTTTAACATAGAGATCGCGCCATTTCGGCAGCCATGTTTTCATCACTTTTCCACAACTTTGTTTTTTAAAATTATTCCTTCCCGTACTCTAATCTTTAAATAACTGACCTCATTCTTCATTAAATGTAAATGCAGAACTATTAACACCATATTATCGGAGCAATAAGCCCGAATTGTTGTTTTTGAAAATCTACACATAATAAAATAATTAAAGTGTACTTATAAAGGGGAGATCGTATTATTTGACATTATTGATTTTATTTATCATACTTCCCGTGTTCAGATTTTCTTAATTTTTTGTTATGTTGTGCTGCATAATATTATCTTCATTCAGTAATTTTTTTAAGAAATTTGTTCATTATCTTCTATTTTAAAAATAAATAAATAAATAAATAAATAAATAATATTTCTCTCTCCCGGAACACATTAGCTCCGGGTTGCCTTGTCAGGTTGGTCACGCTCCACATTTCTCTTTATTTTATACTTTTAAACCTGTCCAAGCTTTTGAATCACTCATTTGTCTTTATTTATCTAATTATGAAGGTCTGGAGACGGTTTTTGTGTGGTTTTTGAGGTGTTAAATGATATAATAATGCATTCTAGTGGATATCACCTGATATCGTAACTGTATTGTAACGATTATGTTTACTTTTGATAAGTGTTCTAAAATATAATTATTTCTATTTATAACTGCTTAAATGACAATAAATCTTGAGCCACATAACCAGAATTTGCTTCGCCACCAATTTTGAAAATTTTGAGAGTGTTATTGTGTATTTTTGAGTAATTTTATAACTGATCATTATCGTAATCCTGTCAGAATACTTGTAATGTTAATGCCATATTAGAACGTTGACATCAATTAGATTTTGAGCTTTTAAAAATAGTAAATTAATTGTTAGTTATTAATTATTGATTGATTTATATGTAAAATTTAATAAGGTTTCCAAATCAGTCAAAGTTTTTGAAATTTGTGCATTATTAGCTGAGTTATTAGTGTTTAAAGTTGAAATTTTATGTTTTTTCAAGTTGATTGCCTTTTTGCCCCGAACCCATGCCAAATTTTTTAGTTTTGGTTATGGTTCTTGTTCTCATTAGAGTATGGTTGAGTTGTACTCTATCTGTTCGGCTCCAGCTCTTCATATTGTAGGGACAGGTTGCCTTTAAATGTCAGTTCATGGTATTACATATACGTAAAGCCTAATCCTAATAATATTATAAATCTGATTGTGTGCAAATCTTAGGCTGAAGCCAGCGTCAAAATGGAGCATTTAATTATCCTGTATCTTTGCATATAAGTTGATTATAACCCTCATATGAATATAGGCTGGTTTTTGTTTATTTTATTTCAATGTTTTTCTTAAAAATTAAAAATTTCATTATTTTCATACAGAATAAATGGACATTTTTTCGTATATTTTAAAATGGTTGGTTGGTTTGGTTGGTTTGGCCCAAAGGGCCCGGTTTTGCAGCTTTTTTTTAAAAATGGTTAAATTTATTTTACCGTTGCTAATACTTTATCGTTGCCAATATAAAATAAAACCCCTGAGTAATAATTTTTAATCAACAATTTATTTTCAAGTGAAAATTTTCCACGTGAAAAATGAAAAGGAAATGAATTCTTTAAGAATTAAACAGAATATGAAATGATGTCATATTAGAAATAAAACGTGCGTTTTCAATATTTGATAATAATACAAAGTGCATAAATACGAGTAAGTATGGAAAGCAAGCGAATATGATGTCATATATAGAAAAATAAGACAGATTTGTTTTGATGTTGAAATAAAATGATCTTGGGATATCAAATTATTCGTGATTAATTTCTCTTTTTTTTTTCTTTTTCTTTTTCACCTGAAAGGAATTATTTTAAATGTACGTAATATATGTATTTTAAATGTATGTGTTGTAAATTAAAGTTCCGTGTTTTAAATGAAATGAGTGAAAGATTTATATTTTTAATGAATTCAATACGAATGATGGGATAGGTTGGCGATTTATCGTCTGCACACGGCTAACATAAAGATAGCATATTTTTAATTTAAATTTTAAACAGTAAAAAATAAAATATATATATTAGATGGCAAATGTCAATGATATGCATCGCAACATTATCCGTATCGAAAATCAGAAAATCTTAATAAAAATAACTATATTTTTTAAAAGAAAGTTGCTTTTCTCATAAAAGCTAAAGATTTAATATGATTGTGTCGAAGTAACAACATTTTTCCTCTATCATTTTCCCACAATCGAAACACATTTGTAAATCGTCGTTTCGAACAGGAATTTAATTTTACATTTCTTTTAGTTTTAAAATAGGAAAAACTTTGTTGTCGTTTTTAAATATAGCTTTTTTTAAAGTTGTTTCATAATAGATTTTTGTAGGATAAGAAAAATTGCATAGATTTTAAAGCAATGTTTAAATAAAATTACGATATTTTTTAAACTTAAAAAACAACAATGTTATCGAAAAGAAAATCGATTTTACCAACAAATTCGCGTAATGTAAAAGCAAAGAAGAAATCAAAAAGTAATTAATCTTTTCTTCCAGCCGAATTGTGTAAACTTGAACAAGCCGATCGTGCCAATTCATAACATTATAAACGTGAAAGCGCGTTCTATATAGTAGAATTTTTTTTTACATATACGTAGAACATTTCCGAGAATAGGAAGGTTAGGGCTCTGTAATTAGGTCCATAGTCAATTTGCTTTTTTTTTATCAAGTGAAATTTGGCGCAAAATTAAATACATCGTTGTAACCAGATTTGTTTTTTGCGTGGTAAACACTTAATGGTATTTTAGATGATCATTTCCCCGTCATCTTTGATACCAACTATTACTGTAAAACATATTAAAAAATATTAGCCGATAATTTTCTAATTTTCTTATTGCTTCATGATGTAAATAGACTTCCTGGTTCATACTTTAAACCTGAATCGGTCATGCCATTGTCGTTCAATTTTTATTCCTAATCCTAACCCTAATCGTATCCTATCCTAATCCTGATAATAACTTTAAAGAATATTCTTTGACACGAATATGTAAATTAAATCAATATCCATAAATGGAATGAATGGAAAATAGAATAAATAGAAATGGCAAAATAAAATAACAAGAAAGTACATTTATTCGACACCTAACCCTAGAGAAAGCGTAAAAAATTTCAAGCGCATGAAATAAATTAAAATAATCCTATATATACTAACAAAAATATGTAAATTTAGATAATCAGATTTGTGTCGTCGGTATTTATTTGCTAATAGTGTTCTTGACGCGATAGAGAAAATATCGAGGTTAAGTTGGGCAGAATTTAAAGTACTTTCTAGCAACCTTTATTTACATTTTAGAATCGCATCAGATTGTTATATCTTTGTGAAATATCTATCAATGTATAAACTCCACAAGCAGTTTGTTCACTATTTGCACCACTTAGCGTGAAGCACTTAATTTAATATATACATAAACAAGATAATGTAGTAAGAAATATATAACATATGTCTATGCAAATAAACAATATAATAATGCCCATTTAGCAATGCACACACATACAAATTGTACACCAAATACCACCTAAAATGCACTGTTGTATAGAAGAATTCTGCCAGTGTTGTTTTTCGTTTTACGAAAAGGAATTCCTCGATTTTCACGATTTTACTTGGTCCTCCTTTTTGCATTAGTTACAGTTTCATTTTCGCGATTGTATATATTATTTGGCATGAAATTTCACTTTTTTAAGACTGGGTTATGTCAAGGTCCCTATAGCAAAGAAATACCGTATGGTCTCGTATAAAATGTGATAAAGCTTTGGTTAATTATATATGTTGTTAATTATCAAGTGAAATGTTTTACTAAATTAATGCATTTATTCTTTTTTTAATGTTACGTGAACGAAGTCACGGGTAACAGCTAGTCGTATATAATGTTGCGGAATTTTGCTCCAGTGAAGCTTCATCTAAATCTGTATTAATTCCGCTCACACAAGCTCTGAAAAGGGTTTCTCGAACAAGTGAAGTTTCTGAAGCTACAATAAAAAAAAAATAGAAATGAAGTTTTAGCATTGGGGTCATCGACAGTTTTAAAATCACCTGGCAAACATCGTAAAACTCCTTGTGGGCGAAACTGCGAAATAGATGACTTTGAAAAGTGTGTTATAGGTCAGGCGTTTCAAGACTTTTATGTAAGAGAAAGAAAAATACCATCTCTCAGAAAATTATTACCCGTGTTGAAAGAAAAAATTGGATTTTAGTAGGAAAGATGCACATTGTGCAAAATCTTACATTCAATGAATTTTCGATGGAAAAAGTGCGTGAATAAAAGAAAAGGTCTCATGGAAAAGCCAGATGTTCTTTTTTGGAGACACAAATATTTGAGAGAAATGAGATGTTGTAAGAAAGCTGGACGACCGATTGTCTATATTGATGAAACATGGGTCGATATCAACTTCACATTTAAGAAATATTGGCAAGACAACACAGTTTTGGGAGTTACAGCAAAATGTTAATGCGAAAAATAGACTTACAGTTATTCATGCTAGATCATCAACAAGTTTTCTTACGGATGCTCAACTAGTAATATTATAAATCTGATTGTGTGCAAATGTTAGGCTGAAGCCAGCGTCAAAATGGAGCATTTAATGATCCTGTATCTTTGCATATAGGCTGATTATAACCCTCAAATGAATATAGGCTGGTTTTTGTTTATTTTATTCAAATATTTTTCTTAATAATTCAAAATTTCGTTATTTTCATTGAGAATAAATGGACATTTTTTCGTATAGCATTTTAAAATGGTTAAATTTACTTTACCGTTGCTAATACTTTATCGTTGCCAAAACTAATTCAAAACCCGGAATAATAATTTTTACTCAACAATTTAGTTTCAATTGAAAAATTTTCACGGGAAAAATGAAAATGAAATAAAAAATATTAAAGAATTAAGAAGAAGATTAAATAATATTATTAGAAATAAAACATACTTTTTTTAGTTTTTGATAATAATACAAGGCTTCAATATGCGTAGAAACAGGCGAATATGACGTCATTTATCAAAATAAAGCGGATATGCTTTATTGGTGAAATAAAATGATGTTGTGTTTTTTCTTCACTTTTTTTTTTCTTTTTTAACACTTTCCAACCTAGTTGAAAAGTGTTTATGACTTCGGTTTGTCTGGCTGTCTGCCGTCTGCTGTCTGCCGTCTGGCCGTCTGGCCGTCTGGCCGTGCTCTAACTCCTGTAAATATGCTCCGATTGCTCTGCAATTTTTATATGTTATAGTCGTTATCTATAGCATGTTCCCTATTTCAAAGGAAGTGTGTAGCACTTATAGTTTTTTTTACAGGGACACTGAAAAAAATTCCGTTACATTGCGGTCTATGGGGAAAAATCATTTGCGGTTTATTTAAATAATGTTTCACTATTTTAAACGCATTGAAATTTATATATATCACTAAGGTGCATTAGAAGAAGCTTAATATGGAATAGGGTGTGCATAGCACTTATAGTTACTTTACAGGGACAGTCAAAAGAATTCCGTTACATTACGTCTATGGAGAAAAATCGTCTGCGGTTTATTTAAATAATGTTTCCCTATTTTAAACGCATTGAAATTTATATATATCACTAAGGTGCATTACAAGAGGCTTACTACAGAATAGTGTGTGTATAGCAGTCATCGTTCATTTACAGGAACACACAAAAGAATTATCTACTGTATGTTAACAATAATTCCTGGAAGTGCGTTTTATGTTACTGAACGCGATTTTAATTTTAACTCGCTTTTTGTCTATTACGTGGTGTGTATATATTCTGTAGATCCTATACAGGGCAGCACAAAAGTTCGCGAACAGATTTCCGTTTATTGACAGAAACTCCAGACGGAGAATTTTAAACTATGCTACGCGTTTCCTAACTGAACTAAAATTTAGCATCCTGTGTAGTATATAGACAAATCTATTGATTCTATACAGGGCTGAATAAAACTATTCGGATTACTCAGATGTTATCTTTTAGCTTATTAAACGGTATGATTTGTAAAATTATTTTAGAAGCGTTGGAAAGTGTTACAAAATCTATGCTTGACGCATGATTTTTCGTTCTTGTTTTTCTTTTGTATGGTAACAATACTTGCCACTTGCCGTTTTACCGTCTGCGGAAGGCTAATATAACTATACCGTATTTTTTATTTAAATTTTAAAAAAGTAAAAAGAAGTTTCAAAAGAAAATGGTTAGCAAATGTCAATAATATGCTCCGCAAAATTGTCCATGTCGAAAATGATGTCATGGATAACGAGAAATAGAGATTTTTCAATTTTCATTCTTAAAACTAAAAGAAATAACTCGATTACCTAAAAAAAAAAAGACGAATGTTAATAGTCCCATTTTTGTTGAAAAAACCTAAAGATTTAATATTATTTCGTTAAAGTAACATAATTTTCCCTATGCCAGTATTGAAATTAATTGCCTGGAAAAGAAAATTAACAGGAATTATGTCATTAAAAAGGGATTTCTCTGGGGGAAAAGGAGACGTCATATTTGAAATAAAACGGGAATTTTCCAATATGTTTAAAATAAGTGTGAATCAATTCCTTACATTAATAATACAAGGATCAGTAAGTATATAAAGTAGATGAGTTTCACGCCATATTTGTAACGAAAATTTAAATGTTTTGTTATCTATTCTGATTATTAAGCATGAGTATCCGAGTTTTCTGCTAAAAATTACATCATAATTTTAAGAAAAGGAAAATGAACACGAATCTATTATATTAAAATCTGACCGTGTGTTTGTATTTCGCAACTACTCCTAGACTATCGAACGCAACGCGATTTACTACCGGTTTAGCGAATACCGGTTATAATTGATCCGAGGGTGTCACACAAACTCCCAGAATTAAAAAAATTAAATTAAATGCCATTTTTTTAACGAAGTTTCTCTAAAAACGAAAAGTAACTTACTCTATATTTGTGTATAAAAAAGTAGAAATAAAACAGATCAGCATATTTTTCACACCATTTTCTCATTAAAACTGAAAAACAGAATTTATTTTCACTTTGAATAGATGGTGAAAACAAAATCTTTATTTCAGTAAATTATCCGAAAAATAAAAACATATTTTCACATATTCAAACTTCATGAATCAATTTATTCTGGAGAACAAAAATTGCCTGTCAATATACTGTCATTTAGAAAACAAGATTTGATTGATATTAAAGAAAAAGCATATACTATTTCTAATTAATGTTTTTCTTTTGAAGAATGGCTGTTAAAACGTTTCACAAAGGCGTTAAAAGTAAAATTGTTTATCAGGTAAAATTGACATTTGTTTTTACCCAATTCGTCTATTTCCACGATTTTATTTGGTCCTCCTTTTTGCATTGGTTGCAATTTCATTTTCGCGATTATTTGGCGAAAAATTTCACTTTTTTAAGATTGAGTTATGTCAAGGTCCCTACAATAAAAAATACCGTATTGTCTCCTATGAAATGTGATAAATAGTTAGTTAATTATTAACGTTTTTAATTATTGGGAGTAAAATATTTTGTTTAATTAATGTATTTATTCTTCTTTTAATGTTGCGCGAACGAAGTCACGGGTAACAGCTAGTACAGAATATATACAGTGACAACCCAAGGAGCTAATAATTAAATAACCGTAGCCCAGAAAGATGCAGAATAGCATCCTGCGTAATATATAGATTTCAGTATTTTTTCCAACAGTTTTATGGGTAATATAACATGCAACTCATGGACATAGTAGTGGCACTGGATACCTACAATAGTAATCATGGTGAGTCGCATTGTGGGTGATCAGTTTTGGGATTTCTTACTTATACAATCGCATGGAATTATGGGTAGCTTTAAGGTAATCTCATGGAGTAATGTTTTATAGGGTGCTCCCAGTGGGTTCTATGCAAGGTATTCTGGGTATATTCAATTGTTAAGCCATGGATATTAAGGTGACAATAGTAACATCTAGTAATAAACATCTGGCGCATTGATTTCTGGGACTTTTAAAAAAATATATATATCATCTTAAAACATTAAATCTAATGATCTTATTCTCATTCTTATAACCATGGAGTTGGCTTTCAGCCTCAACTCTTTTAAAATCTTAATATTATTCCAGTGAGTAGTCTAACATAATTATTTTACTGTCAATTATGATACCGGAGTGTCTAGTTCGTTCCTTTAAATAAATACAATAGCTGTTATTAAATAGTATCCCATCATTGGGCCCTTCCTGGTTCCCGGTGGGCCTAATGTTTGCAATTCAGCAAATCAACATTTTGTAGGGCTTAATGATTCATTTAAATGGTTTCGATCCAGCGAACTCCGTTCGCTAAGCCTATCTAAAATTTTAAAAGTGCTCAGAACGGCCTGGTTTCCCTATTAGTAAGGTTTTGTGGTCCGCTGAGTCCGTTTCTGAGGTCCGTTTTTCGTTATCTTCTAGCCTCCCGTTTAAGTATAAATTAAAACTTAATTTTACTTCTAGCTTCCGACCACTCAAATTGAAAGTCTGGATTCGAGCATTCCGATTCTGCTCTTCCTATTGTTCTAACTATATTTGGGGGGGGGGGGGCACAGGGCCCTCTTTTAAATAACATTTAATTTTGAAACATTGTTTAACCCCTACCTTCCGACCACTCAAACTGAAGGTCTCGTTGAGGGCTATCAGAAAATAATATTAGTTTTTCTCTCTCTTTTTGGGGGAGCCCCGGGCCCCTAAATATAGGGCCCACATATCTCTAAATCCTATTCTACTATTCCCACGATCAACTAATACCTCGTTTTTAAAGGTTTTGGAATGTATTTCCCACCTCCTCGCCCCTCTTTTTTCCAATCTCATCAGGGTCGTCCCTAGGCCCCTTAGAAAGGGGCCGTTTTCAAAAATTATATAAATTTAACGTCATATATCTCTGGAAAGCTCTTTTATTACAGATCTTATATTTACTAATTTTTTTCCTCAGAAAAAAAGGGAAAAGAGGGGGGAAGTCTTAGTTTACAGCGCCTTCTATTCTTCATTTTTAATGCTAGGCAGCTTCAAAATAATAATAGCCCTCAGTTTCATGCGCAGCTAGGACTTCACATCCTAGCACCCTTCTGGGTAAGTCTGGTGATCCCGCCCTTCCCCTTTTGCTGGAGCCGACTTATATTTAGCAATTTTTTTTAATTAAAAATTTTGATTGTTTTATTTACATGGTATTTTAATTATAAATTTCATTTTCATTGTATCAATTGACAGATTTTATTTACTCATTTTTTTCACAAAAACATATCTCTAAATACTTGTTTGATTCTTTTGGTGAAAGAATGTTATCTTGGTTTTGATTTTTAATATCAGGTTATAATAATCAACAACAGTGTTATTATTGATACTGTGAATATCAATTTCAATCTAAAACTTAAAGCAACTATTCACTATTGTCTATGGTACAATCTGGTAGTGAATTAAATAACTGTATCTACTTATGATTATATTGTTTACTTTGATAATAGCCTGGTGGCAAATCATTAAACATTGTTAGAGAACTCTATTAATGTTACTACTAACGATCTCCCAATTAGAGCACGGGAATCCTTCTCCGATTAGGACGTAGTTTCTTTTAGGCTTTTTCTAAATTACCACTTTTCTATTTTGGCTTATCTTTTAATTTCAAAATTCTAATATTCTTCCTTACCATATATGGGGTGCCCAAGAGCCCTAATCTTGTATCAAATACTGAATTAAAGAAAAATTAAATTGCCAAAAACTAATCGTGAAAGAAAAACTTTGCTTGACTAATTAAAGACAATAAATTAAATTTACTATTCATCAATGTCAGAACAAGAAAAATTAGACAATAATATCCAACGTATAACGAGAAGTATAACGAAAGACGATCTTCAAAATAGAACAAGATCAACTTCTCTAAATATCATTGATTCTTCAATTGAAAAACCAAACATCGAAATTCATCGAAGTCAACGGAACACATTCATTAAAAATCCAAATTTGTACCAAAACCAAACGAAAACTGATAATGCACCATTAACAAAACCTTCTAAAACAAACTCTTCGCTTCAGGTAAAGAAACTGTTTAAATACGAAGATGATGAAGTACAACACATGTCATTAGAAGACAAAATGGACCAGATGAAGAGAAACCTCAAAAAGCGAGAAACAGCGTATAAGGTCGAAGCAGAAAAATATTATGAAGACATCTTGAGAATAATCCAGGACTTAACAATAAAAGCAGAACTTCAATCAACATCTAAACAAGAGGAAGTTCAGAAAATAATTCAGGACTTAAAGGATGAAAACTTGCTGTTAGAAAAAGAATTGATCGAAACAAAAGAAGCACTAAACAATCAAAAGAATGAAACAGAAAATCTTACTCAAATTGTAAAAGACAAAGAAGCAGAATTGCTGGAAATAATAAAACAAAAAGAAGTAGAGCTGCAAACAATCTTGAAAGACAAAGAAGAAGAAATAAACCAATTAAGAAAAAATTATCTTCACTCATCAAATATAAGGGAAGAGAGAATCAACAAAAATCTTCAGCTCCTTAAACATCTCCCTCAAGATAAAGACCCAGAAACAGGAAAACTACCTTCACAACTAATAAAAAAAGACATAACCAATCTCAAGAAACAATTAGATATAAAAACGGAACAATTAAGAGAACTGAATTTTCAACTAAAGGATAAACAAACCTATATAGAATCAACATTACAAACACTGGCCAAAGACGAAGAATTAAAAGACTTAATAAAGTTAATGCACCAACAATATGACGATAAACTACAGAAAATATTGGAAACAGTACAAAATCAAATGTCACCTAGCAATCTGCTACAACAAGATGAACCTTCGAAAAGTTCCTCAACTACAGAAAAAATATCCATTCCAGATCTTTACTCAACAAGATTAAAACAAACACATTCTATTCCGGCACCAGCTCTCTCAACTACGGCAATTCTTCTCACACGTAAGAAACAAACGAAGATGTCCATGAACAACATAAGGGGAATATTAGACAGGGAATTAAAAAACGAACCAAAACTACCAAAATTATTCTGCACGCAGTCAAGAGGCACGAATTCTTTCCTCTTAAAAGCTTTCACATCAAAGGAAGTTGACGAAACGTTGAACTTTCTGCAAAACAACGAAAAAATACAAAGCTTGTTAGATCTCAAGTATCTGGGAGAAAAAAGAAAAAATATCATTTTTTTATGGATTCCACATTATGTTCCGAAGGAAGAGGTGTTGGAATTAATAGAAACAGATTTAAGTCAAAATGTAAGAGACAATATAAACAAAGTTATAACACGTCCAAAAGCAAATACCTTTCAATTAATGTTGGAATTAGAGGAACCAATGGCTCTTCGTATGCTAGCAAAAGGCTATATTTATATCGGTTTAGCATCGTGTAGAATTACAAACTATGTCCCTCTTATAATATGTGGAAACTTCCAATTATTTGGACACTCCCATGAGAAATGTAGACGCAAGCAAGCGTGTGCATATTGTATGCACAGTCATGAGTCCAGTACATGTCCTAAGCGCAATTATCTAAACTTACATAGATGCATAAATTGTTATAATACTGTTGATGAGAAAGGTATGACATTTAGCTACAAACACAGTGCAAACTCAAACAAGTGTCAAGTTTTCCAAAATCTTCTCCAAAACAGACAATATCGCATCAATAATACCATTAGATCATTTTCAACTTAAAAGAATAGTTCCTCTAAAATCATTTCATCAAATACAAACTCAAATTCACTTGCTTTTCTAAATTCTACTAATGTTAATATTCATAAATTGGAAGACCTTAAAATAGCGCAATTAAACCTGCAAAAAATACGCCCAGATACGCCATCATCCCTCTTTCAAAAATTATTAAATGAAAAGTACACAATAGCCTGTCTCCAAGACTGCGCCATAAGAAATAAAAGGCCACATGGTCTTCCAAGCTCACTACCATGCTACTCTTCGTTATCTAGAAATTGTTTCATGGCCATTTTAAACACAGAAATTCAACATCTTCAAATCAAAGCAACACAAAATGCAGTCTTTGTAAATATATTGACAATAGAAGGATATCTAACAATAGGTTGCCAATATATACCTCCCTCCCATGACATACAAGAAGACTTGCAAGAATGGGAAAAAATTAAAAGAAGATCACCAAAATTCCTAATGTTAGGTGATTTTAATGCTCACAGTCCTCTATGGGGATACAATAGTGAAAATGACAGAGGGCATCATTTAATTCATCAAATGTGTACTCACAAATTAGTACTTACTTATTGACTACTGTTAGCTTTTAGTAGTCAATAACCCACATGCGTCCCCGACATACGAATCAAAAGACAGGAAAGGCTCCCCAGACGTAAAATTAGCTTCAATGCCGATCTTCTCTCACATAGCGAGCTGGGAAGTGATGGAGGAGATGGATTTTGGTGATCGTCGTTTAATAACTTTAATATTAGATAAAAAAATTCCGAAGCTTCCCAGACGACGATTCAGAACAAAAAATGTATCATTTCAAAATTTAACACAGCTTTTCACAGTCAAATAGAAGAAAATAATATATGCTTTAATAATATAGAAGATATAGATACATTTAATGATATTTACGAAAAATTCATCACATTACTCACCAATATCTGTAAGAAAAATTTTAAAAGAAGAAAGTCAGCGTATTCATTACAAATAACATGGTGGACGGAGGAAATCAGAAAACAAAGAAATTTGGTTAGAGCTTTAAGAAAGAAATCAAAATTACCAGAGTCTACTCCTGAACATTATGCGAAATATAAATTAGAGAAAGCTAAATACAGAAAGTTTATAAAGAAAGCTAAGAATGATGCATGGAATCAATTTTGTAAAAAAAAAAAATCCATATGGGAAACTACAAAAAGTAGCTTTTCAAGATTTCTATCATAAAGAATCGTAAGCGCTATCTTCTTCAGACACCATAACCCAAACTAAAAAGCAACTATTCACAGATCTCACAAAAGGAATTTGTGGTCCATCAGCTAATCCAAAAGTTAATCTGCATCCACAGTCAACGGACACTGTACCGCCGTTCCCTATTCAAAAATTGAGAGACGTCATCTACTCTTTTGATGCTAACAAAGCGCCGGGAATAGATGACATCGATCATCGCATAGTAAGAAATATTTTCAAAATTAAAAAAGATCTCCTACACCAAATGTACATAACACTACTGAAACTGAACTATTTTACAGATGTTTGGAAAATAGGAGAGTTGGTGTATTTTTTGAAATCGGGCAAACCCCCTACAGAGATTGATTCCTACAGGCCAATAACTTTTCTCCCAGTTTTAGGAAAGATATATGGAAAACTCTTACTGCGAAGGATAAACTTCTCTTTAAAGAGAAATAGAATACTCTTTGAAAATCAACATGGATACACGGAAGGGAGATCAACAGAAACAGCAATTCAAACACTATTCTCACACATAGAAATAATTAAACAAAACAACTCGTATATATCCCTATTGTCAATAGATTTTAAAAATGCATTTGATAATCTTCCGTGGGAGCAGACATTAATCCTACTTCAACAACTAAATATTGAACAGCCCTATATTAACACGACAAGGTCCTTCCTAACTAAAAGAGGAGCATATCCCAACTGGCTAATGGATGAAATACATTGGTTCTCCAAAGGCTGCTCACAAGGCTCGTGCTATGGTCCTTTCCTGTGGAAAGTGTTTATGCAGCAATTAATCGATATTCTCAGTAATAAAAATATAAGAGTCCTCGCATATGCGGATGATTTAATGTTAATCATTGAGGCAAGAACTAGACAGGAACTAGAAAGGAGAGGAAATGAAGCTCTTCGAGTAATTAGCGATTGGGCTCAAACTTCAGATCTGAAAATATCTTATCACAAGTGCCAATGTCTGAATCTCAGACTTCCAAAGTATTTAAAACGGCGTCCAATCTTCAAACTTGATTCACATAATCTTAAAACTGAAGATACTATGCCATATCTAGGAATACATTTAGACTCAACCCTATCATTTTTGCCACATCTTAGAATCAAACGGGATGAAATGTCAGCAACAATACAAAACTTGTTAAAATTCGCATCAACCACAAGTGGTATTTCCAAACAAATCATAAAAGCTTGGTACACTTCCATTCTAGAAAAGAAAGTTTCATATGCAGCAGCTACATGGTTTCCAAGATTGCAAAAGTCACATGGCTTTCGCCTGCTCTTATCTATTCAGCGTCGTTTTCTGCTACTAATTTCTGGAGCATATAAAAAATCTCCTACATCGGCTCTAAATGTCCTGACAGTAATTCCTCCACTACCTTTAAAACTGAAACAGATTGCAGACCAAGGAATGATACTGAGACTGGGAATGCCATCACACCCACATCACTCTGATACATTTCAAAACAAAGCTTACAAAAATATATAGATACCTCAAAAGAATATCTTAATATACTGGATCCACAAAATAAAATAGAGACAGATGTGCAAATATACACGGATGGCTGCAAAACTGAAATCGGCACGGGTTATGCCTACTGTGTATTTAAAGAAGAAGAAATAATATATACATATCAGCAAAGAATACAGAACGAAAACTCAGAGTATCAAGCGGAACAGCTGGCGATCTTGGACTCAATACAATGGTCAAAACAATCAAAATGTCGCACAATAGTTATAAAATCAGATAGCGAATCTACAATATCACCACTAAAAGATATATCTACAAAAAATATAATAATCAGCCAAATAATCCAATCTCTGCAAGGAGCAACACAAAAAATTTATCTACAATGGGTCAAAGGACATTCAGGCATAACAGGTAATGAATTGGTGGATCGGTTAGCAAAGGAAGCAACTTACCCAAATTCATTAATACCACAAAAAATTATACCATATCCCTCCTCATATCTTAAGAGAATATTAAAGCAAACTTTACATAACTCATGGCAACGTGATTGGGACTTACGTCCCACTTGGCGATATACCTATGCATTGAAGCCAAAAGTTTCAGAAGACTATCTTCTAAGTCATCGATACCTATATATATTCGCTATCAATCATGGCCCTATCCCTGCTTATTTAATTAAATTTAATAAAGTTTTGTCTTCAAGATGCACTTGTGGCGCAAGAGGGGATTCGCTACATTACGTTCTCACATGCCCATTGACGGCTACTCTACATTTGAGGAAAACAGACACCATCTCTCTGTCGAATTGGTTCAAATCAATCTCGGCGAATTCCTCATTGCTTCAAAAGATAATTAGCTGCATGTCCTTAATAGAAAAAAAAACCAACTGTTATTCCAAATGCCACCAGTACACATCATTGGTGGTGATGATGATAATGATGCTTTTCCTGATGATGACAACGTTTACTAATAATTTGACAATTTCAAATAAATTTTAAACTCTTATTAATTGTGGCTTTTCTGCTGAGTATGACTTTTGAGTATGACTTTTTGAGTATGACTTTTCTGCGAATTAAGCTGGGTTGTTTTGTCAAATATGTAATTTAATTTTTTTTTTAAATAAACTTGCCAAGCAGGGCTTGCAGGGGCTAAAGCCATATGGTAGGCCTCCCTGCTTGGTTGAATCTGACTCTCTCAAACATGACGAATCTATTTTTGCCCCTTGTTTAGCCAATGATGATAGAAAGAAAATGATCACTTTGTGTGGGTTTAGAGACTTGATCTAAACATTACAACGTTAAAACACACAAATTAAAACTATTCAAACATTAAAACCACATACGGCCTTTTCAATTATTATCCAGATCCCCTTCATCAGTGTAAAAAAAGAAATTAAAAGGGTTCAAAGGACCACGCTCGGCAATAGCCTTGAGTACTGGCTTATGAACTGACCAATAAGTGGCAAAACATATGTCAAATGGAAATGGCGAACTCTTATGGATATGATAACAGTTCATAATAAAAGAGAGTAATAAATAGAGTATATAATAAAAAGCAGAAGTGAAGTACCTGGCAAGAACAAACAGGCATCACTGTGCAGGATCTCTCCACACAAAGGAGAGAAAAGGGGTGCTGGTCATGCTATAAACCAAGGAATCTATATATTTATGGATATAATAAACATCGCAAATGTCAATATGCAATACTTTTTGTATAATTTTACCTCCGAAAATGTTAAACTGATGATTCGAATTCCAACAATGCTTTGCTATTGTAGATTTATCTAAATCCCATTTTTTAATATAATTTTCATGTTATTTTAATCTAAATCTAAAAGCTCGCTTCGGCTGTCGAATATGAGCGAGTGTACATTCATAACAAATTCTATAAATATCCGAACTATTATGACTGGGGAGCAGTTGCTGGATATTGAAGAAAGCAACTTCATTTACGGGAGAAAAAACTACTTTGAAACTAAGCTTACTGAGAATATGTGAAATTTGAACAGAATTTTGGACATTTTTTAAAATAAATATTTATAGATACAGAACCAATGAACTTCAGGGATTTAGATAAAATACAGTCAATGACATCCAAAGGACAACCACGATCGATAGCAATAACTAAATACTTAGTAATAACTAATAATCCAACCACCACCAGCGTAAAACCTTGCTTCTTTTAATACTTTTATTATACGTGCTCGTAATATCTGTTCGAATTCATAATTATTTAATAATGAAATTAACCAAGAAAAACCCAATTTTACGCCAACTCCAATTTTCATGAAATGCGTAACCCGTTAGAAACAATGAATGGGGTATAGTTTGAAGAAAATAAGTCAGGTTTACAGCACTGGGGGAGAAAATGCGAGACATATAAATGACAAATCTCTTTCAAACAAAAAACTAGCCACACCAGTGGCTGAGAGGTTCTGCTCTCAAAGCTGGTAGACGGGAGGTGCTGGGTTCAAACCCCTGTCCGCTCGTCGACCTAACAGTTCGTTGTTTTCCGTGGTTTTCTTCGAACCTTGTCGTAAATACTGGCTAGGACCCCTTAGAAAGACCCCCAAGGAGGGCACTCCCCCTTGGACCTATATCCCTTGTGTAAATAATTAGCCATCACACAATCAACCAACCAACCAATCAAACAAAAAACTCAGATAAACTGAACAGATACTTTGAGTGAAAAAAAATGAAGGTCGCTTGAGGTAATGATTTTTGTAGATTAGTCTGCTATAATAAATAGAGTAACATCATATAAAATTTCATTACGTTTAAATATAAAAGTAGTTTCATAAAATGAAAATCCTGGTATTCCATGACAGTAATGTTGTTTTAGTTTTTTTTTCTACAAGTGTTTTTTTTTTTCAGGAATAAAGTAACTAAAATATTATTGTATATTTTAGTATTGTATATTGTAATTAAAATTTGTAATTATTTAGTCTACAGTATTTTCAAAAGTGAATCTCTATTTAATCAATTTTCCATATAACAAACTTTTTGGTTGATTTAACGACTTCTTTAGTTGAGGTCTGAATGTATATTACTTTTAACAAATGCTGAAAAGTTTCATTCAGAAAAACGCTTTCTATGCTACAACATATATTTAAAAAAAAAAAAGATATTTTATCATGATCGTCAAATTTCTTTGCAAAAAAGTTTTAGATTTTTCCTATTGAATGAAAATCTCTATAAAAGAAAACAACTAAATATATTTTATTTTCAAGCGAAGTAAAATTCCCTTTCCGTTTTTTTAAAACTGTCAGAGATTTCAAAATACCTTCGGCGATACTTTACTTCTTTTTTTTAAAAAATAAACATTTCTTTAATGGAATCTTTATATCTTTATAAGGAATATATATATATATATATATATATATTCTTATTTTAAAATAACAAACATCTGCAAAGTGATATATCTTTCTTCTTTATTATTAAAGTTTTGAAAAGGAATATCTTACAAAATATGCCTCATTAAATATAATATACTGATGTTAGAATAGCTATTCATATTATAGTAACATATTTATTTGGATTCACTACTCCTTTTTTACCGATAATGATGACAATAAATTGCATAAAAATGTTTCAAAAAGCTATAAAAACATTAAGCTTCCTGCGATGTATATAAATGTTATTTGTAATTAGTGATTTTTAAATTATTGTAAATATTTACCTGCAATTTTTGTTTAAAAAATTTTACAAACAAAATATGGATTTTAACTAAGAGTACTGAAAGCAAATAAAAAAAAATATATTTTTTTATCATTTCACATGACATCGTTACTTTTAATTTTTAAAACTGACAAATTTCTGTTGTCGATGATTTTTTGTAGATAAAATATTTAGACATATTTTGAAGATTGAAGCTAGAGGAATGACGGTTAAGGAGCTCTTTGATTGCAGATGCAATCTTTAAACATAAATATCTAATATATATATAAATATACATATTACATAGCCTGACACATGCAACACGTAACACTTGCTATTTGTCAATATTCTTTAATATTTGTTTTTCTGAAAGTAATAAATAACAGAAATTTTGTACTTCAAATCTATGTTAGTATTACACATTTCTGCGTGAAAGTTTAAATCAATATATCCGCCTTTTAAAAGGAATGTTTAAATTACATTTCTACCACTTGTTT
Organism: Maratus michaelseni; assembly: GCA_963931845.1. Classification (NCBI taxonomy): domain Eukaryota; kingdom Metazoa; phylum Arthropoda; class Arachnida; order Araneae; family Salticidae; genus Maratus; species Maratus michaelseni. Next base: position 247,854,832 of record OZ007589.1, read on the forward strand.
TTAAACGATATATAGTGTGCAGCCTATTTATCGAAAAACAAGGATTGTTGCAAAGTTAGAAATAACAACACTTTTTCATTCTAATTAAAATTCATTTTAAAATCTTGTTAATTATATGGATTTTTGAGTCTTTTTTTAATTATCGAGTACTAATTCAAAAACGAACAACTAAAACCATTCCCACACAGAAGTGAATGATCTCATGACCATTCATGTAATAAGAAGTTTTTTAATGCTTTACTCATGACTGATCTCGAGTTATGTGCAGTGGCAGAAAGACTGGCGGCCAAACGCAGTTAGTAAGCATATAAATTCATATTACTTTAAATTATTATTGTGTCAGCAAATTTTTCGAACATGCAAATTATGATACGGCTGGATTTTTCTTACCGCATCTTATATTAACTATCCGCCTGTTTCCTTTGTGTTCCTTTTTTGTGGAATACATAATACTATCTAGGAGCACACTCTAAATGCAATGGATCCTTTTTTAGATTAACAAAATCTCCATGTTGGGCCGCATCAATTCCCAAAAAAATTATTACTGGCTAAGATTGAAGCAAACAGTTCATTACTGAACATTTTATAAACATTTATAGAAGAATTAAGATTGTGTTGCTTGCATTTAAAGTCTGCAAAGGTGATAAAATGTATTTTTCATGTCTTTCTGGAAACGGAAGTATTAAGAAAAAGGTGCAGATAATAAAAGTCCATCATCCAAATCTTCAAGTAGAAAAATTAAGAACAGTATATTGTACAATTGTTTAACACATCTTAACACATCATTAACACATCTTTAAAATTATCGTAACTTTTTGTTTTAATTTATCTGTTTTGAAGCTCATGTATGTTTAGACACTAGAATGTGTATGAGTGGCACAGCTATTGCCTTTGATTTCCAATCAAATTTTTTTTGTCTTTCTGATTTAGTAATACAGTAAGCTTGGCGATTTTATCAACTTAAAGATTTCGTAAGGGGATTTTACCGTTATCTTCTTTATTAACATGCGTGTAAGAAATGTGCTATACAGCCATTTTCGAAAACTAGAGAGATATTTTTTATGTGATTTGTATTTGATATACTGCATAAAATACTGCATTTAATGAATTCAAGATTATGTTCCTAGTATAATGGAAATGTTTACTGGTATATCCTAAATATTTTAGTTTTTATTTAGTTATGCAAGGTACAGAATGGTTTTATCTCAAATGTATAGAAAATTGCAAAGTTTTCAAAAACGACTTTTCGTGGTTATATAAGCAAATATTAGAGTAAAAAATAACCAATAATGTAAATTTAGTAGAGAATGCATCACTTTTTTGCGACTAATTATCATACCGGTGTTTCAGTGTGATTAAACCATTATTATATTCCATTCCATATAGAATTGAAGCAATTTTAACATCGCAGTATTTAAATTTTCTATTGTTTTAATAAAACTTATAGTATATATATTATTAATGGTATTACTTTCATATTTAATACATTGAAATGTTTCCATAGAAAATTTCTCATGCCTTGCATTTATAATAATCAAATTTTAATTGCTTAATAGGCGTATAGCCAACATAGTGAAAAATTACCCACTCCGGGACTCGAACCCGGGGTCATCAGTGTAGTGCACTGACGTTCTACCAACTGAACCACTTGGGAACGATACTCAGCCTGGAACTTTCTAACTATAACATGTTGGCAAGGCTACAAACGCAGCACAAGATGGAATATAAAATTATTATTATATTAATATATTATTGGTGGTTCAGTTGATAGAACGTCAGTGCGCTACACTGATGACCCGGGTTCAAGTCCAGGCTTGGGTACTTTTTCACAATGTTGGCTATACGCCTATTAAGCAATTATTAATTGTATTACTATAATTATTTTTTAAATCCAATAAAACTAAAGTTATTTTTAAAAATTTAGTACATTTATTGATGTCGAAAAAGAATTATTTTAAAAAGAAGTTCTATTACTATGTATATATGCTAAAGTTTTCGTTTTGCTTTTACGTTTACCTCATAAACCATTTTTATAGAAAGCAAATATTTTGATTCCTAAATGTGTCATTATCAAATGTTATAAAATTTTTAGAAGGTGGTAAGATAAATTCTTTCTGTTAGTTTAACAAACAAAAAGTCATTTGTTCACGTTTGACATTTTCTGCAGGACTGGTACTAAAAAGAATAAGAAAAACATGATTTCCAATAAAAAGCATAAAAACGAGTATGTGATGGAGCTCGAATGACTCAAAGTATATTTTGAAAGATTTTTTTTTCTATGAACTTATTTCCAATTTGTTTTTTCACAATGAATAACAAGAAATAAAATTTCTGCCTCAAAAATAACATTAACAATGTTTATAAGATGATTTCATAAAAGTAAAATCGCCTCAAGTAAAGATAAACATTCAATTTTAAAATATTTTAATAATACAATGTGTACCTAGAAATATAAATATTTGTACGCAAAAGTTACATGTAGTTTTGGTAAATATGATACGTAACTTTATAAAATGAATAAAAAATAACTTTAGATTAAAATATATGGAAATATCTTATGATTGATCGTTATTTATTAAAACTATTTTAATAATTTCTGTTCATTTAATTTTATATGACATTGCATGTTACAGCATGTTACATTCTTACATGTAATTGAAATATCATCTTGAAAATTTATTTTGAAATATACGGTTGTTAAATTTTTTTGATTTTAAACGATTTAATAATATTATGGGACATATGCCGAAATAAAAATAAATTAACAGTTGTTAAAGTTTTCAAATATTATATACTGGTTAGCAAATTGCCACTAAGAAATATATGTTCACTAATCAAGTAATATTTTCAGCAACTTAATGAAATATTTTAAATGAACCCTTCATCAAGTAGCTATTAAATATTGTATTTGAAGCATTTTTTTACCAAAATTTATCAATTACTAAAAATTTAGCCCTCCAAAACAATTTTACTGATTTTTTTTCAAAATATGTTAATAGATTTCTGTAATCTTTAAATAAATTTTAGAAAGTTGTCATCTATTAAAATTTAATTAACTAAATCGGTAATTTCAGGGTTTTTGCGGACTATTTACAACTATAAGTTCTTAAATATATTGTTTTTAGTATCTTATAGAATCAGGAAATATGCAAATGAGGAGGCTTTTACATTTAAACATAGAATGTTTTCAGAACTGAAACTTTCTACTCCATGTCTTTTAACACCAAGAAAGCTAAACAATTATAATTGTAAAAATAAAATGTCCATTTAATAATTTGTTTGCTTATTAGATAGAATAATTCTATTGGAACATGATAAATTAAAGTGTGTTATATGAATTTTATAACGTGTTTCCATTTACAGCACATTAAAATACCGTTTGTGCATAAAAGGTTAAGCAACTTGAAGAAGTCTCATATCGTCTAATTAATTCTTTTCTGAGGCACCTAAGTATATTGAAAAAGTCTATTGGAATACGATAAATTAAAGTATATAGAACTCATGCTAAGCACTGTTTCCTAAAAATCCACACAAACACTAAAATTCAGACAAAACCTGCGCATGAAGTGTTGCTTTATCGTATATAAGATCACGCCTGTTAGCCGAGAGTTCATTAAGTAATCTGTATTTTCTGAAAATGAAATCGAAAGTCGAGTATCTGCGTAAGCGCGTGTACAAGTTATACGAAGGCAATATTTATCACGAGAAGAATTTCTCCGTTAACCATGTTTCAGCGAAAATATTCCCAAACGAACGATATACGATATTTTTAAATGTTATTGGAAAGATGTCCTGGCCGAAAGGCAACCAGGATCGGGTCGGAAGGCAAAAAAAAAATAAAACTAAGCTAAAGTTAAAGCAGTTGAAAATACTCTCTGACAAGAACGACCGAGTAACATCCATCTAACAGCTGCCAAATTCAGTGTTTCACCCGGCTACCTTCATAAGAAAATCACCAAGAAACTTAAAATCAAATATCATAAGAAAAGAGTCATATCAAAATGATCAAGAAAGCAAATGGTTGCCGCGAAAACGTAGTGTGGTCGCTTGTTCAGAAAAAATATCTGATCGAGGATTTATCTTGCATGACGAGCCCTATTTCATGATCACTCACTCCACTATTAATGATAATGATGGCTGCTACACATCTGACATATCCACGACACAACCTATGATCAATTCGCTACTAAAGTGAAATTCGAAGATAAGGTCCTCATTTAAATTGTGATGGGACCGCAATTCTTGAGTCGCCCGTTCATCCGAAGCTCTGGATTATCTGTCAATGAGCAACTATATCTGATTGAGTGCGTTTGTCGTCGTCTCATCTTCTACATCCATACGTGACAAGCAGTCATTACTGCAAAATCATTCTCAACCACTTGTGCCAGCAAAACCTCACTGTGGTAAAGATGTCCGACAATCCGGCCAATGATCTTGAAATTCACCAATTAAGCAATTTTGGGCGTATCTTCAGTCTACAGTGTATGCTAAAGTGTGAAAAGCAGATATCATTCAGAAACTGATCAATCTAATCAAATACTGTCTCGTAATTATGGACCTAGACTTTGAACAACGTCTAGAAAATACCACCAAGAGTAAAATTAATAATGTCCAACGAAACGGTTTAAATGAAACCCTTTAACTATTTTACAGAGTAATATGGCTTATAAAATTACCTTACAGTTCCGATTGTGTCGTTTTTTATATAGGTTTCCAATTAAGAAAAATTTGGGCGGATTTCTGGAAACAGTCCTTAACTTGCATTACTGCCAATCGATGTGTTACATGAATTTTATAACGAGTTTTTTTAATGACACTTTGAAGTACCGTCGGTATATACAGGGACAAAATAATCCATAACTATTTTACTATATTTAGACTCCATTTTTATGGTTTTGTATTCAGGGATTTGTACTGATGGCAATAGCTTATAATGCTATTAAAACGAGTATGCAATTACGTGCATTATATTGGTGCTAATGTTTTTGTTGGTATATATTGCACCAAATCAAAGATATTTGTATACACTATTAATACAACAAGAAAACCTAATTCTGTTTTTATATGATTACTTGTTTACCAAATTACTAACATTGAAGAACAATACTTTAATAGTAATCATCGTCTTATATAATCACAGAAATCTGCGACTAAATAAGGCGGATATTATTATTAGAAAATGCGGGTGTTCAATGTCCGTAAACCTTTAAACCTATGGTTGTGTAAAAACAGAATTATGTGTAAATATTAATGCCAGTAATTGTACAAATGTATAAAACTATTACCTGCCACCCGCAAAAATGAAGTGATCGACAGACTTTAATTTTGTCGATAAATTAGCACATTCTTAAATTCTAAACTACAGAATGATTGATGCGATGATTTGACAGACTGTGAGAAGAAAAAAGCGAAGTGATAAATGTCTATTTTTTAGTTTGCTGTGAAATTTGTTGAAAACATATCAATCTCTCCCGTGACACGATAAAATCTAGAATGTATTCTGGATTTTTATCTTTATTTTTTAATGCATTCTCGTGGGCTTTTATAATTAAAATATTTCGTAATGCACTTTAATGAAATGATAATTGGAAATACTAAGAATAACGAGTTTGGTGACTTATTTCCCTTAGAGATGATAAAGCTGCAAATGTGTCTGTTGTGCTACATTGATATCTATGTACACCATATCGCAAAAACTGATATTATGGATATGATATAAAATTTAATAATTCCCCTAGTCACATATGTACGGGTATTTAGATTTGGATGTCTTAACGTTAATTTTATTTTTATTTTTAATTATAATAAAATGCATGAAAAATAAACTTACAAGAAAACAAATTTTGAAAAGTTCTATCTCAGTCTCTTTAAACTCATTTTATTCATTAACTCTCATAAGACTCAAAAATACATGCGCATTTTCTGGTAATATAAGTGTAACTGTGTTTCTAACTAAACTATTGGCTGAATGAATATATTCATCACTTGAATTCTGTTCTGAAAATCAGCCTTTTGAAAACGTAATCTGCTTTTGACAATTAACTTTGTTGATTTGTACGTAACTTTTTCTCACTTACACTGAATATAAATCTTTCGGATTGTTGCTTTCCTGACATTGAATAATGATATACAAATATTTAAATAATATTATTAATTTATATTTTTATATTTGAGAAATTTTATTGGGAACATAATATTAGTTGTATTGAAAACTGCGATAATAACATTGCGTTTGTAATGGAAATTAAAATTCGTTTAAAGTTTTTTTAACCATCTATTAATTAAAAAATATAACATGAGAGAATAATTTATTTCGGCAAATCTTTTACTTATTATTGCAAATTTTAAAACAGCATAAATAATAATATTTCATCTCAATTGGAAACTATATTTTTACATTTTATAATTATCTTTAAAATAACGAAATAACTAATAAATTGTTAAAATATCATTAACAATAAGATACTTCTCCATTATCCCGTCGACCACTTTTCATAACAAAAACTATCGCCAAACTATAGGATTTAACACCAAAAATGCATGATCATGGCGCCACGTTCTCTTGATATCAGAGGCATTACATGTGTTTGTTATGGCATCAAGGGATTTTTAATTCGATATATACATATATTTTTCACTATATTTTATTGATTTATTAATTATCCCATTAATTAAAATAACATTCGCATCTTTAAATGGTAGTGCCATGATATTAAATGAGAAAAGGCATTGAAAGATGTTGCGATGAACAGGTACAATAGATCAGTTTCAACTGACGTCACAAATATTTATTCACCAACTGAGAGGGATAATTAAGAAAAGTAATGTAAATAAATATCAAGATTATTTTTTTTCTATTTTCATTAATATATTGTAAACTTTATTGTTTAAACTTACTGATAGTTGACACTTTGGTGAGTGGGATTTTTCCGAATTTCTTGTATTTTTTTTTTTTTTTTTTTTTTTTATGTATTTTATTTTATTTTGTTTTTAGATTCCAATGGCAAAATTCTTCTGTTTCTTTATTTGACGTTACAGTTTGACGATATATTTTTTAAAAAACGAAAATTGATCGACGGGATAATGGAGAAGTACCAAAAAGGTAATTAAACATTAAATTAAAAATCCCTCGATGGCACAACTAAAACGTGTATGCATTTGATGTCAACTGAATGAGATGCGATTCCACGATCATGCACTTTTGGCGTTAAATAATATATTTTGGCGACAGTTCTTTTATTTTATAGAAAGTAATCGATGGGATAATGGAAAAGTAACCAATTCTCTATAGTATTGTTATAAAATTCTCCGATGCAGTGACATTGTTTACTTAACAATTTTACACAAGTTGATTTTCAAAGGTTTAATTTATATTATTTAATTAGTAAAAAAAAAAAAAAAACAGTTGTTAGCTGTTTCGACAGAAGATGATTCGACCTTAAAATCCGTCAGTCAAAGGAAAATTAATGGTAACCCGGTTACAGCAGATCGCCGCTGGTCGTTTAATTATAATATAGACTTCCGTAGTCGTTTTAGAGTTGATCAAATCAGAGTGTTTTTAAAGTTTGCGGTGTCAGTACAGGGGTTGACTAGCATAGCTCGTAGGGGGCAGAGCTCCCTGCTCATTTTAAAAAATGTTTAAATAATAATAAAAAAAGTCATCATTTAAATATATTTTGTAATTGTCAACAATATTTTTTTGTCTATCAATCACTTCACAATAATAATATGAAATTATTTTTTAAGTAATAATTCAAAGAAACTAAAATATAAGGAAACATTTGGTATTATGGACTAGACGGGTAATATGAAAAGACTAGCATCCGTAAGACCGAAATATCGGAGCATTTAGTCGTATAGATCAACTAGCATCCGTAAGAACGAAATATCGGAGCATTTAGTCGCATAGACCAGCGCTTCCCAAACACTTTTTCTATTACGTAACACTTGCATAGACTTGTCATTTACGCGTACCCCTTCTTACATAAACCTGTTCCCAATATTTTTGTTTTCAGTCATTAGTAATGTTCTTATGTTTGTTACCAATGTTTGATGCCAATCTCTTCAGAATTCTAATTTTCAACCACTTATCGATTTTGAACCCCAACACAATATCAACATAAAGTCAACACTAATTATTAGCTAAAGATTTCTAAGTATGCACTCACAAAGGAGGGATGAAGCTACACCCACTAATATACATTAATGAGTTTATGCTAATGCTGACTTGTCGAACACTAAAATGATGACCTGCTTTCAAATGGGCTTTAAATGAAATTGTCGAAACCAGAATCCCCGATACGATTCATGTTTTGTCTAGATATTTCTAGAATCACTAGAAAGAAAAGGTATAACAAAATTAAAGGAGGGACGCATGTGAAATTGCAAGATGTTTTTAGGAGAGGGCGGAAATAATGGAGACATATTATCAAACAATTACTAAGTTTAGGCATTTCCCTTCCTTTTCTGCGAATATACATTTACACGAGTCTTTATTTGTAAACGAAAAGTTTACACAACAATATAATAAACTATAACATCTTATAATAATATATTTTTTTAATGCTAAAATGTGTAAATTAACAACATAATATACAGTAAAATAACTTTTATTAGGTTGTTGACATGTTTAGGCTCACTCCGAGCCATTTTCAAAAACAAACGAGAATATTTTGTAATTGCACGGTCTTTGAAGTTATTATTTGAAATTCTATCATTTAATTTTCATGTACTTTAAAAAAAATTAAACACGTTATCTTTTATTTTTATTTGGTTGTTTATGTAGTGTAATTAATTGAATGTTGTTTGTTACAATATAAAACGATGTGGCATCTTTTAACTTACAGAAATTGTGTCTCAAGTTATTCCATGGTTACAAATAAGAAAATAAACAACCAAGTAAAAATAAAAAGTAACTTGCATAATATTTTTAAAAGTACATGAAAATTAAATGATTGAATTTCAAATAATAACTTCAAAGACCGTGCAATTACAGAATTTCATTTGTTTTTGAGAATGGCTCGGAGTGAGCCGAAACATGTCAACAATCTAATAAAAGTTATTTTACTGTATATTATGTTGTTAATTTACATCTTTTAACATTTAAAAGAAAAATAGAAAAGTTTACAGTTTTCTTTTTCTTTTTACATTTTAAGTTCTTTTTATTTGCGATACACGCCATTAACAATAATTTTCATTTACCCCCAGGGTTACGCGTACCCCAGGTTGAGAATCGCTGGCATAGACTTAAAAAATAACATTAAAATATTTTAATTTTTTGTTTACTGTTTAATAGTATAAAAGTAAGTTTGTAAACAGTTGTTGAATCTTCATTTTGAAATTTTCATTCTGTCGTCAGTTGTGCCAGGTAATGCTCAAATGCTAATCTATCGTAAGTTCCCCAATTCACCCAATCCCTTGCAAAAAAACTTCAATTTGAACATCCTCTAAACAATGAACTCTTCTACCAGCGATATAAGTTGCTCCAAGTAAGAGCTCCTTCAGACGAATGTCCGCATCAATTTTGACAAAGATAAACCCTGTGATATGTGTATAGTGACAACGTATGCAACTGAGTTTGTGAGCATGGGACATTTTATATTTCCATGATTTAAAAATAGGTGTGACAGGAAAAATCTTTCAGTTATAAATGACCCATGATTATCATCAAAATCAAACATTACAGCCTGAGTTATGCCTGGAGGCCAAAATCCTTGCCTGTAGACAATATATTTTACCTTACCAAGTGCACTGCTTACCTGTTCTCCCTCGGCCCTCATATTGGTATAATTTAACTTTGCATCGAATTGCTGAGAAAAGCTTAGCTTGAAGTCCAGATGCGTGATGATCTTCACTCCATCGTTTATTTTGTTTAAGATTACTGTGTTTGTTAATATACTTGCCACTGACTATTATTTACGAAGTACTTTTTAATTATGTTCTTTACCTTTCTTTTTTGTGAGAAAAAGGTGTATGACATCTTGAAATCTTTAAAATTCAGGCGGATGCAGTATAGGCTTGCGCCGTTGCATAAGGGACGAGTGTATTGGTCGTCTGAAACTGGACCCATGGAAAGCCAATCAAGAGTCTCCCGAAACTGTACTTTCTGATCACCGCTTTGTTTCTTTGACTTTTTTATAGTGACGCATTTCTCAAATTTCCTAAGCGCTGTTTGTCCGCGCAAAGACAAAATGTCTTTTATATAGAAGGGTGTCTTTTACAGGATGTAGCTTCTTAGTATCTTTTAGTGATGTAAGCAAATAATCCTCAAAAGACCTCAATGCTATCTGGTATACCTTTAAGACTTCTTTGCTCAAGAGCAGCCATCAGACGACATACGATCATTGAAAATTCGTCAGAAATGATAAATTACACTGAATACCTGCTGATCTGTAGATTTCTTGCTGCTTCACTATCTAAATCAGAAAATGATTTAATACACGTTGATATTTTAAACGCAGACAGAATTGTATTGCCCTCAACATTAAGTTCATCTGTACCTGTTGGAGCTAAAATCTTGATAACTTCTGATCCTAACTGTTCAGTAACTATTTTACGAATTTCTTTGATTACCATACTTTTCCAACTCTGGCATTTCCAATAATAAAAATACGCTTAGGGAGATCTATAACTCTTGTTTGTAAAGACGAAAGCTGTTCTATGTATAACTGAAATATCTTCTGCTGCTCACCTGTAGATCTGATGTCAGAATTATTGTGATTTTGATGCACTTTAAGTTGGTGTTCTTTACAATAGTTCAGACATGATGTAAAATTGCTATCTGGGTAATTGTATCTATCACTTTTCTAAGCACACCCATGATCAATCACGCGTCGTCTCAAAGCATCTTCGTTTGTCTGCACAGAGACTGCGGTAGCTGCGGCCATATATTGATAAATGTCGCTGTATTTTTACAGCCTCTCTGGCTCACGTATACTGCTAACAGCAGAAATATTCATTTCTACGTCTTTATCAATACTTAGGTCACTGAATTCCTTCTCCCCTGTGGCTTTCTGGGGCGGTAATGGGTTAAAATAGGCCAAAAAGAAAATTTAGTCAGTTAAATTTAACTATACAAGGAGCGATTTTTCATTTAAGAAATATACTGATAACAGTCCAATGTAAAATTTATGTAATTCACATCTACTTCTCCCACATAATTAATAAAGTTGTACGATCTTAACCAACATTTCAAATTGATTCAATTCTCCCCAAAATATGCTTCAAAATTTCCAATTTTCTCAGCAACAAATGAATCGCATCATGTTCTAACCATTTATTAAGCAAAGAAAATTTCTCTAATAAATTATATTAATCAAATTACATTCTCAATATCCATTAGCCATAGAAAAACTCTAGTAATAAATTAACCGCATTAATTAAAAGTAGTGAGTTTTATGACAGCAATAATAATTTACCATCTTTCTTATAAAAGTATCAACACGCAGCCGACTCATTCCATTACTTCCATTTAAAATTACTCACTCATATGTCTTGATGGCTTAATCAGTAAAGAATTGGACTTGTAACAAGTAGGTCCCCAGTTCGAACCCGGCGTGGGAACAAAGAAAATCTTAGATTATCCACCCGTAATCGAAAATGAAATTGATTTCGTATATGGCAATTTTTTACTAGCTGTTTGCCCGAGTAAAACATAAACGACCTTTAAGGAGATATTTTAGACATTTTAAATGTCTGAAAATAAGACACTTACAAGTGTGTAATTTTTGAACCATTCGTTTCAGATTCTTAAATGTCTGAATTTCCGACATTCCAGTTTACAGTGCAGTCAACAGCAATTTGTCATTATTTAATGCAACGTAGTTTGGCTTGTAATTAACTTCGTTTTGTAGCTAACTCAGAGACATTTATAACCATATCTCACCAAATACTTTTAATGTTTGATTTCAAACCTGACTGTGGACCCGATTACGGAAGATAAGGAAAACTTTATTTGATGCTAACTAGAGTATTATTTTTCTAGAAATATCAGTTATCAAGGTTTCTTCCAGGTTAAGGTTTACATGATTGCAACTAGTACATAAAATGAAAATGAAGTTATTTTAATTTTATACAAATAATTCGGATTTAAAAATCTACTTTTTTATGATTCACATTTCTTTTAAAAATGAAAGATAAACAACTGTTCTTCGTGTACAAATAATTTATTACATTTTTGACTATATTTACTCTGCTGTAATTCAAAGATAGAAAACTGTAGTGGACCTGCCAGGAGATGACGTATACTACGAAATATAATGTAACGGAGAGAGATTATGTTTAAGCCACCAGAACCACACATTGCACCAAGCTGAGAGGCCCGGAGTTTAAAAATAACAAACGGAAATGAATAGTCCGAACATTTTTTTAATTAAATGGTCGATCTCTGCAATAATTGTAATTCTCTCTTTTTTAGTTGTGTGTTGGCTAAAGAACCTGTTAATTTCTGTTGGTCATAGCGGACACATTTTTCTACCAAACTCTACTATAAAAGATCAAATAAACGAATTGCTTTTTAACAGTCCGAATTTTGTCTAACGATAAGATAATATAATACCGCAATGGCATTCACATTGTATTCAACAATGATGAAAGGTAACATGAATATGATGAACCAACTTGGTAATATGAACCAAGTAAAGGTTCATATTACTTTAAAATGCAAAGTCTAATTTACCATTTGGTTTGATTCCAGGTTCATTTTGAAAATGGACCAGCAAAGCGGGCATCGGCTGGTAGTATGTATATAAATAAACATTTTAATATAGATATATTATTATTTTTATATACGAATTACTTTTGATAGTATATAAAAATAGATGAATGTTTGCATTATAATAAATAAATTGTATAAATATTGAAAAAAAATGACTTGTGTTCCTCAAACAGTGACGAATAAGTTTCTAGAACAGTGAATAAGTTCTCTCACCAAGGCTATTTTCTCTATCTCGCTAAGGATCCCAAAACAGAAAAGTACATGATATATTTCTATTAGCGGTAAGTGACAAACTAAAAGTACCCTTTAATGTTAAGAAAACATTTGCATAAATATTTCTTTTTAAATTAAAACTTACATCAGAAACTACTTTCATTTGTTTTTAATCACATGAGAAATGATAACATATTAAATTTAAAATAAAGTTATAATACACATAGAAAAAATTCTACAATATTCCTCATTATGCCCACAACTCAGTTTTTCATCTCCTGTGATGTTTTATGACGATTAAAGCAATTTTCTCCTTTTTGAAATTTCGTTCTTTCTACCCATTTTAATCATTGTCTGTTTAGAAATTTTACGATCCCTTATCATTCACATGCTTCTACTGTTACTGGGAAACTCGCGATAAAGTTTACTTTTTCAGTTTTCGGTCAGATAACTTTGATTATGTTTCCGGTTGAGCAGTCCGTCGTGTTAGTAGAAACATTTTTCATTATATAAATCAATCTTTTAGAAATTGATTTCTATTATTATTATATTGAAATCTTTCTTTATTTTTAGTGACACTGCTATGAAATAAACATTAAAGTTCAATCTGCTAAATTGTGCGCTTTGCTAAAATTATATTATGAGGAAACATTATATCTCTTTGAATTGGATGCTTAATGTTTACACATCTTTCTTTAAATGTAAACAGATAGAAAAAAATAGCAGTTTAATACGATAAATCTGTTTAATTTCAATTAAAAAAAATAATTTTTGCTATAAGATTTGAATTTATTTTCTATGAGGTACTTTCAGTACAAAAAGTAAAAAGCTACATATTGCAGATATTAGGAAGAAATCAATTCTGGTTAATTTTGCTATATTTTCACCGATCATTATCCCCAGACCCCAAAACCACACTCAGTTCAAAAGTTGATATATATATATATATATATATGACCTTTGTCATAATATAACACTTGTATTTATAAACCAATTTGGATGTAACTAAGCGTGTGTATTAGGCTCACCAATGTCTCGACCGAGTTCGTTGGCCAGCTTGGTCCACCATCTTGTTTCAAAATGGCTGTCACTAAAAGATTTAAAACTAAACAAAATATACATTTTTTTTTTTAAAATTAAGTATTAGAGCTTGATACAAGGATTTCGGAGCACTTTTTGTTTTGCCTCTATTTTTAAAAAAATGGCTGAGATATAGCAGTTTGAAATTCTAGGGTGGCTGACATTTTGAAACAAGGCTGCAGATTACAAAAAATCAGGGCTTAATTTATAAGTTTTACTGAACGCGATTTCTCGCAAATTATTATCTTTGTTGTAATTGTTCTCTTTGTGTATCATTGTTGTAATCATCTTCCCAATTATACGCATAAAAATATATATTCGTATCTGTTAACGTCGAATTCTCGCCAAGCTTTAAATCATTTGGCGAAGTAACACCAAATTTGGCGACCAAAAATAAGTCTCAATAAATGAAGCCAACTTGGCTATAGCTGACTAATTTTGCGAATTTCTTATTCAAATTCAGTACTAATGAATCTTCTGTAATCCGGTTTTTTGCATTTTAGCTTACTGTTTCCGAGTAACATTAGTTAAAATTTTACAACGGAAATGTAGGAAAGCTACCTTTTCCGCCTTGTACAGGCCGGAAGGACTTTTGTATTTGCTTTTCAATTACATTTTATGTAACTTAAATGAATGACGCTAGATTTATGCTTATTATCCTGTTTTTGCAATTAGAATAACGGTTTTTGAACGAATGTCTGAGACACATATTAAAATGACATTTGTATTCTACTAGGCTAGAAATGAGGGTTACTTTCATTAGGATTTTTAATAAGATATGGAAATACTTTAACATTATTGTGCAATTTCGTATAAGTCCCAAAATTGATATCAAACATTATCTATAAACATCTTCTAAAGTAGTATCTTCTGAAGGACGTATCCTTTTTTAAAGAAGATATAAAGTAGATCACATGTGTGGTAAGGTGTGTTTTGCAAATGGTTGAAATATTTGAAAATTGATTGTTTGTTTATCTCTAAAAACGCATTTTGAAATAGTAACAGTTCATGAATATTGAATTATTTCTAAGAATACAAAATGCAGAAATATTAATTCAGTACTCGTATTATATCTTCACACGCATAAGAAATATACGTTAAAGAAAGAATACGATTCGTTTATCTAAAAATGTATATCTTTAATACATAATCATGTTGCAGACAAGATTTTCTGTAAATCTATAAATATTGAAGTGGATGCAAAGTAACTAACAAATACAAAATACGGTTATAGATTTCTTCTTCAATATAAAAATGCGTTGCATATGTACAAATGTTTTGTAAAGCTCAAACAACAAAAATGACTTTTTAGCTACATTTGGTTCTTGAAAATCGTTTAAATTTTTGGCATGATTAGAAGTTTAGTGGTTCGAACATGGTTGAATATTTATGATGTATTTATTCCGTTTTTATATAAGATGCTTATTAAACTTCCACGTTTTTTTATTTGTGAATACAGATTGATTTATTAGAGTTATATTGATTCGGGTTGAATCTGTCTTATACCGTTAACGACTCAGAAATATTTCTATTAACGTTATTCACAATTTGTTCTCATTGATATGGATAACATACAAATCATTCAAATAAAAAAAAATATGGGCAAAAAATAGAATTAAGATAACAAAAAGAAGAAAATTGCACTAAAATAACATAACTGATTGCGTTTCTCTAATCTGTTTATTATTATTATTTAAACATAATATTCCTCAAGTATAAGAATCTAGAAAGGAAATATTAAAAATGAGCATAAAAGGCAATAAGAAGCAATTCATATGAACAGATGATCTTGGCTGCTAAAAGAAGACATGCAGTTCAGTTTTAGATTCTTCCAGACTAGGCAGCTAACGTAATAGGTATATTGCTATTAATATTTCGTTAGAAGAAAAACAAATTTATAACATTGTTTTTTCTCATTTTTTTAGAATAGTGTATCATCAGAGTAACTGTGTAAAATGGTTACATGTATGACGTCCAGAAATTGAATTGTGAGACGAGCATTTCGACAATTTCTTGATTTAGGTTACAGCTGTACACAAAGTTGATAACCTAAGTCAGAATCTAGAAACCAGAAATAAACATATGGGGAAAATAGAAAATCATCCATTAATTATAATATACTCTACATTTCGAGTATTCTTATTGTGTTAATATATTTAGTCAATTTGCCGTAA
Source organism: Maratus michaelseni (assembly GCA_963931845.1). Taxonomy (NCBI): domain Eukaryota; kingdom Metazoa; phylum Arthropoda; class Arachnida; order Araneae; family Salticidae; genus Maratus; species Maratus michaelseni. The sequence goes on from OZ007589.1 coordinate 247,871,014, forward strand.
TTAAATGCATTCAAAGTATCACCAAAACATTTAATAAACTATGCAGCAATAAACGAGAAAATAAAAAAAATTTCAACGGACATATTTATAATTTGAACTGATAAAGATTTTATAAACAACTAGCAAAACCAGCTTCTTTGCTCGCGTAGTTGTAGAAATATGCCAAATATTTATTTGTGTGCATATTATTGATACACATAATTCAAAAGTTACTAATTAAGCCTCATTTTCAGTAAACTTCTTTCTTATACCGTATTAGGCAAACGTGAGGCTTAATGTGAAGAACTAAAATTAATTCCACATAGATGTTAATTTGGTATTACTTTGGAAGTTTTTGTTCATTTCATTTTTCATTTGAAATTTACAAATTTTTAGAAAACGTTCTTAGCAAGCATTTACATATTAAAGAACCACCATTCAAAATTCAAAACTTCTAATTATCCAAGTTTCTATCCATAACGGTGTCGCATAAATCGTAATTTAAAAACTTTTTTGCTTTTGCATAATTTAAAATTTCGATTTTTCTAAAAACTGCTCTGTGGGTGCATTTACGTCCCTAAAGTAACGGCCATGTCAAATTCCATATTTGTATCACTAAAAATTTCAGATAAATAATAGTTTAGAATATTTTTAGAACGTTTTTCGCTCATTTCATCCTTTTAAAATTTGGAATTTTTTTAGAAACCGTTCATAGCCAATATTTACAACTTAAGTAACCACCACACCAAATTTCGAATTTCTAGCCTTAACAATTTCCCATAAATTATAATTTCAGAACGTTTTTTACTCCTGCATTCCCTTGAGGATGTTATACCGCAGTCTTGGAGCAGAGATGGTCAACAGCATTTTCCCACCGTTATTTTTGAGATCGGATTGGTAGTTCCAGAGATTAGCCACTATAAACAAAGCAACGTTACTTATATATTATACTAGCAAGCTACGCCCGCTGCGCTGGTCAGTTTCTACAAATGAACCTCGAAGCAAACAAAATATATCGTTTAATTTGACCTTGTATTTGAAAGCAATCTGTATATTTACCTGGAATATCCTTCCACATTACTGAAAAATGACGTGATTGCGCTATTATATTTTGTAATGTGCAGTCAAAATTTTAGCTGTTAAGGACCAACTCTTTTATTTGGTCATTTACAGTTAAGGTTTGCTAAAGAATGATAAAACTATATGCAATATACTAAAACCATCACTAAAAATTATCGAACTAACAATGCAAACTAATTAACAAAATCCATTCAGTAGAAGTTTTTATAAAGGCTAATCTTTTATAATCGGGTTCATCTGATTATAGAACTTTTCCACGTAATTCTAAAACAGAACAATATAAAATATACTAAAACCATCCTTACAAATTATCTTCTTAACAATGCAAGTCGCAAAAAATACGCCCAGTAAAAACTTTCAAAAAGGCTAATCTTTCGGAATCGGGTTCTCCTGACTGTATAACCTTCACACAACTGTTTGACTAAGATTTCCTTTCCTGAAATAGCTACTGACTAACAATACAATTCTCATCAAAATCCGTCCAGTAGAACTTTTTCAGAAGGCTAATCTTTCATAATCCGAATCAAATACTGAAAAAGCTAATATTTGATTAAAAAAAAATATCACCTGATTTTCGAATTTCCCCCTATAATTCTAGAACTAAGCAACGTAGAATGATATGTTATATAATAAAACTTTCCCTAGAAAGTTATCTAACAGTGTAGGTTTCATCGAAATCCATTCGGCAAAATCTTTTAAAAAGGCTAATATTTCATAAACGGATTGATCTGATTATAGAACTTCCCAGAATAATTCTATAACTAAGCTACGCAGAACGGTATGTTATACAATAAAACCTTCCCTGAAAAATTATCTTATACAGTTTAAGCTCTACGAAAATCCATTCAGCAGAACTCGAGTTATAAGCAACAGGAACGAAATTTCATATATGTAGAAGTAAATAGAAGTATATTGCCATTAATATAGTTTGCATTTGAATTTAAAAAAAGGTACTTTTCGGTTAGCCGGGCGCCAGCGATCGTACACTTGAAAAAAAAAGCACCTTTTGGCTTAAAATCTCTCATCAAAACTGTTTTTCTTTTCTTTCTTTTTTTTAAATAAAATTAATAACAGCTTTTTCTTTTATTTTTCCAGCTGTATAGCCATTTCAATTCTTTCTGCATCAAAAAAAAAAAAAAAAAAAAAAAAAAAAAGACACCTTTTGGCTTAAAATCAAATTGTTTAGGATCAAAAGTAAAATCAAAATCGCCAAAAATAAAAGATAAATCGCGAAATATTGTTTCGATAGCAATCTTGCCCCTTGAATAATTTTTTAAGCATTGCGAACATTCCCAATCATGTTTAAATTAAATATTTTCGTTTTATAATATTCTCTCATCAAAACTCTTTTTTCTTTCTTTTTCTTTTTTTTTAATTAATTTAACACAGTTTTTCTTAGATGTATAGCCTTTTCATTTCTTTCAGCAACAATAATGATCGCCAAAAAAATAGCAATGGTAACCTTTCCGGCCAAAATAACAAATGTAAAAAATGAAATTATTTACGACATCACATTAAAAACCTCAAAAATAACAGTATTTCTCCACTGTTTAATGGATGTTATTATACATATAAACCTTCCTCTTGAATCACTCTATCTATTAAAAAAAACCGCATCAAAATCCGTTGCGTAGTTTTAAAGATTTAAGCGTACATAGGGATATAGGGACAGAAAAAGCGACTTTGTTTTATACTATGTAGTGATTAATATATAATTACTTAAATTTGTGAATTATAGAAAATATTCGCTAAAAAAAAAAAACAAGTATCCACTCTCGGTAATACATAAAAAATATTTTATTTCGTACTGTAAAACAAATACAATATTGAGAGATAATGCTAAACATGGCATTGATACTTGAACACCCAATAGACTGATTAAATTTCTGATTTTTTTAATGACTATTAGTATCGGGATACATAAAGAATGGAAACCGTATTTACATTAGCAAACCTAAAACAATTAGAATCATGCATTTCCAAATACATTGCAAATATTTCGTTGAATATAATAAATTATAGCGTACTTAAACTGTACTTATTCGAAAACTCGTGGCTGTTATTATTAAGTAGTATTACTGTTAAAATTCAACTCTAAGTTATAGGATAATTTCAAAACCAATGTAAATAATTGTAAAGTATATTACAGCGGAATATTAAATGAATTATTTTTGTCATATATTATAAGATCATATATCAATTTTGGAGTTTTTATTTTCTAGATAAAAGAAACGAATAAACGAACAGATCGATAAGAATTTCTGGCAAATAAATTCATAAAAGGTTTGGAATTATTACATTAAAATATCAGTATATTTTAGCAACTAAAACACCATTAAAGAATATTTCAAAAATACACTCGCGTATAATTTAGTATGTTAGAATTATTTTGTGTAATAACAGAACAGAACAATAAAACCACTGAGAGATTTTTCAGAAGGATTCATCATTTGTTATACACATTAAACGTAATCAATCTCTCATTGCGTTTTCGAAATGTTCAGCACAAATAGGCAGACAAATGAATAGGACGACAAACAGGAGCTGGATCATATGAAAAATACAATATTGGATATTGAAAATACGCATTATTGTGTTGAAAAGGTAGTGGATTGATCATAGAGGAGATTTGAGCCACTACTCTTTTTTATTTTAAAGAGATTTTTTACTTATAAGCAGAAGATGAAAATATATTATAAATTTATTTACTAGTTAAAGTTCTTCTTTATCCGTTTATAAAGATAATAAAAAGAGAAAGCAGAACATTCAATTCCCCCCTCCATCTCCCCAAAATGGAAGTTTTGATTTTGTCATTCTTAATCTGATATGCTAATGATAAATAACGTTAATAACGATATTTCTGTTTTAAATTGAACTTTACCAAATACTGTAAAATATAAGATAGTTAATTAGTTCTTGATAAGGCTATTTCCAGGTGTTTCTATACTTTTTTTAAAATGACAGTTGCTGCATGTTTGACCGACTGTATTTATGAAATGTGTGATCCGGATGAAATCACCCATTTTTCATCTAGCATAATTTAATAATTGGATTTAAATTTATAAAAAAAATAAATTATTTCAGGAATTAATATCAGAAGTTTTATAAATATTTATAAATGTGAAGAGTAATTCAATACTTTATTTGAATCTGAATGCAAACATACCAAACAGTAAATGATATGAAGCATAAATTTAAACAAAAGTCTTTTACAGTTCGGAACAAATAATTCAGTGCACAGTTATATAAATTTTGAATACGTATACAAGCATAATATACATATACCAAACCGTGTGCTAAATATATTGTGTTAGATCGTCTGAACGTCTTTTCAAGCTACAACATCAAATCATCAGTATTGATTTAGAAAGAATAGCTTTATAAATGTTGTTTGACGTCTCTGATTATGTAAATATTCACGGGTTTGTAAACTTATGAATGTGAGATATTAACATATATAGGATCATTCATTTTACTCAATATCCAGATCAAACAGATAAATATATTTCGTAACAAAAATTTTAATTGTATAACAGTAAATTACATTTTATTAAATAACATTTTCGGGGGAAATTAGTGGGTCAAATATCACTCACTGTGGGAAAGTTTTACCCAGTCTACAGAGTTATAAAATACACAGTACGAAATAATTTAAAAAAAGATTTGGTGCTTATCAAAATTTTGGCTTTGTAAAAAGATAAAATAAATAAGTTATTTATATATGGTGAACTGGGGTGCTATTGTATATCAAACACTAATTTGGAGCAATTTAATAAAAAGTCAGCCAAACATCTCTAGCCACCACTATAAGGTGGTACAAAAGCGTAATGATGACGTAATTTACAACTATAAATAATTGTACCTTTAAATCTGAAAGAATAAACTTTACACACTCTTATTGTATAGTAGATATCATTAAAGTATTATTTTAAATACTAATAACAATGGGTTTTGTATGTTTACTCAAAGGATCATACTATACCCAATATGGTTACTATTTGCGGGCTTTTTATTTTTCATCCTCTATAACATTTTCAAAAACACCTGCTTAAACTGGCATACATACAATGTGTCCCAAAAAGATTGAAACGTGATTTGTTTTTTTATTTGTTGGAGAAGCGTAGGCAATGTAAATTGCATATATCTGATACAGCCATAAATCCGTTAAAAGTTTAAAATTTATTTAAAAAGTCACAAATGATGCTACAAAAGTGTGTGGTCTCACGAATGAGATTAGCGGGAGATCGGTTTTTGTTTTATAACAAAAAAACTATGTGGTTCAAAGAATTACCGATAGATGACACTAATATGCATAACATGAAGCAGATATATTCAAATTAGGTTTATAGTAAAAGATTCGTTCGTTCCAAGTGTCTGACAAGCTTCTGTATGCTAGCATCTAAAACTGTCCATTTTCTCGTCTGAAGTCATTTTGCCATGCGGAATTTTCGTAATCCGCTGGTTGCTGATTCAACGTTCTGGTAACATCACTTAACTAACAACGTTTGATCTGGTTACAAAAACATACTGTTGGCATCGGAATGAAGAATCTATGTGCATCAAGGTATTTTATTGATAGCTTGATTTGCATACATCTGCTTCATATTATGCATGCCAGCGCCATGTATCTGTAATTTTTTGAAAGACAATCTTTTTCATTATTAAAAAAATCTCATCTTCCTCTAATCCCATTCGTGCAAACCGAACTTTTTTAGTACCATTTGTTCTTTTTAAATAAATTTTTAATTTTTTTACAAATGCAGGGCACATCCGGTATAGAACTCTCGTTAACATGGAATTCAACAGATGGCATTCTTATTCCGCACTAACTGAAGTCCACATTAAACGATGTAAACAATTAAATGGTGCAAAATAATACCTTTGATTGAATAAATTGAATTCAGATTTTGACAGAAATTTAATAGGCTACCAATTTAATCTAAATTAACAATTTTTCTGTAGCATAGTAATTTCAGCTAAAAATCCAGTTTCTACCAATTTGCTATTAACAAGGTTAAATTACTGTGGACAAACAAAATAAGCAAAGTAATGACCGTACTTATATAACTTAACTTATTTCAAATAATCTCTCACTTTTCTTCGCGTTACATGGACGCATAAACTTTTTACCAAATCCTTTTCCAGTTTCGGGAAACACTCGAAACTGAGGTCTGTTATATGACATCAATATTATATATATATATATATATATATATATATATATATATATATATATATATATATATATATGCCAATATTATATTATTTTATATTTCATCAATAAAACAACATTAAAACAAACAATAAAACAACAATAAAACAAATTAAAAATTAAAGCGAATTTTAATATTTTTGGGACACTCTGTGTACCTAATGCAAAAGATACATACATATACGTTGTAATATCTGCAAATACATAAAATGAGAGTTGGATGAAAACTTTTCTCCAAATATACTTTCATTTGAAACTGTATGAAAATGACGGCTCTATAGCTTGCTAGATTAGAATTAAAGAAAAAAAACATTCTAATGAAAACAATACACATGTATAATACAATTTTATTTTTCTTGTATCCATCAACTTCTTCAATATTTCAACAGCCTCCAAAAGCAGATAAATCATAGTGTATCGTAAAATATTTAAAATTATTAGTTATTCATTGCTTATGTTAATTCATATCCTTATTATTTGCTATCTAAATTTATTTCTACAAGTGCACTACTACTTCGACCGAAAATCGTACATGCATTTGAGACTATAAATATATTTTCCAAGTTTTCGAGATATATTGGCTGTAAGAATATAACGGCTCATATGTACAGCTGTTGTTTGATGACATTTATAAAAAATCAGAACTAAACAAACTTGCAGCGTGATTCAAAAAGGTCATGAAACATGTAAATATTTTAGCACTGTTCCTATATAAGATTCAAATGTTTTAAAATGTAATAGTAACAGTCTTACGATCAACAAACATATTTTGATGTCTGTGAAATGTAATTACATCATGATACGTGATTTCCTTACAAAAAATACGAAGTTATATATTCGATGACTATTCAGAATTTACCTCACGAAACTTTCGATATTACAGACTAAATGTTCCTCCAGTACGTCTCAAATTTTTATTATATTTCACATGAAGCAATGTTGGTATATTAAAAATATCGTAAAGTTTTATCATTATTAATTTTTAACAAAAATACATGCTCACTACAAAATGAGGGACTTTGTACTAAAGAAATCTGAAATTGGAACTCTTTTTTTTCACGCGAAAATTGCTCATCTTGATATACAGCGTTAACATAAATGAATGACCGAATTAAAAAAATATTATATTTCCAAGTATCTGCACATATTTCAATAAGTGATATCTATATTAATGAAATAAACTTTCGCTCTCTCTGTGTGTGTCTGTGTCTGTTGGCGATGGCTAGGAAAATCTAGCCCACTTAGAAGCCTGAAAATTTAGATTTAGGTAGTCCAAACCCTCTCCTGGTTAGAGACACTCTCCTAAATTAGAATATTTATTAATTAAAAACTGATCACAGATCACAAATAAAAAATCACTCTTCCGAAATTCGTGCGCGCATGCTCAGAAGTCCTTCATCCGCATCTTCGGGAATAGAAGCAACAAAGCACGAGTCATCCCGTTTTTCTTTTAAGATTTTGTAAATTCGCCGTGGACGAACGTCTAAAAATACGGTAAAACCTTTTACATACTCTACTTTTACGTCTAGAGAGATTTGGTTGGTTTGAAAAAAAATCACATTCAACCCTTTCAAAAAAAATAATCAAGAAGCATCGAATTTATATTTTTTATTTTCTCCCGTTTTTCGAGCCTTGCATCCACTGGACTAGAAGAGATACGGAAAATGAAGGCCACTAAATTACAGAACTGACTTTGCCCTTTTCAAAGCTACGTTTGGTTTTAAAAAATACGAAAGTTAACCCTTCGAAAAACTATATTTTCTGTATGCCGTTTCGCAATTTTTGCAATTTTGGAAATATTTAAAAATTTGCATCGGCGGTTCAGAGAAAGGTACAAAAACTACAAATACCAGACAAAATCTATATATTTTTTTTCGATATCTGTATTTGTTTTTGAAAAATACGAATATTAACCCTTCGACAAAAATTCACGCGCAGGACTCACTTTTACAAATTCAGAATTTCTGCGATATATAAAATCTGGCATCGACTCTCTAAAATAACCAAAAAAAAAAAAAAAACCTAAAGACATCTACGTTCTATCGAGTTCAAGCAGAAACTTTTAGTTAAAAAAAGGAAAAAAACCTTAATTTTTTTGAAAACTTTTTTTTTTTTTCCCGCAAATCGATTTCGCTTTATTAGCTATTTCTCCTATCTTTAAAAATTTGAATCGACGTTTATAAACAAGATAAGAAAAACTAAAAATACCGCGCCGAATCTACATCCCTTTGTTTTTTACAATCTGGTATCCGTTTTGAAAAATTTTAATTTTAACCCTCCGACAAAAAAATCCTTTCCAAAACTCACTCACGCGATTTTCGTTTTTCGGCCCAGGTTTAAAAATCAGCATCGACTCGGGAAATGCGAATACGGACAAACAGTAGACTCCAGATCATAGACACGTTCATTTTCTTCAAAACGCACCGTTGAGTTATAAAAAATATCTACATTAAACCTTTCGAAACCGATCGTTTACGTAACCCACTTTCGCGATTTCCTTTATTTTGTCAATGTTTACCAGTGGTTAAATTTCAATTCTACTAGGAAATTTGGTTGTGTCGAGTATTCTGAATAGGCCTCTTCCAGAACAGATTGTGTCCCCTGTCGGTGGAAAGTGGAACTATAGGTGTATCTCTGATTCTATGGGCCCGATTACGACGGGGTTTGGCTCATTCGACTTGATATCTATAACCTTAAATATTTTAGTTGCACTTTCGACCGTCAGGGTGCGCTTTCCGATCTTGGTTTCTATGAGTCCTATTACGATGGGGTTTGCCTCATTCGACTTCATTTCAATAGCCTTACAGATTTCAGTCATATTCGTATAGAACAGATTATTATTATCTCGGGCCCGGTCTACGCCGGGCGTGTTACCTAGTATGAAAATAAAAAAAAACTATTTCAAGTTTTTTTTTTTTTTCAGTTGCAAATGTTTGATGTCTGAAACTTTAGCAACACGACAAACATCTAATCTCTATTCAAGTTCGTTCCACACATTTTAGAGTTTTACACTCTCAGAAATTCTTAATGAAACACTGATTCATTCTTTAAGTTCTTTGAATGTTTTTAGCATTTATGGATTACAAACAAGATCTGTGATGTAACAGCACAAAAAGAAATCACATGGTGTAAGATCTGGGGACATTGGTGGCCATGTGAATAAGGATAAATCATTATTACCTGCACGTCCAATCCAGATTTGAGTAACTACGAAAAACAAAGAGACTTGGAATGTGTTTTTCTTTTTTTCATTTATTATTTACTATAATATGTGTAATATTTTTAAAAATATAATTTTTTAAAATCCGGTCATTCATTTGTACTAACCCTTTACTCTAATTTGTGTAATAGTTTTAAAGATATATTTTTTTTAATCTGGTCATCCATTTGTACTAACCCTGTTTATTACATTTAAATTTTCACTAATAATGTTAAGACACTTTGGATATATATATATATATATATATATATATATATATATATATATATATTACGTGTGTGTGTTGGTTTATAATTGTAGAAAACTATATACATTTGCTTCTTAATAACGTTGAAGAGATATTTTCGTGTACGGTGCACAAGTAAAAAATCTCGAGTTGTCATATATTCAAAATCGTAAGATCTATTATATTTTTTTTTTCAAAAACCAATTTTTAGATTTCTCATATTTAGTGAAAATCTGCAAAAAACAAAACAACCAAATTTTTAATTTTCAGATACATGAATTTTTCTTTCTGTATACATTAAATTTTCTTTCTTGATAGTTTAGTCTTTCTATTTAGTGTCAGAAGCTTTAAAATACCTTCACCAGCATTTTACATCTTTTTTTAAAAATAAACCTTCTGTTAATGGAATGTTTATATTTTTATTGCATGAATATACACTTTTCTTAGAATAAAACGAATAGTACTACGCTGTGGATATTTTTTCATCATCATAAAAGCATTGAAAATAAAATGTATTAGAAACAAAATTTAAAGTCTCATAAGGTATAATGTAAAGATATTAGAAATGCTATGCAAAATATTAGAAATATTTCTTTTCGATTTTAAATTGCATTATCATCAAAGAAATTTTATTGATCATATACATTTTTTCAACTAATATCTTTATGCATTAAATGTGATATGCGCGGACATTTTTTCTAATTAATGATCAATGAATAATTCACATAATACATTTATCTGAAAATATGGTGAAGCTGTACTGATTTTAATTATGTTACTTTGATACAGCTGAGAAAGTTTTTAGAAAACATTGCCGTAATTTCGATGTTAATTTAGTTCCAACTGAAAAATTTACAAAAATGTTCGATTAAATTTACGAAAGAAACTGTGTCATGCCCAGGGCTTTACAAAATTGATAAAATCTCGTAGCCAGTAAAACATTCTAGTCACCAGTAAAAAGTATTTACCCCTCCCCCTCCCCCTTTTTTTAATGAATTAATTGGAAAAAAATAAGAAGAAGAATAACTTAAAATTATTAGTTACATGGTTTAGAAAGATAATATCAACTAAGTTTTCTAATAAAATTTATCAAAATTATATATTTCTTAAAAAAAAACTATAAAGCTGAATTAACCCGCATGTTCAGGAAATACTGATTGCGAATGCTTTAAATGTCCGGATAGTTGAGTGCTGCAAAATCTATATCTGATGAAATAGTCAAACAATAAAAAAAAATGACTATTTTCCTGTCGAACTCAGTCAAATAGTTCAATTTTTTAATTTTAAAATTCGCTTTTTATGAACTTATTTTTGCAAAACTAATAGAAAAAGCTAAAGATATTTTATGTTTGAATGTAATTTCTATATTTCTTAATTATTTGTAATTTTTCAGCATCTATAATGAAACATCTTATAATAATTACAAAGGAGGAGAAAAATGCAGTTTGTGCACCTTTCTTAAGTCAGTTTTGTACAAACTAAATTGCCATATAATGTGGTCACCAGATGAAAAAACTTGGTCGTCATTGATGACCTGACGACCGCATTTGTCAAGCCCTGGTCATGTCAGTTCTGCAAAACGACATAAGATGTTTAAATCGTCTTGTTATTTTTTAACTGAGGTGCAACACGTAAATTACATGAATAGAAATGGCAGGGAGATCAATAAATTTTTCATTATATATTCCCTGTTTGTGTACTTTGGGTATAGTGGGGTAACTTGAGTATATAAAATGCATTTAATTTTTAAAAGCCTAAGATTATTTTTTGCAGTTATTTAATTTATACTATGTGTTTATACTGTGTGTCTCTCAATGTTTCGGTGTGTAAAAGTTTTATATAATCAACCTCTGTAAAATAAATAATAATAATAACTGATATTTCATTACAAATCTGTAACCAGAAACATCAACTTCAAATGCATACTTTTACAAAACTATCTAATCGACAGCTTTCTAGTTCAGGTATGTTTACATTACATTTGTTTACAATAATTTGACTTAAAAGTTTAATGTTAAATGACAGTACTTAAAATATCATTGTTGTGGGGTACTTTGGGGTAATTTGGGTACACGGTCTAATTCTAGAATCAAACCTATAAATTAATCTTGTTGATCATTTCCAGACATACCTCACACGTATGTAAGAAAATGATGACTCATCAGATATGATGGGAATGAGCTGTAGAAGATGTTAAGAAGGTCTTATCAACGTATGCTACTTTTCCCTAATTTAGGACCGGTATATGTTCATGAATAAACCTCTAAAATATCTTTATTATTTCATATATACCTAAACTTACATATGGAGCAGAAACCTGAGTATAATAAGAATACAAAACACGTATTCCATTGTCAATACACGTTGTAAAACACAAAGTTATTTTTATATACATAGTTAATATTTTATTTATTTTGAGGTAATCAAAGTGGCAATAAACGTAACACTTATACAGTTTATTTCTAGGTGAACATATTGCTTAAATGCAACTGAAAATAATAAAAAAGTCTGTCATTTGTTGTATCTGTAAGCTTTTAAGTTTACGAACATTCGATTTTATACCTAAATTACCCCGACAAGGGATACAATACGGGTTAATTGGCGCAATCTTCAGAAATAAAGAGGGCATTGCATACTTTTAATTGCCGAATTGTTACATGAAAAAAATAAAATAAAATAAAATAAATAAAAAAGGTAAAAGCCTTTCAATTTGGACTTTTGTTTTTCTTTCAGTTCATGTTAAATGAATATATTTTAAAGGATTTTAAAGGCTGTTCCTATATTAAAAATGCTACAAACGTTTCAATACAAAACAATTTCAATACAAAAACGCACTTTTAACATTATATTTGGATTATTTGATACATTGTAACCACCGGTTATCAAATAACTCTTTCCGGAAAGCAGTTAAGGAATCGTTCAGAAGTAAATTTGAACTCCTAATATTATTTTTTTTTCAATAACTGCAAATAAACTACAATGTGGGTAATTTTTTTAATATAACCCAAAATCTGCTTTCCGCAGTGAGGTTTCTGAGATTTCGGTTAGCATATGTAAAGATTCTGAAAATTGCTATATGATTAAAAGAGAGATATGTCCATATTTTTATCGAATATTTATTTCATATAATATGTATTTCGTATTGAAAAATTTGAAAGTTTAATGCAATTTCAACATGTAGAAGACCCACTAAGCATATTTCTTTTAACATAAATAGATAGAAGACATAGTTCCTAATCGAAAACATAATTACCAATTTTCGTTTTTTTTCTGCTTCCAATATGGCGAATAAAATGTACGGGGTATTCTTCATTTCAAGATTATACGTTTCGAAATATGTAAAGATATTTGTAAATGGGAAAATATAAGAATCCCTCTCATATTTGTATAGTAAATTTCATTGAATGTATGATCAAAACTATAAAAGAATGTAGCAAAGAATACATTAATTATAAATTAAAATAAATACACAATTTAATATTAAAGAACCAATACCTATATATTTCAGTATAAAGAATATTTTTCTCTATTCAATTCTGGTTGAATATTTGATCAATTTAATATCGAAAAAAACTGTCCAACTATTTAAATTACTTTTACTGGTGTTAAAAAATATATTATACAATTTGTAATAGTAGTTTTTTTTCTTATCAAATTCACCAATAAATAATGAAAAATTTGTGAATCGGAGCGAGATTTTTCCTTCCAATTTATTTATAATTCTGTATTTAAAATAAAAGTGCAGCTACGTACGGCACAAAGCTTTTTAAAAGGTGTTGCGTGAATATAATTAAATAAAACTATCTTTTAAAAGATAGACATTTCCATTTATATGTTTGGCAATATTTTCAGAAGTATCTTCTGAAGTACTTAAAAAGTGACACGATTTTTTGCTTCAAATGTATATTAGATAAATTCTACTTGAAAAAACACAGTGTTACGGAATGTACTAAAGAACAAATAATTTTCTTTTTGTATAAATGTAACATAAAAGTAGCATAACAAATTCACATCAAAGTGAAACGATGCAGGGTATTTTGCGAAGATGGCATATATTGTGGAGAGCACTGCACTGTATAATAGAACGGAACATTAATTCACCGACAAACTTTCTGCCGCTACCGTATCCCCATTTTAATGCCCACAACTAATTAACCTGCACTTTGTTTATATTAACAAATATTTTCAAACATTTCTGCACACTTTTTATTATTTTTCTTTATTTCTTCGCCTTTTTCGTATTTTTACGAGCAGAGCTTGTCTAATGCAGGGGCATGCGGGGCAGCTACCCCGTGCCCTCCATTTCAAAGGGCCCCCATGGGAGTAATCAGTATTTTTGTTAAAAGAGTGCCAAATGGCCAAATGGTTAAAATTGGCCAAAAGTGACCAAAACATTTTCAAAGATTTAAGAAGAGAATGCCGATAGCCCTTAGCTCTCTTTGTTTCCCGTACACCATGGACCATCCCCCCAAAAGAAGTACGAGCTACATCATCATAAAATTAATGATTAAAATTTTATTATAACAACCTAGTAGTTCATTGTTTTCAAGAGAAATTCATTATTGATGTTGTGTTCTTAACAAGGCAAGTTAACACTATTTATGTTGACATAAGATGTGACATACGCAAAGAGAAAGTTTGTAAACAAATACACCCGTCAACCAATCCATCTTTTTTTCTACCAGTTTCCTACTATCATTTTTCTTAAAGTTGTGACCATCTTTCTTGTGATACAATGTATACAAACGTAAATGGTGCCTGGTACAAAATTTATGTATTTATAAACAATAGGTATGAAGTTTAGTACTAATTACTTAAGCATAATTCACCACCAATTTCTATGGAAAGAGAGAAGCCCCCACCTCCCCCAGGAATGATGCTTGCCTTTTGGTCCTAGATAGTCTATGTCGGAACCTGTTTGCGAGCAATATTTAACAATTTTTCGTGTTTCTTGTTGAGCTTACAAAAAAATTAATTTTTAAATAGGATGGAATTAAATATTTGTGATGAAATTAAATAACAGCTTCATTCGTTTAAGCAGAATGTATAAATTGGTGAAAATTGTAGCAACTTCATCATATTTTAAAAAGAAATTTGAATTTGAAAATATCTATCCTATATCTATTTGACGGAAATTTTTCTACGACATCTTTGGCATTTTGTATTCAAGGATTCAGTGTTAGAGAATAGGGAGTTGGCACTCCTTTCTTTTGTAGAGTTCAGAGTTGAAGATCAAGAATTCTCACTCGGTTTGAATAAAAATTGAAGGTACTTTTATGTTAGCCGGGCGCCAGTGAACGCCACAATTTTTTGAATGTTGTCAACCCTTTTTTTCTCAATAATCTTTAACATTAGCTAATAACATATGGACAATATTTTAACATTGCAATATAATATCTTAAAAAACTTACTTAAAAATAGCTAAAATATAATCATGATAAAATACGCAAAAACGAACATACAAATTCAAATAACAAAATCTCACGTAATCGGGTTTATTAATGATTAGGCTTAGTCAATTACAAAAATGTTAAAATAAGATATAACATAAACTAGAAAAAGTTTATTTCATGATGAGAGCATCGTATCTAATTTTATATACACAAAAATAGAAACTTGCGTTATATAAGATCCCAATATCTTTCAATATCATTTAGAATTTATAAAGATGTATCGTTAGTTGTTTAATTGTTGTTTAATGGATCTCTATTTGTTTACAATTCAAATGTTGCCAATTGAAATAATATTCGGCGAGTTATAACTGACGCCCAGCTAACATAAAAGTACCAAATTTACGAAAGAAATTTATCTCTACGGTCATTAGTAATCGAGAAAAATCTAAAGAAAATATTGGTGCATATAAAATAAGCTTTTTTGGAAAGATATATATGAATTAATACGTATTAATTACCATGTGATGTTCTTATGAGACAGCGTTTAATATGACCAACATGCATATTAAGAAAAGTTGGAGCGCAATGTGGCGAGTGCATACTATTATCTTCGTAGCTTCTAAGAACGTTCATAGATGCGTTTATGTTGAATTAAATTTTGTTAACCATTACATGATACACGCTAGTATGTTTCAATACCTGCAAATGTTATTTAGAGTTACTGTTCATGTAAACATAGTATCATAATGCAAGCACCAATGTTCATGAATCCAATAAAACGTACTTTCAGTGCACTTGATGTAATGTCACAATTTTTCTTTTTTATTTGTTTCTGTAACAATCTTTCGTAGATATGTATTTTTATTAAAAATATTCTAAGTATTTGGAGTCAGGATTGTTGCTCTACACGGTTTATATGATCTTGTTAGAACGCCCTTGTATATAGGTATTAAAACTCATTTATTTAAGATTATACAAGAAACAATCTTACATATATATTGTAATTTGTATGAAAATGTCAAGATGCAATGCCATTATGTGATGTTGTATTATAATATGATTTGGTCTCACATTCCTTCATTTTCTTCAAGAAGCCTCGCTGAGTAGCTGACAGTATTTTTAAAATTAAGAAATCGAAACGAAAAATAATACTGAATAAATTGAAATATTTTCATAACTTTTGATAGATGAACTGAAATAGGCCTAATGGCTAATCATCCAAAGTTTCACCTGATAAGCACAATTCTTCAAAATAACAAAAAAATAAAAAATAAATAAAAATAAAAACTAATGGTTAATACGTAAAAAATTGATTATACATTATCAGATGAGCAAATTTTCTGTAATATATGCTAATTATGAAAATATGATACAGTCGTTGCTTTTGGAGAAAGAAGTATATATACCACAAATGAGAATAATTAAATGTGTTTTTGTTGTTGTTATATTCTTTCTTTACATTCTTAACCATATTTTTTCTACAAAATAATTTCATTACTAAATTTTGGATTATAAGATGTTTTGAAAGAATTAAAGAGGGTAAAAGAGTCAATTTCTGATAGTGTAACAAACAAATCTTATTTGTCTACGTTTTACATTTTATGCAGAGTTTATACTTAAGTATACATTCTTAAAAAAGATACAGAAAAATAGTTTCCAATAAAAAAAGTATTTTAAAAAGTATACGATTGAAAGTGAATGACTGGAAGTACATTTTGCAAGAGTTTTCTAAGAACTTCCTTCCAACTTGTTCTTTCATGGTAAATAACAAGAAATAACATTATTTTTGTAAAAAATATATAGGAATGTTTATAAAATGATTTGGTAAAAAGTAAAATAGCCTAAGGAATTTAACAATATGATGTGTATCAAGATATAAAAATCTTTAAATTAAAGACATTTACACAATTTATTTACATTTAGCTTTGATTGGGATTGTATATAACGTAAAAAATAAGCATAAAAATAATTCTCGATCAAATATTGTACGTTGCATTGTTTGAAGTACATTTAATAATTAGTGTTGTTTTTTTTTTTCTCTATGTACTTCCTTTTTTTTATGAAATATATTATACATTTTGTTACTTGTTGCGCACAGACAATTTTTATCTAGTTAAAAATATTGATTTCATTAAACTTAAACTTAAAAAAATTAATGTATAATTTTAAGGTAAAAATAATGATTGTCTAAATCTGCAATATATATTGGCATTTCTCTTTTACTATTAAATTTTGAGTATGGTTTTTCAGCCCATCCTTTTGCACTTATTTATTTCTAAGATTGTAAATCTCACGCATTCATTGACGTGTTTATGAGTTGTCTTTTGCAGGTAATTATTTTATTTCGTATTTCGTGGATTTTTATAGGTTTTTGAAAGGATTCATATAAGGAGAAAAATAAAATCCAAACTAAATATGGTCAACTTTACACTGTTAAAAATTTGCAGCAAACTGTCCAGTCATTTGACCGTTTTTATAGAAATGGTGACATAACCGTAATTTAACGCTATTCTGACCATATTATTGTCCATATCATGGTCACAATTGAGTTAAATTGCAATTATTTAACCGTTTTCTATAAAAACGGTCAAATGACTGGACAGTTTGCTGCAAATTTTTAACAGTGTATGCTCAGCCATGAATAAGGGAATGGAAGTTGAAAGATCTTCATCATTATCTGGTATTATTTCTGAAGTTGAGATCTCGGAAGGAAATTTTTAAGAGAGAAGAAAAGGTGCAAGAAAATCATAACAAAAATGGAACAAAACTGATTGACAAGTGTATAAAATGACAACTAACATCGACAATAAACAATGGAAACAGTCTTATTATGAAAATTGTCTAAAGTTATTTCGATATAGAAAATAGCATCAAATCCATAGTACTCGCAGCATTCATAAACTTTTCTAACTTTGCAATTTCATTTGCCTTTGCATTCATCGCAGTTCACATTTTACATTTCATCACTAAATCATTGTTATATACCTGTTTTTTGTTCAAACAAAAATATAGAAATGTCTCTGGTTTCATAGCGGGACGTTGAATCGTACATTCAAAGATATTCTTCTTCATTTAGTATCATATCTTATGTTGGGATGTCAGACGACATTTCAAGAGAGATTTGCCAAGAAAATCATATTAAAAAGAAAAAATATATAGAAATGTATATAAAATGACAAATAATAATATCAATAAACAATAGAAAACATTATTATCAGAGAAATTGTCCATAAGTATTTCGATATACAGAGTAGCATCAAACCCACAAGGCTCGCAGCGTTTATAATTTTTTTTTTACCTTTTCTACCCCCTGTTTTAAAACAGAAATATTCGTGATAGATTTATTTAATATATGCATTATAAATATTCCACAAAGTTTACTATTTTATAATAATGGTGGCAAACACAGGAAATTTTAAGAACGCTGAGAGTCCTGAGTCCACTTCTCAAGATGCTTTCTTTTTTAAAAGAATTACGCGTTATGTTTAATCCTGAATGATTCTATTGTCAGGAAGAAAACCAAAATTTTCTAAAGGATAATATCCATTTAATTTTTTTAAAGTTACATATTACAGCTAAATATTAGCTTTAACCTTTTGATTACGGTGTCGGGACATATATACTCCCAGTGACTATTTTGTATTATATTCGTACCACATTTCGAAACATATCTGCCATTCACTTATACTAGAATATTTTCAAGAGAAATATACTCTACAGAATTTTGTTTGTAAATTGTGGTGCGATTGAATATAAAAATAGACATCATTCCTGCGCCGTAATAAAAAGGTTAATATGTTTTAAATTTACGTTACGCAGCAACTTTAAACTTCATGGCATAGAACTAATACTACTGAAATATTTATCAAGAAAATATTTTATTTATGTTCACGTCTACTAAATACTAATTAAATGTGCATTTGAAATTATTAGTACATTGTAAAAAAAGGCAAATATCTCCTAATCTAAGAAAATATATTTTTTTAATTATTTAAAAAAATAAAATTCAATTTTGTTTAGATATTTTTTTTTAATTGTTTCTTTTAATATTTCTTTTTAGATTTTTTTTCAATGATTAAGAACTCAAATTTAATTGCATCTGTCAGATGAGATTTATTATGTCTCTTGTGTAATCATAGATAAATTTTTTTGTGTCCTTCTACCTATACCGATACAAACCATGTTTGGTAATCTCCCGATTTTTTTAGTCAAACAAAACATTCTTTTAACAAGAAATTTTATTTTAGGAATGAAATTATGTAAATCTTAACTGCCTACCATATAGAGTCAATATACATTTAATTAATTAAATTTTCCAGTTCAAAGTAGGGTTTTTGTAATTTAAAAAAATCATCAAAAACCATGCAAGAATACAAAACTCAGTACAATGAATCTTTCAAAAGGATTTCTAACAGACATTTGGCATAGCGTATTCAATTTACGTTACAATACGTTGTTTGTTTAAAATTTGCAATTACTTAGAAAATAATGAAAATACGTATCAGCAAATAATATCAAAGACTGCAGTGAGAACCCACCGTACTGGTCCACTGGTTTCCAAATAATTGTGTTTTAATCCCTGCACATTCATTTAAGTAGGGAGTTAATAGTTACATACTATTTAGTATTTAAATTAAACACAACATTTAGTATTTAATATTAAACACAACATTTTGTTTTTAATACTTTATTTTTAACTCACAGGATTTAATGAAATTTTTATATATTTTACGAACAGGAATGAGCGTTATAAAATGATGTCTTAAAAATAAAACAAATAATCCTCTTTAAATATTCTGGTAAATTACTTAATACGTAGTCAAAATAACTGTAAATAAACGCAGACTATAATTCAAACTTCATGCATTCATGAACATTTTTAATTTACTAAAACTGGTGATTATATCAGTACATATGAAAGATTTTCAGAAATTGATTTCTTTACATTTTTTCTTAAACATATTTCTTGTCATAATGCGAAATTAGCAATAATACTTTTTTCAAAATTACGAAGTTCTTACTTGTTTTTAGTGCGACTGAGGAAAAAATCATAAAATGTTTCAACAGATTAGTCACAGTGTATTTAGAAGCTTTTCAATATCCATGTTTAATACTAAATACTATATAATATCGGAATACAAATTATATTAATACTATATATAATTAATACTATATATAATTATATTAATACTATATATAATTAATAATTACTGCAATATGTCAATAGAAGGATTTTAAAATTTGGTTTTAATATTTTTACGCTACTTCTTGAAATAATATGTTTAATACATTTTAATATGTTTTAACAAAAGGTACATTACATTTAGTAATGGCTTTAAATTACTAATTTTAAATATGATTTAATATAACTTATGTTACTTAGAGTACCATTTTCCAATTAATATTCTTCCATACATCCATTTAAAACTTAATTTCCTTCATCATTTTCATTGTTTTCTTAATGGGTGACGGTATTTTTTTTTAAATAAAATTGTCCGTACCGTATTCAAATAAAATAACAGTGACCATAGTTTTGAATGATTAGGCAGCACTGAATATCCATTATGTAAATCACTAACTTAGAAATAAAAAAATCTGATGTTGAATTTAATTCGTTTGAAAAATCTGTAATTTTAAGCAGGATATTTCTAAAAAGATATAAAGCTTTTACAGTTTGGTAAGTTTTGTGAAACTTGTACAGTCTGTTTTTTTTTTTTTTAAATTTAGAAAATGTTAGTTAATGATTCTACTCAGAATAAGAATAGTATTGATTTTAATAAAGTAAAGTCACAGAAGAATAAATAATTATTTTATTAAAATATGTACACTTCGACAATAGACAAATTTTCTTTAGCCTATGTCTTTTTTATTTCATATGAATTTGAGATTAAGCCGTAGATTTGGGTTGTAGTACTAGGTGTTTTATATATTTTTTTTTCTTTTCTAGTATTTTTCTAGAGTTGTTATCAAATCAAGTAAAATGTGTGTTTTTGTGTTTAAAACAGTACAATATATTATGAAATAATTATCATAACTTTTAACTAAAATATACGTATAAATTATAAAATAAGTGACATTTTATACCATTTAATGAAACATGGGCTCTTTAAATACAGAGTATTAGTAAACAGCGAGGTGAGATTTTTTTAAAATAGTTTTTCGAAGAAAATAACTTTATTTTATGAAAAATAATGTTAAATATATTTTTCTTTTGGTTAATACTTGTAAAATATCGAATACTATACTACTTTTTAAAATTTGAGATCATTTATCATTTCCATTCTTCTTAATGGGCGACATTAGAATAAAATTCCCTTTGCCGGATTCAAATAAAATAACTGTGACCCTAGTTCTGAATGATTAGGCAGCAGATAGGATAGATTCAGCACTGGAAATCAATTATACAAATCACTCCTTTAGAAGTAAAATATATTTTCTGATCATTAATTTAATTCGGATCATACACCTGATATTTTTATGCACAAGACTTTTTACCAAATATATGCTTTTTAACAGCCTAATAAGTTTTTCCGTTTAAAAAACGCTATTTTATGAAGCCACTTAGAAATGCTAGTATTGATTTTATTCTAGTATTTGTTGAAACATGGATTGTTTAAATGACACTGATTAGTGAAGAGCCAGAGTCATTTTTATTTATTGTTGAAATAACTTAGATAAATATTAATTAATTTAAAATATTTGCAGTATGTGAAGTGATATTAAAATATTTTCAAACTGTAAACTGATAACAAAATTAATTCAAAAATGTTGCATTGCATACTAAGAAATTGTCTAACTCATAGTACGTAGTCAGGTGATTATTATTTTTTTAACATAAAGCATATATATTTTAACAACATTTTAAATCTTTAAATTAAATTATTCGAAATTTGTGAAATATTGCCTTTCTCAGGCATTCTTGTGATTGAAATTAAAATCTGATGATAGGACATTAGCATGATGTATTGTGCTTCTCAGTGAAGAAAGAATTTTCAACGGAGGAATTTTATTTCGATATTTTCAACGTGTTAGAGGGTGAACCGGGCATTTTTCACATATCGGTCTTTCATGCCGCTAATATTAGTAATCCGTTATCTTCACCCAATCCATATTCCACTTAAAACTGTTATAAGGAATTTCCAAGTATCTTAACTTATATGTTTCCCCTCCACATAGTAAAGTTACAAGTCATTCCTGTTTCTTCCAGGTACATGTTTACAACAAAAGTTAAAATTTGACTGAAAGTTATAGTCTCACTTCATTTTTGTCAGGGTTGGCCTAGATTAAAATCCCTAAAAAAAAAAAAAAAAAAAAAAAAAAAAAAAAAAAAAAAAAAGCTTACAAAGCATCGCTCGGGTCCATTGGATCCATATGTAAAATGTATTGGATTTCAAAATATACTAAATACCCTTTGTTTACAATGAATATTTTTATCTTTAATACACATTATAAACTGTATAAAAGTGGAAAAATAAGAGTTACAATATATAAAAATACAATATACTTACTTAATAAGAACGGAATGTTCTCCGCAAACATTTGTTATGTATTTTGCAAACAAATATGGTGTTTTTCCATCTTTTTGAGAGGCACAAACATGACATCTTGATTTTTTACTTCGCATTTCATAGGTATTTGTATCAACGACATCTGAAATCCGCGTTAGCACTGATACACTTTCTTCATATCCGACTAATTCTTCTGCAAGTTGAATAGTGAAATTCCGATTTTTCTTCAATTACTGATCACATTCAGCGTTCAATGACTACCATACTATGTATCATTTATATCACTAACATGTATCATATTATAAAATGCAATCAAAGACGTATCATGCGTTTCACACTACACTTTCTCACCGTTTTGTTCATTGTGTCTACACCGATTTCCGTTTTATTATAGTCTAGAATAACTTGTGGCTATTTTTGGAGCTAGTATCAACATCATGAGAATTATACATAGTACTAAGCAAAGTAACAACTTTTAATTTTTTGGGACAGTAAGAGACGATGGTTGCTTTTTCTTGAAATCCGAATAATGTAGAATACACAGTACGATTTTTTGGATTTGTGACCAAAACAGGTAATTCCGGTTTATTTTTTCAAATCGTTTCGGAAATACCGATAGGTGACACTGTACAATGAAAATATGAAATAAAAGAGAAGTTGAAGAGTTGAAGTGAACGCATAACGGCCATGGCAAATTCTGTGGAGCGATGAGGCCCATTTCCATCGCATTAGAACAGAATAATAACCCCTGATCATAACCTACCTGATCATACCTGATCATAACTAATCATAACTCATAACTGAAGCATTTAGGAAACTGAAAATCCTGGTACATTACAAGAGACCTGATACCTTCTGTTCACCGAAAGTTACTGGTGTGGATTCATATCCGCATTCATTCCTCCACCTTTCTTTTCGAACAGACTATTCGGAACGGCTCTGTGACATGCATTTTGATGGCCAACAGGTACAAAAGGATGTTCGAAACTTTTTTTGTACCCCCGTTAGTAAGAGCGGCAATGTTTTGACTCAATTACCTTTACAGAAGTTGGAGCGCCTCCATACATTAAACTCTGTGTACAGCAGTTTCTTCGGCAATGTTTCACTAATGACATAGTAATCTGTCGTGCGTTTCCGACAACCTGGCCATCTCGTTCTCCGGATCTTAATCCGTGTAATTTTTGGATGTGGGGAGACTTAAAAAATCTTGCTTATCGAGGGAGTCATGTAACCTTGGCAGACTTGAAAGAAGGTATCACTCTGCATGTGAGAAGCATCTCAGTCGACCAGTTACGATCCGCAGTTGAACAAGCTGACCACAGACTTCCAATTTTACATCTTCAAGAAGGGAACAATAAGGATATATAAGAAGATATAAAAAGGGAATCGATAAGGTCCTTATAAAATGAATGTTTGGTAAATCCAAATAATGTGTTTCTGTGTCTTTTCAACATATTCCAGGTTGTACAGCGCTATCTATCGGTGACTTTTAGAAATATTTTTTGGCATAATCAGTTTCCCGCGTCTTGAATAAGTTAAGTGTTTAAAATTTGAAGCTTTATACATTGAGTAAATAGAGAGGTCGGTGTAGGGATGTTTTAATTCTGGACACCCTGTACTTTATTATGGAGGATGATGTCCTTAATAAACTGAAAAACTATATTTCAATTTCTTACAGCCAGTGCTTCCAGTGATTTTACCAAAGCATTTTCAACCATTGAATAAGTTCGGCCAGAACCTACCGCACAAATCTCCGTTAATCTCACCTGCATGTTAAGGGCATCTCTCTAGATTAAAGTTTAAATCAAATTAACCATTAATTTATCCCTGCCGATATTGAGCATAATATCGAAACTAAAGTCGATTAACCCAACCTACCAACAAACACAATATTAACTAACCGCAAATGTGCAGTCGAAGGAAAGATGGCGGTCATTTTGATTTGCACCTTGAGGTCTTTTTCCCCTAGAAAACGCTGTTTGTGTTAAGTAACTGAATGGAATATTAATTATAAAATTGTTAATATGAAAAAAACTACTTTTAATGTTTTATGCATTTTGGGATATATATTTTTTATTTAATCCTGTACCTATTGCTTTATAAAATATGTGAATGGAATTTTATTTTCTGTGATTAGAATGTAATCTACCCTATATATATAAAATCCTAATGAAACAAATTTGTGAAACGATTTTATGAAACGAATTTATGAAACGATTTTATGAAACGACTGATTAAACGACTGATTATGTTTCAGGGCTATTTTTAATAAAATATTAAACGCTTGATGGTGAAATTAATACCAAATGTCCATAAAAATCCGCGGATGTCAAAACTGGTAATAGAATTTTGAAATTGGAATTAGTTTTCGAGATATTAATTTTTTTCTAATTTTAGTGACATTTCTGTAATGTTGGCAACTAATTACTCAGTTTGTTTGTGACAAAAAAGGGGAAAAAATTGAAAAGGATCCCGATAGGGATTATTGATTTATTTTTATTCGTCATTTTCAAATTGAAATTGAATTTATCTTTTATTTCAATCGATAATGAAGACAAGATTGTGATTAAATTATGTTTTTCAGGAAAATTTGAAAAGAAAACATCACATTTCTACGTCAGGATTCAATCGTCTGTCAGAATTTAATTTAATTTATAAACTGAAAATATTTTGAATAAATTCGTCCAAATGACGACATTTATGTAAACGCAAAAGAAAGGAGCAAAAAAAATATTTATACAATTTGTTTAGCGTAAAATGTCATTTATCCTATTTTATATATAATCAGAAGTAATCTGTATAGAAAAAAGAATAATAATATACGTATAATTAAAATACGCATATAAACAAAAAAATCGTCGAATTTGTTTCTATGACTGTTTATGTCATTTGGCACCAAATCTCACTTTCTGATGCCCGAATTGCGCCAAGCTTTTTAAAAAAGCGTCAAGACCCCTATAATAGAAAAGCACCAAAAGCTCATTGGGTTTGTTTTCATAACTTTTGGCAACAAATCTATGTATATTAACGAATCTATCCCTTTTCGAAGCTCGAATTACGCCAAACCTAAAAGCAAAGGATCCTATACTAGAAAAGTACCCGATTTTCTTATGGACAATATTCAAGTGACATAACAAGGTGTAAAATTATCGCGGATAGCAAATTTGTTTAAATATGTCATTAATTGATGCCGAATAAATGCAGGCATGCATGCACAAAATATTTAATTAATTTTGTATGATAAATAATTATTAGAAAATTCGTAAATACATATTAATTAAAATAAATAATTTACATATTTAAAATAACATGAAAATATGCATGATGGTGCACTAAAATAGAGAGAAAATTAAAACCTGTTACTGAAAATGTCTATAACAGTACTTTTCAATACCGTGGTTCTTAATGTTATTCAGAAGCAGATGGAATTTTTCTCATCCTTAAACGCAAACGAAGAATAGAATACAGATCGTTGTTATAAAAGTCCGAGAGGTAGCCACAATTTAAACCTAACCATTTTATACAAGCTGGTTTTCAAGTTGTAATTGATTTTACTTATCAATCCCGAAAACAGTCGTCAGTTGTCGCAACAGCTGTGTATGAGGCCATGGTAATCAAAAAATGCCCCATTAAAACGTTAAAAGCATGACAACCCAATTACAGATTTATCAATATCTTTAAAACAAAGCACGCTGTCATGTTTTTAGAGGCTTCGAAGTCTGAGCGGGGGTTTGCGAGCGTAGCTCGCAAGGGGTAGGCTCCCTAGCATTTTCTATAATTTTATTTTCCATAATTTTATTCTATATCCTCCAGCATTAAATCATTTATCAAATAATGTAAAACCTTTATGTCTATATTTATATCTAATGTAATAATATAAACTCAAAACTGAAACTATAAATTAATTTTTGCAGCTGTAATGTTGTGCGCAACAATTTATATTAAAATTTACTTTTTTAATATAAATTGTGAAAAAATGATGAATGGTTCCGTGTCATAAAGAGATTTTATTTATTGGTATTAAAATGGATCTTGAAATATAATAAGTAGACTGGGAAGAATAATTTTTCAAGAGTAGGTTTAAATCGATTAAATCTGAAGAAAACTATGATACATGAAAATGAAAGTAAACAAATCTTGGAAATAACGATGCAGTAAAACTAACGAACCCCCTTAAAACGTCTGTCTATCATAATTTTAGAAAAATCTCATTGCATAAAATATACAAAAAAATAAATATAATGCTTCTACACTTTCTTTTTCAGAACTTGTCAACTAATACCCTCTTAATATCTCTACTAAGAAAAGAAAGTTTCGCTCTGTCTGTGTTTGTGTCGGCTATGTCTAGCAAAATCTAGTACACATAGAAATCTGAAAATTTGTAAGATTATAGTCCAAGCTAGGTACTGATACACCTGAATCTCAGATTTTGATTATTTTGATAATTAGATGGTATATCAATTAAAAACTCATAAAAAGCTATTGTTTTTACATTATGGCAATAAGCGCGCGCACATCTGGACCTGATTTCACAGCGGAAATGACAGAAATTCAGAAATTTCACTAATCCATGTAAATTAAGAAAATTAAGATATCGATTTAAAAATTTCAGAGTATAAGTAGTAAAATATTTTACGTCAGTGTATAATTTTTTGTAAAAATCGGACGGTAATTTTCTTATAGCAAAAACTAATTGGCGCCAGAAATTTTTTCATACAAAATCCAAGAAAAAATGAAATAGGGAAAAGATATTCATTAAAAAGTGATCAAAAAAGAGATCGGTTTTCGCAGATCGGCCGACACCCCCAATTGCATTTGTGAAATAAATGGAAATAGATTGAGAATTTTCACTAAATAGGAAATTAAGAAAACTAATTAAGATATCGATTTGAACATTTCAGAGCAGAAATAGAAAATTTTTCTACACCGTTGTATAATTTTTTGTAAAGATCTGACGGTAATTTTTCTTATTATTAGCGTAAAGCTAATGGCGGTATAGATATTTACTTATAAAATAGATAAAAACACAATGAGAATAAATATGTAATCGTACAGAACGTCTCACTAGCGCTTTTACCACTAAATATCTATATTTTTTCGCAAATTTTTCATTTAAATGCATAAATTCATAAAGAATCGGGTTAAAGATATAAAGTAATACAAATTTGAGTTTTATTTAAGGGGGTTTATTCACGAGCCCGGGCAACGCCGAACGGGTCATCTAGTTTGTAATAATTATCTTTCATTATCTCACAGGTTTATATTTCAGATATGGTGCTTGTCCCTCATTCAAAATGGTAAATTTTTAATTAAGTATAACGTTCAATTTCAGTGATACAGGTATACAACTTTTCCTAATAATCCTTTTGAAACAAAATTTTAAAAATTAACACTTGACAAATTGTATCACATATTTTCATATATTTTTAAAAGGAGTAACTTTTAAAAAAGTAATGGCCAGATTATTTGATTAAATTAACCCCATTATCTACCTTTTTTTAAAAGTTTTGTAATTTACATTGACTACTTAACTACAAAATCTAAAAAATTTAAACGCGTTTCACACTTTTACGGACATTCTGTATACAAAACTACCTACTGCTAGATTTTATTTATGCTTTACTGTATATATATATATATATATATATATATATATATATATATATATATCGATATTTACGTTATATTTTGTAGTGGGAGTAAAGCTGATAATAGAAGCAAGAGCACACATGGTCGCACAATGAAATTAAGAACGGCAGTTGCGTTATTTGATGATATAATTAGTTATAAATGATATTCAGTCGTAAAAGGCATAATACTCTAGTTGCAGTCTCGACATGGCGGCATAGGCAATGGAATGAATAAACAAGAGGCAATTCTCCATTAATTAAACGAACAAGGGCTCTTCAATCCAATGCTTTATTCAAGTTATTTCTCTTGTGCAGTTTCCACATAACAGGAGTAGCCGTACCATCGCTACGTCATCAAAGTATTGGGGTAAGTATTTAGAACATATTAAAATTAGTCATACGAGCAGCCAGGGAGTTGTTGACAAGTAAAAATTCGACTTATTTCTGAAGGAAAATCGCAGGTAGCTGCTTTTTGTTACCTAGCGCAATAACACAATTTATGACGTAGAACGCGTACTGAACCAACAGGAATTAAAGAAGACGCGTCATGCTACGTCACGACCAATGAAAGATAATTAGTAAAGAGTTCGGACAAAGATGCAGTGGATGAATTTTATAGTAAAAAGTAACTTAGAGCGGGAAATGAAATTCGGAATAAAAATGAAAATGACTCTCAAAGAGCATTCTAAAAACCCAGAAATGATCGGAGATCATTATAAAAATTAAGAATAACTAAAAGCTAAACTAGATATTAAATAAAAGGGAATTTAACAGAGTTAACGATAGAGCTAATTTAAGAATAAGGATTTAATGAATATAGAGTCGTAATTTAGAATAAAACAGGGAAAATCGTGAAAGTAGATCAAATAATGTAACACACACACACACACACACACACATATATATATATAGTTACTATTACTAAATACATTTACTTTTTCATATACCTTTATGCCTGTTAATGCATACTTAATGCATTAAGTAAATTCTTATATGTAGTCTTTTACTTACTGATGTTATTACATACATAAAATACTTACATCTATTTTACATATTTCCACCTATCTCCACTGTTAAAAATTTGCAGCAAACTGTCCAGTCATTCGACCGTTTTTATAGAAAATGGTTACTTAACTGTAATTTAACTCTACTTTGACCATATTATTGCCCATATTATGGAGAGAATAGAATTAAATTACGGTTATGTAACCATTTTTTCAAAAAACGGTCAAATGACTGGACAGTTTGTTGCAAATTTTTAACAGTATAGTAGATTTAAAATGGTTATTACTTGTGCGTTTTTTGCGCAAAACGTTTTACAGAATAGTAGAATCTAGCGAAAAGCTTAAGATCATTTATTTAAAAAACAAATTACGAAATACTGTGCAAGTTTCACGGTGAAAGATTCTGATTACAGGTTTTCACACATTGTTTTCCTTTTGTTTTGATGAACTTATCGGTTTTCTTGTCTAACTTTGAAAATTCTCGAACTTGTGTATCAAATGTGCTTTCTTATATTACTATTATTTATTAATTTTTGCGTAAACGTATTGTAAAATATGTCGCGACCTTGTTGTATAAAAAAATCTAATCAATAAAGAGCGATTTTCGTAGACGTGATGCAGCAGAAGCAAAAATGTCTTGAAAATCAGTTTAGTGCAATCAGAAGAGCTATCATGCATCTCTTGGTGTCTAGTTCTACATGTGGACATGCTGAGGCTTTCCACAATCAAAAGGATATCATACAGTTTTATGGATTACAAATTTTGTTTTCACTGTGAAGAGGTGTTTGAGCGAAGCTAACGAAAAAGAAAGGCTACAGCGGTGCTTTACGCATATCTTTTCTTACAGACCGCGGGAGTCACGTGATGTTCGAATGCACCAATGGAGGTGTACGAAAAGAGCATCACGTCACGCTAGCGGTCTGTAAAAAAAGATAAGCGGAACGCACCGCGGTAGCCTGTCTTTTTCGTTAGCCTCGGTTTGAGGCGGACATGGCTTACGTGGCTTTTTGGCTTAGATGCATCCATCGAAAGAGCCATTCGTTTTCGAAGAACAGAAAGGGCAGACTCCAGTTCGCCCATGCACATTTCAACTGGACTCCGACACAATCGCGAAATGTCATCTGGGTGGAAAAGTCAAACTTTATGTTGTTTGAAAGCGGTGGAATTATAAGTTTATGTCTCTCATATGGCGAATGGTCCGTTCTTAAGTAGCAGCTATCTAGTATTAAGTATAAAGACAGATCCGTGTTGGTATAGAGTACTTTCTCATCCTTTGGAGTCTGGCCTATGTGTCGAGATTCATATATTGTCTTGTGTACTTAGAGATTCTAGGGAAAATGTTATGTATGTATGTTCAAATTCAACGTTTGGTCAGAACTTCGTTCTCCAGCAGGACAATGATGTCAATGGGGCACCACGAAGAGTGACAAGTCGTGGTTCCACCTATCCAGAGTTCAGATTCTCGCTTTTCTAAGCGGAAATCCTGACTTGAACACTGCCGAGCACTTTTTGGTGTATCCAGAGACAGTTGGTAGGTAAAAAATCGAAGAGGGAAGATGCAAATTTCGTGCAAGTTCAATACGAATAGGCCCAGATTCATCAGTCAAACATCAACAATTTGGCGGATTCAGTCCCCTGAAAATGCCAAGATGTCATCGATGTCCCTTTTTTATATAGGTGCTAGATTGGTTTTCATTTCTGATATAAGTTTTTCTATATTTTTTCACCCAGAGTTGTTCAGGATCAGTCAACGATTTTTTTCTGATTTTGGATAACAAGCTTTAAAAAAAACACTCAAATCAAAATATTTAATAAAACATGAAGTTGTGTGTTCTGACTTCATTAAACATTTCAAACGTTAGAAAGTATCTGTACGCTGAAATTCATCGCAACTCGAACAATTTAAATACATTTTTTTAAAACAAGACAACTGTGATATATTTTAATCGCTACTGTATAATTATCTTGTAATTTATGCATACATACTTAAATATAACAACTTTCAATGCACGAAACAGATATAAAAACCTTTCATTGAACAAAGGTAAGTAATTGTGACTACTGAGTGTTCCTTCATAATTCTAATATAACACAAACTTAATAAATGTATTAGTTTTATGCAAAACTTTCTACAATTGATTGGCCGAATTTTCAATTATTTTCATTCGCAGCACAAACGTAGAATCATGTGTCATAAATTGCCACCAATCTTGAAATAAAAAATATTGTTCGAATTAATTATAATAACTGTATGTGTGCATCATATTTTTCCATATACATCAATTGTAAACTTCTGAGAAGAAAAAGTGTAATATTATATTGTAAAACGTGCATATATAATTCTGTAACTGTGGTCTCGCTGGTGATAGAGGCGTGTCAGCCCCTCAGGATTGCACACAAACTCTAAGGCTTAGGCCGGGTTTCCTGAAGTGGTCATCCCTGTAGCTATTGTTTGTTATGTTGCAGATTAGGAATTAAGGAAAAATTTAGCTGAATTTCATACAAATAAAAATCAACAATAGGTAGTTAGTCATTAATAAATACTGCAGCAGACAAGAATTGTGAGATTGTGAGACTGGTCTTGGTTCCACGACTTAGGCAATCCTAATAATATTATAAATCTGATTGTGTGCAAATGTTAGGCTGAAGCCAGCGTCAAAATGGAGCATTTAATGATCCTGTGTTTTTGCATATACGTGGATTATAACACTCTTATGAACATAGGCTGGTTTTTGTTAATTTTATTCAAATATTTTTTTTAATAATTCCAAATTTCGTTATTTTCATAGAGAATAAATGGACACTTTTTCGTATAATATTTTAAAATGGTTAAATTTACTTTACCGTTGCTAATACTTTATCGTTGCCAAAACTAATTAAAAACCTGGAATAATAATTTTTACTCTACAATTTAGATTCAATTGAAAAATTTTCACGTGAAAAATGAAAATGAAATAAAGAATTAAAAAGATTAAATAATATTATTAGAAATAAAACGTACTTTTTTTTAGTTTTTGATAATAATACAAGGTTTCAATATGCGTAACCATAGGAAACAGGCTAATTAGACGTCATACATGGAAAATAAAGCGGATTGGCTTTGATTGGTGAAATAAAATGATCTTAGTTTTTTTTTCTTCAATTTTTTTCTTTTTTTTCTTTTGTATGGTAAAAATACGTGGTGTTTTACCGTCTGCGCACGGCTAATATAACCATACCGTATTTTTTATTTAAATTTTAAAAAAGTAAAAAGAAATTTCAAAAGAAAATGGTTAGCAAATGTCAATAATATGCTGCGCAATATTATCCATGTCGAAAATGATGTCATGGATAGCGAGAAAAAAATATGTTCATTCTTAAAACTAAAAGAAATACATCGATTACCTAAAAAAAATGACGAATGTTAATAGTTCCATTTTTGTTGATAAAACCTAAAGATTTAATATTATTTCGTTAAAATAACATTATTTTCCCCTATGCCAGTAATGAAATTAATTGCCTGGAAAAGAAAATTAACAATTATTATGTCATTTAAAAGGGATTTCTCTGGGGAAATATATATTTGAAATAAAACGGGAATTTTCCGATGTGTTTTAAAATGAATGTGAATCAGTTCCTTACATTAATATACAAGGATTAGTAAGCATATAAAGTAGATGAGTTTCACGCCATATTTATAACGAAAAATTTAAATGTCTTTTTTATATATACTCTGGTTATTAAGCATGAGTATTCATTATATACATATGAGAGTTTTCTGCTAAAAATCACATCATAATTTTAAGAAAAGGAAAATGAACAAGAATCTATTATAATAAAATCTGACCGTGTGTTTCTATTTCGAAACTACTCCTAGACTATCGAACGCAACGCGATTTACTTAATACCGGTTATCATTGATCCGAAGACTTAACTCTCAGAATTAAAAAAAATAAATTAGATACCAAGATTTTTTTTCTTTTGTAAATTTTAATGAAGTTTCTCTAAAAACGGAAAGTAACATACTCCATATTTGTGTATGAAAAGGGAGAAATAAAACAGATCAGTATATTTTTTACACCATTTTCTCATTAAAACTGAAAAACAGAATTTATTTTCACTTTGAATAGATAGATGGTGAAAACAAAATCTTGATTTCAGTAAATTATCCGAAAAATAAAAACATATTTTCACATATTTAAACTTCATGAATCAATTTATTCGGGAGAACAAAAATTGCCTGTCAACATACTGTCATTTAGAAAATAAGATTTGTTTCAGCTATACATTAAACCACGGAGGCAGAATTGAATTTAAAGAAAAAGCATATACTAATTCCAATTAATGTTTTTTTGAAGGAGGGCTGTTAAAACGTTTCACAAAGGCGTTAAAAGTAAAATTGTTTATCAGCTAAAATTCACAGTTGTTTTTATCCAATTCGTCTATTTCCACTATTTTATTTGGCCCTCCTTTTTGCAGGTTGCAATTTCATTTTCGGGATTATTTGGCACAAAATTTCACTTTTTTAAGACTGAGTTATGTCAAGGTCCCTATAACAAAAAATACCGCAAGTAACTCCTATGAAATGTGATAAAGAGTTAGTTAATTATTAACGTTTTTAATTATCGGGAGTGAAATATTTTGCTTAATTAATGTATTTATTATTATTTTAATGTCGCGTGAACGCAGTCACGGGTAACAGCTAGTTTTAACATAAATGAAATGAAGTCTTTACGGGGATTGAAAGCAATACGTAATTCGATAGTTTAATCGAATCAGATCTTTACTTACATTCTATAGCTAAGACTGGAATTTATAAATGAACATATTCCTGTGTATTATAGTCGAATAACTCTTATTTTTAGTATACACTCTATGATCTAGAAAAAACTGATAATATTAAATAACATAAGTAAAAAAAAATATCCCAAAACATATTTAAATAAAAATGGTATGTACCTAAAACTAAAATTATTTATAAAATTTTATTTCTTTAAATAGTAGTAAAGAGAAAAAAATATGTACAGAAAAAATCATTGATAAATCTATTACAAATATGTTCAGAAATAATACTATTTCTTCCAAAGAGTAAACTTCAAAAGAAGCTTTCATAATATGTATTTCCGAACAAATATATTCCTATTCACATTAAACTGAATCCGAAATAATCGCTTTGGTAGCAACGTCTAATGAAATATAAAATTTTCTGTTGAAAAAGTCATTTATTTTTGCACAGTAAATTTGAGAAAAGCGTTAAACTAAATAAAATACTTTCTATAACATAGGATTCACATTAAAGAAACACTCCATTACAATAAAACTTGCTTAAACAAAATAAAGTAAAGTTTTTTCATTGGCATTCAAATACCTTAAAGTTTGGATAAGGAAATCTAAAGGGAATTATACATCCTCAAAGATATAAAGTCATATATTTTTGTCTCTTTTTATAAAGATATTCTTTCATATAGCTGAAAGTCAAAACAAATATAAAAGCGTGAAATTCCTCTCATAGCAGTATTTAAAGGTCTTAGTTTAAATAAAGTATTTTCTATTGTTCAACATAAAACACTAATTTATATTTATTTAATTTAATCTGAATTAAGAAATACAAATTTAAAAAAAGATATATTTAATTAATAGTAATACAGTGTTCACTATTGGGATTTTGTTTCATTTAAATGTAGTAAAAATAATTTCTTCACGTAAAATATTTAACGAAAATCTTTCTTGATTGAAAATGTTGCTGTATTGCTAGAAATAAAATAAAAAGTAATTTTTTTTAACTGAAACTGATGTAATATGATTCCTTTTATTCTCAAATTCTAAATATATTTTTCAATCTATAGGATTTAATTTATTTTGTGAAAAACGTTAAATCTATACAGCATTATTGTATATCCCTTCGAAAATTTTTAAAGGGTGGTAGATAAGAATATAATAAAATGTTCATATGAAACAAGTGTCTCAGTGGATGGTTTAAGTCTAAAAAGCAGGATGTTTTATTCAAACCCGATGAAAACTGCGATTCATTATTAGAAAAATAATAAAAATAATAAAAATATGTTAATGAAATTTTCATTCAAAATGTAACTTGATTTGTATGTAATGTTCTGAAGTCATGAAAAACACTGCAATTGTATAGCATATTTGTCAGTGAAACCTTATGTAATATGATTGCGTTAAAAAATATGGTGCTTTTAATTCATCTCTATTTTAGTGCAGATAGTGAACTTTTGTACAATTTCTTCTGATATCACACTAAAAAGATACGTGTGTTTCAAATTTTGGAAAAATTATTATTATAAAAAAGAAGATGGATTGAAATTAGCGTGTGCCACGTTGGATTTTGGACTAAATGTTTGCATTGCGATTCTGGTTCACTATTCAAGTAAGACTTTATGTGGTAGCTTTACCATATCATAAAGTTTGTCTACCGAGTTTTCAATCACACTGTATACTATGGATGCATTTAAAAATCCCTAAATAAAACAAGTTATTTTTGAAATACTTTGAATACAAGTATGAGAATTTCTAATACTTTCTTAATATTTAATGGATGTGGACAAATTATTTTAACATAAAAAAGTGGTATTACAAATGTTACATTTAGAATCATAATTATTCTAAAAATGAGTAAGCTGTGTGCGTAAATGGAGTAGCTGTTAAAGCAATTTGACAATTATATTTCGATCTATTTAAAACAATTTGACATAGTTTCACGAATGATTTCGCGTAATGTTTTCAAGCAATAATTTAATGAAAAAAAAATATCCCAATTACTTTCGTTTGTTTCATTACTTTCTAATGTAGAACTAAAATGTATTCATGTGTAAATAAGAACATGCGTTGTTATTTACAGAAAATAAAATCTTAAATATATTTCTATAGAATAAATACAAATTTCAGACGCAAAAAATGTCTTTTTTATATTAAACTCCAAAATGTTTTCGTATCTGTCTTTGTTCTTCTTTTATGTGATTAAAAATAACATAAAGGATCTTCATAAAAATTTCATATAATGTTATAAAATATCTTCACGGTTTCAAGTGCTTTAGATGAAGAGATTTATATAATACTATTTGCCTTTTGACATTTTTCATACTTTGAGACAATAAATCACAGGATATGATGTGTTTTGATTGATTACAATGCTTTAAATTTTAGTCTTTAACGAGAACTATTTTAGACCTAGTGAATAAAGATTTTAAACATGATATTTCATTATATGTATGTCAATAGTTTCTTATAAAACTTTGAGGAGTTTTATATAAATAAAAATATAACCCATATATAATCTGTAAGTTATTTTATGTAAACTTGTATTTAAATGCATCTTTGTTCTAGAAAATATTATATGTATGGACATTTCTTATTAATTTCACTTTTTTGTTTTGAAAATTGATTAGACTGAGTATTTTATAGCATGTAGTTGAATGTCCGCATGCTAAAGGGATAATTTTACAATTAATTTATTTTTATAAACCGCCTAACTAACTAACTATATTATCTATCAATTGAGGAAAGTTGCTAGAGTATCCTAAATAGAATAGTGGGAAAGCTCAAAAGTTACAAAAATTATAAAAATAGACGTAAACATCATTAACCGTTCTTTGCATGAGTTTTTCAATTCAGACGATAAACGGTTGATGATATGATATGGTATATGTTTTCTATAATTTTATTATTAACTTCTTACTGAACAATGTTGTTTAATGTTCTTTAAAATAAGCTATATATTTTAAAATGTTGAGACGAACTTTAAATTATGGAGTAGTAAAACAACCAGTTTTTGTATAGGTCATACACAAAATATTCACAGAAAAACATTGTATAACATTGCATATTTGTTGGGGGGAACAAGGGGCTAATCCCCCCCCCTTAATTTATATAAATGGGTTTTTCATGCAGAATTATTCCGTTTTCCTTCAAATTTTGTTTATAGGTTCACTGTGTTAAGGCGCTTCCCTGATTAGTTTTCGGGATTGATTAGTTAATATAAAGGGGGGGGGATCGGGGGGCTAATTTCCCCCCTTAATTTATATAAATGGGTTTTTCATGCAGAATTATTCCGTTTTCCTTCAAATTTTGTTTATAGGTTCATTGGGTTAAGACGCTTCCCTGATTACTTTTCGGGATTGATTGGTTAAGTATAAAGGGGGGAACGGGGGGCTAACCCCCCCTTAATTTATATAAATGGGTTTTTCATGCATAATTATTCCGTTTTCCTTCAAATTTTGTTTATCGGTTCACTGTGTTAAGGCGCTTGCATGATAATTTTCGGGATTGATTGGCTGAGTATAAAGAGGGGAACAAGGGGGGGGCTAATCCCCCCCTTAATTTATATTAATGGGTTTTTCATGCAGAATTATTCCGTTTTCCTTCAAATTTTGTTTATAGGTTCACTGAGTTAAGGCGCTTCCCTGATTAGTTTTCGGGATTGATTAGTTAAGTATAAAGGGGGGATCGGGGGCTAATTCCCCCCCTTAATTTATATAAATGGGTTTTTCATGCAGAATTATTCAGTTTTCCTTCAAATTTTGTTTATAGGTTCACTGAGTTAAGGCGCTTCCCTGATTAGTTTTCGGGATTGATTAGTTAAGTATAAAGGGGGGGGGAACGGGGGGCTAACCCCCCCTTAATTTATATAAATGGGTTTTTCATGCATAATTATTCTGTTTTCCTTCAAATTTTGTTTATCGGTTCACTGTGTTAAGGCGCTTGCATGATAATTTTCGGGATTGATTGGCTGAGTATAAAGGGGGGAACAAGGGGGGGGCTAATCCCCCCCTTAATTTATATTAATGGGTTTTTCATGCAGAATTATTCCGTTTTCCTTCAAATTTTGTTTATAGGTTCACTGAGTTAAGGCGCTTCCCTGATTAGTTTTCGGGATTGATTAGTTAAGTATAAAGGGGGGATCGGGGGCTAATTCCCCCCCTTAATTTATATAAATGGGTTTTTCATGCAGAATTATTCAGTTTTCCTTCAAATTTTGTTTATAGGTTCACTGAGTTAAGGCGCTTCCCTGATTAGTTTTCGGGATTGATTAGTTAAGTATAAAGGGGGGGGGGGATCGGAGGGCTAAACCCCCCCCCTTAATTTATATAAATGGGTTTTTCATGCAGAATTATTCCGTTTGCCTTCAAATTTTGTTTATAGGTTCATTGGGTTAAGACGCTTCCCTGATTACTTTTCGGGATTGATTGGTTAAGTATAAAGGGGGAACGGGGGGATAATTCCCCCCTTAATTATTTAAATGGGTTTTTCATGCAGAATTATTCCGTTTTCCTTCAAATTTTGTTTATAGGTTCACTGTGTTAAGAGCCTACATCAGTCACGCGAAGAAACGCTCACGCTAATGTTAAGTCTATGGGAAGGTTATCGCGCGATTTCTCGCTCGCATTTTAATATTTTTAAATATTTTTTTTATCATAGGATAGCTGAGACCAATCTCCAACGTTGTTAGTTTTTACTTTTTCGATTTCTGTTGTAGTTTATTTCTGAGGACCAACTCAATGGTTGGATCCGGTAAAAATCGAGTTGTTGTGTCTTTTAAACTCTTAAAAAATCGATATCAGCAAAATTTAAAAAAAATTAAAAACTAACAACGATGGCTCAGTGTTTAAGCTTTCCAAAAATATGCTTTTTATAATTCTACTGCAATTACAGCGAGTATAAACACGGGATAACTTTGAGCAAAATTGAAAAAAAGACCTGAATTAATTATATGCGGATCGCCTCCACTCGGGACGCTCACACATATTCTGTGATTGGACAGAGTACTCTCTGAACTCTTGGAAACGCCTCATCGCGATAATTGGCTAATACCAATTTTTCAGAATTCGGCGTAGAAAATAGAAACACTCGCAAGAATGATTAGATATATTTTAAGAAGCTTTTTTTTTTCTTCGGTAATTTTTAAATTTCATCAAAATACGCCTGTTAAAATTGAGTAAATTTCAAATTCTTTATTTCTATAAGCTTAAATATTGTACCTTTAAATTTTAATCCACTTCCAATGAGGAAATTCTACAATTCGTTAGGATGTATATTTTTTCTATATGTATGTCACGCAAAACTTTGAAACGGATACTGCAATTTTTATACTTTTTTTTTTCCTGGATAGGTATATCTTTCTGTAGAGCGTCTCTTTACAATATCATTGGAATTTAAGCAATGATATGTTTATTTGTCTGAATATTTACATGCCTTTTTTATACTTTATAAATTTTAACTTTAGTAAAAATTGACTAAAGTCCTAGGGCAGATCTGGGGAGTCGGGGGAGCGATAATAGGTTCTAATATGACCCGCTGTTCTGGTCGGCTTGGAAAGAATTTTTTCATTGCGGATCGGGTTAAATTCTACTTTCTTGCTTCGGGTCGTGATGATTTTTACATTTTTGTTGCGGGTCGGGTTGACTTGTATTATTTAGGTATCGGGTTGGGTTTTCATTCTTGCGGTCGACCCAAAAATATTATTTTAATTCAATTCGCAACCCGACTCGGACAAAACCAATTCATCAACCCACAACCGGACAAAGTAATTTTCGCCGACCCTCGAATCGACAAGAACCTCACATATTTCGATTAGAACCGGAAATGAAAGAAAAACAATTCATGTTTTAATACAAAATATAAGTCTTCCATTGTATCTCTAATAACAATTTTATCATTTATATAGAAAAATGAACACATTTGTATTTTTACTTTGTTCTATCTATGATAGAAGTAAGTAGTTGTCATCGAATTTTTATTCGACTTCCGGTTTTTGACGGATTTACACGTTTTAGGGGTCAGAGATTACAAAAAACATGCTTTCACAAAATGTCTGTCTGCCCGTCTGTCTGTCCTTATTGTATCATCGAAAAGTGTATGAAGTTATTCTTCAATTTGAACCATTTTTTTTAATATGTATTTTACTATAGCCTGCAGGTCCCAGTTGAATTTGGGGATATTTCGACAGAAGGGGCCGCTGCGATTGCGATTTTTGTTTCATTTTCACTATTGTATCATCGAAAAGTGTATGAAGTTACGCATATAATTGAACAATTTTTTTTCCTATGTTTTCGGTTATGGTCAGCAGGGTATACTTTAATTTTGGGGATATTTCGACGAAAGGGGGCGCTGCGACCGCGAGTTTTGTTCCATTTTCAATATTGTATCATCGAAAAGTGTATGAAGTTATGCAGATAATTGAACCAAATTTTTTGTATATGCTTTGGATTAAAGCCTGCAGATCCCAGTTGAATTTATGATATATTTCGATAAATGGGGGCGCTGCGATCGCGATTTTTGTTCCATTTTCACTATTGTATCATCGAAAAGTGCCTGAAGTTATGCAGATAATTGAACCAATTTTTTTTCTATGTTTTTAGTTATGGCCAGCAGGTCCTACTTGAATTTGGGGATATTTAGACGAAATGGGGGGGGCTGCGATTGCGATTTTTGTTCCATTTTCACTATTGTATCATCGAAAAGTGTATGAAGTTATGAACCAATTTTTTCTCTATGTTTTTGGCTGTGGCCAGCAGATCCCACTTGAATTTGGGTATATTTCGACGAAAGGGGGGGGGGGCTGCGATTGCGATGTTTGTTCCATTTTAAATATTGTATCATCGAAAAGTGTATGAAGTTATACAGATAATTGAACCAATTTTTTTTTCTATGTTTTTGACTATAGCCTGCAGGTCCGAGTTGAATTTGGGGATATTTCGACGAAAGGGGACACTGCGATCGTGATTTTTGTTCCATTTTCACTATTGTATCATCGAAACGTGTATGACTTTATGCAGTTAATTGAACCAAATTTTTTGTTTATGTTTTAAACTGTAGCCTGCAGGTACCAGTTGAATTTGGGAATATTTCGACGAAAGGGGGAGATGTGATCACGATTTTTGCTTCATTTTCACTATTGTATCATCGAAAAGTGCATAAAGTTATGCAGATAATTGAACCAAACTTTTTGTATATGTTTTTGACTATAACCTGCAGGTCCCAGTTGAATTTGGGATATTGTGGATGGAGGGGGCGCATTGATAGCCATTTATAGATTTTAATTTCAAAAAAATATAGAAAAATATTAGAAATCCTAAAAAAAATTCCGTTAAATGTTCGGCCTTGATCCAAGGATTCCAAAGCATTTTTTGTTTTGCTCTTAAAAAATGGCGGAGATATAGCAGTTTAAAATTATAGGGTGGCCGACATTTTGAAACAATACAGCAGGATTCCTCCATAAATGGGTTTAATTTATGAGTTTTAATGAACATGGTTTCACTAAATTTTCTTTCATTGTTATAACCATCGTTTCAACACTTACATGCTTAACACTGTATATTTATATTCGCCAACGTCAAATTATTTGCCAAGCTTGGCGACAATTGGTGAAATATCGCCAAATTTGGAGACAAAAAATACACTGCCACGTGTGAATCCAACTTAATTAATTTAGCGATATTCTCATTCAAATTCAATATTGACCAGAACTGGGAATGACTCTTCTGTAATCGGGTTCAACGCATTTTATATTCGTGTATTTTTAGTAGAATTAGCTAAGGCCTCACAACCGAGCAATAGGGAGGTTATTTTTTCTTGACGGTACAGGCCAGAAGAACTTTCCGTAGTTTTGTGTAATACATCGGCTGCTCGAATACAGGTAACCCGAAGATTCGCAAGTAGCTGACGTACAACGGAATGACGAAAAATTTTGATTTTTTTTTTTTTTTGTGGTTTGATAGCAAATTTTGAAGCTTTTACATGTATGAGATAGAAGAAAGTTTTGAGATTGGCATGTCCAACTAGTTTAATATTCAAATATTGTAAAACCTATGAATAGCGCGTACTTCCTCATCGTTGAATAGAGCCCTCCATAGGGCCAAGTTGTCCCTATTTTTTTCGCATCTCCGTGACTAATTGTCTTTTTATGGTCGGGTTCACCGTAGAATGTTGTTTGTGGGTCAGAATTACGTTTTTCCTGGTCAGGTTGTATGGATTTTCCCAAAACGTTGCAGCCGAAATATATATTATGAGACGAGAATAAAAGCATATTCGAATATGAATGAGAATACATATATATTCGATTTTCTACATTTTGAATAAAATGTGTATGTAAAAAATTAGATAATTTATTATTCTTTCTTTATAGTAGAGTTAAGAACCCTTTTAGCTCACAGGCTATCAAAGCTTGAGAACTAATGCGCCCGCCGGTTCTGTATGTACGTATGTATGTCAATAACACGATAACTCTTGATAGAAATAACCTTTTCGCTTCAAATTTTGTTTATAGTTTCATTGTGATAACGCGCTTCCCTGATTAGTTTTGGGGTTTCATTGGTTAAGTATAAAGGGGGATGAGGACTAACCCTCTTAATTTAGATAAATGGGTTTTTCAAATAGAATTATCCGATTTTCTTCAAATTGTATATTATGTTCATTGTGATAAAGCGCTTCCCTCATTAGTTTTGGGGTTCGTTGGTTAAATTTAAAGAGGAATGGCAGGAGACTAACCCCCCCTTAGCTTAGATAAATTGCTTTTTCCTGCAGAATAGTCAGATTTCGTTCAAATTTGGTATATAGATTCATTGTGGTAAGGCGCTTCCATCATAAGCTTTGGGGGTTCATTGGTTAAGTATAAAGGGGAAACAGAGCTAATCCCCCCCACACACACACTTAATTTATATAAATGGGGTTTTAAAGCAAAATTATCCAACTTTCTTCAAATTTTGTATATAGTGTCATAGTGATAAGGCGCTTTTCTGACTAGTTTTGGGGGTTCATTGGTTAAGTATAAAGGGGGGTAACGCGTGCTAATCCTCCCCACTTAATTTAGATAAATGGGTCTTACATGGAGAATTATCCAATTTTCTTCAAATTTTGTATATAGGTTCAGTATAATAAAGTGCTTCCCTGATTAGATTTGGGGATACATTAGTTAATTATAAGGGGGGGGCTGGATTGGGGTTGATCCTCTTTAATATATTGTCAATTTCAAATGAGAGGCTTATTTCAAATGAGGCTTATTTCAAATTCCTTGGAATAAGAATATAATATACAATTAGTGTGAATAGCCTGTGAACTCACTGCCCTCAGTATAAATGTGCTGTTTTCTTTTTAGCTCACAGGCTATCAAAGCCTGACAGCTAATGTGCCCGACGTTTCTGTTTGTACTTACGTTTGTATGTACGTATCTAAGTACGTACGTATGTAAGTACGTATGTGTGCATGTATGTACGTATATACGTAATGCGATAACTCTATAGAAATAACCGTTTCGCTTCAAATTTTGTTTATAAGTTCATTGTGACAAGACACTTCCCTGATTAGTTTTGGG
This sequence comes from Maratus michaelseni, assembly GCA_963931845.1. Taxonomy (NCBI): domain Eukaryota; kingdom Metazoa; phylum Arthropoda; class Arachnida; order Araneae; family Salticidae; genus Maratus; species Maratus michaelseni. The sequence continues at coordinate 247,914,571 of OZ007589.1, forward strand.
GGTTCATTGGTTAAGTATAAAGAGAAAAAATTGCTAATCCTTCCCCCTTAATTTAGATAAATGGGTTTTACATGAAGAATTATCCGATTTTCTTCAAATTTTGTATGTAGGTTCGTTGTGATAAGGCGCTTTCCTGATTAGTTTTAGAGGTTAATTGGTGAAGCATAAAGGTGACAACCGGGGGCTAACCCCCTTTAATGTAGATAAATAGGTTTTCATGCAGAATTATCCGATTTTCTTCAAATTTTGTATATAGGTTCATTGTGATAGGGAACTTCTCTGATTTGTTTTCAGGGTTTAACGGTTAATTATAAAAGGGAAACGGGGGCTAATCTACCTAAATTTTGATAAATGGGTTATTCATGCAAAATTATCCAATTTTCTTAAAATTTTGTATATAGGTTCATTGTGAGAAGGCGCTTCCCTAATTAGTTTTGGGGGTTCATTGGTTAATTATAAGGGAGGGAAACGGGGGCTAATTCCCCGAATTTAGATAAATGTTTTTTTTTCCTGTAGAATTGTTCGATTTGTTTCTAATTTTGTATATATGTTCATTATGATAAGGCGCTTCTCTGATTAGTTTTGGGGTTTCATTGGTTAAGTATAAAGGGGAACGGGTGTTAATCCCCCTTAACTTATTGTCGATTTTTTTATTTTTTGAGGGTGTTATGCTTTGAAATAACAGTATAATATACAATTAGTGTGAATAGACTGTGAACTCAATGCCATCAGTTTAACTGGGCACTTTTCTTGTTTAATTAGCTCACACGCTGTTAAATCCTGAGAGCTAATGTTCCCGCCGGTTTTGTATGTATGTATGTAAATGTATGTATATACGTAACGCATTAACTCTTGATAGAAATATCCGTTTTGCTTCAAATTTTGTTTTATGTTCATTGTGATAAGGTGCTTCCCTGATTAGTTTTGTGGGTTCATTGTTTACGATGAAAGGGGGAACGGGGGGGCTAATTCCCCCGATAATTTAGATAAATGCGTTTTTTATGCAGAATTATCTGATTTCCTTCAAATTTTTCAGGTTCGTCCTGATATAGCGTTTCCCTGATGAGCCTTGGGAGTTTGTTGGTTATTTGTACAGTGGAGGAACAGGGGCTCACCCCCCTTTAATTTATTGTCCATTAGGGGATATTATTCTTTGAAAGAAGAGTATAATATACAATTAGTGTGAATAGCCTGTGAGCTCAATGCCATAATTTTAACTGGACACGTTTCTCTTTATTCTTTTATCGGAATATGAAATTTATTACCAATATTTCGTTTATGAACCCAAAAACACACTATCACATTTTGATATTTTATGAACTCACACACACATGTTAACAGCCTACACTAGTCACGCGAAGAAACGCTCACGCTAATGTTAAGTCTATGGGAAGGTTATCGCGCGATTTCTCGCTCGCATTTTAATATTTTTAAATATTTTTTTTCATAGGATAGCAGAGACCAATCTCCAACGTTGTTAGTTTTCACTTTTTCGATTTCTGTTGTAGTTTATTTCTGAAGACCAACTCAATGGTTGGATTCAGTAAAAATCGAGTTGTTGTGTCTTTTAAACTCTTATAAAATCGATACCAACAAAATTTTAAAAAAAGTAAGAACTAACAACGATAGCTCAGTGTTTAGGCTTTCCAAAAATTTGATTTTTATAATTCTACTGCAATTACAGCGAGTATAATCACGCGACAACTTTGACCAAAATTGAGAAAAAATACCTGAATTAAATATATGCGGACCGCCTATACTCGGATCCACCCAGAGGCATTCTGTGATTGGACAAAGCATTCTCTGAACCCTATAGATGCGCCTCTCTGAAAAGCCTCACCACGATAATGGCTATATGTTTATCTGATATATATTATTTATTTCTGTATGTATATCTACGTAAAACTTTGGAAGGGATACTCCAAATTTAATACTTTTTTTTTTCTTCTTTTGATGGAAAAGTATCTTTCCAGCAGACTGTAAGCAATAATAAGCTTATCTGTCGGAATATTTACATGCTTTTTTCTTACTTTATAAATTTTAACGTTCGTAACAATTGACTAATAGCCCTATATTGGACTTGGGGAGACTCCAGTGGAGGGGGTGGTGTTCATTGGTTAAGTATAAAAGGGGGGGTCAGTCCCCCCCCCCTTGAATTTGACAAATGAGTTTTTCATGCAGAATTATTCAATTTTCTTCAAATTTTGTACATAGGTTCATCGTGATAAGGTACTTTTCTGATTATTTTTGGGGGTTCATTGGTTAAGTATAAAGGGGGATGTGGGACGGGAGGCTAACTCCACTTAATTTAGATAAATGGGTTTTTCATGCAGAATTACCCGATTTTCTTCAAATTTTGTACATAGGTTCATTGTGATAACGCGCTTTTCTGATTACTTTTGGGGGTTCACTGGTTAAGTATAAAAAAGCGGGGGGGGGTACGCCCCCTGAATTTAACAGATGAGTTTTTCATGCAGAATTATCCGATTTTCTTCAAATTTTGTACATATGTTCATCGTGATAACGCGCTTTTCTGATTAGTTTTGGGGGTTCATTGATTAAGTATAAACGGGGTAATGGGGGGCTAATCCTCCCCCATTAATTTAGATAAGAGTTTTTCATGCAGAATTATCCGATTTTCTTCGAATTTTATATATAGGTTCATTCTGATAAAGCGCTTCACTGATTAGTTTTGGGGGTTCATTGGTTAACTACAAGGGGGGAGGGGTATGAACCCCCCTTAACATATTGTCGATTTCTTTATTTTTCGAGGGGCTTATTTCAAATTCTTTGAAATAAGAGTATAATATACAATTAGTGTGAATAGCCTGTGAGCTCAATGGCCTCAGTTTAACTGGGCAGTTTTCCTTTTTTATTTCTTTCATTTACACAAAATTATTCTTTTACATGACGATCTACGGGGAAAAACTATTTGCAGCATATTTTTATTATGTTACGCCATTTCAGATATAATGAAATGGATATACATTATTGAGGTTTACTACAAGACACTTGTTATGCGAAAAGCATTTATCATTCATTTACAGGGCACACAAAATATTTCGGGTACATTACTGTGTCCGAAATATTGTTTATAAGCCATAATTGGAAGTAGGATTTTAGTTAGGTATGCGTTTAACTAAATTTTTGAATGCTATGAGTTATGTATAAATGCTACAGATCATATACAGGGCTAAACAAAAAAATTTGTAAGCATTACTGTGCAGCAGCGTAAATTGATTAAAATGGGTTTTTAATCGAGTTATGCATTTTAAACGTGAAATATATTTAGTATACCAAGAAAGGTTTGTGGAATATAAATAAAATCATATACAAGACCACGCAAAGAACTGAATACATGGCTGACTATGTATGATAATTCCTGGAAGTGTGATTTCAGCATGTATTTGCCTGAATTAAACTATAGCTTAATATGTAGTGAGTACAAAAAGCTTATGTAATATACAGGGCTGTACAAAATAATTCAAGTATGTTTCCATCTATTGGTGGAAACTGCTGAAGATGAATTTCCAACTGTGTTATTTGTTTTATTGCTAAACTAAATTGCAGCATACTATAGAGTACATACAAATATATAAATTATATACAGGGCTGCAGAAAAGAATTGGAGTACTTTTCCGGCTGTGGATGGTAATTGCTGAAATCTGGTTTTCAAATGTGTTTTGTGTTTTTCTGAAATGTTTACTTAGATAACTTATTTACCTTATTAAACAGCGATGGTTTGTTAAAGTATTCTGTTAGTGTTGGAAAGTGTTTCATAATCTATGCTTGGTTACAGGATTTTACTAATTTTACTAATTTTACTAATGAACAAAAATTTATATAAAGAATTAAGATATAGATTTGAAATTGAGGATGGGAAGGGATGTCATCTGCCGATTATTATAGCGTAGCGTCTTCGTTATGTTCTAATTATCAAAGAAAAATTAATTTTTTTATAATGATGACGTTAATGTATGTGAAGGTGGTTTTCTTGAATAAATTATGTTGCGGGTATGGGGAAGGAGGGCCTTGCTCTGATTTATACAAAATAAATTCCCAAGAAATTACTATCACCAGGTATTAGGGAAGCGAGGCGCGTCAGTACGCCTGTTACAGCTGAATGTAGCATGTCGGCATCGATGCCACCGACGGTCCGTCGAATGGCATCTTTCAATTCCACCAAAGTTTCTGGGGAGCCCCGGTGTACACGACACTTTAAGTATCCCCACAACCAAATACCTGCCGGGGTCATGTCTGGAGATCATGCGGGCCACTCAAACTTACAACCTCGACTTATCACTCGGTCTTCAGTGAAAGTGTTCAACAGGAACATCTTGACTTCATGTGCAACCTGCGACGGGGCACCATCCTGCATGCAGGCTTTCCTGCAATGCAGGCACAACGTGGTCACGCGAAAGCGTAACATACCGTTCTGCAGTGACTGTACAGGTTTTCCAGCCGGATTTAGGACAAGACTCTTCAAAAAAGAAAGGACCTAGAATCAGGGCCCAACTTAGACTATCTGGGGCCCGGGGCAAACATCATTCTGAGAGGCCCCTTTCTATCTATCCATGAAAATTGTTCGGGAATTATGTTGAAGTGACTAGTATTAAACTCCATACCTATTTTATGTATACATAAATTTCGAACCAAGTGCAATTTACATCTGTATACATATACAGGGTATCACAAGAAATGGTCACAACTTTAACAAATGACAGAACACTGTTTTTTGGTGTAGGAATATAACGACTCATGTGAGCTTTTGAAGTGTAAATGCAGATCTTTCAATCACTCTTGGTTATTTGTTATAATGTAAAATTTTCTATTATATTATAAAATTTAATATTTGTTGTGCATCAGCATGTATTTCGGCGATTCCATAATATGGAAAGATAAGTGCAGGCATGCCCTTATACTAATAGCAACAAATTTTAACACTTGATACGTTGTTACTTCATTCCCCATGCTCTAAAGTATTTTTATATAAATTTTTATAACATTAGTTTTCTAATGATGTAGATTGTTCTTTTTAGGGGGCTTAGGGCACAGGAAGTGGAGGGCTACACTCCTTTCCCAAATCTTTGAAAATGTAATGTTTTTTGTCACTTTTGGCCAATTTAAACCATTTTGCATCCGTTTAACAAAAATCTTAATTAAGAGCAGAGGAGGGGGGCTCTCAGATTTGGGGCCTGGGGCAGCTGCCCCACATGCCTCTGCATAAGTCGGGCCCTGCCCAGAACAAAAGACGCGGTGGAACCACACCAAACAGTCAAATGTGGCATGCACTGGCTTGGTCAGGTACTCACGAGGGTTTGACGTTGTTCAGGTACGACTGTTTTGCGTATTGACGTCATCATGCAGTGAAAAGTGTGCTTCATCCGTCCAGTTGACGTTCAACAACCATTATGGGTCCCGCTCCATTTTTGCCAGCGCCCATGTAGAAAACTTTAGTCTTTTATCTCTATCTGCCAGTAATAACTGGTGAATTGCCTGTATCTTGTACGGATACAGATCCAAGATTCCGTGCAGAATACGTCGAATCGACGATTACGTAAATCCCCATTATTCTCCCAGCTTCACGAACACTGCTACTCCCCATTGATGTCTCGGCTGCCAATTCTTCCATGATACTTTTCACAACATTGACGCGATCCGTGCTCGAGGATTGTCTGCCACTACGTGGAATATCCTCCAAACTCCCCGTTTTCTCAAAACGTCGTACTAAATTGAGTATCCCATTCAATGAAATAGGGTTTTTTATGCCTGAAGTTCTTTCTCCGTGCGAAACTTTCGCAATGCAATAGTTGTCGATTCACCATTCTTGTAAAAAAGTTTAACTACCAGCGCTCGATCTGGTAACGATAGCATGCTGCCGAGATCGAATCTTGGATGCAATGTCAAATGCTGTCGTCAAGCATACAGAGGTACCAGTGGGTAGAGAGAGACAGGGTAAGCCCACATCTCAGTAACATCGCCTATGACTCAATGGAGGAATTCCACTTTGTAATAAAATTCCCAAAGGAACAACGAACCGTTTGGAAATAGAACTATAGGATAGAACGTTACAACACTAGTACTAGTAAAATGGTTGTTCGGATTTTTTTTAGAATTATTTTATACTACGGTAGGACGATATATATACAAAGCATTCATAGAAAATATTTTTTAGAGGAACTGTGTATATCAGGACACATAGGGAGATACCTTCTCGAAGTCCTATAAAGGCGCGATCTTTTCAAGGGCAATAATACTTTTCAGTGTATTAATAGAGACAATTTTAAGCTTTAATTACTCTCCAGTATTCAGAATTATGTCAAAAAGATTAACTAGATAATATCCTTTCCCGCCCAGCACTTTTAAATAAACTGAAAAACATCTTTAAGTTCTTGATGGATCATTCTAACTTGACCCGCTCCTGAGATATGGACTTCATTCCTGGTATGAACATCATCCAATCATGAACCATCTTCCCTGCCCAGTGTCGCGCTGGAGGTATGTCTCTGGCAGTGAACTACCTGTAATGTACATTAAGATAGTATCACCTTAGCATGTCTATTTTCACCCCGCCTCCTGTCGCGTTTTCTGGCGGGTTCAGCTCCAGCTGAAATATGTATTTTTTAAGACCTTAATAAAGGAACCGGGAGGGACATCTATGCTCTACAGATCTGGTTCCCAGTCTGAGCAGTCCCTCTTAGGCATTCAAATAGATATAAGACTGCTTGTTTCTTTATGGCTAAGAATTTCAGCGGGCTTCTCCGGAGATTCCGACTCGGTCCCTTCCGTAGTAAAGATGACCGGAAGCCCGACAAAACGAGATGTTCGACACGACGGGGGCAGGACACGGTTGAACCGCCACCTCAATGTGGTGCGCCGGTGATAGCGTTTGGGCGTCCAAAAAAACAGAGACACCAAAAAGACTCGGTGACGCAGGCCACTGAGTCTGGGTCTACCCTTCATAAGCTCAGGTTTTCTGCGGCGTGAGGCCTCTGCCAATATTGGAAACCTCCTCCCTAGGTGGTAGAAGAAAGCCTCGTAAGCCTATCTCAGTTGCTCGAGCGGGACCCTCGCCCTGCGTCGAGGTAGGTGACGATGAGCAACGACTAGCTAACAGCGGTCAGATAGTTTCCAAATCTTTATCTGGGGGCGTTGACGGAGGCGAGATCGAGCTCCGAAGAGCACGGTGCGTGGTGGCTCTGCAGTGATGCTTGGTTACTGCGTGAGGCGGCGTGAAGCAACCCTCAGTACTAACAGGCGGCAGAGCGTAGTTACCGACATGTGGGCGTACACGGATGGTCTGCAGCTGGAGTAGTTTTGTGTCAACCTCAATCGTCCGGAAGAAGGACATTGCCCTTTGTAGGAAGAGTGATAGGAGTACTCGGGGCCACTTAGGTCACCGTGTAACCGTATCAACTCCTTGGGAGGATGTATGTTCTTTACCTGGACTGTTTGATTAGCTGGAATCTTAGAAATAAATTTCTTGATCGGGACCCCCTCTTTGGCGCTTTTGAAGGAAGTTTTCATGACCTTCAGAGTACCGATAGTGGTGCCTTCCCTTTTTCATTGTTGTTATTGTTGTCTTTTTGTTTATGTTTTGTTTTATATGTGGGTGACACCCCATTTGAGTCGACTGGCCACTACCTGCAATTCGTTGCAGGGCTTCGCCGGAGGGAAAGCTTCTGGGGGCGACAATTTATGCCAGGACGTGTCTATGCGTTCAGGGACACTTTTCCTTGAGGTCTCGGGCTGGCGAGAGGCTCCTTCTCCTTGCCGCAGCCGATGAGACCAGTCGCTTCCTCTTCCTCGCCGCAGCCGATGAGACCAGTCGCTTCCTCTTCCTCGCCGCAGCCGATGAGACCAGTCGTTTCCTCCTCCCCTAGGATTCGATGATCGGAAACTGTCGTACAATAAGAGTCGTTGGGATAGTTTGGCATAAGGCCTAGGACCCGGTTCCCACTTTTGGGTTCCGGCTACGAAGCTGTCGGAGGTCTCCAGCGTCTCCCCAAGTGTTTTGTGGTGGTGTCCTCGAAGTGTGGGTTCCATCGCATATCGCAGCGACTTTTGTCGTACGTCTCTTGGGTTAAAGGGAGTGTTCAGCAGGTGGTGGCGCTCCCACCAGCCGCAGCACTTACAGGAGGACTCTCCTGTTCTAGTGCGTTTAAAGTCCTTCAGGACTTGGGTGCGGCGGTTGATGTGCTGACGGGGGCACTCAACCGGCTGGTGGCGCAGCCACATTTTATTACTAAGATTAGTTGTAATTCAGTAAACAATTTTTTAAACATTTTAAAGAAATATACATTCAGTACCTATGGGACATTGGCTGAAATAAGCATAAAAACCCATAAAACTAGCTTAGATATGTCGGTTAGCTGTCTAAATGGGTCGAAATTTCCAGGACCAGGCTTTCACCGCTCTGTACAAAAAATATAATGACCCAACCGATATGAAAGCTAAAAGTTCGACCCGAGAACGACCTGGTCCGTACAAATATATAAATATATATATATATTGGCCTAGTACGATATAAACGCTAAAAGTTCCGCCCGAAGTCGGCTCAGCCCGTACAAAAGCTTGATTAGCAAGAGCCGACACGACTTATATACACAACTTAACACAATATTAATTTTCAGGAAATTTCATACAGTAGTTCTGGGAAATCGCAGAAATCGTGAGAAATGCGGCATAGAAGCTGCGAGATTTACACCTTTTACAAGATTTACATCAAAACCTAATCACCACATATTTATGTCAATGTATAACTGAATATGAAATTTGATTACATTCCATGCATTATTTGCTGACATAGAGCGCCCAAACATTTGTGTCACATACAGACAGACAAACTCGCGGACAGACATTTTTGAAAAACAATAATATCGTGTTCAGGATTTCCAAAAACGTATAAATCTTTGAAAAACAAGACGTCGAAATTTTACACAAATCCAATACTTACTTCTTGTATCGATAGAAGAAAACTAGTCAGATTTGCCACTCCCAAAACTTTCGTCTATATCATACATGTTTCACATACACCAAACATGAATCAGCAGCAACATATAAACAAGGTCGAATCTAATCTAAAGTTTTATTAAATTCCATGCATTAGTTCTTGGGATATGACTATCGCTAAAATCGTGTTAATCCTGAAAAATGCAGCACAGCAGCGCCAGGTGTTCGGAGATTTACATTAAAACCTAATGCGCAAAAACCTATGTCCAAGTCTACACTGTAAAAAAAATCTCTCAAATTAACAGAAAAACTGTCAATTTTGGCGCCGGTGGAAAACCGTTTAATTTACAGAAAATATCCATATATTTTCATTAAAACAGTTTTTTTCTGTAAAACATATAGATTTTTTCTGTAAAAATGAAAAATCCACATTTTTCTTTACAGGTAAAAACTGTTTTTCCTTTAAACAATATTTTTTGTAAAAAAAGTAAAGTACTTTTTTTGTCAAAATTACAGACTTTTTTACAGTGTAACTGAATCTGAAGTTTGATGAAATTCTGTGCATTAGGTTTTGAGATACAGCTATCGTGAAAATCGTGAAAAATGTAGCATAGCAGCGCTACCGTTTGGGCGATTTACACAAAAAATTAATCAGCTCCAATTTATATAAAGGTCTAACTGAATACAAAGTTTTATTAAATTCCGTGCATTAGTTCTTGAGATGAAGCTATCTTGAAAATCATGAATAATAAGCATACACTGCCACCTCTTGGGTGGTATACACCAAAACATAATCAGTAACAACTTATGTCCATGTCTAACTGAATCTGAAATTTGATAGAGCTGGTTTGAAAATCGTGAATAACGCAACATGCAGCACCACATGTTGGGATATTTACACCAAAATCAATTAAGCAATAACTTATGTAAACATCTAACTGAATCTGTAATTTAATGAAAATCCGTGTATTAGTTCGTCAAATATATCTATCTTGAATATCATGAATAATACAGCATAGCAGCACTAAATTTTGGGCTGTATACACTAAAACCTAATCAGCAATAACCTATGTCAAAGTCTAATTGAATCTGAAATTTGTTGAAAATCCTTACGTTAGTTCTTCAGATAGAGCTATTGTGGAAATGGAGAAAAAACTGCGTAGCAACGCCATGCAGTATGTTGGGCTATTTACACCAAAAACGGATCAGCAGCAATTTATATAAAAGTCTAACTCAATCTCAAGATTCATTAAATTCCGTGCATTAGTTCTTGAGATATAACTATCGTAAAATCGTGTAATCCTGAAAAATGAAGCTTAGCAGCGTCACCTGTTGGGAGATTTACATTAAGACCTAATAAGCAACAACTTATGCCAACATCTAAATGAATCTGAAGTTTGATGAAATTCTGTGCATTAGTTTTTGAGATATAGCTATCGTGAAAATCATGGAAAAAGCAGCATACCAGAGCCATCTGTTGGGCTATTTACATCAAAACATAATCAGCGTCTATATATGTCAGGGTCAAACAGATTCTGAAATTTGATGAAATTCTGTGCATTATAATTATTGAGATATCTATTGTGATAATCGTGAAAAGGGTAGTATAGCAGCGCCGCATGTTGAGCGATTGTGACCAAGCACTAATCAGCACCAATTTATATGAATGTCTAGCTGAATATAAAGTTTTATTAAAATCCGTGCATTATTTCTTGCGATATAGCTATCTTGAAAAGAGTGAATAATGCCGCATACCGCGCCACCTGTTGGGCGGTATACACCAAACCTGCAACAATTTATGTCCATGTCTAACTGAATCTGAAATGTGATGACAATCTGTACATTACTTCTTGGGATAGAGCTATTGCGGAAATCCTGAAAAAAAAACAGCATAGCAGCGTCAACTGTTGAACGATTTACACCGAAACCTAATAAGTAACAACTTATGTCAACGTCTAACTGTACCTGCAATGTAATGAAAATCCGTGCATTAGTCCTTGAAATATAGCTATCTAGAAAATCGTGAATAATGCAGCATAGCAGTGTCACCTTTTGGCTGGTATACATCAAAACCTTATCAGCATCAACTTACGTATGGCGATGTGAAACTGAGTCTGAAGTTTTATGAAAATCTGTGCATTAGTCCTTGAGATAGAGCTTGTGCGGAAATTCAGAAAAATACAGCATAGCAGTGCCACCTGTTGGGCGATTACCAACACATAAGTTACAACTCATAATGAAAATCCGTGCATTAGTCCTTGAGATATAGCTATTTGAAAATCGTGAATACTGCAGCATAGCAGCGACACCTTTTGGCTGTGTACACCAAAACCTAATCAGCAACAACCTATGTCAATGCCAAACTGAATCTGAAATTTGTTGGAAATCTCTGCATTAGTTCTTGAGATAGAGTTAGCTTGAAAATTGTGAATAATGTGAATATCCCCACCTCTAGGGCTGTGTACACCGAAACCTAATCAGCAACAACTGATATCCACGTCTAACTGAATTTGAAGGTAGATGAAAATCTGTGCGTTAGTTCTTGAGACAGAGCTATTGCGTAAATCGTGAAAAATGTCGCATTGCAGCCACCTGTTGAGCGACTTACACCAAAAACTGATCAGCACCAATTTGTTACAAGTTCTAGCTGATTCTAAAATTTTATTAAATTATGTGAATTAGTTCCTGAGAAAAATGTTTATATGCATACAGACAGATATTTTTCTAAAAACAGTCATATCGTATTCAAGTCTTCTAAACCGTATAAATCCGTTTAAAATCGGAGGTCAAAAATTTTCACCAGTCCAATACTTTTTTTTTGTAAAGTTAGAAGAAATGCAAACAGTGAAATCGTGTTTAGTACCTTTTAAAATGTATAAATCTGTCGAAAACCGGAATTCGAAAATTTTCATGAATCCAATACTTTTTTCATGAATAAATCAAAGAAAGTAATAGAAATGCCAATCCAGCATGGGCTGGGAGGAAAGAATTTAGAGGATGCATGAGTCGAGATAACAATGGTTTTCATATTTGTTGGGTTGAATCCGGAACGAAATCTTAGCTTTTATACCATGCGGATCCCAAATCTTGATATTTCAGCCGGTGCACACCTCTAGGAAGAATAAATTCCACTCCAAGTTGGACCCAGAAAAGAAATCTACCCGGAAGTGTGGCCCGGCACGAGTCTGCAGAGAAAAGTAATGTTCAGCCCGGCCGAGTGAGGAAAGTGTGGAGACAAAGCCGGACCCGAGTTTCATGAATGAAAATTTACTTGGCCAGCGGCCCAGTCTTTGGCCTGTCCCTTTCGGGTGCAGACCTCACTGATAGTTTGTAGACCCTTTATTAGCCCAAGGGGTGGGGGCGATCGCCTCATCACCCTGCGTTAGACTTCATTTCTCCCCCTCCCTCTGGTAGAAAACATACAATGTTTAAAATCTTAATATCTAATATTCAAATTTTATTTGCTTAATAGGCGTATAGCCAACATAGTGAAAAAGTACCCAAGCCGGGACTCGAACCCGGGTCATCAGATTAGCGCACTGATGTTCTACCAACTGAACCACTTGGGAACGATACCCAGTTCGGAACTTTTTCCACCATAACATGTTGGCAAGGCTACAAACGCAGCACAAGATGGAATATTTTCAGTGAGCCACCAACCCTGGGGCAAGCACGAAATCAAAGAGAATCCAGCATCGACAATTGAATAAATTCATATTAATACTTGGAAATTTTTCCAGAGAAAATTTCTCACGCCTTGCATTCATAATATTCAAATTTTATTTGCTTAATAGGCGTATAGCCAACATAGTGAAAAAGTACCCAAGCCGGGACTCGAACCCGGGTCATCATATTAGCGCACTGATGGCTCGGGTTCGAGTCCCGGCTTGGGTACTTTTTCACTATGTTGGCTATACGCCTATTAAGCAAATAAAATTTGAATACTATGAATGCAAGGCGTGAGAAATTTTCTCTGGAAAAATTTCCAAGTATTAATATGAATCTTAATATCTGTTTAACATTTTTTTCTAATTTCCTGAAGATGCTATTTTAACATGTAGTGTTATTGTATCTTATTTGAGTCTTTCAGGAAATTGCGAATTCTAAAGAAAAATTACCAATATAGTTATTTCAACTCATTTATACCTAATATTTTATTCTTTTTAAATACTCCGGTTTATGTAATTGCACTACATGAAATAAAAAAATTCTTTATATTATACCAAATTCAATATTTTGTTGTAAAAAGTGCAAAATGAACGAAAAAATAGAAAAAAAAGTGATAGCAGCAAGAAAATGTTACAGATCATTGGTTGAATTTATTTCTTTTTCGAATTTTGTTTTCATTGGAGGATTTCCTTGTCAATCATTTGATGTAAGACAACCCCTCTTGTCGGCTTGAAATCACTAGCTGCCATCTCGTTGCGAGAAGAAGTATGACTTTTGTAGGCTCTTAAAAGTGTCTCTGGGATAGAATATTCAACTTGATTGCATCAAAATACATCATTTTCACTATATTTTGTAGGAGAAACTTAAAACGGAAAATCTGTCATTTCCATTCTTCAGAAACTGAATTACTCAGAGTAATCTTCACCGTCCGATTTTCACAAAATTTGCATTTTCGGAATCGGAAAAATTGACTAATTTAAAATTGCGTATTTCGAATCGATACCTCTAACGGTTTATTTAATATTAAAGGATGAGCAAAAATGAGAATATTTTGTTGTCAGGGATTGTCAAATCGGTAATTTTCTTTTGCCGTCTCCATTAAAATAACCATTTTCGTCGCATGGGCAAGAAAATCTTTTAGTTCCACCTCCTGGGAGCGCATTATGTTCTAAGCGAACCTCCGACATGTGTCCCCGCTGTCTATGGCATCGTATAGCAGGCGTGCTGCGCAAACGCTACAGAATCTTTCAATTACATTTTTCACCACCAAGAAGCACCAAATCTATATCTTAATTAGTTATCTATATCTTAGTTATTTCATGTTAATTTGAATTAACTAATTCTCATTGATATTGGTCCCATAGAACCCGAGAAAATACACTGTAAAAAAACGGAAGAAAAAACTGCAAAAAAGGCTGTTAATATTTCACCTAGCAATCAAACACAGCTCTTTCGTTAATTTACAGTGATTACAGCTGTATAGATAGCGACATCTGTCGGCGTTGTTGTCATTATCTCAAACGAGGGGAATAAACACATTTAGGTCAGCGGCAGGTGCAGTCCAATAATGAAGTGACGCTTCGATTCTACGAGAAATGAAAGTTGTAACAATTACACCTGATAATGGATTACAAAGAGTAAAAGTAAGTTTTATCTTTGTTTTCTTATATTATTGTTTTAATAATATCATATAAATTCTGTTATATATTTATACGATACTAATTTTGTTTTTAAACCACGTGTATATCACGGCAGGAACTTTCACGTCATTTGTCTAAAATAAATATTTTGTTTTAAATCGTAAAAATAGATGATTTTGCTTAGGGGATGTTGTTTTGTTGGGGGGGGGATGTTGGGGATGTTGATTTAGTTATGTTGTTTTTTACTTTACCTCAGTATGTTCTTCTAGAACTTTGTTATTATTACGTATAATTTGAGTTTAAGTATCACAAGGAAACTTTATGCAAGCATTTTTTAAAAAAAAAACAAGATCCCTGTTTTTAGCTATGCCTTATTACGCTATTATATATTTTTCAAAACTCCAGTTCATACGTTCGCATTCGAATATACTTTCTAAATCCTATAAATATTTTACCAGCTACAGTTTTCGGTTCACTTTGGACAGTAATTTAAGTATTTTTATTTATTTAATATATTTAGCCGATATTTCGAACAGTGATTTATTTTCCATTTTCAAATCATTTATTATGAGTAATCTGGATGCACTATTTTATCAATTCCCAAAATATTCCTTGTTTGTTTACTGTCGCAGCAGTAATTTGCAGCAACTCGTTTAATGTTTTTGTCCATTATCTATTTATATTTTACGCTTAATTTTAAAGTTTTTATGTGAACAGATTTTTTTTATTATTATTTTATTCTACGTTTCTTGAACTCATAAGTGTTTTTTTTTTCTCCCCGTGTTCATTTTTCAATCAGACCTGATATTTATGGAATTAAATGTAAACTTATAAAATTATCTTAGCATAAAATAAGTTGCGTACAATAAGGTCTTGTTATTAATTATATATGAATGATAGTTTAAATATCAGAAAGTTTTGCATGTTCGTGTTGAGGGGTGGAGGAAATAATGGCTACATTGAATAAACAAAAATATTTAAATAGATACAAAAAATAACCCTAAATTTGTTGGAGGAAAAAAAATATATATATGCATGATTTAAATTAGTGGGTATTTTCAAATACAAACAAACGGTTAAACAAAGTCCTGTAAAGAAATACTGAATAATTAATTAAAAGCTAGATAAAGTAAAATCTTCCTTTGTTATGATTTACTGAAAAAACATTTTATCTCTATAGGCAAATGACTAAAATTTTCGTGGGTGATATACTTGACCAAAAACCGAAATTTGTATCGTATATATGTATAACAGAATCTATTATATAATAATGATATTAAAATAATGATATAAGTAAACAAAAAGGTAATACTTAGTGCCCAAAGTCTTTGAAATATGTCTCAGGTTAAAATAAGAAAAAAAAAACAATACACGGAGAGGGAGGGGGGGGGGTAAAATATCAACAACAAATGCTATAAGTTTTACAGTGATTCTGTTAAATTTGCATTAAAATTAACAGCAAAAACGGCAGTAAAATTAACAAATCTGCTGCAAAATAAAAAAACTGAACTGATGTAAAATTAACCGCAAAAAATGCTGTGAATTTACAAAAGTGCTGTTTATCCATGAAAAACAAAACTGCTGTAAATTCACAGCAAAATATGCTGGCACCCATATTGCCAGCATTTTTTGCTGTAAAAATACTGTGATTTTTTTTTACAGTGTAAATCCCCCCGCTGGAGATTAAAATTCAGAAATGGTGGTAACTTATGCAAAATCTTTTAGTTCCACTTCCCACCGCCAGAGAAAGAACTCTGTTTTAAACAATTCTCTTTCAGAACGAAACTCTGGAAAGTGTCCCGCTGCGTATGGCGCCATATAGCAGTTGTGCTGCGTACGCGCTGAAAATCTTTTAGTTCCCCTTTCCAACGCCAAAAGTGCAAAATCTATATTTTAATTAGTTCATAGTAAGTTGAATCAACCAATTTTCGATGAGATCGTGTCTATAGAACCCAAGAAAATACCCCTCCCCTGGAGATTAATATCCAGAAATGGTGGTAACCAAAATCTGAGAAAATGATACCGTTAGTTTAGTACCGAAGTTTATGTACTACCTGAGGGACCTGAGAAGAATGTTAGAAAATATTTTGTTTGAATCAGTTTAATATTAAAAAAGTTCTGATTGGGGAGGGGGAGTTTCGATCAGAGCATTAACGCAATGTTTAAATTACGTCCGGACACCCCTTGTCCCCTCAAAATTAAACCAAGGACTTTAACAATTATCGTTAACTTTTGACACAGAAACAAAATGCCGCTTTATTTGTTTGACTTCCAAATACAGTAAGTTATCGTTGCAAATTTCTAAAATCAAATACATAAATGACATGAAAAAACTCTAAAAAATTGCATAAAACAAATCGCGAAAAATTCAAGAATCGATGCTCGGTTACTTTATGGAATAACTTTTTCTGAAAAGAGGAAAAAAATTAGTATATTGGGCTAAAAGATTAAAATTCGATTCATTTCAATAATGTACAGAAATCGCTGCAAAACGTAAAAAAAACGCATAAAAAATATAAAAAATCTAATCAAAAAATCCAAATTGGAACAATTAATGACTCTCTTTTTATTTAAAATCTTGGTTTGTTATCTTTAAAAAATTATCAACACTCTCCAAGCTAAAAATTGGGAAAAAAAATCATGATTTTTGACATAACTGGGGGCGAAATGGAATCAATCAAAAAACCAATCAATTATTCTGGAGAAAGTGTCTTAGTGGCAAAGTAAAAAAATCGCCAAAAATTTCGAAATATTTGTACGAATAAACTTTATTGAAAAGAGTACGAAATTTGTTATATTGGGGCTAAAGAATTTGAACCGGATTCTTATTACTAATGTGAAAAAATCTCTGCAAAACGGGAAAAAAACACTAAAAATCGCATTAAAAAAAAAAACGTATTCCGGCTTCGAGGTTTAAAACTGCATACAGAGGTACCTTGATACCAAATTTTGTAGCTCTGTGTGCAGCGGTGTCTTCAGAACACAGCGGAAAGACACACAAACACACACACAAACTTCTGTTTTCTTTATTTTAGATATAAATTTAATTACATCGTCCTTCTTTAATGGCATTCTTCTAGATTGCCGTTTTAGTCCTGGTTATATATATTTTTTTATATTATTACTTCAAATGACTACGGAGGTATTAGATCTATACCCCCCCCCCCCAACCTTCTCTCCGGAATTTATGCCCTCCTCCTAATACAGAAAGTACAATGATTAAAATAAATCTGTTTAACTTTTTTTTCTAATTTCATGAAGATGCTTTTTGAATCTTCTGATCTGATAAAAGTCTTTCTACTTTTAAAATCTTGGCAATTACCCAAGATTGATACCTCCAATGCTTTCGAGGGGCGTTGTTTCGAGACGGACAGGGAAGAAATTACCGTTCGTTTTCTAATTGGAGAAATTCGTTGTCAGTCATTTGAAATGCGACAATCCCCTCGCACGCCTTTAAATAACGGCAGCCATCTTGATTCAATTTTCCCCGTGACTAGTGTAGGCTCTTAAGGCGCTTCCCTGATTAGTTTTCGGGATTGATTGGTTAAGTATAAAGGGGGGGGGAACGGGGGGATAATCCCCCCTTAACCCGAGAGTAGTCGCGCCTTTTTTAAAAACATTAGTAGTCGCGCTCGGTCCATTTGCCGCCGTTACCAGTAGCCCGAAAACAGAGGGGAAATCTGCCGGCGTTACCATATGATCGAAAACGGAGATCATAGGGGGGAAATACTGATTGAATTTGAAAAGATACATTTTACAGAAACTATTATTTAAGAATATATTCAGATATGTTTAAGAATATATTTAACAACTATAATTTGAGAATTTTATTTAAGAATATATTCAGTTCAAATTTAAATAAATATTTTACTATATATATATATATATATATATATATATATATATATTTACAAAATATACAGGAGTCGACGCAGGTTTTTTCCTTGGGACCCATTTTGTGAAAAGTAAAACTTATTTTGTGAAATGTATCATATTTTTGCGAAATGTATTATATATTTTGTGAAAAAAAAAAACATTTTTTTATGAAAGAAAAAATCCAGTTACTCAAATTCAAACCAAGCATTTAATAATTTCGTTCCTTCTGCTACAGTTCTCGTTTCTGGTGAAATTGTTTTATTGTTAATGACACATTTTAAAACCTAACAAAATAAAAATAATTAATGGAGAGTATGTTTTTATGGAGTGGAATTTTGTGAAGGTTCTTAATTTATCAAGAGGAATTTTGTGACGGGTTATATTTTATCAAGAAGAATTTTCTGAGGGACCTATTTCATAAAGAGGAATTTTGTGAAGGGCCGGATTCTATAAAAAAGAATTTTGTGAAGGAACCTGTTTTATTAAATGTATTTTTGTGAAGGGGCCCTAAATAGGCCCCAAATTTTTCCTGTATCGACCCCTGATATACTAAAAAAATAAAAATTATTAAATAATTTGATTGATGTTATAAAGACACAATGAATTACTAATTAGAATAAATTTTCAATTATGAATTTCAAATCGTGTTAGGGATAAATTATTTTTAAAGTCAGAACCGCAGTAAGCTGATTTTTGACAGTATACTGGAACTAGGAGCCAATTGAACTTGAAAAGAGACAGGTTACATTATTCATTTACGCAATTTAAATAATCATTCAATTGTTTTTTTCAGGACATGTTATTTATAACCAGGGGTAGATCCAGGCAAAATTTGGGACCTATTTATTTTTTATTTACAAAAATCCATGTAATAAAACAAACCCCTTAACAAAATTCCTCTTAATAAAACAGGATCCTTCACAAAATTCATCTTAATAAAACAGGTCTTTCAAAAAATTCCATGTAATAAGACAGATATTCTTTACAAAATTGGTCTTAATAAAACAGGCCTCTTTACAAAATTTATTCAATTAACACATGACTCTTCATAAAATTAAAAATTCCCTTCACAAAATTCCTCTTAAAAAAGTCTCTTAATAAACCTAACTACTTCACAAAATTCATCTTAATAAAGCAGGCCTTTTATAAAGTTCCATCTAATAAGACAGATTCCTTCACAAAATACTTCACAAAATTCCTCTTAATAAAACAGGCCTCTTTACAAAATCTGTTTAATTAACACAGGATCCTTCATAAAATTAATAAAACAAGACCCTTCACAAAATTCCTGTTAAAAAAGGTCCCTTCGCAAAATTCTTCTTACAAAAGCAGGGCCCTTCACAAAAGTCCTGTCAAAAAAGGTCCCTTTGCAAAATTCCTTTTACTAAAGCAGGGCCCTTCACAAAATTCCTCATAATAAAACAGGCCCCCTTCATAAAATTCCATGTAATATGACAAAATCCTTCACAAAATTCCTCTTAATAAAACATCCTCCCTTCACAAAAACTCTGTTATTAACACAAAACCCTTCATAAAATTAAGAAAACAGGCTCCTTCGCAAAATTCCTCTTAATAAAATAGGTCCCTTTTCAGAAATCCTCTTAATAAAAGAGCCCCTGACCTTCACAAAATTTCTTTTATTAACACAAGACCCTTCATAAAATTCCATTCTATGAAAACATACTCTTCATTAATTTATTTTATTTTGTTACGTTTGCAAATATGTAATTTACAAACTAAACAAGATCACCAGAAAGGATAACTATAGCAGAAGGACTTAAATAACTTATTAATAAATTATTGGTTACAATTTCAGCAACTGGATTTCATCTTTTGTTACAAAATGTTATTTGTCACAAAAATATAATAAATTTCACAAAATTAATTTTTATTTTTCACAAAATGGGCCCCAAGAAAAAAAAAACATCTGCATCGACTAACTGATATCAATATCCTATTTTATTATTTTTTCTTACAATATATCTGTATAAAAATAATAAAAAATAAGATAAAACTCTTTACTCTGAAATTATTAATATAAAGGCAGCAGTTCTTTTGTGTGTGTGTGTGCTGCAGCCTGTGTGTGTATATGGTGCGGGGGGGGGGGGGACAGTATTACCGATTTTATGCTTAAGCGCCCTGATTGAAATGAAAATTTATGAAGATCCATTTATTACTTATTTCAGGACAGAGGCAGGCCTCTTGAGTCACACCTCTTGTTAGAAGCTTCTTATGTATGAAGTAAATAATAATCGTATATATGAAGTAAATAATAATAAATAACAGTTTATTCAAAGAAAGATGAAAAGAAGAATGAAAGAGAAAACTAGAATCCAACCCTTCCCAGAAACTTTCCTGCCGAAAAATTCGCGGAAACGGGAATGAAGCACTGGAAGGGGAAAAATTACTTGATCCGCAGTGCTCGCGCCACGGTCTTTTAGACCGATTTCAACTTTAGAATGCAATAAATTTCTGAGAAAACGCTGGAATGCCTTGCAACTTTAGTACACAAAAGAACCAACGGTCAAGGTCAGCTACACTGCATTTCATTATTATAGCTTTAAGGGGAAATGAGATAAAGGAAGACAGCGAATTTTGGCGGGGAAATGACCAACGTGCGAGTACTGCCGGGTTAATTTATATAAATTGGTTTTTCATGCAGAATTATTCTATTTGCTTCAAAATTTGTTTATAGGTTCATTGGGTTAAGACGCTTCCCTGATTAGTTTTCGGGATTGATTGATTAAGTATAAAGGGGGGAACGGGGGCTAATACCCCCCTTAATTTATGTAAATGGGTTTTTCATGCAGAATTATCCCATTTCCTTCAAATTTCATTTATAGGTTCACTGTGTTAAGGCGCATCCCTGATTAGTTTTCGGGATTGATTGGTTAAGTATGAAGGGGAGGACAAGGGGCTAATTCCCCGTTATCTATACTAATATATAAAGTAGTAAAGATTGTTTGTTTGTTTGTTTGTTTGTAGAGGGTAATCTCTGGAACCACTGAAGCGATTTTAAAAGTGATGGTGGCAAATTAATGGTGACAATCCCTGCTCCAACATAGGCTATATTTTATGTCGGTGCCACCACCCCCAGGGGGATGCAGGAGCGAAAAACGTTCTAAAATTTCGATTTTTTGTATACTGAAGGAGATAGAAGCATCAAATTTGGTATGGTAGTTACTTATAACATGTAAATGCTCTCTAAGAACAAATTATAAAAACATTCGAAATTTAAAAGGGTGAGATGAGGAAGAAGCGTTCTAAAAACATTCTAAATTACAAT
Source organism: Maratus michaelseni (assembly GCA_963931845.1). Taxonomy (NCBI): domain Eukaryota; kingdom Metazoa; phylum Arthropoda; class Arachnida; order Araneae; family Salticidae; genus Maratus; species Maratus michaelseni. The sequence goes on from OZ007589.1 coordinate 247,935,994, forward strand.
TTCTATGGAATCTCTGAAACTACAGAACCGATTTCAAAAGTGATGGTGGCAAATGGATGGTGACAGTCCCTGCTCCAACATATGCTAAATTTTATGTCAGTGCTACTACCCGCAGAGGGTGCAGGAGCGAAAAACGTTCCAAAATTATGATATTTTCAATACTGAAGGAGTTAGGAACTTGACATTTTGTATGGTCGTTACTTACAAGATTTAAATGCTCTATAAGAACAAAGTCTAAAAAAATTCGAAATTTAAAAGGCTGAAATAAGCAAAAAATTTTCTAAAAACATTCTAAATTACAATTTCTATGGAATCTCTGGAACTACTAAAGCGATTTCAAAAGTGATGGTGGCAAATGGATGGTGACAATCCCTGCTCCAACATAGGCTATATTTTATGTCGGTGCCACTAACCGAGGGGGGTGCAGAAGCGAAAAACGTTCTAAAATTGCGATTTTTGCGATGCTGAAGGAGCTAGAAACTTGAAGTTCGGCATGATTGTTATTTATAAGATCTAAATGCGCTCTAAGAACAAATTCTAAAGAAAAATGATCTAATGATTCTGCGATTTTTCAACTATTGAATTTCTAAAATTACCAAATTTCACCATAGAGTACCATAGCGAAACCTTCACGCGTAAAAAGATAATGATAAGGGCGACGTGTCCTGACGTGTATATTGGCTATAGCACGAGTAACAAATTATAGTATCCTTATTATTCTGTTAAAATATAAAAGTGAATTATGAAATGTCAATATTTTGTTTGATTAAAGGTTCGTTAAGAGAAATTGACCAGCGTAGAGGGCGTAGCTTGCTAGTATATTATAAAACACACACAATGATTAATATATTATAAAACAAACAATATTTAATTTATTATAAAACATACGAAATATGCTCGATCGGGTTAACATACGAAGTAAAATCTAGCCGAAACAGCCGCGTTGCCCAGGCATAAAATCGCTATTTTGGAGCCAAAATGATACCCCGTATTGTCTGCGACAGCTGTACCTAAAAGCACCCATCATTAAAAGTGGTAAATAATATAGAATCAAAGTAAAATAATTCAAAAAATAATTTAGTATACATTTATTAAGTACATAAAATCATATCGACGGCTTTTAGCATAAAATCATATCGATGACTTTTTCTACATATTAATGATGGGAGTTTTATTGGCGGTATGTTATATCATATCGGAATGAATATGAGATATATATATTCTAATCACATACTATATACCTATGAATATAACATATATATATCCATATCTACTATAGAAATAAAAGCGACATTAATTGTCTTTTATATTTCTACTACATAATATTAACTATAGAGTTACAAAATAGAGAGAAAAACGGGTTTCTGTAATTAGAATTATAGGCGCCAAAGTTGGAGCGGCGTATTTACCTGTTGCAGACCTTAACAGTCAGTAGACATTAAGCAGAAATGCCAAAGAAAGAGAATTATGCAATTATGAAAAGTCCTAAACTATATCAATAAAGGAGAGCGGAGAAAAACTGAGATCGGCATCTAGAAGGAAGTTCGTGCATTTTAATCAGATTGTACGTCACGGGTCAAAATTTCTGACAGCAAATAAAGTTTAAAGGGAATGTGATTAAAACTGAGCTGCGCCGCTAAGCGCCAGAGGGCGCCCGTCAGGCACATCAACCACCTTATCCAAGTTCTGAGGGACTTTTAGCGCGCACGACCTGCACGAGTTCCTGTATGCGCTACGCAGATGGGAGCACCGCCAGCTGCTGACCACTCCCATTCTCTTTCAAAAGTTCAATGTTTCACCAAACCATACTCGAAAATTACCTGTAATAATATGCAGCCTGATTATGGCGCATTATTCAAGACGTTTTAGATGAGAATAATGCTAGATTTTTTAATCTTCTGTAATAGAGTCTACAGCCAAAGTTATCGGGAAACAGAAATATATTAGCAACAATATGGTTCAGTGTAAATGTGGATATCATTAAAGACTTTCACAAAACACACTTCATTGCATCAAATCGTATTAACTGAAATACGCCAATTGGCAATGGACCCAATTACGGAAAATTACTTAATATGTATAAGAATCTCTGCATTAGCGAACATATTGCAACTGATAAGCAAACGGACATGAAGCATAAATACTTAAGTTGGTTAAAGGGTTTTTGTCAAGAAAGATGAAATACATAACAAAAAATATGTGAAATGCTACCATGATCGCAAAATGTCTCGATCTGTCTATTAGAATCTTCCGGTTTGGCGGAGGATTAAGGAAAAAAATTATATTATGAATAAATGTAATGTGTTACAATGCTTAACATACATTTAAGGGAGACCAAACTGGTCGCCAGTGGCGACTAGGTAACATAATAAGAATACTAATATAATTTTTAATTACTTACATATTGAAAAAAAATACTTATATATATTTTAAAGTATGACTGTTATTTTTGAGCTGAAAATTGCTGATTTTAATATTGGCTTCATTTATTTTACTTGTTGATTTAAAATAAAACATCTGAGATATACATTTTTCAACAAAAGTACGTTTTTGACATTGTATATAGATTTAGATTCCAAGTAGTTTTCCCTTTTGACATAATAATACCTACACATTTCAACCATGCGTAGTCTCTTTGTTTTCATTTTATATTTTCAGTGTGCAGACTTTTACATCACATTCGCATTTATATCACATACACAGTAAAAGAAAATTATATCTATTATTTGTTTAATAAAATTTGCTATTATTAGGTAGATTTCGTAAGAAATACTACCTGTTACATTCTCCCTTAAGTTGGAATTTTTGAAAAAAAGTTGCAGATCTACGCCGATCATGACTCCCAGAACCCAAAACCACCCCCAGTTCAAAACTTTATCTATCTATCTATGTCACTTTTTATGGACACGATAACTCCCATAATTCTGCACAAATCTCTTCCAAACTGATACATAAAATGAAGGGGCATAAAATCTCGGTCAAGTTCGTTAATGGGTAAAATCGAACCAGGGGGGGGGGGCGATGGGGGCTTTTTTTAAAAACAGAAAAAAAACATAATTTCTTAATTATGATAGGTATCGAATCCGTTTAAAGTTATTATTACTTCTATGAAAAGGGCCGAAAATTTATGTATTACAGATTTTTGATATCATTAAAAATGGCCCCAAGGGGGGGGGGAGGTTTTAAAAGAAAAAAGTTCATCATATCCGCCTAAATTTATTATAAATCCTCTTAATATTATTTAAAACTTTTATATTGACAAGTTTTTTATAGAACCAACCCTTATAGCAAAAAAAAAAAAAAAAAAAAAAAAAAAAAAAAAAAAAAAAAAATCCTGCTTGTTCCGCTTGCAAACAAGTTAGGTTTAGAAATGGGTGTTTCCAAATGCCGCATTATGGCAAAAAGGTAATTTCTTCGCGATTCCCAACAAACAGGCGCCCCACGGTCTGCGTCTTCGAAATCTACCTGTGTCTGTAGGCCGAGCCGTTCAGGATTTTTTCTTTTATATTTGTTCCGTATACAATAACTTATTTATTTTATAAATGCCATTAGAAAATAGAAAATACATAAAACTCGTTGCTCTTTTTTAACACTACAAATTCGTATCTGCAAACATCATGTTTCCCCCTAAAAAACATTACTGCAAATAATATGTTTTAAAAAGTATTGCCAATTTAACGGTATATTCTTATATATCTACTTTTATTTCCGAACAGTATGGATAGTTTTATTTTTTGACATATTAAATGAGATGAATATTACTAATTGGAAATTAAGGTAGATTTTTGAATTAAAAAACTTCCGTGCGAAATGGATATTGCTAATGTGATTATACCTATATTATTATTTTTTTTTAAATTTGATACGATGACAAAATAATTATTGCTTAAATCCGAACTCAGATAAAAATTAGCAGAGATAAAATAATTGGGATAATATAATTATTTATTTTTCAAAAAAATCGCACTGACAATTGAGAAATCCGTTTTATTACTAAAAGTGTGATTTGTATAATGGTTCTCCTCAAATGAATTAATTCAATCTGTCATCTTTTTATTTCGAACTGTAATCACAATCTGATTGAGAAGTCAGCAAAATTAGAGTTTTGAATTAACGTAAAAAATAAAGAGAAAAAGTGTAAATGATAAAAGATCGTAAAATATTTAATAAAGATAATAAAATAAATGAATTCAGGAGGATGTGTAAATAGAAAAATGTTGAATATACCGTCAATGAATATGCGGGATCGCTGGAGGAATTTGAAACAGATTATAAAATCCATTTTTTTAATAGTATAACAATAACTTGATGCTAATGTTTTATCGCAGATGTTACTGAATGCATATTTTAAAATGCAATTTGGTATGAAATCTGATGTTTCTTTTATTTTTTATTTTAAATATATATTATTGTTTAATATATGACGAATATTTTTAGTTAAAAATTATCATAGTTTAAAACTTTATTCATTTGACCAAACTTCGCCACTTTAATTCGATGCATTTTATTTATTGAGCAATTTAAATCTGTTTATCATTATGTTTATTTTTATTAATTTCATATAGGAGGAATGCTAGTTATAAATTGAAACAAAAAGATAGAATTTTTAGTAATTATATATTTTAAATAACTGGCAATGAATAGTGTCTTTTTAGGCTGCTATAGAATTTGAATTTTTTTCCTTCTTTTAAGATAAATAAGTCTTTCGTCAAACATAGATTAAAAAACACTTTAAAATGCTTCCAACATACTGTAATGGAACCGTTTAATAGGAAGAAAGAATATATCTAAATAAACATATTGGAAAACACATTGCACATTTGAAAACCAGACTTCAACAATTACTGTCCATACTCGGATGGTACACGAATTCCTTCGTGCATCCCAATAAATGATCTACATATCATCTTTATACACTACACATTGAGCTAAAATTTAGCTTAGTTACAAAACGAACGCATAACACATTCAAAATTTCATCTTCGGCAATTTCCATCAATAAAGGGATATGTGTACTTAAATAATTTTGTACAGCCTTGTTTCTTATCTACATATTTATATATGTATTAAAATAAATTTTAATTCAGAGAAAAAACACATCACACAACTGAAAATGTACTTTCAGAAATTACCGTCCATAGATTTCAATGTATCCAGTTCTTTGCATATATGACATTTTTATATTCTATAAACATAAACATAAATATAGTTCAGATCGAAAATTATAACTCATTTTAAAAACACTTCAAATCAATTAACGCACGTACGCAGTAATGCTTACAAACTATTTTGTGAAGGTCTGTACATAAGCGACAGTATTTATACACACCACGTAGTATAAAAACATTTAGTTAAACTGATAAACGCATACCACAACTGAAGATGCACTATAAGCATTTATTGCTCACAGGCAGTACTTTAAACGAAGTATTTTGTGCGTCCCTGTAAATGAAAGAGAGCTGTTATGCACATCTTTCTCTTCAGTGAGTATATTCTAGTGCACGTTATTAATGCCTATAATTTTCATTATATTTAAAATTGTGTAACATCATTAAAATACGCTGCAAACAAAATTCTTTCGTAGACAATTATGTAACTAAATTCTTTTAGGTAACCCTCTAAATGAACGATAAATGCTTTGCACTCCATATTCTACTGGAAGCATATTTACTGCACTTATGAAATGCACACCAATTTCATTAAGTTTGATGTCGCGTAACAACATTAAAACACACCGGAAACGTTTTCGCCCCTTAGGCCATAATGTAACGTGATTCTTTTGACTCATTAAACGAACTATAAATAATATATGCTCTATTTTCAATATGGAACATGCCATAATAAACTTCAATAACTTTCAATTACTTTGAAATACGAGTATATATTGACGAGAGTTATAGTACGGCAGACGGCGGGCGGAAAAACCGAAATCATAAGCAATTTACTACATTGTTATAAAGTGTTAAAAAGAACGAGCGAACGACCAAAATTTAAGCTCTAAACATTAAGAATTTTTCCCGTAATGTAACTTTATTTAAATAGACTAGAATAAAGCTAATAAAGCTAATACTATAACTCATAATGCAGAAAAAAATAAACTATAGAAAATGTTTTAAATATCTGAATTTATCCGTTTGCTGGTTTCTAGTCATTGACAAGTTTTGGAGAAAGTGATTGGATTTGAAGGTCTTGTATGAGCAAATTTAACAATAAAGAAACATCATGAGTCAAGCATAGATTATTAAACATTTTCCAACACATTCAGACTAGTGTAACAAAACTTCACAATTTTAATAAGGTGAAATATGACATCAAAGTAAACAATTAGGAAAATGCATAACATATTTGAAAACTCATATTCAGCAATTATCATCAACAGTCGGAAAATTATTCAATTTTTTTGCAAATCCTCGTATATGATCTACAGATATGTATATACAGTATCTGGCTAAATATTTGAGACGATATGTTTTCATGTCCTAACTTTTTCTGGAAGCAAAATTTATTAATGATGTAAATGAGTAATATGTACCCCTTTTAAAGCTTAACAAAATGTAACATTAGGACAATTGAGAAATATGATTGTATTAAAAATAATTCGGAAATTCCAAATTTACGTAAGCAAAAGTTTTGGGACGATTCAGTTTTTCTAAACTTTTATTGAAAGTAAGCGTCTTAATGTAACGAAGTACAGCAATATTTATTATTTAGTTGCACTTCTTTTTGTTTCGGATACTGCAGCACATCGTCTGGGCATGTAATTAACAAGGCTTTCTAAGACCTAGGGATTTTCGTCCATTCCGATTGAAGTTTCTGAAGGAGTTCTGCCTTTGAAGAATTCTTCCGTGTCCCAACTTTTCTACCGATGTGTTCCCAAAAAGTTCATCTGGATTGAGGTCATGTGACTGACTCGGCCAGTCCAAAACTTTAATTTTCTTAGCTGTAAACCAATTTGGCACATTTTGGAGGTGGAATTATCTATGAAGATGGCCACAGAACATGAACGCAAATGTGAGTAAGATTACCATAAGACGTCGTCTGGATGCTGTTGGATTCTGTGCACGGATCCCTATAAAAACAACTCTCATCCGGGCAAAGAATAAGAAATTCTGATTGAAATTCGCTAAGGAGCACGAAACGTGGACAACTAAAGATTGGAAGAAAATCCTTTGGAGCAATGAATCCAAATTCAGTTTATTTGGATGTAATGACCGACATTATATTCGTCCAAAATTCACCAGAATGGATCCCCGGTACCAAAGTCCAACAGTGAAGCACGGAAACAGATTAGCAATGGGCTGGGGAGATTTCCATCATGATGGCGTCATCCCCCTCGTACACATAGATCGGATTATGGATAAAAATGTTTATAAAAACACTTTAGATGATCACATGCTGCCTTATGTTCGTAAAAAAAGATGCCTAGTGGATAGATGTTTCAGCAAGATAATGATCCAAGGAACACCTCTAAAATTCTGACAAATTTACAGCTAAGAAAATAAAAATTTTGGGCTAGTTGAGTCAGTCCCCTGACAATCTAATTGAACTTTGGAACACACCGGAAGAAAAGTCGAGACACGGAAGCATTCTTTAAAGGCAAAACTTCTTTAAGATCTGCAATCGGACTGGGCGAAAATCTCTGCCTCCACCTTAGTTAATTCCATGCCCAGACGATGTGCCACAGTCCTCAAAGCAAAAGGTAATCCAACTAAATATTAAATATTGCTGTGTTTTGTTACCTTAAGACTCTTAATTTCAATAAACGTTTAGAAAAACTGAATCGTCTCAAAACTTTTGTTTAAGCAATTTTGAGAATTTCCGAATTATTGTAAATTCATGCATATGTCTCAATTGTTGCATTTTGTTGAACCTTCAAAGGGGTACAAATTACTAATTTATATAACTGATAAATTTTGCTTACAGAAAAACGTATCGTCTCAAAACATTTGCCAGCTACTGTATACTATATAGCGTGCTAAACTTTTGTTCAGTTATGAAATGTATAACACAGGTGAAATATCCCTTCAGTATTTTTCGTCAAAAAAGTAACTGTATTAATATTCTTTTGTACAGCCATGTATATGATCTGTAGAATTTATAGGCACAAAGTAATATGCAAAAGATTAGTTTAAATTAATATTTTGAAAAGTACCCAGTTAAACTGATGGCATTGAGCTCACAGACTATTCACACTAATTGTTTACTACACTATATTGCCAAAGATGATCAGTCACTTGCGATTTTAGACGTTTTGTTAACTATCTAGAAAAATACATGAGGAATTAACCTGAAACTGCATGTGTGTAAACAGTATTGTATAAGTTATATATTTCCGCGAAGATTTTTTCACGAAACCCCATAGGGGACTGTGAACAAATTGAAAAAGACCGTATATCTTTTGGATAACCCTGTAAAAACTAATGTAGCAAAAGCGTTCAAACTCGAGATAATTAATAAGTGGCTCATTGTAATATACTGTTTTCATTTTTTTGAGGATAGCATGTATACTCCTAGAGAAATTAAGGTTTTTATAATAACGGTCCCAAATTCCGCCTAGTTTTTTGCTTATAATTTGTAGAGTTCTTAATATAAAAAAAAGTTCTTTTCAGAAAATATGACAAACAACATTGTACATAACACTCTGCAATCATAATTAAAAAATAATAAAAATTGGATGAAAAATGAGTGGGTTTACTAAACCATTTTTCACTGCGCATGCGCGAATGCAATCATTGTTCTCAAAAGGAAGCAAAAATATGATTGGTATGTATCCAAATATAGTAGTAGTACGTGCAATATTGTGTACGCTATCTTGGCAGGCACTAATCAACAGATATGTGGATACAACCCCTCATATTTTTGCTTCCTTTTGAGAACAACGGATTTCGAGCTTATTCTATCGAGGATAATTTTCAGAATTTTCAAGCTATGATTTTGAGACTTTCACAAAAGTTGCTCTATATACTTAGATAATACATTATGCATATTATATTTTGATTCATTCGCGCATGCACAGTGAAATATTTTTTAGTAAACATGCTCATTTTTCATTCAATTATTATTTTTTTTTTTATTCTGATTGCAGAGTATTATGTACAATGCTTTTGTCATATTTTCTGAAAAGATTTTTTTTTATATTAAGAACGCTACAAAATATAAGCAAAAAACTAGGCGGAATTTGGGACCGTTATTAGAAAAACCTTAATTTCTCTACAAGTATACATGCTATTCTCATGAAAATGAACACAGTATATTACAATAAACCATTTATTAATAATCTCGAGTCTGAACGCCTTTGCTACATTATTTACAGGTTATCCAAAAGATATTCGTTATTTTTCAATTTCCCAGACAGCACACTCTATCTATAAGACGTCGATTTATAGTCTAAATACGTCTATAACGTCCATGACATCTTTTAGATGTGCATAGCATTAAAGATATAGATGTCTATAAGCCTTTTCTCATTTAGATGTGTATTAGACGTCTATGACCTGCTATAGACGTATTATAACTTTCACCTTTTCGACGTCTAAAGGAAATGCTTTTTTCAACCTCCATTGGAAATACTTTTCGATCCATCTAATGGATTTGCGAATAACACATACTATGCTCCTCTTATGGAAAAAGTACTTCTACTACAATGCAACTGCGCGCATGCGAGAACGGAAAGTCGAAGGTCGTCCGAAGACGCTGAGGACGGCGCCATTGTTTACATTCCATCGGAATTGAAATTTTGAATGAAATTTGTAATTATAATTACATCTTGCGTAAAAGGTAAGTTAATCATTCCTTTATTTACTTTCATTGTAGTTTATATAACACTCAATTACTAAATTCTTGTATCTTACATAAATACAAGATTTACGCTTAATGTTACGATAAGTTTCATTAGTCCTAAATTCTTTTTATTTTTTGTGTTTAAAAGGGAAAAAAACATCCAAAATGTCGCTGTATAAATTGTATAAATGCAGAAATTAATCTCACAGGCACAACGGAAGCAATTACGTAACTTTTTTTAGTAGTAATTGAGTGTTAATGTGAACCACATATCGTTTTGTTTATTACCAATATACTGTTAGATATTCTGAATCCTTTGAAGGGCAGTGTTAGATTATTTATACTCTAAACCATATTATTTATCAGAATTTTCGATTAATATTTAGATTGTATTAGGGTTGGCACATTTTTGCCAAAGTGGTAAAAACCATGGAAAAAACCGTCCAGGCAAAAATACATTTTTGCCAAAGAGGCAAAAATAGATATGTTTTATTTACAGCGATGTAGTTAATATATTTTAATTTTTAATAATTTCAACTCTGATAATATGTAATTATATTTTTGTATTTACCTTAGAATATTCAATGCATCATTAAAACAATAATCTAAGTACTTTGTATTTTTTAGTATACTTTAGTAATCAGTTTTACTTTTTGGTAAATAACTTACTGGCTTTCGTTTAAACTGTTATAAATATTAAACAATCAATCCTTATGCTTCAGTTAATTTTGTAGCAAAGTCTGAGAGAGAAATAGCACTTACCAATTTTGCTATGCTATGATAACAACAGTACTAATTTGAAGTTACAAAGTAAAAACAATAGAAGCAAAACATTTTGCAAGATAATTCATTCTCATTTCCTATGATCAAATCAAGATTCAAGTCTGTAGCCTGTATAATGACAGTGGGGGAAAATTGTAAGAAAAATTACTTAAAAGATTAATTTGTCTATATTTGCAACATTAAATAATCAATTAAAATCATTCTACCCTCCTCTCTCTTATACATATTAATTTCATCCAATCCATGTGTTTTTTCTGTGTGAAGTCTCCCCCCCCCCCAAAAAAAAAAAAAAAGAAAAAAAAAAAAAGTTGTAGGAATTTTAAAAGTTTATTTGGTACTGCTTGATTATCCCATTGACCAAAAAATTATCGCCAAGATTAAATGCCAATTATGGATCATCGTTAATGTCATTTTCACTTGACATTAAACATGTTACATGTGTTTGTTATGTCATCATGTGAATTTTAATTTATTTTATTTATATTTTTATTAAGGTTTTACTAATTTGTTTTTTCTTTCGTTATTTAAAATGAAAATTATGTCAATAAATGATTACCTCATGATATTAAAAAATATATATAACAGATTAGTTTCATCTGGCGTCACAAATTTTTGTCTACAAAATATTTTTATTTTTCTATATTTGCTTCAAGCCTATATCTAATGTTTATATACATTTTACAGTTTTTTTTAAATTTGTTTTTTGACTAAATAAAGAGGACTGAATTTTTTACAATCTGCCGTTATCATTGATATTTATTATGTTCCTTAATAAATTCGATTATTACATTTAAAATACTTATATTTAATTCACAAATTCAATATCTTAAAAATATCTGTTTACTTATGGTTTAATTTAATAATTCTGCATTTAAACACGTAAACTGTTCTTAGTACAGTAGAAGATCTTTATAACGCAAACATAAAAACATGAGGTTGTGCGTTATATAGAATTTTGCGTTGTATAAATCACATTTAACACATCATTAAATTTAGCTTGCAAAACATAGCCAAATATGTATGAAACATACCAAAATACATTAGGATATCTTTATATTGCATTCTTTATTACCAGGCCTTGTGCCGATTATAATTTTTTGCATAATATAGATCATTCCACACATTGTTAAATTTACTTTATAAACATACCTGTATCAAATCATAGCAATTTTTTCAGTAATTAGCTCTGAATTAAGGAGATAAAGTTGAACTAATGTATCAAATTTAGTCCTCTAGAGAATAGCAACTATTTATAATGTGGGAATTCAGGTGTTTCTTAACTGAAAATTCATTGTTTACCTCTGAGAAGTTGTGCGTTATATGGAAAATTGCGTTATAAAGATCTTCTACTGTATTATTTTGTCTGAAATAATCTGGAAAATCAAATATTATATTTGCTATGCCGTTACATCATGAGTGAACTTTATCATTATATTAAAAATAACCCCCCCCCCCTTGAAAGTAACCCAATTATTTAGGGATTATTTTTTTAATTAAAATTCATTCATTTTCTTAATTTAAAATTTTTGAATGGCAATATGTTTTCTTTTATATAATTTGGTGAATAGTTTGGCAATTTGTTTAATTTGGCGAAATTGGTCGATGGGATAATCAAGTAGTACCGTTTACGTCTATAAAGTATTTGTAAAAGTTATACCTAAAGGCTCAAATAAAGATAAAATGAAGATTGATTTGGCAAATGTTTATGCATTAATATTGTTTTTTATTATAGATTTTTTAAATGTAGAAACTGTTGATTTAATTTTTTTCTAATATATATTCATTTTAAAGGCAAAATTACTACATTAATTGAGAAAAGTAAAAGTTTTTACTTGTCACCATCACATAAATTTATCTACAAAATTGATTATGATTGATTAGTGATATTTTTTGATTCATATTACCAATGAAAATTATTTTAATTAATCAAATTAATATTAATGAAACATCTAATTAATATTCTGATTAAAGTCTCAATTATAATATATACAAAATTATATTCTTTTATTATATTTATTAAATCCAGCCTTTTTTGCCACTGTCCTGGTCCTGGCAAAAATACCATTTTGCCGGCAAATTGCCCAACCCTAGATTGTATGATGTAGGGGAGACCGATACACGCTGGACCTATGGACACAGTGGATCACCCCCTAATATTTTATTTATTTAAATTTTTTTTAAAGCTTCTCTTCTATCCTAATAGACAACAGCACTGCAATGATTATTTATAGCCTTCAGAAAATATGTTTAGCTCAGATTGAACTATTTTATCCTCATTGGTTGTTTTGAGCTTCTAAAAGTAAAATTTTTCATCATCCTATTTTTATTTTTTTAGTAATTAAAGGTTGTAGATAAATAAAATAAAACAGCTGTTTTGCAAGGCTAAGATACTTGTTTTTATTTTACTTTAAAGTTAATATGTTTAAAAGAAAGCTATAAACAATATTAATATGATTATTTATTGAACTTCAACATGTTGTACAGTGGACTACCCACTCCTGGGGCACAGTGGTCCACAATCCACTCTGCTCCTGTAATGCAGAATGTTCAAAATATTTAATAATTGCTTATTTTCTATAAAGAAAGATTGTTTTAAAGTAGATTTAACTGTAAAATAAAGTAAACAAATAAAAATAACAATTTATTTAACGTAGTAAGAAATACTTTGTTTTGTATTTATTGCCTTTGATAAATATAACTGTAGTCTAATTGTTGATGATTCTATTCAAGTAAGATTCATGAGACGCAAATTGAATGGAAATCAGTTTATTTTTTCCGAAACTGTAGATGAATCTGCTGTTGATGTCAATGATTTCATAATGTTGCTCTCAGACCCAAAATTATTTCTTGATAATTCCAGGCTCAATCTTACTCATAAGTACTTTGGAATTTCATTTGCAAGTTTTAATGTGCACTGATTTTTTTGTACTTAAGTAATAACTTCAACTAAATTGCAATTGTTCCTGTATTAATCTGTTATTATTTTCAAAATATAATTAATGTTTTGTTTTTGTTTCAAAATTTATATTACTATGTTATTTTGCGGGTGAAGGGGCAACAAAAAAGAATTAGATTAATGAAAAATAGACTTATATTGTATTTTAGATAATACCTAATAGTGGTCTACTGTACCCCGGTGGGTGGACCAGTGTACCCCGCTTCCAGGGTATACTGGTCCACTTTACAAGTGTATATAATTTTTTTTTATTTATTTTTTTTTTGAAAAATGTATTGAAAACTATGTTGTGAGAATATTATGATGGATGTAAGAAGGTTTAAGGAATATTCAAAAATATTTTCATACAGATCGGTCAGTCTGTTATTTAACTAAAAAAGTGGTCCACTGTGTACCGGTCTCCCCTATACATAAACGAAAAAAAAAAACCCAGCAAATATTTATTTTTAAATGAATTTATTTGACAAATTCTGATTTCAATGAGGAAAAAAAAAAGTTTTCAGCATGTTTGCAACTGAAATACTTTGCCTTAAAAGGGTTTAACAGTTATGTGTATTATTTATCATGCAATTATGCATTTTGTCAAACATTTAGAATTACACTAAAATAACTCTAAATCTTGCTAAGACTAGAACTAATACATATAAATATTCTAATGTAATTCTTATTGTTTAAATTTACATTAGAATGTTTAAATTTACATTCTAATGTTAATTTAAATGTAATGTTGCTTATTGTTTAAATTATTATTTTTTTTTTTTTTTAAATATCGAAATGCATCCTTAACTGTATCCAGGGGTCTCTTAATCATTCCCAATACCAGAGTATTTCTAAATTAATGTGCCCGAAAGCTTGCAAAAATCATAGAGCTTCCTTATTTTTTATGAAAAACACAGGAGATTATTAAATAAATGTTGTACTGTTTTTGGCTATGATGTCATTCATTTGTTATTGTTTAACTTGTGTTTAGACACATTTTTTTTTTACATACCCAGTAAAATATATTTAATTTACTTTATAACTGTGTAATATATGATATTTATGCTTGAGTCTATTTTTTTCAAGTCACTTTGATATTAATCTTTTGGTACTTGTGTATTAACCATTAGGGATGCACTGAATATTCAGTATTTGGTCATACTGACGAATATTTAAAGTAAATACTTTTAAAAATATTTTTAAAACCCTAATAACTTTTATTTTTAACTGTCAATAAATAAAGATATTCAGAAAAATTAAGAAATAGTATCATATTTAAATAACAGAGATTGCTTTTACATTATTTGTTTGCTGTTTTTGAAAAGTAACAAGAAAATTAACTGTTAAATGACGACATTCATAGGAACTAATGACGCCTAAATATAAGTTCCTGAATACTGTTTGCTTTTTCACATTTAAGTGTTTCTAAACATTCTGGCAGATAATACACAGCGTTTAGGGGTTATTGTAAGTAACGAGACAAACAGATTTTACTTAGGAAACCAGGATTGCAATCCACTTATTAAAAAATACAGTGTATCTCACTCCAAGTCGAACTTGCATTTTCATTTAATTTTAACAACAATGAAGATATATTGTAATAATATATTCAAACATCAGACTTACTTTTAATTTCTGTGAAATATGACAAGAATTGCTAAAAATTGCCACCATTGCTGTGCAAACAACACTAAGCTAGACATTCCATTATTCAGATTCCAGTTGACAGTACATATACTGAGTCACTGACTAAAATTCAGTCACTTCCAGTGATTTCATACAAAGTAATGTTCACATGATGAAAATCTCACTAAAATATCTTCATTAATGTTAAAACAATGAAAAAAAATTTAGGTTCAGCTTGAAGTAAAACACCCGGTATTTCTTTTTGATTTTAAAATATTTGTTTTAGAATATAAGAAAATTTTATTCATTTATTTTAGTTCACAGAAGTTATGGGAGTTATTTTTTATATTAATTAAAACAGTTTTAAAACTATCCTTCTTAAATAATAAGTCAAAGCATAGAATTTTTTTTAATTGTAAAGTTTAATCATGAAAAGATTTTGTTCATCAAAATTGTCTTTGTGTTAAATATGATGTAAAATTATGTTTAAATTTAACTTTTTAGAACTTTTAAACCCTGAAATATAAAAGCATTCAGCTAGTTGAATATTCGGTATTCAGCCAAACAGTTACTATTCGCATTCGGCTGGCTGAATATTCGGTATTTGGTTCACCTGTGTGTCGAATATTTGGTATTTGGCCAAAATCACTATTCGGTGCATCCCTATTAACCATATGCTTATGGCAAAGTTAGGAGCCTTTTACTATCAACAAATACTTTGTTTCTAGTGGAAAATGTGTGTTATTTAAATTTCTTTTGCATTATATCTTCCATATTTAAATTCATGTTGGATGCCAAGTACATTACCCTTCTCTGTAACTCGAAGCATGTGGCTAACGCAAAAGTATCACTTTTAATAAATTTCAAAACTTTATTTGAATACATATTAATATTTTTCAAATAAAAATGCTATTTGGTGATATAAAAAATTGCAAAATTTGTATATCAGTTGCGGGGAAATATCATGAAATTCGTTAATCGGTCGCTGGAAAATATTGAGAAAATCGTCAATGGGTTATGGGAAAATATTGTGAAATTTGTCGGTCAAACGTGGGGAAAATTCAAGAAAAATTCCTATTGGATGCAGGGGGAAAAATCATGAATCTCCTCAATCTGGTGCAAGAAGAAGCCATGGAAATCACCAATCAGTCATGAAAAAAAATCACTAAATTCGTCAGTCAGTCATGGGGGAAAAATTTTGAAATTCACCATTCTGGCACTGTAAAAAATCCTGTGAAGTGCACTGATCGATTGCAGGAAAATATTGTGAAATCTGCCAAATGATCTTGGGGGGGAAAATCACAAAATTCGTCTAACAATCGCAAAAGAGAGTTGCAAAATTCATCGAATGACAGTGGGGGGGGGGAGTGCGCAATTCATCGAATATTCATGGAAAAAATCATGAAATTCGTCAGGGGTCGATCCAGGAAAATTTTGGGGCCTATTTAGGGCCCCTTTGCAAAATTCTGTTTACTAACTTTGGGGAAAAAATCATGCGATTCGCCAATGATTTCGAAATTCATCGAGCGACAGCGGGGAAAAAAATCTGATTTTCCATTCAATCATCGCAATTAGCGAGTGTGACTATTAAGTTTGGCCAGTGGTAGCAATATAGGCAATCACCAAACTTTTAGTGAGTATTACTCGCCGATTGACGAGTGGTAATTTTGTCTTCTTAATTGTCTTGTTTGCATGTTATTTTTAATAACTTTTCATTTTTCCATCTTTCTGCAACCTCATGCCTGCTATTACTAATGCTGTTATATAATAGCATTGCAATAATATGTGTTAATCTCAGAAGTGACATCACTTCTGAGATAAACACACTTCATTTCAATCTATTCTAATTCCTGTAAATTTTCTTGAATCCATTTACAGAGTTACAGCCAGATCCAACATTAACATACCATTCCAAACATTCGGAGGTTTATCAAGACCTTGGAAGATCTAATGGAGGAAAACTCACGTAAATATTTGGTTAGTACTATATTTTTTATTAAAAACTTTTTTTCATGACTAATCATCAAATTTCACATCTCTCACAATTTTTTTTTCCTCATCCGTTTGATGAAATTCACAATTTTTTTCCTATGGCCGATTGACATATTTTGCGAGGAAAATAACTGAAAGGACATGTAAGGGCCATTGTGTGCATAAAGTAGTTTGAAAAGAGCCATCAGGGTAGTGGTGTACCGAGTAGTGCTTTGGCCGAGTACTCGGCCATTTACTTCTCGGGCGAGTACTGAATAATTGCAGAGCTGCCAACTGCTACGAAAAAATCGTAGTTGCTACGATTTTGAGCCACAAACTACGATGCTACAAAAATCTGTCTAAAACTATGAAAAAAAAAAACACCAATTTTGTCACAGGGTCACTCAAAAAATCTCGAATTTCGTCACAGAATCACGCGAAGAATCACGAATTTCGTCACTGGATCGAGCTAAGAAATGCCAATTTCGTTACAGAATCGCTGAAAAAACGTGAATTTCGTCAAAAAATTGGCGGCGAAAAGCAAATATCGCCGAAAAAACGTGAATTTCATTCAACTGATTGCTGAAAAAATGCGAATTTCGTCAAAAGATCGTTCAGGGGGGGGTTCTGGTCCGAATTTTCCGAAAAATTAAAGCAATGATTTCCGAAAAAAAAATATATATATCGATCATAAATCCGAAAATTCGGACATTAAATGTATCCGTATTTCGGCAAATGATCGCCGAAAAAAATCAATCTCGTCTTTCGTTCGAAGAACAGTCGCCAATTTTGTTAAAGGATGGCGGGAAAAACATGACTTTCGTCAGAGAATCGCGAAAAAATGGTGAATTTCGTCAAAAACATTGCGAAAAGCGGTAAATTTCATTAAAAGGTCGCGAAAAACGAAAAATTTTTGTCAACAGATCGCGGGAAAAACGTGACTTTCGTCAGAAAATCTAAAAAAAATGGCAAAGTTCGTCAAAAGCATTGCGAAAAGCAGCAAATTTCGTTAAAAGATCGCGAAAAACGAAAAATTTTTGTCAACAGATCGCGAGAAAAACGTGACTTTCGTCAGAGAATCACGAAAAAACGGCAAATTTCGTCATAAACATTGCGAAAAACGGCAAATTTCGTCAAAAGATCGCGAAAAAACGACAAATTTCGTGAAAAACATTGCGAAAAATGGCAAATTTTGTCAAAAGGATCGCGAAAAAACGACAAATTTCGTCATAAACATTGCGAAAAAAAGCAAATTTCATCAAAAGATCGCGAAAAAAAGACAAATTTTTGTCAACAAATCGCGGGAAAAACATGACTTTCGTCAGAGAATCGCGTAAAAATGCCAAATTCCGTCAAAAACATTGCGAAAAACGGCAAATTTCGTCAAAAAATATCGAAATAAACGAAAATTTTATCAACAGATCTCGAAAAAAACTGCAAATTTCGTCGAAAGATCGCGAAAAAACGCAAATTTCGTCAAATGGATGCAAAAAAAAAAGTAGCGGGAGTAGACCACTCCCGCCACTCCCAGTTGTATCAGCTTACTCGACCTGATGAAGGACTCTAACTCAGACATTTTTCTCTGGAAGATATACCCGTAGTTCCATCACCCCCTCTTTCCAACCGCCTCGAAATCTTTCAGAAAATTCACTGTGAAGTTCAGAAATTTGGCTTAGAAGTGGACAGAGCATTAATTAAATAGGAATAATTATGTTTAATCAATCCCATCCGCAACAAAAAAATTAGCAAAAACAAAAGAGTCTCCTACTTTGTGTGCTTATGGATATACACATGCGTTTAATTGATTAGTATTTGCTCACTTAAAATTTACAGCGTAAAAAACAGCCACCAACCAACCTTCAGATAAATTTTTTATTTGGTGTGCTACTATTTCTCATTTTCAAAGGTTGGCAGGTCTGTAATTGTGTTTAAGAAAGAATCATTGATGCGAAAATGAAGTGTGCTTAGTGGTAATACTTCTATGTGTGTGTGTGTGTTTATATACATACCTATTTATAAACATTCATCTTGAGCATATAATCTAATCATATTTTTTTAATTAACTTAAATTTTTGAAATTTCATTTATTGTGGACCTTTTAAAGATAATTATTTTTGTATATTCAAAAATTTTAAAACACCAGCATTATCTAATATATATATATATATATATATATATATATATATATATATATATATATATATATATATATAAGAATTTATATAAAAGAATTTATATAAAAAGTTCAATTAACCAGTATGAAATTAAAACTTATTATTCAACACATCTTTACCCATTTGTCATTTTGATTCCTGAAATCTGTCTATCAAAAAAAGTTATTGCTTGCTGTAACAATTCCTTGAATAATGCAAAATGTTTCATATTTTTTAAAAGTACCTTATTTTCTTTTGATTAAAAAAATTGGGTACTTTCGTTTAATAGCGGCCCCTGAGAATGAATCGCCAAGCGACCAAGATTTATCGCCAAATTATAAAGCATGTATGACATAATATGATATATTATTATATTAAATCATTACTTTTGTGATGTATATGGCTGAGTTATTAGTCATATATAACACATATATGATATATACATATAACATGTGCATAAGTCGTATAGGATGTATATATATGACATATAAGACGTAAATAATATGTATGTAATGACGTATATGGGTGTTTGGAATAATATGTATATATATGATGCATATATAAGCTTTTCGGTGATCTTGGCGAAATCAGATCTGAAACTGTGGCATAATTGTAATTGTGGAGGCCGCTATAACACGAAAGCACCAAAAAGGGGGGCTTTACAGTTTTTTTTTTTTTTTTTTGTGTGTGTGTGTGTAATGCACAGCTAAATTGCTATTTTATCGGTGCTCACAGTGAACATTTTTTCTGAAGCAGGCCAAATGTAAAAGAATAAAAGAAATGCCCTTTCTCCTGAAAATGTAGAATGATTATAGTGTTTTTGTACCATAATTTGCCATACAGCAAATTTAATTTTTTAAAATTGCATTTATTGTATTTTCTGTTTCTACACACTGCTTCTTTATCCAAAATCACAATCTTTTCCTACAGTTTAAAAATGACTTTTTTTTTTTTTTAATATAAATATAAAACTAAACTTTAATTTACATTAATTTTGCATGGGGGTTTTTTCTTACCTTTTTCTATGTTTTATAGATACATTTTTATGTACCAAGTAGTAAATAGATTTATGAATTAGGGCATATATTATACATTTATATTCAAATAACTTTTTATCGATCACTTATAAATTAATTTGTCTTTAAATATGCTTAAAAAATGAAATTCTTGCAACTACTCGGTATTGGCCGAGTACCGAGTGTATACCGAGTACTCGGTACTGCTCTAATCAGGGGCATAAAATAGTAAAAAAGGCTGCAAGTTGCTGCGCTCTGCCAAATTAGCCTAGAGTCAACACTATCAGGGGTCGATACAGGTTTTTTTTTTCTTGGGGCCCATTTTATGAAAAATAAGTTATTTTTGTGAAATTTATTATATTTTTTTGAAAAAAACATTTTGTAACGAAAGATAAAATTTAGCTATACTCTTAATTCAAACAAAGCATTTAATAATTGCGTCTCTAAGTCCTTCTGCTAAAGTTTTCATTTCTGGCAAACTTGTTTTATTTGCAAATTGCACATTTTACAACATAAAAAAATAAAAATAATTAATGAAGAGTATTTTTTTATGGAATGGAATTTTGTGAAAGACACTGTATTGTTAAAAGGATTTTTGTGAAGGGACCTGTTTTACTAAAATGAATTTTGTGAAGGAGCCTGTTTTGTTAAATGGATTTTTTTTAAGAGGCCCTAAATAGGCCCCAAATTTTTCCTATATTGACCCCCGACTATGTATGATAAAGTTCTGTAGTTGAGTTTGCAACCAATTGATGTATTTTAACAGATATGACTTGGCACCTTCAATGAAAGAGAATGCTTTTACATTATTTATTCACTTGAAAAGTGTCACTTAAGAAAATTAACCATTAAATATGACCTTCATAGGCATTAATGATGTACAAATAAATGCAAGTTCCTGAATATTGTCTAGTAAATAATCTGTTTCTTGTTTTTTCACAAACATCATGTTTTTCTATACAAAAGAAAAAAACTTTCACAGGTGACAATAGACATCAAGACAGACAATTTTTGTCCAGGAAACCGGGATTGCAACATACTTATTCAATCAAAAATAAAGAATATCTCATTTGAATTTTCGTTTGTTACTTTGATTTCTGTGAGTCACAATCACAAGAAGTGCTGGAAATTGCTACTATTAATATCTACACAAAACTGAGCTAGTTATTCCTTTATTCAGAGTGCAGCTGACACTGTTACTTATACTGTGTCACTGGCCAAAATTCAGATGCTTCCAATAATATCATCATATTTGCTACAAATAAAATTAATATAATGCAAATCTTGCTAAAATATTTTCATTGTTGTTAAAGTTGTGAACGAAAATTCAGTTTCAGCTTGAGGTGACATACCCTGTGTTTTTGATTGAATGTACTGTATTTTTGATAGAATAAGTGGATTGAGATAGTGCTTATTGCTCAAAAAATGTTTGCCTTGACCACATTATCTACGCAGAAAGTTAGTTCCAAAATATATGAACACCCTGTATATTTACAACCGCTGAATATAATCATGATTTCCCATTCCAGACACCTGCTCACTGGTTCATTTAAAAACTTCCTTGCTAAATCAAAAGGAACAGGAAAATTATTCTTGCTAATTTGCCACCATTTTAATATATTGTATTGTTTTACGTTAGTTTCTTCCTGACAAATAAATGCTATATCATTGTAAAATGTTTCTTCTAATTCATTTTAAATTTTCATTTGATTTTAAAAATGTTTTATAATTTTTAATATAACTTTTAAAACTCTAAAAAATATAAAAATATTTGGCCACCCAAATATTCGGTATTCAGCCGAATAGTTACTATTCGGTTGCCAGAATATTCGGTATTTGGCCTCACTGTTACTATTCGGCTAGCCGAATATTTGGTATTCGGTTTACCTATGGGCCGAATATTTGGTATTCGGCCAAAATCACTATTCAGTGCATCCCTAATTAATATATATCATTAAAATATATCAACATGCAAATGAGAAATTTAAAGAACACTCCCATAGGTTTAGCTAGTGATTGGCGTTGTCGATATTTTTTATTGATTTAATCGATACTATAGCCAACACTATTTTATTGATACTATAAATTTTTTTTATTATTGATGTCTCTAGTCAATAAATAGTTATTCTTAACTGACATCAGATCCAATTTAAGAATTACCATTAAAAAAATTAAGATTAGTTTTGCTTAAGTGTGAAACCCTAAAAATTAAGAATAACATAGCAAAGGACATAATGAATGATTGATATTCAAATGAAACATTCCGGCATACACAAAAGCATAGCTGTTTACATTCCTATTATTTGTGATCAATTAAAGCTAGAAATTTTTTAAAACAAAAAGAATTTTAAGAGCCTTGACAGCTATGCTTTTGTGCATGCCTGCATGATTCATTCAAATATCAAAATCAGTCATTATGCCCATCACTAGAAATAACCTGCAAAAAATTAATGACATGGCCTAATGAAGAGGAGGGGTGGGGAGAGTAACTTATAATTGCTTCATTGAAGATTAATTCAGTTTTAATTAGTAAGTTTTCATATAAGACATTAGATGTGTGTAAAATGTTTTATCCTAACAAAATGTCATTTTTTGTGATTTGTAAAATGTTATGTAGTAAAACAGTGTTCTTCTTTTTATTATTTTATTATAGGTGCTGCTCGAAGAAATCAGCTCTTACTATTGTAGTGATAATGGAGTAGAATAATCTATATATTTGAAACTTAAAGAATTGTGTTTGTCCTGTTACAGCCTGTTCCAAAGATTTTTTTTTTTTTTCAAATAAAGTCCTTTTTTTCTTCCTTTTTCTGTTATAGTTGTATTCTGTACCACCTAGTACTGTCACCTAGTCTAATATTGTTGATAAGAAAAAAATACTTATATTTTTATTAAAATTGTTATCGAGTGGTAGATCTGACACATTTGAAAAATATGATATATTCTAATGAGAAAGCATGCAATAATGTTTAGCATTAATTTAAATCATGTTGCAATATTTAATTTTTGTAAAAGTGACTGTCCACCCTTTTTGTTAACTTAAAATTTTTCTTGCTTTTCTAAAAATGCAAAATTGAGAAGGCAGTCAATTTGTAAATTTCCTTATGTATCTGAAGCTCAGATAATTGTAAATAAGTTTTTGATGTAGGCAGACATGATTAAAAAAACAATTCTGGGTGGTTCTTCCATACAATATATTAATTGGAGTAATATTTTTGTACTGATAACTTTTTTTTAATTTAGTTCAATATACAAAATAGATTTTAAAACATTTGTCTAATAATTAAAAAAAAAAACCCTGTCTTGTCTATATTGGGGAACTAGAACAAAATAAACAGAATAAGAAATTTATTAATTTGTGTTAATCCTTTTGCGACAAGTGTCCCATCACAATTTTGAATCTTTTATCACTGTAGGAAGTACTATAGTATTTCCAAATAGAAAACTTCGCCTAATTTAATTGAAGAAATTATATGATAAAATAAAGAAAAAATTACTATTCCAAAATATTGGTATGAAAAATTAAGGATTTTATGCATGCTGTGTGTAATATATGTGCAACAATCATCGCAAAGGTTTTTTTTTTTTTTTTTTTTTTTTTTTGGAGGGGGGGGGGGGGGTAGATAAAAATTTATCTACCATAAGTCTTTATCCTCTGAAGATTTGTTCATTTTAAATAATAAGGGAAAATAACAAATCTGTTAGCCTCTTTATTGTTGCAAAATACTGGAGGATTTAGAAATTTCTTCCAAAATAAAATTGGCAAACTGATTTTAAATGCCATATTTACTTGTGTATAATGTGTACCTTGTTTTACATAAGGAAAAAAATATTTCTCATGTATAATATGCACCATGCTATTTAAACTTTAAAAAAAAAAAAAAAAAAAAAAAAAGACTAGAAATCAGGACTTAATCTTTTTCTCAAACCTAAGTTACTTCTGTATTTGCTCATGTATAGTTTGCCCTCTTATTAAAATAACTTAAAATTAAGGTTTTGCATTATGTATATATATATATATATATATATATATTGTGAAAACGTGTGTGGTTTGATGTATACGGTTGTTAGAAATATTCAGTGTATAATGTACATACTGGTTTTTAGACCTGAAATTTTGGTAAAAATGTGTGCATTATGCAGGAGTAAGTAAATATGGTAGTTTATAAAATTCAGTTATGAGATTTGAGGGAATTACAGCATTCATATTTCATTGGAAATATTATAAAAATTAGTCGATGCTTTGATAAAAAAAAATCCCAATATAAATATGGGAATAATACTGATATTATCGGAACGAAACATTTAGTATTTTTACGTACAGTCGTCTTTACCAAAATTATTAAGCACTGCTGTATTTTTATTATAACTGATTTAAAAGTGTTAGCAGGCCCATGCTGGATGTCTTGAAAGGGCGGTGGACAGAGGGTCATGTTGGCACTTTCACACTAAATCATGTAACATCATTAAGGGTGGCAGAGGGTGCAGGGACACCTATCCCTAAGTGCCAGCATGAGCCTGAATATTAGTCGAATGCAAATATTTAACTACATACAGTTATGAAATTCTTTTTTAACCTTTAACACCACTGACGATTTGTACAACATAAAGACACAAGCAGCACACTCTATGCACCATCAGCTTTTAAAACTTAAGTAACCTTTAATGATATCCTTGTTTAATGCAATGTCCAGTAGTAGTATAAAAGCAATAAACATCAAATTGTTAAAAAAAAAACTAATTTAGTTATAATTAATCTAACACGAACAGTTTATAGTTAAGACACAAGCAGTGTCTTTGAAAGCATAAAATATAAACTTTTGATGATAAAGTATAATAGTGTCTTATGTCTAATAATATTATTCTAGTAATAGATCTCACATTTATATGTAAAAAAATGCTTAATTAAGAACGAAAAAATAATAGTTTATAAAAATTCAATGACGGTGTATTTTGTACATCAATGGAAACTTGTTGATAAAATAATGAAAGATTAGAACAAATTTTGAACTTCAACATTAAACTATGAAGGATATTTAGTAAGAGGGTAAATGAAGCGCATGTGTTCAACACAATTATTTTAGAATTCACAACTGCTGTCTGTGTCTTTAACGGTTAAGTTATTACAATTATAATTGTAATAACTTTGTTTTTCAGTAAGATATCATAATTGAAACTTTCATACCATAGCAATTGTTATGCTATGCAAGTTAATAGGTGATCATGACAATTAGAATAATTCTTACTGGAAAAGCCAAAGTATATAAAGCACTTATCTTCACCAATGAAAATATTTCTTAAAACTTGTATCATTTTTATTAAGAAATTAAAAATTTAAATTTATAAAATTTAAAGTGTAATTTTAACATAAGATTTCTCTATTTTCCTTGTTGAAGACCAATTTCTTTATATTTTAACATTTTCTGCAAGAATTATACTAATTTTCATATAGATATGCTTAAGACGTGCAAGAAAACTATGTCATTTCACTGGAAATACAGTCTTGGCTGAAAGTATTGAGCACCCCCATATTTTTAATATATTTGTAAAAGTAATAGTTATATGCAAATATTTAGCTGCATATCATTAGGAATTTTCTTTTTAAGTTATTACGGTTTGTTAAAAAAAAAAAGAAGAAGACAAACGAACAACTCATCTTTTAATGAAGTCGCTTTCTTTGAAAACCCACTTTTTTAAAAGTATTAATTACTTTGTTTTCTGGAAGTGTCATTGTTGTGTCATGTAAGTTAACAGATAATCATGGAAATTGAAATAATTTTCTTACAGTAAAAGCCAAAATATAAAACTTACTCTTCAGCAGCGTAAATAATTCTTATTTTTTTTAAAAATATTATTAATGCATGTTAAAAATTATGTATAAATGTTTTTTTTTTTTTTTTACATAAGATTTTATTTTCATTTTTGAAGACTAAGTTCTTTATTTTGTCTTTTCTTGTAGTAAAAGCCAAAATATAAAACTTTTCAGCAGTGTAAATAATTATTTTTTTTTTATTAACACATGTTAAAAATTATGTAAAAATGTATTTTTTTTTTTACATGAGATTTTTTTTATTTTTGAAGACTAAGCTCTTTATTTTGACTTTTCATCCAAGAATTATTTTCTTGATTATTTATTAACTGGCTAACAAAACTTCCAGAAAGCAAAATTAAATATTAAAAAAATGTTTTTTAAAGAAAATAGCTTTATTAAAAAATGAATTATTCGTTTGCTATTTTTTTTTTTTTTTGCCAACATTTCTTAAAGAGAAAATTCATAATTGTATACAATTTAATATTTGTATCTAACTATTATTTTTACAAATATATTATAAATATGGGAGTGATCAATACTTTTGCCCAAGGCTGTATTTCTGATGAAATTTCTTGCATATCTTAAGTATGTCTATAAGAAATACTGAATATCAGTAAATAGACGTCTTATAGATGCATATCAGATGTACCTAGATATCTACAATCCAAGTCTTAAGTACATCTATAAGAAGTACTGCATGTTGAAAAGTGATCTATGCTTGGACGTCTTATATACGTGGTCTTATAGACTACCTGGATATCTTGGACGTCTAATAGAACTCAGAGAGATCACACATAACATCTCCATAAGAGGTGAAAAGGGTGTATCATGGATATTTATAGACTTCTTATAGATGTGTCGGTTTTTTGGGGTTTACAGCTTGTAGATGTCTTATAGATGGGTGTGTGCTGTTTGGGTTGTTGACAGCCCTCTAAGGAAGTTTCGTGAAAAAATCTTCGCGGAAATATATAACCTATACTATACTGTTTACACACCTGCAGTTTCAGGTTAATTTCTCATGTATTTTTCTAGATAGTTAACAAAACGTCTAAAATCGCAAGTGACCGGTCACCTTTGGCAGTATATTGTATACTCTTATTTGAAAGAATAATGCTCCCCTAAAATAAAGATATCGACAATAAGTTAAAGGGGGATTATCCCCCATCCCCCCTTTATACTTAACCAATGAACCGCCAAATTTAATAAGGGAAGCGCCTTATCACAATGAACCTATATACAAAATTTGAAGCAAATCGGATAATTCTGCAGGATAAACTCATTTATTTAAATTCAGAAGGAGGATTAGCCCTCTTTTCCATTCTTTATACTTAACCAATGAACCCGCCAAATTGATCTGGGAAGTGCCTTATCACAATGAACCTATAAACAATATTTAAATCATATCAAATAATTCTGCATGAAAAACCCATTAATCTAAATTAAGGGGAGATTATCCCGCCGTTCCTTTCTTTATACTTAACCAATGAACCCCTAAAACTAATCAGGGAAGCACCTTATCACAATGAACCTATATACAAAATTTGAAGCAAATCGGATAATTCTGCATGAAAATCTCATTTATTTAAATTAAGAGGGAGGATTAGCCCCCTTTGATAAACCCATGAATCTAAATTAAGGGGGGATTAGCAATCCGTTCCTTTCTTCATACTTAACCAATGAACCCCCAAAACTAATCAGGGAAGCGCCTTATCACAATGAGCCTATATACAAAATTTGAAGCAAATCGGATAATTCTGCATGAAAATCTCATTTATTTAAATTAAGAGGGAGGATGAGCCACCTTTGATAAACCCATGAATCTAAATTAAGGGGGATTAGCCCTCCGTTCCTTTCTTCATACTTAACCAATGAACCCCAAAACTAATTAGGGAAGCGCCTTATCACAATGAACCTATATACACAATTTGAAGCAAATCGGATAATTCTGCATGAAAAACTCATTTTTTTAAATTAAGGGGGAGGATTAGCCCCTTTTTCCCCCTTTATACTTAAACAATAACCCACAAAACTAATCAGGGAAGCGTCGTATAACAATGAACCTAGAAACAAAATTTGAATCAAATCGGATAATTCTTCATGAAAAACCCATTTATCTAAATTAAGGAGGGATTAGCCCCCATACCCCCTCATTATACTTAATTAATGAACCCCCAAAACTTATCAGGGAAGCGCCTTATCACAATGAACCTATAAGCAAAATCTGAAACTAAACGTATATTTCTACCAAGAGTTATCGCTTTACGTATATACGTACATACATACATACGTACATACATACATACGTACATACATATATACATACATACATACATATATACAGAACCGGCGGGCACATTAGTACTCAGGCTTTGGTAGTCTGTGAGCTAAAACACGTATACCAGAACTTAAAACGCACTTGAGGCAATTACCTCTCATAGACAGTATTGGAACCGAACTCTTTTGTGCGTCCCCGTAAATCATGATAAATGCTATGTGTACCACATTCTACAGTAAGCCTCTTGACGTACACCTCAATGCTGTATATCAGTTTCAATATGTTTTAAGCCCCACCAGTGGCTGAGAGGTTGTGCTCTCGAAGCTGGTAGACGGGAGGTGCTGGGTTCGATCCCAATCACGCCCGTCGGCCTAATCGTTCGGAGTTTTCGTGGTTTTCTTCGAGCCGTGGATTTCTCCATGCGTAAATACGGATTAGGTTCCCTTAGAAAGACCCCCACGAAGGGCACTCCCCCCGGGCCTATATCCCTAGTGTAGATAATTGGCCGTCAATAATCAACCCAACCCAACCCAACCCAACTCAATATGTTTTAAATAGTGTAACATCATTGAATTTTATTGCAAACGATTTTACCCTGGAGACCATATTTTAACGGAATTCTTTTGAGTGTCCCCGTAAACGAACTACAAAGGATACACATTCCATGTTGAATGGCAAACATGGCATAGTAAGCCTAAATATCTTGTATCAATTACATGGTGATCCAAGTATATTTATGTCAGTTAGAGCACGGCCAGATAAGCCAAATTCATAAACACTTTAGGTATTCAGTACACGTAACGCATCCAAATTTGGAGGATATGCATTTCAAAACATGTGCAAATGATTGATGCAATAAAAAATGTTAGAAAAACGGCCTATTACGGTGAAATATGATAAAGTTAATATTTTCAAGTAAAGAATATGAAACGGCACTAAAACACTATCATACGAGATGTCATCATCTAAATTTATTAATCCACACTTCATAAATACAAATTCTAGAATTCACAGAAATGTGATTAACACCATTTACAAATCACACGTGAATAACTTAACATATGGAAAACCTTCTAAAAACTGCCTCAAAATGATCTCGCTGTTTTCAAAGTACCCACCGTGCTTCAGAAAGAGCAACTGGTATCGTAATAAACAGCATATGTAAATAATCAGTAGAAATATCACGTACTACGTTCATGCAAGCTTATATGGCTTTTCGTCTTTCAGTAATCAATTTTGACTCTTGTATATGGCAAATACAAGTATTTCGCTATGACACGAGCATTCATATTCTGCTTTATTCTCATTGGACTCTTTATTCAATACACCTGTATTGAATTAAGGATAAATTGGCTGCTACCATTGTTTGTAATTAAAATTTAAAGATACCTATCAATTTTTCCTTAACAAGAAACTAAATGGATGGGATTCATCTACCTGTTACATCTATATATTTAAAACGCTAAGCGTTTTCTTTTGACAATCCGTGAGAACAAACTAATGCATCAAATTACACCATTCTTTTTTTTAATGAAAGATATTTGGACACAGATTTGTTATCGTACATTCGTTTGTTCGAAAATTTAATTAATTAGCCGTAATTTTCAATTAAACTTTTACTTCTGCTTATGACGTCATAAAGTCGGCAACTCCCACTGTTACTAGGCATAGAGTTTATTCCCTGAACTCTGTGGTTCGGCAATCTTTTGACATTAGCTAATATCATCTAGGTAATATTTTAACATTGCAATATAAAATCTTAAAGAACTTACTTAAAATTAGCTAAAATATAATCATAATAAAATATCTAACCATAAACATATCAATATGAATAACAAATCTCACGTAAAATGTTGCAATTTAAATGATTCCAACTGAAACAAGATTTGGAGAGTTATTCCTAACGCCCAGCTAACATAAAAGTACCTATTTTACTTTACTTATTTACACACATATTCAATTTTATTATAAAACACCAGGTTGCCGTAGAAAGCAAAAATCGTCATTTAGGCGCCAAAAATTAACCCGGTGCGTCTGCGATATCTGTACCGAAATAATCAAAATTGTTTTGGTTGCACTGCATATTACAAAATTAAATAATCCATGATTATTGTTTCTTTTTCAGATTAGAAATAAGAAAATTTAATGCTTGACGAAACTCAATTATTTGATCGATCACAAATTTTGGTACTTTTCCGTTATACGGACACCATGCCATACATGTAAATGTATGTATTAAATGTATGTAAATGTATGCTTGGCGACAATGGTGATCGTATAACGGAAAAGTACCTAAGTTTTTCTTAGTTCGGGCTATACCAAAAACAAACATTTTACAGGTAACACAAAAATCGCCAAAAATGACTGCTT
The DNA here is from genome assembly GCA_963931845.1 of Maratus michaelseni. Lineage (NCBI taxonomy): Eukaryota > Metazoa > Arthropoda > Arachnida > Araneae > Salticidae > Maratus > Maratus michaelseni. Next base: position 247,966,712 of record OZ007589.1, read on the forward strand.
CATCAGCAGTTATGGCAGCAAAGTTGGATAAAATCGTTTAAAAAATAAATAAGTTGTTTTTGAATATTAATTACAAATAGCATGCAATAATTTGTGATTTTTTTATTTCAATATAAAAATAAAATAACGTTATAACGTTAATGTTATAATGTTAATATACATTATAACGTTAATATTCAAAAATAAAGTTTTCGCCAGATTGACGGGGGGGGAAAATCGCGCCAATGTGGTGTGTATATGATATCTGTGCCACCACAAACACATCAATACAAATAACAAAATCTCAAGAATTGAATTGAAATCAAAATTGAAATCATTGAATTGAAAGGTTTGCAATTCAAACTATACCAATTGAAACAAGATTTGGCGAGTTCTCACTGGCGCCCAGCTAACATAAAAGTACCGTATTGGATATATATATATATATATATATACATATATATATATTTGCTTTTTTGCTGATCTTGGAAATATGCCTCATGGCTCAGTGGCGTTTAATTAAGCAAGAAAAACTAAAGTCAGACTAAATTTTTAATAGTAAAAATTATATATATTTTTTGTAACATATTTATGTACAATATAAATAATTCATATAGCATAAACCTAAAAATTGTTTACTTTATATTTTCTTAAAAAAAAATTATTGTAAGAAAATCTTTTCGGGAAGAGTTCCGAATCCTGTGCTGATTTTTTTGGCGAGTTGATTTTGGTGATAAGTGTTTGATGTGATTGTTGCGATTTTCAGTCTTTGGGGTTACATTTTTAACTACTGAAATGAACTTGATCTACGTGATGTCACACCCCTTTTGGCGCTATTTTGGAAATTTCGCCACTCGCGCAAACCAGCGCAGAATATGAAACTCTTCCCATACTACGTCAGTTAAAAATATGCACTTTTATATATATATCAATAAATTGATTTTCAATACTGTTTGTAAGAGGAAATTTGGTTCTTTTCCGTTATACGGACGCCATTGTCGCCCACCATACATTTACATACATTTAATACATACATTTACATACATACATTTACATATATTTACATACATACATTTTGCATTAGCATACATTTTGGCATTGTGTCCGTATAACTGAAAAGTACCGGAAATTTTTTGAAAAACAATTTGTCTAAAACTTTTCAACGAATATAGACGTTGAAAGGTTAATAAAGGGTTAGAGTTAACTACACCTCTTGGGTGTATCGCCTGATAATAATTTTTATTTTCACACTTTATGAATTAGATTTTTTATATATAACTGCAGAAATCCTGCACTGAGAAAATTTTCAGAATAAACACTGATTTTAAAAATATCCAAGGTCACATGTCGAGCAATATTCATATAAAATTTGTAATTCATATCAAATTGTTTGCTGTCAAGTTTTGACGGGTTGCATCTAGTTATTGTCATAGAAACTGGACAAAGTTTCTCGCCAAGCATAAGAAACAGCAATGCATTGAACCGTAAATGAAAGGAATTTCCGCCAATGGATGCCAAACGATTTTACATTTTTTTTTACTCTGTCTGGTTTATATTTTGCGGACGGGACAAAACGGGTTTTTGACACATCTATATCTCGCGTTCTATTTATGATAGAAACAAAATTCTTGATTCTATGGAATGGGACGTGCCACGGGACTAAGAATTCAAAAGTAAAGCAAAATCCGACGAATAGGTTTTCAGTAAATGCGATTTTAAAAGTGCTGTTTTTTGCACTTTTTATATCTTGTTCAGACCAAAAACTGTTGACAGGGCTACAGCAATGTGTAATTATCGGATTTTTACGCGGTTTACGTTATTTGAATCGTTTTTATGAGTAGTTTGGACCTTTGTAAGTTTCATGTAAAAATATTAATTAGTTTTTGATTTATATCAGTTTAAAGTTATTGATTCCTATACTTAACATAGAGCAAAAAACTGTTGACAGGGCTACAGCAATGTGTAACGATCGGATTTTTACGCGGTTTACGTTATTTGAATTGTTTTTATGAGTAGTTCGGATCTTTGTAAGTTTCATGTAAAAATATTAATTAGTTTTTGATTTATATCAGTTTAAAGTTATTGATTCCTATAATTAACATAGAGCAAAAAACTGTTGACAGGGCTACAGCAATGTGTAACGATCGGATTTTTACGCGGTTTACGTTATTTGAATCGTTTTTATGAGTAGTTCAGACATTTGGAAGTTTCATGTAAAAATATTAATTAGTTTTTGATTTATATCAGTTTAAAGTTATTGATTCCTATACTTAACATAGAGCAAAAAAATAATAAATGACCCAACTCTTTTAGGAATGGTTGTATACACATGATATTAAGATATGTTATTACACTCGACCCAAGTAAGCTTCCTATTATAAAAAATCTTAACATTTAAGGTTCGTTTACAGGGTCTCACAAAAGATCTTTTGATATAGTTGTGTAATTATCCGATTTTTACGCGGTTTGCCGCATTTGAATTGTTTTTATAAGTAGTTCAAATGTTTTATATTTCGTGTAAAAATATTAATTAGTTTTTTATGTATACCACTTTAAGGTGATTTATTCCTATACTTAAGATGAAGCAAACAAAATATTAAAAGGTCTAACTCTTTTCAAAAAGAACGTATGCGCATGATGTTAAAATATGTTACTACGAACTACCTAAGTTAGTTTCCTATTGTAAAACAGAATTGTAGAATTTACTGTTCGTTTACAGGGTAACTCAAAAGATTTTTTAATAAGACTAAAAAGTTGTGTAATTAGCAAATTTTTACGTTGAAGTACATGATTCCTGTACTTAACACAGAGGAAAAACAATAGTAAATTGCATAACTTTTATCAAATTGGCTATATACACAAGATATTCAAATATGTTATTACATCCTCTCTATTGTAAAGCGGCATTGAAGCATATACGTTTCGTTTACAGTGTCTCTTAGAAGATCTTGATTACACTACAACTGATGTATATTTACTGAGTGAGATGTATTTTAATGATTTTACACTGTTTCAATCTCTGTAAGGTTTTATTATCTTGCTTTAAAATTTAATATAAGTTCATTTTGTCCGTCTGAAATCTCGTCGATGTTTTAAGCTCTAAATCTATTAAAATATAGTATTTTCATTGATTAAAAAAACTGTGTTTATTTATAAATATATAATTCTAGCGTATCAGGAATTTATTGAAATAGCGATTACAAAATTCCAACTTTACGTTCATGCGCTGAGTAATAGAATGTAAAAATGTTGATACCCCAAGATTACAAGTTTTGCGTTTAAATATTTGCCGTTCATCGAATCTCCGGCTATGACGAACTTAAAATGCTAAATTTCGTATACAATAGGTGATCGGTAACGAACTGTTCAGTTTACGAACAAATCGGTTAACGAACACTTTCGCGTGAGAATTTTATGTTCGGAGAACGAACACCTCACGAAACAAAGCCATGATGAAGCAATTTCATATTTCATGTTTCATATTTGCCGAGCTATACTTATTGCCTCTATTGTCAACTTTGAGAACATTTTAACAGTTGCATACATATGTCCTAATTAATTCATGGACTGCCGGAGATTAGGGACCTATATTTTAGGATCACCGAATTGGAATGAACATACTATATGAACAGAAATCACTTTAATAGGTTTTATACTTTTACTCAGAGTCCTTTGGAAACATTATGAGTGGTGATAGATTTTTACACGGGACTCGGAGTATGCATTTCTATATCGCTTCTTTTTATGTGATATCACTTCTTTTTGTGACTGACGTTTTAGGTTTGTGGCTTGGCAGGATCATTTACAACGAGTTGTTTTTGATGAGATTATTATATTATCTTCTTACTTATTTTATGTTTTTATTAACATTCCGGATACAGATTGTTTCATTAATTCGGATACAATCAAATCGGATACAACAAAAAAATCGAAATAAGAGACATTGGTTCTAAATTGCTTCTTTATGGATGTGTTAAAAATAAAATATAAATATTCATATATATATATTTTTTTAATTTGAATTTGAAAATTCTATGTTAGACATTTTATTAAAATGTTTGTTAAAATAAGATAGTATATGCTGAATCATCCTCTTATTAAAAAAATTGTTTCATTTAATTATAAAAGTGTACCTTTAATTAAAAATAGTTTTAACAAATATTATATATAAACATATTATTGCGAAGGATGCTTATAAAAAAATTAAACCATTTTATTTTAGAAAGGCTACCTTGCGCAAGATGAAAAAAATGTTGTTTAGTAATCACTCTTCAAACGAATATAAAAGTACACAAATGGGAATTTTATTCTCTCGAAAATTCAAAACAAGTATATATGTATTTCCAGTAAATACTTCTGAAATAGTAATAACCAGTTTATTTTTATATAACTCTTTCAAACAATAACTAAGCATTTTAAATTTCGCAACGTTTACACAAAAAAATACTTTTGCTGGATACATTTGTTTCCAACTTAATTTTTAATTGAAAACATTAAAAAATATATAATTCACTAATTAACTTTAACAATATCAGTTAACTTTCACAATTTATTATTGTGTGGGATAAAAAGTGCTTGTATCAAAATTACTAGAGTAGATGATATGTTTTCCTGTTTTAATACTCTGCTTTTAAAATTTTAAATAAATAATCTTTAATTATATTTTGAAAATCATTGACACTATTTAAAAATTAGTGGCCAGAAATTTGTTTTAACGTTTCTTGTTTATAAAACATTTTTTCCGGGCAACGTAATATGAGTAATCTATACTAATTTTACAAAGGAGTAAAGATTGTTTTTTGTTTTTTTGTTTTTTTGTTTGTTTGTTTGTTTTTAGGGGGTAATCTCTGGAACTACCGAAACGATTTAATAAGTGATGGTGGCAAATTGATGGTGACAACCCCTACTCCAACATAGGCTATATTTTATGTTGGTGCCACTAACCCCAGGGAGGTGCAGAAGCGAAAAACGTTCTACAATTGCGATTTTGTTTTCATACTGAACGAGCTAGGGATTTGAAATTTGGCATTGTAGCTACTTATAAGATGTAAATGCTCTCTAAGAACAAAAAAAAATCTTAACAAAAAAGTTTAAAAGGATGAAATGAGCGAAAAGCGTTCTAAAAACATTCTAAATTGCAATTTCTAATGAATCTCTGGAACTACAGAACCGATTTCAAAAGTGATGAGGGCAAATTGATGGTGACAATTCCTACTCCATCATAGGCTATATTTTATGTCGGGGCCACTAATCCCAGTGACGTGCAGGAGCGAAAAACGTTCTAAAATTGCGGGGTTTTTCATACTGAAGGAGCTGGAAATTTGAAATTTGGCATTGTAGCTACTTATAAGATGTAAATGCTCTCTAAGAACAAAATTAAAAAAATTCGAAATTTAAAAGTGTGAACTGAGCGAAAAGCTTTCTAAAAACATTCTAAATTGCAATTTCTATGGAATCTCTGGAACTACAGAACCTACTTCAAAAGTAATGGTGGCAAATTGATGGTGACAATCCCTACTCCAACATAGGCTATATTTTATGTCGGTGCCACTAATCCCAGTGGCGTGCAGGAGCAAAAAAACGTTCTAAAATTGCGGGTTTTTTTATACTGAAGGAGCTGGAAATTTGAAATTTGGCATTGTAGTTACTTATAAGATGTAAATGCTCTCTAAGAACAAATAAAAAAAAATCGAAGTTTAAAAGGGTGAAATAAGCGAAAACCATTCTAAAACCATTCTAAAACCATTCTAAATTACAATTTCTATAGAATCTCTGGAACTACGGAACCGATTTCAAAAGTGATGGGGGCAAATTGATGGTGACAATTCCTGCTCCAACATAGGCTATAATTTATGTTAGTGCCACTACCCCCAAAGGGGTGCAGGAGTGAAAAACCTTCTAAAATTTCGATTTTTTTTTATACTGAAGGAGCTAGAAACATGAAATTTGGAATGGTAGTTACTTATAATATGTAAATGCTCCCTCAGAACAAATTCTAAAAAAATTCGAAATTTAAAAGGATGAGATGAGCGAAAAGCGTTATAAAAACATTCTAAATTACAATTTCTATGGAATCTCTGGAACTACTGAAGCGATTTCAAAAGTGATGGTGGCAAATTCATGGTGACATGTAAATGCTCTCTAAGAACAAATTCTAAAAAAATTTGAAATTTAAAAGTGTGAGATGAGCAAAAAGCGTTCTAAAAACATTCTAAATTACAATTTCTATGGAATCTCTGGAACTACAGAACCATTTTCAAAAGTAACGGTGGCAAATTGATGGTGACAATCCCTACTCCAACATAGGCTATATTTTATGTCGGTGCCACTAACCCCAGTGGTGTGCAAGAGCGAAACTTTTTCAAAAATTGCGCCTTTTTTATACTGAAGGAGCTAGTATTTGAAATTTGGCATTGTAGTTACTTATAAGATGTAAATGCTCTCTAAGAATAAATTTAAAAAATAAAGAAATTTTAAAAGGGTGAAATGAGCGAAAAGCGTTCTAAAATCATTCTAAATTACAATTTCTATTGAATCTCTGGAATTATAGAACTGATTTCAAAAGTGATGGTGGCAATTTTATGGTGACAATCCCTGCTCCAACAGCCTCTTTAATAAGAAGCTGTGCGTTGCTGACGACTGGGTTTTTCGCTAATTGTTGCCACAGATTAATCTCGGAAAATCAAACATTTGAAGTTACTGAAAAAAAAATAATTGCTCGAAAAGTATTTGTCAGAAAATGTTAGACAAACTGCGTTTGAAAGGTAAAAGATTGTATTTTTCTTGATATAAATTTCAAATAAAATGATTATGCCTTTTTTTAAATATTAAATTTCAAAAATTACCAAATTTCACAATGGAGTACCAAAGCGAAACCTTCATGCGTAAAAAGATAATGATAAGGGCGACGTTTGCTGACGTGTATATTAGCTATAGCACAAGTCACAAATTAGAGTAGCCTTATTATTCTGTTAAAATATAAAAGTGAATTATGAAATGTCAATATTTTGTTTGATTAAAAGTTAGTTAATAGAAATTGACCAGCGTAGCGGACGTAGCTTGCTAGTCATTTTTAAAATGTTGCAATAATACAGAATTATTGCAGATCTACGCTGTAGATATGTAGATTCAGATAAATATATAGATCATTATAAAACATTATAAAATATATAGATCATTATTTAGATAATCAAAAACATAATACATTTTTCTATCTAAATATAATAAAAAAATTTAAAGTAGGGAATATTTTTCGGCATATGAATATCTAAAAATGCAATATTTTTAGAGTGCTCCTGCAAATAATGTCCCTTAAACATTCGTTAAACAATTTTATTCACTTAAACTCGATAATTTAAAATATTTTTCGACTTTTAATGACATGTCTTGTAATTTTTTCTTCTTACTAAGAATATATAAACTTTAATCCTCATAAACTATATTATTATATCTTCTCTTATTTTCAAATTTCAGAATGCCTCAAGTAAGTGTTAAAAACGAGTTTCTATTATACGTAACTTTTTGTATACATTAACAAACTTGCAGAATTATCCGAATTGTAAAATGTGTTAATCACATTTCACGTACCAAAAGACACCATACAGTTTAATCTCGAACTCATCACAGAAAAGAACTGAAGAAACCATCCGCATATAAATTGTCTTCTTTCAATTTATGTTACAAAAATAAACTTGCACTTTTTATACGGAGAACTTGGATAAAACATGTTTAAATATTTAACAAAAAAAATTTTAATTTGACATCATGTTCATAAATTATGTAATAAAGTATAACTGAGTCTTGCAGTCATTGAGTCTTGCAGTATTCATATGATTAATATACAGTCAGAAATTGTGATTGTGAGTGTTTGATCCGTATTACTCCATATCTAAGTCATGCTGCTTTCAAACTGGGATTTTTTAACCGATGCCTGTTCAAAAGTGATTAATTCGAATGTCAATTGTGATCCTACGAATTACAACGAAGTACAAGTACAGGTTTTCTATACGACATCTTAATATATTTTTTACTTACAGAAAATTTTTCTGCTTAACAGAGTTTTAAATTCTTTGAAACGGTGGATAATATTAAATGGGAATTTCTCTTTAAAAGTGTGGCGTAAGACCAGTATCGTGGAATATGATTAACGCGAAAAAATGAGCATTCTATTTTTCAATTCTCGGCTTTAAGTACCTCAAAAGCTGTTAGGTAGCAGGATGTACATTATTTCTCTCCTAGAGGTAAAGTAAGGTAATACTTTTTTATGTATACATATTTTACTACAAATTATCTAGGGCAAAAATGTATATATTTTTTACATTCAGAAAATAATATGAAACTGCAATAAATGTTGTGAAAACAGTACCTGCATTAACTTTTACCTGAAACAGTAAAATGAATGGTCCCAGTAAAAGTAACATAATAGTACATTGATAAGAGAGAAGCAGCTGCTAAAGCAGAAATCAGTCTGTTTCATACGTTTTCTTATTAGCCGGTTCTACTTTATATGGATTTGTTATCTTACCTTATTACGTTACAATTCCTCGTACAAAGATTCCAACGTGTGTTCCGGTAGAGTCGTCAAAGGATTTCTTTCACATTTTACTTATAAACTTACTGTTGTATATACACATTTCTTCCGATGTCATTTATAAAACTTACTTTAAGAGCTACAGATTAAAAAATGTATCATCTAGGAAAGTTTCATGTTTCCAAGTACAAAAAAAAGTATGTCTGTAAGTTATACAGTTTCTGAGAACAGGCTCTGTGACGAACAGACAGATAAGCGGGACGTATAGGTTTTCGTGAGATAAACGAAACCCTAAAAAAGGAATCGATAAAAAAATATTATTTCGGATTATTTAATAGAATTACAAAAATAGTAAGGATACTACAGCATTTCTTTGAAAAATCTTATATATTAAAAACTCGTATAGCTTCCATTCCAAATATCTTGTTTTTAAACATATTTAATGATTTTTCAATCAAGAGGTTACTTCTCAACTGTTTAAAACCTAATTCAAAAGTGACAGCCTCTGATAGATATCAGTCCTACTAATGATAGTTATCGTAATTTTCAAAAATCACCCTCAAATGTTTCATTAACTTTGTTAGTAATATAAGTTAATCCAACTGTTTGGGTAGAAATGGAAAAAATACTTCTATTGTATAAGAAAAACCCACTAAAGGATACGGAGAATCTTGTTGAGATCACTACTCATTTAATCTTTTGATTAGTATATCCTAAAATATAAGTTTATTTCTGTGATCCAAGGTCCCAGAAAACAAGATTACAGACACAAGATTGTCATTTCTATATAGACACATTTCCATAGATTACTGCATGTAAAGTGAAAACAAATTTTATGATTTCGGTTCATCAAATTAAACATAATATATACTAAAAGTTTAAAATAACATGAAATTGTGAAAATGATAGTTGTTTACAATTTTTATTCATTTATGTTGTTAAAAAATGTCCGTTATTTCAAAACCAAAATGCACTTCTATAGTACTCGATGCAACGGAATGACACATTCCTCAGAAAGTGAATATCCGAATTCTTTTGCAGCATAACTGGTCGTGAAAAAAAAAATACTTTAAACTTTCTATATTTCTCTACTGTAACTGTTATCCATATTATAAGTGTAATTGGTAACAAAATGTTTCACAAAGACAAAATAAGCAATCATCTATTCAATATTGTCTATTAAATATGGTTTTTCTAATATCAAAAAAAAGCCATCTAGCGGTTGACCGCTTCAGTTACAATCGTCTCATTAGTATCATGTGATGTGTGCTTTTATAAATGCGTTCTATCTCTCCGAACTTAATAACTTTGGAACATGTGTACCTTTATTTTATTGTATTTTTCTTTGAAAGAAAAATTTTTATTAAAAAAAATAATAAAGGTATGTTTTTTTTTCCTTCTTAAACCAAATTTTCATTTTAAAAATATTAACTAGTATAAAGGTATGTTTTTTTTCATTCTTGAACCATTTGTGTTATAAAATATTTAAATTATGGTAAAATTCCGTTTCTATCAGTTTAACAAATACCATTTTTTACATTTCATATTTTTGAAACATTTGTACTCAAAATAATATAGAAAAAAGAATTTCCGATAAAATCTAGTTTAAGAAGCGTGGAATAGATCTTCAATAGCTGAAAATATACTTTGAAAGTATTTTCTAAGTATTTCTTTCAAATATATTCTTTGACGATAAATAGCAAGAAATGAAATTTATTGTAAAAAGAAGTAGAAATGTTTATAAGACGATTTGGTAAAAACTAAACTAGCCTAAAGGAAAGATAAACACGTGATTTGAAAGGAATGAAATAATACGATGTGTATGTAGAAATACAAATATTTAGACTAAAAGCTATATTTAGTTTTAATTAGGATTTTCTATTATATAAAAAGTTATTACGAAAATAGTATACAATCGAAAATAAAAGAGTTTGCACTAGTAGATGATGACTAGTTCATGAGTTGTTATGACTTCTTTTAAAATATCTTAGATTTTACTAAAATGTACTATAGATGTGTGCAGTATTTTTATATGTACTCATCGTACTTAAATTAAAAATGCACAATTTTAGTTTTCATTCAATTTAAACTTTCTAAATAAGGGTGCACATGCATTTTCCTAAGATAAAGAAAACTTATTTTTTGCTTTTATCGCTCATTCTTCTTGGAATATTATAAAAAAATTTAAATGCATTTTCGAAAAATTCCTTGTACTTATATGTATCTAAACATTTAGAATCCCCCCCCCCTTTTTTTGCATTCTTTTAGATTTTTTTTCGATAATAATTTTTCTAAAGAACCATTGAATGTTTTTTCTACAGCCTTTTCTAAGCGTGATAGTCATTAGTCATAGTTATTAGCTATTAGTTATCAGTCCCATATTTTTTCGATATAATTACTTGTAATAGAATCTACAATTATAAAGAGAAATTGCAAATTATTATTGAATACATTTCCATGGGCTGTATAATTTACATACATCTTATATTTCACATTCACAAGAAATAAGTATCTGACTGTAGAAACGAAGTGCCTGTTTTGCTTTAATAAAAAATAATTGTGATTGTCTCCAGTTCTTCACACTATATTCACTTAACTGTAGTTAGACCTTTTATGGCTATACAAATGACTAAGGAGCGATTGATTGGATAGAGACTGATTGGCTATTAGGTGACATGAGCATTTGATGCAATCGAGAATGATTAAATATAACTATTTTTTTCTACTTTAAGATGACGTTGGTTAGGAAGAAATAGCGTTAAGATAAAAAAAAGAATAAAGTTGTAGAGAGTCCTATATACAGGTTGAATCTGTTAAAAGTATAAATTTAGATATTTGGAACAAGTACCAACCTATGTCAAAAAAGACTTCGTGTTGAGTGACTATCGCACTCTTAGGGGAAAACTTCTGACGTTCACTGTCTCATCTCGAAAACTTCGAGAGCTGTAGAAAAAGGTCAAATATAGAACTGTAGAGCTTTCTCGTTATTATGCGAAATGATATCTTACATACAAAGGTTTAATTAGACGCTCTGAAGTATAAACCTTCCTGTATCAGATCACCGGCTCAAACACATTACTAATAGCTTCCAAATTGTGGCATTATATTGCAGATGCTCATATACTAATAAAAATACCACATGGATAAAAGATTCCATTTAATTTGATAAATATGTATTTACCATCGGCTGCAATGTTTATCTTCACTTGAGCTGCAACCTCTTTTTGGAAGTTCAGTAACATAAGAGATGTTACCTTGTTACATGCTTTCCGATAATAAGCTTTCATAGATCAATAGTATTGCGCAGTTATGAGCTGTACAATTTTATTTAAAGAAATTTACAAATAAATGTCTAATGAAGATATGCAGATGTATACTGCTATCGAAGGTTGATTCACCACGCATTTTTAGATTGACATTCTCATTAAACTAAAATGTATATATGTTTTCATATAATTTCTATTAGCAAATACAGATCCTCCTTATTTAGAAGGTGTTAAAATTTATGTTTATTAACAAACAATATATGATATTGAAATACTAAGCAGATTCTTGCGATTATATTGATGAGTTGAAGTTCATTTTAAATAGTTTTGCTATTTTCACACTATCTCTCATTTTTAATACCCAATTAAGATAATAAGTTTGCTTTTAAGAGATTTTTGTTATTTATACTTAACCAGTTTTCATTTACAAATTTTTATGCCTGATATTTCAGTTATATTCCCAGTATCCAAAATATCCTTTTATGTCACTTGTGGCATAAAATATAAGTCAACCAACAAACCACATTTTTAATGTATTGTAAGCTAGTTCTACATGATATGTTCTATACATTTAAAACTCTTTAGCAACAAACATCATTTAACATAAAATCCACCTAAATAATTAATTTTATAGATGATTTAAATATATATATATATATATACATTTCTGCATGGAATACCATTCCTAAACTTATTTTATTTCGTACCAATATTTCCAAATTTCAGATATCTTTCCTTAATGGGAGACATTGGAATACAATTAACTTTTACGGATTTAAATAAGACAACTGTAACCGTACTCTGAATGATTAGGTAGCGGATAGAATAGAATCATCACTGGAAATCCATTATGCAAATCACTCCTTTGAAATAAAATCTGTTTTCTGATCATTAATTTAATTTCGTTGAAATATCTGATATTTCTATGCACAAACATATTTTTTTTGCAGTCTGGTAAGCTTCTTCCGTTTAGAAAAGGTTAGTTTATGAGTCTACTTAGAAATATCATTTTTACTCCATTTCATATAACGTGTTTTTTTTTTTCAAGTGATGCCTGCTAGTGAGAGACTAGAAATATTTTTTTATTCTTTAAAGAGAAAATTATCAGTTAATGCATAGTAATGTTAAAATATTTTTCTTTAATTTTAAACTTCTAGAATACCGAATGTCTTGAGTATCTAATATCATATGTACTTTAAACAATCTTATATATAATGTAATATATAAATAAAAATGTTAATATCAAGTTAAGATACAATATCATACACCGGCTTCATTTTATGCGAGAAGTCTCGCAGAGTAGCCGACAGTCTAATGGATTTCATTTTGAAGATGAATACCAAATATGTTTCTGAGGGCTAGTATCTACTTAATATATTTAAAGTTGTTGTTGTTGTTTTGGCCCAAATGGCCCGGTTTTGCAGCTTTTTATTTCTATACAGCTGACATGATCCATATAACTGTGAAACTAGTCTCCTAATTTTGAACCAATTCCAGATGAGAGACCTGCATCTGGATTGGCACCCCCAGAGGTAACGCTTGTATAGAACTTGGAAGAAATTAGAGCCACGAACAGATTTAACGTGCACCAGCTCCCATTAACGTACACGGTCCCCCAGCAGAGGCAGACGAGAGAGGTTGCAACCTCCCAAGCAATGACCTCGGTCGATGCTGCTTGGCTTTCGGTGATCTTACGAGAACCGAGCATTACCGTCCGTGCCACTGCGAGACAATATATTTAAAGTCAAACATTTTAACTAAATATTAGCAAAATTTAATACTGTTTTAAATTTCAGTGACTCTGCTGTTTTAATACTGATGCCATAGATGCTGATGAAAAATTCTTAAAAATGCATTTAAAATTATTGGTATTTTAAACTGTGGCAACCCATTAGTCAAGAGTTCTAGCTACTGCTGCTTTTCTCATTGCTGAATCGGCATGGTTTATAAGATGAAAGATCTCTTGGACTGGACTCATCTATTACTTTATTTTATGAATGGCAACAGTTCAAGGGACTTTCATTTAAACAGAGATTTTCGTTGCAAAGAACAGAGCTCTCTGCAACTCAAAACGATATGTTTTAAGTACTCGTGTTTCAGTGCAAGGCGCAATATAATTTTGTTTCTACGATTCTCAACCTTATGTTTATGCGGTTAAGGCGGAATTCAAAAAAAAATATTTTTCCACGCTCAACAACTCAAAATTTTGAAAAACATTGTCAGACTCATTTTTAAATGTAAAAACATGATACTTGGCGGCGTGATTTATGAAGAGATTTATAAGGGACCTATGTTTTTATTTTTCGTTCAATTAATTACAAATTGATTTACAAAAAGTTATTTTCACAGTACGATATTTTTTTTGTTTCCAACGCTATCGCTTCGGAAAATTCGGTTCAAAATGTCCACTTTGACATCATTTTTAAAAATATATTCGGCTTTTATCAAAAAATCGAGACAACACGGACATTATAAAGTTTCTGAATAAGAGAACCTGCCAAATGAATGCATTTTAGAGCAAAAATGAATTTAAAAATGTGTCTCAAAATAAGCAGTTTTGATTTGAATGCACCCTTAATAGAACGTGTTCGTTTATCCCACATCATTCTGTTTTTTTTTTGTTGTTCTTTTTTTGTTGTTTTTTTTGCAAACTTTCTACACGCAACCAGGATAAACTGTAGGAATACTCTTAGTGATGCTTGCTTTACAAACATGCTTTCTCTCGGCATCGCCTTCAAAATTATGGAAAAAATAATTAAAACGAAATTTTACTTAGATAATTTTCTCATTAATTGCACTGTTTCTTTTCATATTTATTGAGTTTATTCAATGATTATGAACATAACTCAAATTAAATTGCATTTGTAAAATACGATGTATTATGTCTTACATACAACAACCATACAACAACACATACTTGGAAACCTGTTGTTTTCTTCTTAATCAAATAAAACATATTTTGAACTGAAAATTTCCTTTTAAGGGTGAAAAGAATAAAATTTCAAATGACAATTATATACACTATATTTCCAAGGATGATCGGTCACTTGCGATTTTAGACGTTTTGTTAAATATCTGGAAAGATACATGAGGAATTATCCTGAAACTTCAGGAGTGTAAACAACATGATAAACGTCATATATTTCCGAGAAGATTTTTTCCCGAAACCCCATAAGGGGCCATCAACAAATTGAAGAAAAACGAATATCTTTTGGATAACCCTGTAGAAACGATTATTGCAAAAGCATTCAAACTGTAGATTATGATTAAGTGGCTTATTGTAATAATTTGGGTTCATTTTTATGAAGATAGCATGTATACTCAAAGAAAAATTCAGGTTTTTATAAAAACAGTCCCAAATTTTATCAAGTTTTTTGCTTATAATTTGCAGAGTTTTTAATATGAAAACAAGTTATTTTCAGAAAATATGAAAAACAAAATTGCACATAATACCCAGCAATCAGAATTAAAAAATAATAAAAATTGTATGAAAAATGAGCAGGTTTACTAAATATTGTTTCACTGCGCATGCGCGAATTCAATCAAAATATACTGTGCATAATATATTAGCTAAATGTATAGACCAACTTTTATGAAAGTTTCAAAAACATAGCTTGAAAATTCTGATAGTAATCTTCGATAGAATAAGCTCGAATGTTCTCAAAAGGAAGCAAAAAGATGAGGGGTTGTATCCAAATATACTAGCTTATGAAAGTTGACATAATAAGAATGAAGTGTCTCTCATTCTATATTTGATACAACCCCTCATCTTTTTGCTTCCTTTTGGGAATAGCTTATTCTATCGAAGATTACTATCAGAATTTTCAAGCTATCTTTTTGAGACTTTCACAAAAGTTGGTCTATACATTTAGCTAATATATTATGCACAGTATATTTTGATTGAAATCGCGCATGCGCCGGGAAACAATATTTAGTAGACCTGCTCATTTTTCATACAATTTTTATTATTTTTTAATTCTGATTGCAGGGTATTATGTGCAATTTTGTTTTTCATATTTTCTGAAAATAACTTGTTTTCATATTAAAAACTCTGCAAATTATAAGCAAAAAACTTGATAAAATTTGGGACTGTTTTTATAAAAACCTAAATTTCTCTTCGAGTATACATGCTATCTTCATAAAAACGAACCCGAATTATTACAATAATCTACTTAATCATAATCTACAGTTTGAATGCTTTTGCAATATTAGTTTCTACAGGGTTATCCAAAAGATATTCGTTTTTCTTCAATTTGTTGACGGCCCCTTATGGGGTTTCGGGAAAAAATCTTCGCGGAAATGTGTGACGTTTATCATGTTGTTTACACTCCTGAAGTTTCAGGATAATTCCTCATGTATCTTTCCAGATATTTAACAAAACGTCTAAAATCGCAAGTGACCGATCATCATTGGAAATATAGTGTAGTAGCAAGACTCATTTAAATAAATATATTGTCTGGTTCAAAGTATGATTCTTGATTTCAAAAATACGGGAAGTTGGCACTCTGTAAAACGTACAACGATAAATGAAGTGTACCTCGAAAGGATTTTGGACGGACCTTTGACGTATCACATTCACGTATCTTTAAAACACATTGTTTGATTAAAATTTGCAGTTAATTAAAAATTAATGAAAATACGTTTCAGTAAGTAATCTCAAACATTCCAGCGCACACCCGCCACACGGGAGTACTTTTTTCTGAATAATTGTGTCGTTATTTCTGTACATTCGTTTAAGTTAGGAATTATTAATTAAATAACATTTTTGTTTTCAATACATTCTCACATACATTCAATACATACTCACACATCTTGTTTCACTCACAGACTGTAAAGAAATTCTTTAGATATTTTGTAAACAGAGATGAGTTTTATAAAATAAAGTCGTTACGAATGAAAAAATCAAAAAGAAATGTATAAATTGATAAATTACGTCAAAATATTTGAAAATAACAGCAAACTATAATCAAACTTTATACTTTCGTAAACATGTTTAAGTTAACAAATCTGGTAATCATATGAATACCTAAAAAATAATTTCAAGTATTTATTCATTTTAATTTTTTCTTGCAACACAAGTAAAGTTAACAATATAATTTATTAAAAAACATATAGGCTTATATAGTCTTATATTGATGCCCATAAATATCTTGTAATACAAATTTATACTAGAAACATCTGTTATTATGAAGAAATATTAGAAATGAATTAGAGTTTAAAGAATCCAGGTGCAATGAAAAAATGGGTTTTAATTTTCAATTTATTCTTCATATTGATTTTTTTAATACTTAATTAATAAACATTATAAATATTATCCCATATTTCCTCCCATGCAAAAAATATTTAAATGCCTTTACATTTAAATTACAATTTATTATCGATTAATATAGAATCCAATTAATTTTTATTATCAAGTACTGTGTGTATCACTTGTTTTTTACTTATGATAGATTTTCATTATTATATTTAAAAAATGGCTATAATATTTTTCAAAATTATTATGTCCTTATTTTTTTAATGTGCCTTAGAAAATCACATAAAATGTAGCAAGATATTATACTCAGACTGTATTTAGAAAGGTTCTAATATTCATGCTTAGTATCAAATAATCTGTAATTTCGGAATAATACGTGGATTATTATTAGTATTTGATATGTCAATAGAAGAATTTAAAAATTAAATTTATATATTTTAGTACTAATTATAAATTTTAATGTAGGATACACTGCAAAATATTACATTAAACACATTTCATTCTGTTATCAATACATAATACGGTTTTATACTGTTTTAGCGTAAAGGTACATTACATTTAGAAAATGATATAAATTTCAAAGATGATTTAATGTAACTTCTTTTACATAGAATCTTTCGTACCTCGATTTAAGATCTTTATCATTTTCATTAATTGTCTCTTATATATATAATGGGTGACTGTAATTCTTTTCTTGAATAAATTTGTCTTTACCGGATTCAAATAAGATAACTGTGACCATAGTTCTCAATGATTAGGCAACAGATTGAATAAATACATCACTGGAGATCCATTATGTAAGTCACTATATATCTTTAGAATTAAACTCTGTTTTCTGATCACGAATGTAATGCCGTTGAAATATCTGTAATTTTATGCAGAATAAGTTCTAACAAATATAAAATTTTTACAGTCTGTTAGGATTATTTTCGTTTTCAAAATGTTACTTTATGAATCTACTCAAAATAGTAATGATTGTATGAAAGTAAAGTCATATGACAATATATATATATATATATATATATATATATATATATTAACAAATGATACTTTGACAATAGAATTTAGTCCACGTATTTTTTGGTTATTTCATACAAATATCAAAGATGAACGATATTTTTTTTGTGTTTTACATATGTTTTCTTTTCTATTACAGAGTTAAAATCAAATTAAATGTTTGTTTTTTGTGTTTAACCCTTTGACGACGAGCGTTCTTTACATAATTTTTAATCTTTTATCACCGGTTTTTCAAAACAGAAATGTTAGCGTAACTGAATCTCAGAAATGCTAGAATTAAATAAGGCAAAGCTTACAATAAAAAGTAACTGGTGGGAATAATCGAGCATTCTGAGCATCTTATGCGACACGTATACGTGTCGCTCGTCCCCAAGGGGTTAAAGAAGTTTTTTATTTTATAAAATATTTATCGTAATTTTAAACTATCTTGTATGTAAATGTTACAAAATAAGTAATATTTTATACCATTTGATGAAACTTGGGCTCTCTAACTAAAGCCGACTAGTAAACAGACATATTTGTTTTATGAGTTTTAGAATAGAATAATTTTAATTTATATAAAGTAATGTTAAATATATTTTTCTTTTGTTTAGTGCTTGTAAACTAACATAACTTTATATTTGTGAGTACATTGTACTACAGCAAGGAGACATCTATATTTAACTATATAGATATTTAGTTACAAGTCGCGGTAAAGCGAACCGCTACAAAGAACATTCATTCCTCGTCTGCGTATCATATTCCTGACAACAATTCCACTAATTTCACTAGGGCTCGGTGAAAAATGTTCTTTGGCACTCTTTAAGAAATCCTCATAACAAATCTCTTTCAGCGTATTCGGTACAATAATATATCTTAATATAAAAAACGTCGCAGTTCCCACTGAGCTTAGTAAGATATTTTTTTCTTTTCAGCATCCTTAATATTATTAGCAGAGACAAGTCAATTTTTTCAATATAAATTAACCATGGAACATTCGAACTACATTCATGTAGTCGTCTCAATGATATACCTGCTTTTTCTGCCCTTTTACTTACCTTTTTTTTTTCTTTTAAAAAGTCTTTTTAATTATTTTTAATCGTGGATTCGCATCTGCTTTCGTCGCCAGTAATATAACTTTATATTTTGAGTACATTGTACTATAGTAAGGAGACATCTATACTTAACTATATATATATATATATACATATTTATTTATTTATTGCACATATTTACAAGTCGCGGTAAAGCGAACCGCTGCAAAGAACGTTGATTCATCCACTGCGTGTCGTATTCCTGACTCTCTTGCAAGAGTTAATAAATGAGCCTATTTAGTGGCACCATCTCAGGTTACAGATTAATACTAATCTTTCACATGGGACCTTTTGCCTCTAAACCTTATTCAACCAACCAACCAACAAATCTTTCACAATCTTTCATTGAGATATAACATAAACTGTCGAATACTGTACTATCTTTTTAAAATTTAAGATACTTTACCATTTCCAATATTCTTAATGTGTGGCATCAGAATTAAGTTCAATTTGTTGGATTCGAATAAAATAAATGTGAGCATAACTCTGAATGATTAGGCAGAATATAGGATAAGTTGGTCATTTTATATTAACTATGCAAATCACGCCTTTAGAAATAAAATGTATTATCTGATTATTAATTTAATTTGGTTCAAATTTTTGCTCTGGTTATGCACAAGATATTTTACCATTTGTATGCATTTTTTACAGTCTGATAAGTTACTTCCCTTTGGAAAATGTTATTTTATGAATCTCCATAGCTATAGTATCAATTTTGCATCTTTGTTGAAACGCGAACGCTTTAAATGACGCATTTTAGTAAAGATCCAAATATGTTTTCTCGTCTTTAAGATAACTTCGCTTAATATAAATGTAATATTAAAAATTTTTCAATGTGTAAAGTTATGTTAAAAAATTTCCAGTGTGTAAAGTGATGTTAAAGTAATTTAAAAAATGTTTCATCACCTGCTAAACAATTATACTAAATTCAAAGTATGTAGTCAGGGAACATTTAACATTTAATTTAAAAATAACGCATACCGTTTTTACGAGCACTTAACAATTTTAAAATAACTTAAGTAACATATATAATTTATCAGTTGTGAAATATTGCCTAGAACATGTTTTCTTGTGATCTAAAATAATAGCTGATAGGTCTGATAGGATGACATTAGCGTAATGTTTATCGTGTATATTATATATTTATCGTATTTCTCATTCAAGAAATGATTTTCAAGGTAGGAATTTTACCGGGATATTTTCCCGTTTCAGTTAGAGATTTAACTGTTTAGTAGCCACATGCCGGTCTTTTTCCCATTAATATTAGTTATCTTCCCGTAACCCTTCTCATCTTAAAAATACTATAAGGAAATTTCATCAGCTGACCTGAAATGTTTCTTCTCAACCAAAGTAAAGTGATAAGTCATTAGTATTTTCTTTCAAATACATATTTAGAAGCGAAATTAAAATTTGTTGAAAAGTCTAACATTATCAATAGTGTCATTTAATTTTTACTAGGGATGGTTCACCTCGATTTAAATCACTCGATTAAAAAAACATATTAATAAAAAATATTTACGTATAATTTTTTTACATTGTGAAAATTTCATTCGAGTTTTCATACTGCTGTAAAGAAATTCCAGTCAAAATCCGATTCCCTTCAGGAGTTTCTTTATGAATATCACATTGTACTCTATTTGGTTTGTGAAAAATATATTTAAGACCCTTATTAAAGAGGCTGAAAGAACTATATCTCAATATTTTACAGCCACTGCTTCCTCTGGTGTTGTTGAAAGAATATTTTTAACTTTCAGTTTCTTTAGTTAATCTCAGCCTGCCCATAGAAATAGACTGAAAAATGAAAAAGTATCTAAGTTTGTGAAGAAACTGCAAAACGAAATTAATTGTTTGTTCTTCGAATCAGGATCTTTTTCATACTAAAATTTCACTGTCACTTATTTTTTAATAATAAATTCTCGTTGATTTTACACTTCAGATAGATTTTACACTTCAGATAGTTCAGATAGATAAAACTAACAAATTTATTATTGTTACCAAGCAAAAAGCCTGGTTCAGAGAAACTCGGATATACCGCCGAGAACTCGGTTCAAAAATTACATCACATCTAAATCAGAATTAAAACTGAAAAACAACAAATGAAAGGGTTACAATAATTATTATTGGTGACGCCTAATCTCGCCAATCAAAACAACAGAAAGGGAGTTTTTACAGTTTGTATTTTGATTGAAAAAACAAAATAAAAATAAAAAATAACTTTTGAATTGTAACTCTCTAAATGTTGCAATTTTTTCATTCGTATTAGTACTCAATTTTTTTCTTCTTCCGAACGTAATATAGAAATTTTAGAGTGGATAAAAATTCAATTTTGTTCATTTTTAACATTTATTTGTGCGTAAAATGAATAAATACATAATTAATTATAATACGTTTTCTGTTTGTTTAAGTACTAAAAGTGACTGGGTATTATCAACTATTGCAATTTACAAGAGTTTTGTTGAGGATAGAGAAAAAAATAATTATTTTGTGAATTTAATACTACTTTTTTTATCACATATATATATATATATATATATATATATATATATATATATATGTATATTACTAGTGTAAAGAAATATTTATCATTAATCATAATAAATTTAATCAAAACTTAAATAATATCATTTGCAACTTTTAATTTGTAAATATTGTAAAACAAAATAGAAAATCCGATTTAATTTTTTTTTAATAAAACAAATTCCGACAGTGTGGATTTAAAAAAAAAATAATTTTTCCATGCCTGATTTTTAACTTACTCAATAATTTAACGCTCGTCAAAAAGAAATCATATTAGTTCATTAAGAAGTAATATTCGAATATTAAATGGAAATTGCTTCTTATGCTCCATTTTTCGTCAAAACAACACAGGGCACAATTTAAAAGTAGCTTTTATTTTTATTTTTATTTTCAAGCATGGACAAAGTAGTTTTCCGTGTTTACCGAGACAGTTCACAATATCCAATCACGGTATTTTTTATTAATTTTATACAAAGTGTCACTTTTATCCTTTTAAAATCAAAAATCCTAAATTTTAGTTATTTTAAAACAAAAAGGATATATATATATATATATATATATATATATATATATATATTTAATTATTTATTTATTTATTTATTTATATATATATATATATATATATATATATTTATTTATTTATGTATATATATATATATATATATATATATATATATATAAGGTGTCCTAAAAGTCCTTGACATATTTCAAATTTCAATAAAAGATCAAGCAACTGGCGTACGAGAGTGGAGTTTGCCCGAAAATGCTTCTTATGATCTGAAATTTTGTTTAAGCAAATAAAGAAAATTAGTTCCGAAAATTTGTGCTACCGAAGAAGTAGAATGCTTTTATACATAACAGTGTAGAAAGGCGCACAATACGTTTTTGTCCAAATTATGGCAACCCACAATCCAGAAATTATTAATACCAGAACACGCCCTTCTGAGTTTGCTTTGTTTCTTTGTTTTATTGCAAATATACAGCTGACTTGTGTGATTGACATCAAGTGACAGTTTGTAAATCATCGTCAATATACAAGGACGAGATAGCCACAACAAAATTTACAACACTAGAGAATTACAACTGAGAGTTCCGAAAATGGGGGCAATGGAGCTGACGGGAGTCGAGCTCGCCGACCTGACTCCTACGCTCTCAAGCTATTAGCGGAATGGTGTCTTAAGCAGTCGACCACGGACGCCACCCCTTCTAAGTTTGATTGTACAAGTGAGACAAGTCAACAAACAATAGTTTGGTGATAGTAGAAAGCACGCTAAGATTAATTGGGTGCCTCTGTAAGATTATAGCGACATACGGACAAAAAAACATTTGATCGATCGATACGGTTTTGCAATAAAACGAATCCCAAATTAATGTTTGTTGACTTGTGTAACTCGTCTAATCGAACTCATAAAAGCGAGTATGGTTAACGTCTGGAATTTGGGTTGTCATAGTTTGGACAAAAATTGCGCATACGCATTGTGTGTCTTTCGCCATTTTTATGTATAAAAGCATTCTAAGTATTCAATAAATTTGCAGAAGCATCGCCATCTATGAGAAATTTTGATTTCAAATTTCAGATCATAAGAAGAATTTTCTTCAAAACCGCATTCTCATATGACAATTGCTTGATCGCTTATTGAATATTAAAATTTGTCAACGACATTTGAGACACCCTGTGTATATATTACATTATTATTATTATTATTATTATTATTATTATTATTATTATTATTATTTTACGTGGAACTTCATTTAATAAAACACCACTATTGGTCAAAGTGGCACCGTAGGTAATTCCGAACGTTTTTCACTCTTCAACAAACGAAGAACAAAAGAGGACAAAAGAGGGATATGCCAATGATTTTGTGGAATATTTACTTTACACGGCAAATATATTGAAAAAAAATATATATATTCAAATATCAATAAAGAGGTATGAAAGCCCAAATTATTAAAAAACAAATATGTTCAGAATATTGATTACAAGACGAAACAAAGAAGTTACAACAATATAAAAAATTGCACTTACATAAAGATAATTTTCATTAGTTACTGAGTATGGTTTACCTATTTTTTTCTACTTTTTCGATATATTTCTTTCTCAAGACGAGTGCGGACGGTATGTAACAAAAAACTTATCTGCTTTCCCATGCTGTGGGACTTACAGAACAACTCTAAGCAGTTAAAAAACTTTGGGAAATACATACAATTTTTACCTATGTCGAGTAAATTCGTTGTTTCGGGACACCGTGCGTCAGCAAAAGTCAAAACGGGGCCAACAACATTCTGAAAAAGATTGAACTATTCACGGGTTGAAAAAAATATTTGTTGGCGACATGTTTTAATTTCTAAATGATCTTTTTTTTTTTTTTTTTTTTTTTTTTTTTTTTTTTTTTTGGTATCTACGTTATTGTAAATGGGTGAAATCTTAATAGCATTTCTTACCAGAAAGTGTAACTTATGTTACGGAAATAAATATATATATTTTCCGGCAACAATAAAGGAAAATTTATACCCAGAGTTGTAAAATAATATATATAACTAACATATAATAGCTCAAGCTTTTCAAAACAAAAATAAAAATATTTAATAATACGTGAAGTTGTTTTATTCTGATTTCATGAAAATATTTTAATATATCTGTGCACTAAATTCATCGAAACTCAAGCAATTTAATTAGAATTATTTTAAACAAACCAATATGTGAGAGACTTTTGAGCGCTACTATATCCCGTATTTTATAGATACTTACTTAAATACGACAATTTTCAACAAAAATCAAAATATTTAATATAACATGAAATTGTTTTGTTCTGGCTTCAACATGCAACATTCTCGGAAAATATTTTAAACGTTAGAACGTATCTGTGCACTGAAATTTATCACAACTCAATTAATTATTTTAAAGAAACCAATATGTGATAGATTTTTGAGTGCTAGTTTATCCTGCATTTTATAGATATTTACTTAAATACGACAATTTAGGATCTAGAAGTAACAATTTATGTAACAAATGTAAGTCATTGTGACTAATGAGATATCCTTCATAATTTGCGTACAAAAAACTTAATAAATATATTAATTTTTTGAAAAAATGGCTAGAATTTATTGACCGGCGGAATTCTTTTTTATTTTAATTCGCTGCAAAAAATGTGTGGTCATTTCAGATAATTTGTCTTCAATCTGAAAAATAAAAAAGGTGTTTCAGAGATTTTTAAGTTGCAGATTATAATTAAGGGTGATTTAAGTGAATGGTATACAGAATTAAATCAACAATGGATAATTAAAATTTAATAGATTCTGCAAAAGACTGGAATGGTAAAACAATGTTTTGTTTCCACAATTGGAACAATTATATGAAACATGAAACGAAGTTTTTCTAGCAATAAAAAGTAATAAGAAATTGGTAACAAGCCGTAGTTAAATTGTATTAAATATTTACATACATTCCACAAATGTAACTGGATTTTACAAATGACGTATTTTGTATATTACAGTCGAATAACTCACATTTTAACAAACGTATTACAGTCTAGCGATAGCTAATAATTTTAAATAACACGGAATTCTAAAAATAAAATCACAAGCAATATACAAAAGAAAAAAATCCAAAATAAAATATTTAAATAAAAATGATATATACCTAAAATCAAAATTATGTATAAAAGCTTAGTTCTTAAAGGAGCAGAAAAGAAAAAAAATCGTTAATAAATTTATTATAACTATTTTCCGTAAGAATATTATTTGTTTTTATGTGTGTAATTCAAAATAACTTACACTATATGTATATCAAAACTCTATATTCCTATGCATAGAAAAATAAATCCGAAATAATCGATTTGGTAGCGACGTCTAATGAAATATAAAAATTTCTATTCAAAGAGGCATTCATTTATTTTCACACAGTAAATTTGAGAAAAACGATAAGCAAATAAGATGCTTTCTACAACACAGGATTCACATTAAAGAAACACTCCAATACTATAAAACTTGTTTAAAATAAATAAAATAAAATTTTGCCGTTGACATTCTAATACTTTAGTTTTGGATAAGGAAATCTAAAGGGAATTATACATCCTTAAAGATATAAAGTCAAACATTTTTATATATTTTTATAAAGATATTCTTTAATCTAGCTGAAACTCAAAACACACACACACATATATATATATATATATATATATATATATATATATATATCATATAAGGGTGAAATTCTTCGTATTTCAGTATTTAAAGATCTCTGTTTAAATAAACAAATTGTGATTATTTAATTTAAAACACTAATTTATGTTAATATAATAATTTCTGAGAATAAAAAAATATATATATATATTATTTTTAAATCCTATCAATATAGCTTCAACTATAACGATTTGATTTTTATTTTCATTGAAATGTATTTAAAACAATGCATTTCTACCTGTAAAAAATTTCAATGAAAATGTTTCTTGATTCAGCGGATGACGACTAGATTACCAGAAATAAAATTAAAAGTAAGTTTTTAACTTATGTAGATGTAATATTACTTCTTTTATTTTCTTAAATTCTAAAGATATCTCTCAAATAAGCATAATGTAAAAATATCATTGTGGAAAAACAGTTAATTTATACAGAGTGATTGAAAACCTCTTAAGCAAATCTTAAAGGGTGGTCGACCGGACTCTATAAACAAATCCATTTCATATATAACAAGTTTATAAGAAACAAGAGTCTTGATGGATTTTTTTCAGTCAAAAATACAGGATGTTTCACACAAACATGAAGAAAAAAATAAAAAAAAATATTGAAATTTTCATTCACGATGTAACTTGATTTGTATGATATTCACTGAAATCATGAAAAATACTGAAAGTGTATTGCATATTCCTCAGTAAAATCGTGTGTAATGTGATTGCATTTATAAATATAGAGCATTTAATTCAACGATATTTTGGTGTGGATGGTGAAATTTCCTAAAATTTCTACTTATATCACCCTAAAAAAGAAATGTGTGTTGTCAATTTCACTAAAATATCTTTATAATTATTATTTTTATTCCTTAAAGAAATCTGGATTTCTCAAAAAAATATCTGGAAAGAAGTCTTTTACGTTGGATTTTTGACAGCATTGCGATTCTTGTTTCCTATTCAAAGAATGCATGTTGTAGTTTAATTTACCAACTATTACAGTTTTTAATGAGTTTTTAATCACACTGTATACAGTGGATGTCTTTTTAAATTTCTAAAATAAAACTAGCATTTTTTTAAAAAATATTTTGACTACGAGTAAGAGAATACCTAATACTTTCTTAATTTGAAATTGAATTAATTGAATAATTGAATTTTTATTTTCTGTAATGAAAAATAACCATAAAGATTCTTCATAAAAATTTCATAAAAATTCATTAAAAAAATTCATAAAACTTTTTTATGAATTCATAAATTCATTAAAAAAAATGAGTATGATCTTTGTTGTTTTAAAACAATCCGACATTGTTTCACAAAGGATTTGGCTTCTTGAAAGTATCAAAGGTAATTTCTCTAGTAATAATTTAACGAATAAACAATCACCCAATTGCTTGCGTCTAATTTAATTACTTTCTAATGTAGAACTGAAGTTTATTTATAGATAAAGAAAAAGGTACATTGTTATTTAGAGAAAATTAAAAATATAAATAAATTTCTATAGGAAATAAGTAAATTTCATACAGAAAAAAAATATACTTTTTATATTAAATATTAAAATGTTTTAGTAGTGAAATGTGTCCGTAATTTTCTGTGATGAAAAATAACATAAAGATTCTTCATGAAAATTTCATAAAAATTCATAAAACTTCATCGCAGTTTCAAGTTCTTTAATTGAAGAAATATATAAAATACTACTCGCCTTTTGACATGGTTATACTTTGCGTCAATAAATCACAGGATGTGATGTAAGTGTTTTGATTGTTTTTAATGGTTTAAATTTCAGTCTTTAAAGAGATCTATAATGTCTCTAAATATGATGTCTCTAAAGAGACTAGTGGAAAAAGCTTTTAAACAAGTTCTTTCATTATAAATCAATAGTTTCTTTTTTTTTTTTTGTAATCCATAAATGTAGAAATCCATAGTGATTTATTTTAACATTAAACAAAATATTATTATAAACGTTTCATTTACAATGATAATTATTTTTATAATGAATAAGAGCTTTATTGAGTTATCAAAATTCGACATCGTTCTGCAAAAGATTTCGCTTCTTGAAAGTTTCAAACAAATGTTTTCTAAGGAAAAATTTAAGCTTAAAAAAAATCCCAATTACTTTCTAATGCAGAACAAAATTTTATTCATAGGTAAATGAAAACGTACAATGTTATTTAAAGAAAATTAAAAACTTAAATATATTTCTATATGATAAATAGAAATTACAGGCACAAACAAATTCTTTTTTATATTAAACGTCAATGTGTTTTCGTAGCTGTCTTAGTTCATCTTTTCTGTAATGAAAAATAACCATAAAGATTCTCCATAAAAATTTCATAAAAATTCTGAAAACTTCTTCGCAGTTTCAAGTTCTTTAATTGAAGAAATATATAAAATACTACTCGCCTTTTGACATGGTTATACTTTGAGTCAATAAATCACAGAATGTGATGTAAGTGTTTTGATTGTTTTTAATGGTTTAAATTTCAGTCTTTGAAGATATATCTTTTAGACTAGTGGAAAAAGCTTTTAAACAAGATCTTTTATTATAAATCAATAATTTATTCTTTTTTGTTTTTCTTTCTTTTTTCAAAATGGAAGTATAAGCTATCTATAATCTATAAATTATTTTAAATAAATTTGTTTGTAAAGGCATCTTTGTTCTAGAAAATATTATATGCATGGATAGTTTTTATGAATTTTAATTTTTCGTTTTAAAAACTGATTCGACAAGGAATTTTATTGCGTGTAGCTTAATGTCCGCATGTTATAGGAATAATTTTACATTAACCCGCCTAAAATAACTATCTTTAGAAAAGTATAAAATTTTATTATATTTGTAATTTAAAACAATTTAATATCAGAGATGGTGATAAAATATTAATATTTTCATTTGTTTTATTGACATAGCTGAATAGAAAACGAACAATAAGGTATAAAAACATTAATGTAGGATGCATCATCTGTAGCAGATAATGATAACTATGCACTTGATTCATGCTATTAGTGCTGTCTTGTACCGATGTGAAAATACAATTTCCTAAATATAAATTTCTTTGAATGAATATAATATTTTATTGTTTGATTAAAATTGACATTATTTTAATAATTTTGTATTAAAAAATATTTGTTATCAAAAAAATTTTCATAGAGGTATCTGGAACTAATGAACAAACTGTTAAGTGTTTAATTTCATATAAAATCTTGCAAATATTTACATAAAGGTAAGTAAGTCATATACTAAGTAATTTATGTTTTACTAGAGGAAAATAGCTAGAGTATCCCAAATGGAAAAGAAGGAAATCTTACAAGTTCGAAAAGTTATAATAATAGACCTAAGAAATCTTATTCTTACAGACGACAAAAGGTTGCAATGCTATGGACAAATCTGAATGATTTGTGTGCTGCCATTGCATTTGTTGTTTATAATTTGCATTAGTGACTTCTTACTGAACAAAGCTGCTTAATTTTTTTTAATGATATTCGAATGATAATGCAAAATACTAAAAAAAACATTTGTGTAATATTTTACTTTAGTTTTTTAATACACACTTTGCCTAAGATGTGCGTTTAATGCTCTGAAAAAATACTTTATTCTACTGAACTTTACAGACAAATTTTGCTGAGTTAATTAAAATTACGTATTACGCTTGTAAAATATCAAAGATAATTTTAAATTCTCTTAAAAGCTGCAAAATGTACAATACAATTTAATTTTTCCGGCATTTTTATAATACTACTAGCTTACCCGCCCGGCGTTGCCCGTGCCAACAACCTTAAATGTACCTGAAATCAGTGTTGAACATTTTTTTTAAACAAATCTAATGTTGGGGGCCCCACTACCTTAGACAGCAAACACTGGGCGTGCCATACACACTCCCATATATTACCGTAAGTCGAGTCGAAAGAGCCATACCCCTTCATGATCCAGACCAAAGAACCAGATAGAAAAGCGCCCCTGGTGGTGAAAATCGATAAGCTCTATCTATGTAGAGTCGAATGAGCCATACCCCGTCGTGATCCATCCCATAGAACCAGATATAGGAAAGTACCCCTGGTGGTGAAAATCCGAACTAAAATCAGTCAGCTCTATCGATGTCAAGTGGAAAGTGCCATACCCCATTGTGATCCAGCCCATAGACACAGAGGTAGGAAAGCACCCCTTGGTGGTGAAATTCAGAACTAAAATCAGTAAGCTCTATTGATGTTGTGTCGAATGAGCCAAACCGTGTCGTGGTGTGACCCATAGAACCCGAGTTAGCTGCAAAATCCTTTAGTTACACCTTCCACCACCAGGGGGCACAATATGCTCTATACGACCATAACTGAAATCATTAAGGTTATCGATGTCGAGTCGAATGAGGCATACCCCGTCGTGATCCATCCCATAGAACCAGATATAGGAAAGCACCCCTGGTGGTGAAAATCCGAACTAAAATCAGTCAGCTCTATCGATGTCAAGTGGAAAGAGCCATACCCCATTGTGATCCAGCCCATAGAAACAGAGATAGGAAAGCACCTCTTGGTGGAGAAATTCAGAACTAAAATAGGTAAGCTCTATTGATGTTGTGTCGAATGAGCCAAACCGTGTCGTGATGTGACCCATAGAACCCGAGTTAGCTGCAAATTCCTTTAGTTACATCTTCCACCACCAGGGAGCACAATATGCTCTATACGAACATAACTGAAATCATTAAGGTTATCGATGTCGAGTCGAATGAGGCATACCCCGTCGTGATCCATCCCATAGAACCAGATATAGAAAAGCACCCCTGGTGGTGAAAATCCGAACTAAAATCAGTCAGCTCTATCGATGTCAAGTGGAAAGAGCCATACCCCATTGTGATCCAGCCCATAGAAACAGAGATACGAAAGCACCCCTTGGTGGTAAAACTCGGAACTAAAATCGGTAAGCTCTATTGATGTCGAGTCTAATGAGCCAAACCATGTCGTGATGTGACCCATAGAACCCGAATTAGCTGCAAAATCCTTTAGTTACACCTTCCACCGCCAGGGGGCACAATATGTTCTATATGAACATACTGAAATCATTAAGGTTATCGATGTCGAGTCGAATGAGGCATACCCTGTCATGATCCAGCCCATAGAACCAGAGATACGAAAGCGTCCCCTGTGATGAAAATCCGAACTAAAATCGGTAAGCTCTATTGATGTCAAGTGGAAAGAGCCATACCCCGTCGTAATCCAGCCCATAGAAACAGAGATAACAAAGCACCCACTGGTGGTGAGAGGAAGTTCATGTAGAATAAATGCGATATTTAATAAAAAGTCGTTCCCCCACCCCCTTTATCTCACCATTTTCGCTAATTATTACAAATATACAAATGTTTCTTAATTACATCTAATGTCCCGATCCGATAATGGGGTTTCCCTATCTACCTATCCTAATCCGCTTTTCCCTATCATAATAGAAAAAAACATATTTTATCAAAGAATCGCTGGCAAACGCGAATTTTGTCAAAGGTTCGCGAGAAAAACACGAATTTCATCAAATAATCGCAGAAAAAACACGAATTTCGTTAAAGGATCACAAAAAAGCAAATTCCGTCAAATGATTGCAGATAAAACTTGAATTTCATCAAAGGATCGCAGAAAAAATACGAAATTCGTCAAAGGATTGTGGAAAAAATGCTGATTTAGTGAAAGGTTCGCAGAAAAAACTTTCGTGAAAGGGTCGCGGAAAAAATGCAACTGTCTTTATTAAAAACAGCACACACACAAACCTCTATACAAACAAACCTATTCTGTCTTCCTGCCTGAGGAAAGCACCGTAATTATAACACCTAGGCCTGATTTTTTAATTTCAATTTAGATTTTTTTTAAATTAAAACATGCATACGGAATTCTGGATTCGAGGCTATTCCATGCTCTCCGCCAATACACAGCAACAGAGCAGACAGCCAATGAGAGCAGGTGTGAATATGGGATGACCCAGGATCCAGCGACGGCAGTTCATGTTCACAGCTGAAAGCGGCTAGTCACAGATTTCATTGTTTTGTTTATGTTTGAGTTTTATTTTAAAGAAAATGTATATATTTTTGGCTAATTGAGGTTCACATAAGTTAGTTTCAATTATATTCATTCTTTGTATGCGTAGTTGCCCCCATATATTATGTGTTTGGTAAGAATATATTTTTCACTTTACTGAATGTTTTCATAGCGCTAGACATATCAGCTCATGTTCTTAAATGAAACAAACTGTTTTCAATAACAAATCTTAATGAATCAAATTAATCTTACACTTTACTATAAAATGTACAGTTCTACAATTTATCGCATATTACAACATTCTTGGGAACTAAAACTGAAGTCCAATACCAGTAACAGAAAGAAAAATTGTAAATATCAATAAATAAATAATCATAAATTTCACATCATTGAATTAATAAACTCATATATAAGATAGAAATTTAAACTGATGTGTCTCATCAACTGTTGTCGAAATCAATATAATGTAAATAATTCTTAAATATTATGAGTTTGCTAAGAAATTAAAACATTCAGTGCAGTGTAGGATGTATTTTTTTACTCAAAACAATTTAATTTGTAAATATGAAGTAAAAAAAAATAGTCACCGTTTTCTCACATATTATGAGTTTTATCAGCAAGTTAAAACATTAAGTAAATATGAATGATTTGTGGAGCTGTTTCTATCAAAAATTCAATAACATCGCCCAAAAACCCTCAACAAAAATAATTATAAAGAGTGCGATGACAACATAAATTTTATACTACATTGCATGTCCGTTCTTGGGCGATTCTTATAAAACTCAAAATTTGACACAAAATGGTGATTTTTTTTACAACATGCTTACAAATTAAAATGGTTTATAATTATTTAAAAAAAACTCGACCAGAAATAACATTGATTTTACATTTTTAAAGGCTTATTCTTTTTAATTATTTTGAAACAGCTCCGCAAATCATTCATATTTATTTATTGTTTTACTTTCTGATGAAACTCATTATGTGAGAAAACAGTGTTTTTTTTTACCTCATACTTACAATCCTCAAAACAATTTAAATTTTAAATATGAAGTAAAAAAAAAAAAAAAAAAAATCACCGTTTTCTCACATATTATGAGTTTTATCAGCAAGTTAAAAATTAAGTAAATATGAATGATTTGCGGAGCTGTTTCTATCAAAAATTCAATCACATCGCCCAAAAACCCTCGAAAAAATAATTATAAAGAGTGTGATGACAACATAAATTTTATAACACATTCCATGTCCGTTCTTGGGCGATTCTTATAAAACTCAAAATTTGTCACAAAATGGTGATTTTTTTACAACATGCTTACAAATTAAAATGGTTTATAATTATTTTTTAAAAAACTCGGGCAGAAATAACATTGATTTTACATTTTTAAAGACTTATTCTTTATAATTATTCTGAAACAGCTCCGCAAATCATTCATATTTATTTATTGTTTTACTTTCTGATGAAACTCATTATGTGAGAAAACGTTTATTTTTTTTTTACCTCATACTTACAATCCGCAAAACAATTTAATTTGTAAATATGAAGTTAAAAGAAAAAATCACCGTTTTCTCACATATTATGAGTTTTATCAGCAAGTTAAACAATAAGTAAATATGAATGATTAGCGGAGCTGTTTCTGTCACTAATTCAATAACTTCACCCAAAAACCCTCAACAAAAATAATTATAAAGAGTGCGATGACAACATAAATTTTATATCACATTGCATGTCCGTTCTTGGGCGATTCTTATAAAACACAAAATTTGTCACTAAATGGTGATTTTTTTTACAACATGCTTACAAATTAAAATGGTTTATAATTATTTAAAAAAAAAACTCGGCCAGAAATAACATTGATTTTACATTTTTAAAGACTTATTCTTTATAATT
This sequence comes from Maratus michaelseni, assembly GCA_963931845.1. Taxonomy (NCBI): domain Eukaryota; kingdom Metazoa; phylum Arthropoda; class Arachnida; order Araneae; family Salticidae; genus Maratus; species Maratus michaelseni. Next base: position 248,000,405 of record OZ007589.1, read on the forward strand.
ATTTTGAAACAGCTCCGCAAATCATTCATATTTATTATTGTTTTACTTTCTGATGTAACTCATCATGTGAGAAAACGGTGATTTTTTTTTTACCTCATACTTACAAATCAAATTGTTTTGATGAAAAAATACAATCTACACTTCACTGAATATTTCCAATTCGTAAACAAAATCATAATATTTAAGAAATATTTACATTACATTGATTTCAACAACAGTTGATGTGGCATATCAGTTTAAAATTATATCTTATATATATGAGTTTGTTAATTTATAATCTTTCTGTTAAGAGTTTTTTACTACATTTTTAGTTCCCGAGAACGTTGTAACATGCGATAAATTGTAGAACTGTACATTTTATAGTAAAGTGTAAGATTAATTTAATTCATTAAGATTTGTTATTGAAAACAGTTTGTTTCATTTCAGAACATGAGCAGATATTTGAACGCTATGAAACCATTCAGTAAAATGCAAGTTATATTCCTACCTAAAACATAATATATGGGGGCAACTAAACATACAAAGAATGAATACAATCAAAACTAACCTACTTTAATCTCAATCAGTCAAAAATATATTCCTTTTCTTTAAAATAAATCTAAAAAATAAACAAAACAATGGAATATGTACCGAAACAGCCGCGTAGTAAGCTACGACCATAAATTGTCGTCGCTGGTCGCTAGATCCTGGATCATGCCATAATCACACCTGCTCTCATTGGCTGGCTGCTTCGTTGCCACGGATGGCGTTGCCGAAGCTATTCCATGCGGAGAGCTTGAAATAGCCTCGAACCCAAAATTCCATATACACGTTTTAATTTAAAAAAAATCTAAATTAAAATTTAAAAATCCGGCGCCGAGGTATACTTTCCGGTGACAACATCTACACATGACAAAAATGTTAGAGTCCTAGGTGTTATAATTACGGTGAAATCACACGGGCAAGCAGACAGACACCTACTGTTTTATAGAGATAGAGATAAAAACTGATATTTTTACACATAATTTGTCCTATGGTAGGGATTATGCTTAAAAAATAAGTTGTTATTTTCCATAGGTTATTTAGTTAAAACTATGAAGTTTCAGAGCTCTTAAAAGCATTTAATCAAATAAGTATATTCGCATTCAAATGCATTAAGAAAATATACGGGCAGGTACAGACGATAAATATTAATGTAAAAAAGGTCATATTCTATTGCAACACTTTTACACCAAATATTGAAAAGAATTAAATATATTTGAACATTTATTATATTAAAAAGTTACTATTTTGATAAAATATAGAACATATGTACATAGAGGAATTGATAATTCCTTTTCGAGGTTATTTGCATAACGTGTAAGAACAGTGAAACAAAATAATAAGAAATATTAAAATGTGCTTGGAGTTAATATCACGTTTTCTTGGAAAGGAAAGGAAACTTTTTCATTTCGTTATATAAATATTTTTAATGGGAAATCAGAATTCGAGAAGTATATTTTAAAAATGTTTTCATATAGGTATCACGATTAAAATTTTTCTACTGTTGTAAAGATAATAAATTTTAATGCATTTAAAAACTACCTCTTTTTTTAATTCTAGCGATAAACAATTGAGAAATTATTATAAGTATATAAATTTCATTTAGGTAATTTTTCCACATTCATAGGGATGTGAATTTTTTATTTTGTATTATGACGATTATATGTAAAACCAATAGCTATAAGCATCCTATTTAAAACCCAAATAAAGCATCCGTAGCAAAGTTTATTTCGAAATCCCTTGCAATATGCAAATGTTTTTGTAAATATTCCTGTTATATTGATTTTACATGAATAAATTAATTTCTTAAATCTTTACGAGGTTTATTATTTTATATAGCACCACCAGATTTTAAAGTTTAGTTAGTTTTATAAATTTTGACTCCAAAGTAATATGGACACACAGTAATAATTCAAGGTTATGTTTTTCTTTTAATTATCTCTGAGTAATATTTTGTGATTGATCAGAGAATCTGATCAATCACATAATCTTTAATTTTGTGGCTACTCATTTGTTGACATTTTGTTCACTGTAATTGTGACTAAGCTGTAAATCACAATTAAAAATTATCTATTATTATTATTTTAATTAAAATTTCAAAAGCTATAAATACATTAACATTTCTCAGGTTTATTTATTTTATTTTATTTTTTTTTATTGTTTTTACGAAGATAGTCATTTTACAATCCTTAAAACATCAATCATCTAGCAATACTCTTAATAAACATTAAGAGTATTGCTTTAAGCGTACAGTTTCTATTTGCCCAATACGGCTTGTTTATGCCATTTTCCCCCCAATCACTACTTTCCGAAACAACAGTCCTTTAATGTAATTTTTAGAGGGGTGGGGGCAAATAAATAAAAGTTGCGGCACTCAAACGCGCATTCATTTCTGCTATTTGGTTATGTGTCGTTGACGTCTCTGTGAAAAGGGATATTAGGTAAAACTTACAGCAATAATAACAGTTCCAAATGGTTATTTTTTACAGTCAATAATCGAAGAATATAAGAAAAAAATGCAGAATACTACAGGATAGTATTTTTAAAAAAGTTAACGTCTAATATACGGGATCTGACATTGTGAAATTACACGACGGGTATTTATATCTGATCCCTAACATTTTCCCATTTTATAGTAACCTAGAAACAACATTATTGCATAAGAATATTTCTGTAGAAATTGAAACAAAATACAATCATTTGTATCTGGAAACCATTTAAATTTAAGTAGTCAAATGTAGCATACAGAATTTCATATAAATATACACTGTGTTAAATATTCAATGCATCTTTTAAAAATTAATTTCTTTTTGTAAGGCAAGGATTGATTATTTCACCCATTTTATGATAAAATTCCATCGAGGAAAGTACTAATGTGAATTAAAATAATGTTAGCCACACAACGTTTAGCATATTTAATATAATTTAATGCTTGATTTCAACTCAGGAAACTAAAAAACTCATGGAAATTTTAAACTGTTACTTATACAATCATCAATATAATTTTTTATATCGGTGCGATTATGTACATGCTTCAAGATACATAGTCTCTTCAGATTGTTCTGTAATGATTATTAGTTTCGTTGTTAAGTGTAGACTAAAGATAAAAAAAAAAACACTTCAGCCCTATTAAACCATTTGAGATGGATACAGTTAATGAGGTTGTGTATTGTACTTGTGAGGCAACCAAACATTCATTGCAACTGTGCCTGCCCTACTGAAATGTCTTCTGTATTACTACAACTGTCCGAAAAATATTTAAATAGCAGCCATATTGTGCCTCTGAAAACAAATAAAAATTCGTAGTTTATGGTATAGTTTAAGTTTCAACAAGTATTGGCCGAAGCTTTATTTTGAAGATATTTATAGAAAATGTTTTTAAATAATGTAAGCTACGTAATCCAACATCATATTATAAGGAGAAATTTGAACATTGGCCCTCATGTGTATAAACCACAACGGTAAGATCAAGTGAAGATGCTGATTCAATGATCGAGGATTTTGATATTGTATAAAAAATGTTTCTGAACTCGATTCGTAGGAGCTTAATATATATCATAGTTTAAATGAATGAAGTGGTCATAGAAAAGTAGTCTTAGAAAAAAATGGCACAACTGGTTAGCATATCTAAAATTTCATTTATTAATCATATAAACATACTGAATAAATTTTTGAAATGTTTACATATTGAAAAGAATATTTATATAATATACAGGTTTATCAGGGAAGCAAGATACGATTACGTATTTTCCATAATTAGAAACAGAAAATTAATATGCAATTGTAAAGGGAAAATGTTAAAATTTCAGTTTGTAACATTGTATCTTCATCAAAAGTTTACGGACCGTTATTTTTTGCCGAAAAAAACAGTGAGCGGTATTAGATACATATGATCGAAATTTGGCTTTACCCTCAGTTCAAGGAAGATATGCAAAATTTCATTTTTTAACATGATGGTGCACCACTCCATTGGCATTTGGAGGTTCGTAAATTTCTAAACAGAGAACTACCACACCATTTGATTAGTCGATTGCAACCCTACACATCTGCTCTTCTATGTCACCTGACTTAACCCCTTGCAACTTTTTCCTTTGGCGATATATCTATGATCTTGTTTTTATATCACCTTTGCCTACAAGTTTGCCCGAACATAAACAAAGCATTTGTTATGCTTTACAGTTAATAGTAAAACATTACAACGTGTTTGGCAAGAATTGGCTTTCCGCAATATTATACGGGTGACTAAAGGAAATCATATCGAACTCTTGTGAAAAAAGTTTTAATTTTTTTTCTTTACAATGACATGTTAATTATAATTTTATGTTTGTAATTATGGAAAATATTAAATTTTGTAGTCGGATGATTCTTTCCTGAAAGTTTTATTACTGTCTTTTTAACTTTTTCGAACATAGTTGAAAAGTGTTTATGATTTCGGTTTGTGTGGCCGTCTGGCTGCCAATGGAAAACGAATTAAAAGCACAATACAAAAAGAGCTAATTAAATTAATATTTAATTTGCGCATTTTGTATTATGCTTTTTATTTTGTATTATTCTTTTAATTTGTTTTCTAATAAAGTAAATTATTTTTAAATATTGTTTTGATGTAAGGCTAGCTCGTGTTTCAAAACCGACAAGTTTTTATGGTGGTGGGAGAGATAGTTAGTCCTGTCTGTCCGACCACTGAAGAGAAACAGACAGTATTTTAGCCTGTGTATTTAAAATACTTTATTGTTTTAAAGGTTTATAGTTAATAGTTATGTTATTTTTTATATACACCTACTTTCAAAGTTTTTAATGAATTAAAAATTTCGTATTTTGATGAATTATATTTTTGTTGCATATCTTATGAGCTGCTTTTGCGGCTGCAATGCAACAATTTTCATTAAAAGTTCATTGAATAAAATTTTATTTCAATAATATATATATAAGACGTTATCATTATGATCAGGCTTCAATCCTGTTTTTAAATGCAGCATTGGTCAAGAAGACAGATTTTAAAGTCGCCGAAGTCAATAAAAGTTTATTCTGTAACAAGCGCTTACTGTGTCACCAAACTTAACTAAATAGCGGATATAAATCACACTCTTAGTTTAATGAACCGTCGATCTATTAAGAGCATTTGCAGTCGTACACTCGAGCTGAGCAGTGGCAAACAGTTCCAAATGTTATTTCTCCAAAGCATCCACGAGACTGGGTTTGAGACCAAATAGTTTATTCCATACAAATCATACTAATGCACAACTCCACTTACACACAACTTCAATAGAAGCTCGAAACCCGAAACTTGACTATTAAAATTTATCGAAGAAAAAACTATCGACGCATAGATGTACTTCTCCAGTAAAGGGGTTATTTGGACACTTCGAAATACGTAAAAATCTGCCTTCCAAGCCAGTGTATGCGGTATAAGTATCAAAAAGGTTTAGCTCAAATTTACACGGCGCGCTCTAAGGAACCAACGAAATCTGTGTTTGGAAGGAAAAAGAGAGCAGTAAGAGGCAGAACGTGATCGACAATGGTTGAAAAATTAGGCTAAAGCAGGGGCCAATTGACGTCATGTCGTGACTCTTTCTTGTAGGGCGTAATTTTAAAAAAGGTGAAAAGTTTACGCGGGAGTTGAAATGAATCATGGGATATGGAATGATAATTAAAAAAAATAAAAATGATATTAGAAATGTTCCAAAGAAATAAAAATTCAATGTTTAAATTTGAAGGAATAAAACAGGTGTTTTTTACAAGAAGTGTTGCTTTTAATAGAAAAATGTTTTTAGAATATAAATGAAAAGAATATGTTGATTAAAGATATGGAATTAAAATATAAATGATATTTAAGATATTATTAAAAGACAGGGGAAAAGTAAAATTGTAAGAATTTGGAATAAATTAATTAAAGTAAAATGGCGAATTTTTTTTATTATTACACAGACACAGACACACACACATATATATATATATGTGTGTGTGTGTGTGTGTGTGTGTGTAAGGTGATTCAAATTATATTATCGCTGTTTGCAACAGTTTGAAGAGACATTCAAAATACATAACGCATCTAAATTTAGAGCATATTCATTTTAAATCCTGGGGATATTATAGATGCAGTAAAAACAACCGAACAAGGTAAAAAATTATAATGTCAGTAATATAATGTAGGGAATGTGAAACGGCACTGCTAATAATCGCCATCTTATGAGATGTCATAATCTAAATTTATTAATCCACACTACAAACATACAAATTCTAAAACACACAGGGATGTGGATAGCATCATTAACAAAACACACGTAAGTAGCAAAACATATGAAGAATTTTTTTCTAAAAGCTACAACAAAATGATCTCACTGTCGTCGGTGCCAACTGGTATTGTGTTAGCAAACTGTGTAGAGCAACTGGTATTGTGTTATAATATGATTCACTATAATACTTAACTGATCTGTGGAAATATTACGTGCTACGTGTATGGAAACGTATTTGCCTCCTCTTACTTATATGCCTCCTATTGAACATTATATGCATATGCCTCCTTATGGAACTTAATGCCTCCTCTTCTTTCAAAAATATCCTTCTTGTGTGTGGAAAATAAAAGAATCTCTCAATGGCTCGAGCATTACACGTTCTGCTTCTCTTGCATTGGATCAAGGACGAATTGGCATGCACCATTGTTTGTAATTAGAATTTAAACTAATCTATGTATTTTTTTACTTATTAAAAATCTAAACTGGTAGAATTCGTGTATTTATATTATTTTTTTCGTTAACATTCTGGAAACAGATTGTTACGTTAGATACAAAATTAACATACAAAAATACTACAAATTGAAATAAATATTTTTCATTACACAAATGTCACAAAATAAATTGTAAACATTCGTGTGTATGCATGTTGTTCCAAGTTGTTGTGTGTATGCATGTTGTTCCATTGATCTCGGCTTTTATTCCTTAAATATTGATCATAGACATATAGTATAAATTACAAAGTTATGTAGAAAAAGGTATATAATTTTATGAAAACGATTAAAATTTTCAGGGAATTAAATTTGAAGAAATACATTAAGTTATGTACACAATTTCAGCATTTTATCATAAAAGCCGCAGATATATGTTCAAACAAAGTTGGTGAGGGGTTAATAATAAATTAAAATGTAAATATTTACAGCTGGAGTGCAGAAGACGCTACGCAGAAATGCAGCATAAGCAAATAAAATATGGCTCTTATCTTTAGTTTTATTCACAAATTTACAAAACTATGAAAAATACCTTAAAATTTTACATGCTGAATTACAGAATAAAACTTGGAAATCGCACAGTCAATAAGCATTAAAACAGCTTAGAAATGTTTGACAGAAATGTAAACATAATGTAAACAATTTGTACAAGCTTTGCAATATTTGCGTAAAGTTATTATTTCTACAGAGTTTAGATACTTTTGTACCAATCAATAGCATAATTTCTATTCATTTATGCAATCATTGTTTTCTTTCATAATTTGATATTCCGGGATCATCCGCCATTGTTTTTCTCGTCTGCGAATCTGATATCCAGACATCGAAAAGTGGTTTAAATCAGCATTTATGCATTTTCATATATCTTCGACTTTTTATGATAAAATGCTGAAATTTTATATATGGTCTTATTAGTGTATGGGGCACATTTTACACATTGTTTAATTTTTTGTACGGAGGCCGTATAAAAATATAAATTTTGAATTTCTACAAACTTATTCCTCTGAAAGTTTTAATCGATTTCCTAAAAATCTGTATATTTTTTAAATAACTTTACAATTTATAATATATGGTGTATGATCAATATTTAAGGAATAACAGCCGAGGTCAATGTTTTTTGGACCCCCTGTACATTTAACACTTTGAATTTGAAACTTTAACGCCAGACTTTTTATTAAAACGTTTGAAAATTAAAATAGTACGTAGAGAATCATTCGTTTATAAAAAATAAAATAGAAATTGTTTTTTTTTTAATTATAAAACTCTACTTTTATTTAAAAATAGTTTAACAAAAAAGTTTTATAATACCGGAGGATGCACATTAAAAATTTAAACCATTTTATTTCGGAAATGCTATCTTGCGTAAAATGAAAGAAAAGTTGTTTAGTAAGCTCTCCAAACTACGGAGTAAGAAAGTACATAAATGGGAATTTTATTCCCTCGAGAGTTCAAAACAGGCATATTTGTGTTTTCTGTAAATACTTTATTTAATACATCTGAAATATAACAAATAAACAGTTTATTTTTTATATAACATTTTCAAGCAGTAAATGTATATTAAATTTCACAACGGTTACATAAAGCAAACGTTCCATTGGATACATGTTTTTCAAACTGTCTTTTGTATTGTAAAAATTAATTACAATAAGGTAATTAACTTTAATATTGTCAGTTAACTTTCAGAATTTATTTCTGTGTGGGATAAAAAGTGATTGAATCTAAATTACTGGATGCTGTGTACTAATGTGTTTAAGTGTTTTTTTTTTATCTACTTTAAAATTAAAATAATTAATATTTAATAATATTTTCAAAATGTGTATCCCGAACAGTAACTGAATAATATGCAAGGGAACCATGGGTGTGAAATATGAGTTCGCTTGTTGGGGTGTACAAATGACCGCAAGTAATTCTGGCAGATTGTGCTCCAGAAACTCCAAAATGTATTGCTTGTCAGATGATCCTGGAATACATGTGGACCTATCAAATGATCACCAGCCATTCCAAGCGAAGCATTTAAGCTGAATCGCATCTGGAAATATGTGTTTCGCCCGTGCAAATGGATTTTGTTCGGTGTAATGATGCCAATTGTGTAAATTTAACATGCCATTATGAATGATTTCAGTGGTTCATTTCAAACTAAATGACCCGTCCGGCGTTGCCCAGGCCCGTGATAAAATCTTAAATAAACCCCAAATTTGTATTATTTTATATTTTTAACACTATGTTCTATAAATTTATATCTTTAATGACAAAACCGCGAAAAAATGCTGATAATTGGCGTAAGAAAAAAAAATCTCCTCATGAGGCATGAAATATCTGCGTTCGCCGGTGCTTTTGAAGGAGTTAAAATTCGTATTTTCAAAAATAATTATACCATGTATTAGAAAAAGAATTTGGCTTTAAGAGCTTATATTTGGTTTGTATGTATTTCTAAAATTGTGCTTTTGACGGGCGTTGCCGAAAACATTCACCTGGAAAAATGTTTTTCATAGGGTTAACATACATTTTTTTTTCGAGTTGATTACGCAATTTGAGACGTAAGAGTGCAATTTTTCATGTTTTTATGTCTTTGGTTTTTAAATATATCAAGCGGTTTAGTCGATAGAAGTTAAAACAGAATTGCGAAACAAACGCATTCTTCATTTAAATTGTTCATCATTCCCTTTCGCTGCCTTAAATTGGGTTTTTTGCATGCGCGACTGCTGAAAGCTTGGCTCACAAAGAACGAAATGAGTAATTGATCGGTTTTTAATTAATATCTTGGTTAATTATTAAAATATTAAATTTCTCAGACCCAGGTGCATCAGGAGATACCTTGGACTATCCTCACCTAAATTCTCATATTTCTGGATGCACTAGCTTCCGCTAGCCATCGCAGACACACAGACACACATAGAGCGAAACTTTCTTTTATTAGTATAGATAACAGATTAAATTTCTCCTGAATTTAGAACAATTCATTTGGTTTATTGTAAGCTTATTCGAAAGTCTGTAGGATGAACAAGTTTTTGGTAAATTTGATCGATTGTAACTAGAAGGGTGTTTGCGATATTGCCGATTAATAATTTTGGCGACAATTTGATTTGGTCTATCGCCAACGTTTTAGCGCATGCAAATCGTCGTTAAATCAATATATCTTGCGACCCTGTAATATGCTTTAGAAATATCATTAAATTACGGCTAGTTCCATGTTTGAGACTTTGAAAGGTTTTTCGAGTCTTTCCATAATACCATCTTCAGATTTAAAAAATACATCTGACTACAGTGCGGCTTTTTGAATCCATCTTCGCTGTTTTATCGAAATTTTAACTCTCTTGTATAACTCTTTCTATATATGAAATGCCTTACGTCGCCATTTTCGGGTTTAAGAGGTGAAACAGTAAGTAATTGTAGATGCCAAAAAACCTCGTCACACCCGTAACATAATGTTGTATGGAAAAAAGCTTGAATACTTCGACAATAAACCAATTTGGTATTTTACAACTGCGAAAATATATAACAAAATATTATAACTATTGTCGCAATAACATGGTGAAATTGGTTAGAGTAATATATATATAAATATATAAAACTGAAAAAAAAAATGAATTGACATCATGTGTTATTATATCTCTTACAAACTAGAAATTTCATTTTTACGGAGAAATGAATAAAAAATTTTCTCTTTACTCAAATACAGCATGAATTATTTAGAAATATATAATAAAATTTTCTCTTTACACAAATATAGCATGACTGCGGAAAAAATCTACAAAGCGAGGTTGGGTCTACAAGGTGCTGATCATATGATATGTGCTTGTATAAATGTATTCTATCTATCGAAATCTAACAATTTTGAGAAATTTGTAGCTTTATTTTATTTTATTTTTCTTTGAAAAAAGAAACATTTATATAAAAGACTAGCAAGCTATGCCCGCTACGCTGGTCAATTTCTTATAACGAACTTTTAATCCACCAAAATATTGACATTTCATAATTCACTTTTATATTTTAACAGAATAGTAAGGCTACTATAATTTGTGACTCGTGCTACAGCCAATATACACGCCAGGACACGTCGATTTTAACATTATCGTTTCGGTAGTTCCAGAGATTCCATAGAAATTGTAATTTAGAATGATTTTAGAACGCTTTTCGCTCATTTCACCCTTTTAAATTTCGAATTTTTTTTATTTTGTCCTTAGAGAGCATTTACATGTTATAAGTAACTACAACGCCAAATTTCAAATTTCTAGCTTCTTCAGTATAAAAAAGATCGCAATTTTAGAACGTTTTTCGCTCCTGCATCCCCCTGGGGATAGTGGCACCCACAAAAAATATAGCCTATATTGGAGCAGGGGTTGTCACCATCAATTTGCCACCATCACTTTTGAAATCGTTTCGGTAGTTCCAGAGATTCCTTAGAAATTGTAATTTAGAATGTTTTTAGAACGCTTTTCGCTCATTTCACCCTTTTAAATTTCGAATTTTTTTTATTTTGTTCTTAGAGAGCATTTACATATTATAAGTAACTACAACGCCAAATTTCAAATTTCTAGCTTCTTCAGTATAAAAAAGATTGCAATTTTAGAACGTTGTTCGCTCCTGCACCCTCCTGGGGTTAGTGACACCGACATAAAATATAGCCTATGTTGGAGCAGGGGTTGTCACCATCAATTTGCCACCATCACTTTTGAAATCGGTTCGGTAGTTCCAGAGATTCCATAGAAATTGTAATTTAGAATGTTTTTAGAACGCTTTTCGCTCATTTCACCCTTTTAAATTTCGAATTTTTTTTTATTTTGTTCTTAGAGAGCATTTACATATTATAAGTAACTACAACGCCAAATTTCAAATTTCTAGCTTCTTCAGTATAAAAAAGATTGCAATTTTAGAACGTTTTTCGCTCCTGCACCCTCCTGGGGTTAGTGACACCGACATAAAATATAGCCTATGTTGGAGCAGGGATTGTCACCATCAATTTGCCACCATCACTTTTGAAATCGGTTCGGTAGTTCCAGAGATTCCATAGAAATTGTAATTTAGAATGTTTTTAGAACGCTTTTCGCTCATTTCACCCTTTTAAATTTCGAATTTTTAAAAATTTTGTTTTTAGAGAGCATTTACATCTTATAAGTAACTACAACGCCAAATTTCTAGCTCCTTCACCATAAAAAAGATCGCAATTTTAGAACGTTTTTCACTCCTGCACCCCCCTGGGGTAGTGGCCACGACATAAAATATAGCCTATGTTGGAGCAGGGGTTGTCACCATCAATTTGCCACCATCACTTTTGAAATCGGTTCGGTAGTTCCAGAGATTACCTCCTACAAACAAACAAACAAACAAACAAACAAACAAACAATCTTTACTCCTTTATAATATTAGTATAGATATCAATTAGTGTAATGTTATACGAGTTATTTATAGCTTTTTTTGTTTTATTTCCTTCTTAAGGCACATTTATTAGCAACAAATTTTATAGCTGAATAATTGATTCTAAAGTGTTATAAAAGATTTAAAATATGAGAAAATTCTGGTATCTATCAAATTAACAAACAACTATGATTGTCACGATTTGTATACAGGGTGTCCACGTATAACCTGACCGACCTTTATTTTCGCAAACGTTGATCCTAGTGCATACTTCCAATTACAAAAATGGTTTAAATAAGGTAAAGAATTATTTTTAAAGCGATTTGGGTCATCAAAAACATGTATTTAAAAATTACGAAATTTAAATTTTTATACGGTCCCCCGGTCCTATAAGTGATATTTAGTAAAAATTTACTGTGACACTAACAAGTAAGACAAAAAAATTCCCATTCATTTAACATTAAAATTGACAGAGCTGTGAAACTTTGAAATGCATGACTTATACCACTTTTTTGAATCTCAAAACAGATGAGTTCGGCCATGCTTTCAGGGGTCGTATATAAAGTACTTAAACTTATTTCAAGGTATCTGCGCTTTAAAAGAAATAGTACAACTATTACGATTGTGTTAACTTTTATTAGTTAAGTTTCAGATTAGTTAAAAAAATTGTATTTTAACATATGTTTTATGTGTAAGGATTTGAATCTAGGATTTCTTTTAACAAAAATTATGTTATTTTCATAAGGTTTTATTTAACTTGCAACAATCGTCTTTCCAGTTTAAAATTTGTACTTTATCTTTAACTCACTTTCAAAAGTCCGATCGATGTTAAATTTTACATACTGACTTAAATCCGATGACAATGTAATATTGTTATAATTTTCGACGCTCACCATCTTATACATACTTATATTAGAGGATAACACAAAAAAATTGGATAGATTACCGTCAACAAGTTTAAAAAAGAGTTTTAGATTAGATAACATAAACCTGCGGTGGTTGTGTTTTTTAACTTTTATAATTACGTTTTATGTATTTTTTAAAGCTGAATAAAAAAATTACCTTCTCTTTTAACCATCATGTCTGGATTTTTCGTAAATCGTAAATTTTACGGTTAAAAAATAGCGAAAAATCCGATACTATGAAATAGATGCAAGACTTTTTTATTCAGTTTAATTTTATTTAATTCAATATTTTTTCAATTTTTTTAGCTTTACTGGGTTGTTTACAGCTAAACGCAACAGCTCAGGGGTCCGATGAGGTTGAGAGGGGATGGGAGATCAATTTTAACTTTGAGATTTTTAACTTTGAAATTTGCGATTTGAGAAAAATCCTGACGAGATGGTTTAAAGTGAAGGTCATTTTCAGATTCAGCGCTAAAAAATACATAATTATCAATTTTCAAAAGATAAAAAAACATGTCACAACTCAAATTTTGAAAGACAGTGTGATCTAACAGCATTTTAAAGTCTGTATCATTTTGTAAAGAAATGAGGCTGTTGTTTTTCATCCTTTTATTTAACAAAAATTCTGTTATTTTTATCCTGTTATATGTTCAGTACAAATTGTATATTTTGCATTAATATGTCAGAATGATTATAGATTTCACGTTTATATTAGATTGCAAAGTTAATTTTGCTCTCAACTATTTTTTTGATATATCTGACGATTATTTATATTTCTACTGCATCTGTGAATGATCCCTATTTCGCAGAAAAAAATATACTGCAACTTTAAACAACTATTATTCGGTCTGTTTTAATGTTAGATGAATGGAACTTTTTTTGTCTTACTTGTTAGTGTCACAGTAATTTTTTACTAAATATCACTTATAGGATCAGGGGACCGTATAAAAATTTAAATTTCGTAATTTTTTAATAAATACTTTTCTTGACCCAAATCGCTTTAAAAATAATTCCTTACCTTATTTAAACCATTTTTGTAATTGGAAGTATGCATCTAGGACCAACGGTTGTGAAAATAAAGGTCGGTCAGGTTATCGTGGACACCCTGTATATACAGTAATACCTCGGTTTTCGTTGACTTCGGTTATTGACGATTTCGGTTTTCGTCGATTTTTTCCGCAAAAATTTTGTTTTGGTTTTCGTCGGTTGCCTCGGATTTCGTTTATTTCCTGTGTATTTTTGTGCTTTTTTATTGATTGCGAGTGCTCCATCATGAAAACAAAGAAATTTTTTTGTAAACAACTTGTTTAATACTAATGTTTTGAGTTAATTTAGGCAAATCTTAAAGCAGCGGCAGAAACGGAACACTTTGGACAGCTTTTTTGAGCGACATTATGTCCTCTGACTCTGAATCTAGTCCTACTGCCAAAAGACCAACAATGGAAGTGACCCTAGATACAGTGCCTTGATACCATACGCTAAGAACACTTTATTAATTTCTTATTGTTTTAGAATTAAACGCTATACTTATTCTGTATAAAATAAGCTTTTGATACGTATTTTGGAACGTTTAGAACGAATTAATTGGATTTACATAGATTCACATGGATATAATTCACTCGGTTTTAGTCGGTTTCGGATTTCGCCGATTGTTTTCGGACGGATTATCGACGAAAAACGAGATATCACTGTACATTTTTGAAGGATTTGTTCTTAAAAGAATATAGAAAAAAAATTTGCGATAAAATCTATTTTAACAAGCGTAAGAGAGATCCTCAATATCTAAAAATATAGATTGAAAGACTTTTCTAAGTACTTCTTTCCAATTTGTTCTTTCACAATGAATAACAAGAAATGAAATTTTGTTGTAAAAGGATGTAGAAATGTTTATAAGATTGTCTGGTGAAAAGTAAAATAACACAAATCAAAGATAAACATGTGATTGAAAAAGAATGTAATAATACGATGTGTATGGTGAAATATAAATATTTAGACTAAAAGTTACATTTAGTTTTAATTAAAATTTTATATTATATAAAATATTATTACGAAAATAGTTTACAATAAAAATAAAATAACTTACACTGTTAGAGGATGAATAGTTCATATGTTGTATGACTAGGGGATCTAAGTGGGATTCCCATATTACAGATAATATGTCAAAAGTATTTTTCATTGAAAAATTAAACAGATTTTTTACATTTAATACATATATGTATTTAATTGTCTACTAACAACCGAAAAAAGCATTTTATAAGAAAAATGCAACAATGTATTCAAATACAGCTTTGAAATTTATTAAAATAAATAATTTCTTAGCTGCGGCATGTCTGGGATTAATAGCCAAAGAAAACGCCAAAGATTTCTATACTTACAGCAGCTTTTTTGATTCTGAAAAACTCATTTGTTACACGCATATTTTGATTACGTGCCTGTTACATTTGTGTTTTATTTATTTTGTTGTGTTTATTTATTGATGAAGTTTTGAATTCGTTATGGAATTTTAGACGAAATCTATTTTTGAAATAATTCTATTGTTTTAAGTGCAAAAGGCTTCATCTTTCGTAATTTGGTTAAAGGAGTTAAAGGAAATTCACACTTAAAATTAAATAAAAAACCTTTGGAAAACAATAAATTGACATACAATTTTCAAACAAATTGCATTCTAAGAAACATTGTTTTTCGCACTCGTCGATGTAAAAATTGAAATTGTGGGATATTTAGAAGTTTAATAAAATGCAGTAAACCAGAAATCTATTGGTCAGGTGTTGTCCACGTTAATATGACGCCTGTATTATTCACTGACACAGTTTTACATCCTAATATAGATTTCATTATTTATCATTTATGTTTCTTATATGCACTCCCGATGTGTGCTATATTTCTATACTTTCTTATTTTTTTATGAAATTTAAAATGCACAATTTTAATTTTTATTTAATCTACATTTTTTAAGAAAAAGTTACAACTTGGAAAAATGATTTTTCTTTATACATTTTCATGGGTTGTATTATTTCCATACCTCTTAGATTTGATATTTGCAAGAAAGAAGAACTTGACTGTATGATTGAAATGCTTATTTTTGGTAATTATGGTAATTGTGGCACAAAATCTAAATTGACCAATAAATCTGACTTTTGATGTATTATAAGTTGCAATATGTTACTTTCTATGTATTTAAAACACTTAACATAAAACTACATTTTATTTAAAATGAACCTAAATAATTATTTTTATTGATGATTTAAATATATAAATATGTACATATATATATTTACATATCTGGTAATTTTATGCACAAACATTTTTGCCAAATATAAGTCAATTACAGTCGGGTAATCTTCTTCTGTTTAGACAATGTTTGTTTATGAATCTACTTAGATATATTATCGATTTTACTGCATTTCCTGAATCATGCTTTTTTTTCCATGTAATAAACTAGAAGTATCTTCTGGTCTTTAAAAAGAATAATTGTTATTTAATGCATAGTAATGTTAAAATATTCTCCCTTCTTTAGCTTATTTTATTTCATACCACCATTTCCAAAGTTGAGATCTTTTATCATTTCTATTCTTCTTTCCTTAATGGGAGACATCAGAATAAAATTCACTTTTACGGATTTAAATGAGACAACTGTGACCGTATTCTGAATGATTAGGCAGCAGATAGAAGAGGTTCATCACTGGAGATCCATTATGCAAATCACTCCTTTGAAATAAAATCTGTTTTCTGATCATTAATTTAATTTCGTTGAAATATCTGATATTTTTATGCACATACATTTTTACCAAATATAAGTATTTTACTGTCTGGTAAGCTACTTCCGTTTAGAAAATGTTAGTTTATGAATCTACTTAGAAATATTACACATTTTACTCAATTTTATGAAACGTTTTTGTTTTTCAATTAAAAATCTAGAAGTGTTTTCTGATCTTTAAAAAGATATATTATCATTTAATGCTTATTAATGTTAAAATATTTTTCTTTTGTTCAAAGCTTGTAAATTATCAAAGGTCTTAAGTATGCAATATCTAAAATATCTGGTATTTTTTTTATTACTGATAACATTTCAGAATCATATTTATAAAACTTTGTATACCCTCATTTAATTTAGTTTCCTAGTGTGTTTTGCTTAACAATTTTTAAATGATCTTTAGCCATTCGATTTCTAATTTTGAATTTACTATCTTCACTGAGGTTTTTTAAATTTAGCGATAATAAAAATATGTTATTGAATAAAGTGTTGATAAAGATAGAATGATGATTAAAATTTTCCAAACAACAAATTAATCTAAAACAGTTCTTCTAAAAATCGTCAACGTAGCCAAGATTTGAATATCATCACAACAAAAAAAGATATTTTTCTTTTCTGTAAATGTAACATGAGAAGTAAACTGAAATGACGATAACATATCTGAATACAAGTAAGAGTATACGTGTAATAGGAAACTTGAGCTTTCATGAAAAAGGAAAATATTCTTATTTCAAATAATATCTTATTTGAATAGCGACTTTTTGCTGTTGAAAATATATACGAATATTTTATCAAATTCTTTGGGAATTATGCTTATTGTATTATAGCGCTCATAGCCAAGTGTCTATGTGAAATCTTTTGTCCGGCACTAGAATAGATGTGCACGTGCAGCATTGAGAAAAAAGTGATACCTCCTTTTAACTGTACTGTAAAAATGTAACTAGTACTAATCGATTAGTCAAAATCTATGCTATATAATGCCATAGTTAACTTTTCATGAGGGATCATCTACTGACAGCAATTCTAACAAACTTTAAAAATTTCAATATTAATACATCATTTTTGGATTATTCGGTACATTTTTCGTTTGGATTCCTTTGTGACTCCTCAGTGTTAATTTAACACAGCAATACTCGTAGACCGAGTTATTTCTAAGCTTTTTCCTACTGATTTCCCCCATGCTATAAAATGTTTACTCTCTCCTAATTCTAATAATATTATAAAATTGAAAGAGCGAAAATGTTTGACTGGCGTCAGAGTTCAAACGGAGTCATGAATGTCTTTGGATATAGATGGATTATAACACAGAAAGTAACATAGGCTATGTTTTATTTACTTTATTTAAATATTTTTCTTAATCATTAAAAATTTCATGATTTTCACTCAGAATCAATGAACATATTTCTAAAAAAATTAACCATTTTCATGGTTTCGTTCATCTAACGAAACCATATTACTCCCGCTCCGTTGTCTGTCCGTCACAGGGCCGTTCTCAGAAATTACGTAACTTACAGGCATGAAAATTTGTGTACTTATAGCTAAATATCTACTAAGAAGCTCAAAATATTAAAATTTGAAAAAATTGTATTATTTTAATATAGAGATATAAAAAACCGAAATTCTAACAGCCTTTTCCTATTAAATTTAAACATTTTTCGTTATAGCAGTTGCCAACAATTAAAAATCCACAATAAAATGATTTCTACAATAACTAATTTTCTGTTGAAATATTTTCACGTGAAAAATGAAAATGAAATAAAAAGTTTTACAAATTGAAAAAAAGATTAATATGACGTCATATTGGTGATAAAACGAAAAATTTCAAAGATTTCTCAATAATACAAGGACTATGAGTATTGAATCATGATAAAAACCCGATTATGGAAATATTCGCATATTTTAATATTTTGAAGGTGTACAACATGTTTAATTTTGAAATTAATTTTTTTTTTTAAATATCGCATTTAGTCCACATGACAGATATTATTATGAGAATTCGCCTGCTATCGGGCCGGTTTAGATATTCGAAAAAACGAAAAAATAGACTGGTAAATGTTTACTTTATAAAAAACATGACTTTTTTTTTTTTAAATGAAGTTTATTTGGATTTATTAAAGAAAGGATAAAGTATTTTGAAAGGAATATTAAACGAAACCCTTTGTGCGATCTTCGATCACACTTACCCACTTGTTCTTTATTGTTACCAAAAATTCAAAACCACAATAATAATTTTCCCCCTGTACTTAATTTTCACTTGAAATATTTTTCCGTGAAAAATGAAATTAATTTTTTTTTTAAGAATTAAAGGAGATGAATATGACGTTATACAATAAATAAAACGGGCATTTTCAAATAATTTATTGATGAAGTTTTAATTTCGCTGTGGAATATTAGCCGGAAACAAATACTGAACTATTTATATTGTTTGTAATGCAAACGAGAAAACCTTCCGAAAGCGAGGTGCACGTGATACAGATAATTAAAAAAACATCATTTTTAAAAATAATTTTATAACCAATAAAATATCAGTAAACTGCGATACAGATTCGTGTTTTCGTGAAAAACCTGCTACGGGATAAGGGAATAGATAATACATAGCCAGACAGAAGAAAAAATGTCGAATTTGTTAAAACTGAAATAAATGTTCAGTTACTTCACGTAAAGCTACAGGTATTAAAAAATTCTATGTCTGCCAGGAGTTCATCCGCTGGAAAGAATTTTTCAAGTAAGTGTCTGAAAATGTTTGTAAAACACATCGAAAATATAAATGAACAAATGTTGTGTGAAGTTATTTGTGGTGTAAAAGTAGCGCATCTTGCTTTAGGTAATGATATACCTGTTGAGGAAAAGTTGATGGGCATTTTCGAAAAGTGTAATCTGATACTATGGACCACTTTGTAACATCCTTTAAGAGTCCATACAGAGCTTATTACATATTTCTGTTTGGCTCTTGCAGAAATTTAATTTCTTTCGACCAGTTCTTTTCGGTTTCATTTCTTCGGTTTATTTCACATTTAATGTAAAATGTTTGGTAACAAATATGGTTAAACAAAATCAGTTTAAAAAACGTTTTCAGTTAAAAAAAAAAAAAAAGAAAGATTCCGACAGTCTCCAAATTTTGAGTTTAGGAAATAGGGTCTAAATACTGCCTACATTATGTTTTTTTCCCAAAAGAATCGAACAAAAATAGCTAGTTAAGAGGGGAGCACATTGTTTTAATAAATTTTATTGATTAAAATCTTTTAATTTGTACAGAAAGCACATGGAGATTTTAATAAGCAAGCATTTTTTTTCAAATTTATAAAATTTTCATGACAATCGCTAACAGTTTTCTTTACATTATGTTCCTAGTTTTGAATTTTTAAAGTGTTAAACAACAACAAAAAAAACCTGCTGATTTAAATGTAGATTACTTTATTAACAAAAGTCCGAAACATAGTAATCACTCTCTGCGTCGATATACTCGCTATGGGGCTACAGATCGCATTCAAAACCGAACCCCCTTCTTGTCCGCAGAAATAGCAGCCTCGCAGAAGAAACAAATTGCAACATCATCTTATCTTATAGATTTTCCATTTTTACCTTTTAAAAATCCAATTTCTGCTCCGCTTGCGTGTATTTTTATAGTTTTTCCTCCATCGATTTTCTTTCTTTCTCTTTTGACCAGCATTGTTACCATAGCCATACACTGTAACAGTCAAACGACGAAACAAAGCAATACAGCGTCCAAGATTCCATAAATGAATTTATTTTTCTTCTCTTCATCGGAAGCAAACCCAGAGAAGTACAAAAACTGGATAGCCGGTATTTAGATCACTTTGTGTGGCCGGTATTTGGACCACTGCTATGTGTAAGTTAAAATGGTATTACTCATTCTCTTAATAAAATACCAATAATCTGAGTGCAGCATTTGGGAGCTAAATATGCCTAGAAAACATATTAATCGTTAATTGAGGCCAGTATACGATCAGTTTTTTTAAAATAAGAAACACATCAGTGAAATATTTTTTATATCTCAGATTTCGTATTGTCGATACTTTTGATCTTAGTATTTATAAACTCTAGACAGGTTTTATCGACGTACTGCTCGTGCCTTTTTTCTTTCAATTAAAGATACAAACTCTGCCTATCGCCTCTCAGAGTACCTACTAGCCGGTATTTGGACATTATCCTCTAATTGTGACAATAGTTCTTTATGAATCTGCAGATTGAATAGATACGTCAATGGAGAGCTTCATTATAAAAATACCTATACACATTTAGAATTAAAAATCTGTTTTCTCATCACGAATTTAATTCAGTTTAAAAAATCTGTTATTTGATGCAGAATAAGTTTTAACAAATATAAAGCTTTTACAGTTTGTTAGGCTTTTCACCTTTTATTAAATGCCAGTTTATGTATCTATTCAATAGTGATTTTATAAAAGTAAACTCGTATGACAATAGATAATTATTTTATTAACAGATTCTCACTATAGATTCTTCAGTCCATGTATTTTTTATTTATTTCATACTATTATCGAAGATAAAGCGCGAGATTTTTTTTTAACTTTGCGTTATATATATACATATATATTCTATTATGGAGTTATCAAATAAAATGTTTGATTTTTGAGTTTAAGACAGTAGTATGTATTATGAAATAATTATCGTAATTTTTAAATAAAATGTAGGTATCATATATTATAATGCGAGAAATTCTTGTGTATGTGTATATAAGTTACAAAATAAGTAATATTTTATACCATTGGATGAAACATGGGATATTTAATAAAATCCGTTTGGTAAAAAGACATATTTATTTTAGGTTTTTAGGATAAAATAGTTTTATATTATGTAAAGTAATAATAAATATTTTTTTCTTTTGTTTAATGCTCGTAAAATATCTAATACTATACTACCATTTTAAACGTTGAGATCATTTATCATCTCCATTCTTCTTAATGAGCAACATTGGAATAAAATTCACTATACTGAATTCGAATAAAATAACTATAACTGTAGTTCTGAGTGATTAGGCAGCCATACAGAATAGATTCATAACTGGAGTTCCATTATGTAACTCACTCCGTTACATATAACATCTATTTAGTGATTATTAATTTAATTTGGTTGAAACATCTCACACTTCAATCTACAAGTCTTTTACGAATTACATGCTTTTACAGTTTTATAAGTTTCTTCCCTTTAGAAAATGTTATTTTGTGCACCTGTTTAGAAATAGTATTAATTATACTCCTTTGTTGAAAAATAGATTCTAACAAATGCACTTTTTAGTAAAGAAGTTGATATGTTTTCTGATCATTGAAAAACTGGTTAATATGAAGTAATATTAAAATACTTTTGATGTGGAAAGTGAAAAACATTTTCAGTGTGTAAAATTGTTTTAAAATAATTTCAAAAATATTTCACCACCTACTAATCAATTATCCTAAGTTCAAAGTATGTAATCAGGCGATTATTTTACTTTTAATTTGAACATAACGCATACCGATTTTACGAGCATTTAAATTTTTTAAATTAATTTATGTAATATATATAATTCATCAGTTGTGAAATATTGCCTAGAAGATGTTTCCATGTGATCAAAGGCTGGCCGGTCTGATAGGGGGACAATTGCGTAATGTTTTATCGTGTATATTATGTATTTATCGTATTTCTCATTCAAGAAATGCCTTTCAAGGCAGGAATTTTACCTTGATATTTTTCTGTTTTAGTTAGAGAGTTAACCGGGTAGTAGTCACATGTAGGTCTTTTTGCCACTAATATTAATTATCTTTACCTAACCTATCTTCCCTTAAAAATACTGTAAGAAAATGTCATGCCTCTTACCATAAATGGTGCTCCTCTACCATAGTAAAGTGATAAGTCGTTTCTTTTCTTTAAAATGCATATTTAGAAGCGAAGTTGAAATTTCTTGAAAATTTTGACATGATCAATAGAGTCAGTTAATTTTTACCATGATTGGCCGCTTTATATCACCTCGATTTAAATCAGTATTTAAATCACTCGATTAAAAAAATATTTTTTTAAATAAAAGTTAATTATATATACATTTTTTATCTCGTGAAAGTTTTGTCCGAGATTTCTTATTTCAGTAATGAAATTACCAGTCCAATCAGATTCCTTTCAGGATTTTATTTTTGAATATAACGTTGTGCTCTATTTGATTTGTGGAAAATATGTTAATATAAGGATTTGTACCATTAATAGAGATACTGAAAGAACTAGATCTCAAATTTTGATAGCGGCTACATTTTCGGATATATTTGAAAGAATATTTTCTACCTTCAGATTAGTTCAGCTTCGTCAACGCATAGAGACTGAGAAATAAAAAAAGTATCTAAGTTTGTGTTTTGATAAAAAAAAAAAAAAAAAAAGAAAAAAAAAATACTTTTGAATCTCACGTTGTAATTTTTTCATCCGTATGTGTACTCTATTTTTTATTTATTTTTTCCTCAAAAATATATATATAAATTTAAGAGTGGATAAAAACATATTTTTGTCTATTTTTAACATTTGTTTGTGCATGAAATCAATGAATGCATACTCAATTATATTCGGTTTTCTATTTATTTCAATACTAATGTGTACTGGGTATTATAGGTTCTTGAAATTTGAGAGTTTTGTTGAAGATGAAGTGGCAAAAATCATGATTTTGTGTATTTAGTTTAATTCTACATTGTTTATCATATATAAATATTAATAGTGTAAAGGAAAACTTTATCATTCATCATAATAAAGGTAATCATAACTTACATAATATCATTTGCAACTTTGAATTTGTAAATATTGCAAAAAATATATAATAAATCTGATTTAATTTTAAAATAATGATTTCACTTCAAAATTTTCTATGGTTTATTGAGCGGTTGTGTTCTTTACTATTTTCATTACCTGCAAAAATGTGTGGTTCTTTAAGATAAATTGCCACCTATCTTGCAAAAAAAACTGTGTTTTAGAAATTATTATTTTGCATAGTAGAATAAAGAAAGATTTAGTTGAATAACACACACAAATAAATCAGCAATAGATAATTAAAAAAATAATAGATTCTGAACAAGACAGGAATGGTAAACCAATGCTTTGTTTTCACGATTAGGGCAATTTTATCATAACTGAAACGAAATATTTTCAGTGATTGTAAGCAATTAGTAATTCCGTAGTTTTATTAAGTCAGACTTTTCCATACATTCCATCTGTGACTGGATTTTTTTAAAGGAACATATTTCTGTGTATTACAGTTTTTTATATTATAGTATGTTATAGAATAATATTTTTAATAAACGCATTATGTTCTAGCAATAGCTAAAAAATTTAAATAACACGAAATTGTAAAAATATTTACAAGCAATATACAAAAAAAAAACAATTGTCCAAATAAAATATAAAAAAGTGGTATAGGGCTAATTCAAAATTAAGGAAAAGTGGTTAAATATTAGTAAAGATGAAATATGTATGTGCAAAAAAATTCATTGATAATTAATTTCAGAAATAATACTATTTCTTTCTATGTAGATAATTCAAAATACCCTTATATTACAGTATGCCCAAACTCTCTATTCCTAAACCAGAAAAATAAAACCGAAATAAGCACTTTGGTAGCGACGTCTAATGAAATGTAAAAATTCTCTGTTTCGAAAGTCATTTTATTTTCTCACAGTAAATTTGAGAAAAACGGTAAGCTAAATAAGATACTTTCTATAACACAGGATTCACATTAAAGAAACACTCCATTACTATAAAACTTACTTAAACTAAATTAAGTAAAATTGTATCTTTAGATTTTTAATAATTTAAAGTTTTGGATAAGGAAATCTAAAAGGAATTCTACATTCCCAAAGATGTAAAGTAAAATATTTTGGTCTCTTTTTGGAAAATATATTATTTCATATAGTTGAAACTTAAAAGATATGTGATATTGAAACTCTTCTTAATGCAGTATTTAAAAATTTCAGTTTAAATAAACTAACTTTTGTTATTTACTTTAAAACATTAATTTATGTTTATTTAATTTTATCAGAATTAAATAACAGACGTAATAGAAATTATATTTTTAAATCCTATCAACACAGTGTCAAGTATTACGATTTTTTTCTCGTATAAATTAATATTTTTACACATAATGTATTAAAAATAATGTATTTCTACATATAAAAATTGAATGAAATTTGTTCTTGGTTTAAATGATGATGACTATATTTCCAGAAAAAAAAAATATTTTTTTTAACCTTAAAAAATGCTATATGATGACTTTTATTTCTTTGCATTCAAAATATATCACTTAATTATATATGATGTAATTTTTTGTGATAAACAGTTAAAAGGTACAGCGTAATTAAAAACCCCATAGATTAATTTTAAAGGGTGGTCGAACATACTCCGAGAAAAAAAGGGTTATAAGATACGAAGGTCCTAATGGATTTTTTAAGTCATAAATGCAGTATGTTTCACACAAACACGAAGAAAATTAATTTTCAGAAATTCCGTGTTACCTAAAAATAATAAAAATATTTTAATGGAATTTTCAAATACGTAACTGGATTTGTATGAAATGCACCGAAATCGTAAAAAAACACTGGAAGTGTATATCATATTCATGAGTGAAACCGCATCTAATGTTATTACATTCAGAAATATGGAGCGTTTAATTCAGCTCTATTTATGGTGTGGATAGTGAACTTTTCTACAATTTCTCCTTATACCACACTAAAATAGATATGTGTTTTGCAAGTTTCGCTAAAATAACTTTAATATTATTTTGTTTTTAATAAACGCTGGATTCGAATGATGGTGAGTGACGTTGTATTTTTGACTAAATGAATGCGATACGATTTTGCTTTCCTACTCAAAGATGTAGTTTTATTTACTATAACTGAAAGTCTGTCTAATAAGTTTTGAATCACTCTGCATACAATGGATACATTTCAGAACTTTTAGTTAAAATTATTAATTTTTGAAATATTTTGACCTAACATTTTGTTTATAGTTTTTTTTTTTTTTTTTTTTTTTTTTTTTTTACAAAAAAGAAATATTATTATGAATGCTATCTTATTCATCGTATTTATTCTAAAAATGAGTATATTCTTTGTTGATTTAAAACAATTCGACATCGTTTCACAAAAGATTTGGCTTCTTGAAAGTTTCAAAGGTAATTTCTCTAGTAATAATTTAATGAATAAACAATCACCCAATTGCTTGCGTTTAATTTAATTACTTTCTAATGTAGAACTAAAGTTTATTTATAGATAAAGAAAGAGGTACATTGTTATTAAGAGAAAATTAAAAACATAAATAAATTTCTATAGGAAATATGTAAATTTCATACAGAAAAAAAAATATACTTTTTATATTAAAATCAAAATGTTTTCGTAGTGAAATGTGTCCGTAATTTTCTGTGATGAAAAATAACATAAAGATTCTTCATAAAAATTCATAAAACTTCTTCATAGTTTCAAGTTCTTTAGATGAAGAAATATATGAAATACTACTTGCCTTTTGACAGGTTTCATACTTTGAGTCAATAAATCACAGGATATGATGTAAGTGTTTTGATTGATTGCAATGTTTTAAATTTCAGTCTTTAACGTGTACTATTTTAAGCTAGTGGTAAAAGCTTTTGAAAAAGATCTTTTATTAAATATCAACAGTTTCTTATAAAACATTTCTTTTTAATGAAAGTATCACTCATATATAATTTATATATTATTGTATATATAGTTGTTTGCAAAGGCATCTTTTTGTTCTAAAAATATTATATGTATGATTTTTTTTAAAGAATTTTACTTTTTTGTTTTGAAAACAGATTAGAGAGTGAATTTTATTGCATGTAGTTGCATGTGCAAATGCTGTAGGAATAATTTTACATTAATGCACCTTAAATAACTATTTATGGAAAAAGAGAAATTTTTATTATATCTCTCATTTAAAGCAATTTAACATCAGAGATAGAGATAAAAAATAATTATTTTCATTTGATTTTATTGAAATAGTTGAATTAAAAAAAATGAAAATATGAATATATAAATATTTTTACTTGGAAATCAAAATTCGAGAAGAATATTTTATAAATGTTTTCATATAGATCACGATTAAAATTTTTCCACATCGGAAATATATTAGTGGGGCATGAGTAGTGGGGCATGCTAACTAAGTGCTTTTTTCCTGCTATTAGTGATATCTTTGAACAAGGTGAATATATTTTGGTAAATATAAATTTATTTTAATAAGTACAACATTTTATTGTCTCAACAAAATTGACATTATTTTAATAAATTGATTTAAAACAAATAATTGTTATCAAGAACATTTGCATAGAGGTATTTCACTGGTATAAATTTTCAAGTGTTTAATTTCAGATAAAATCTTTCAAATATTTACATAAAAGTAAGTAAATCCTTTACTAACTAAGTAAATTATCTATAATTGGAGGAAAATTGCTAGAATGGAAAAGAGGCAAAATTCAGAGGTGCGAAACATTCGGAAAGCATCATTAATCCTATGGACGACAAACAGTCGACATGGTACGGAGAAGTCTGAGCGATAGTGCGCTATCATTCCGTTTGTTTTTTATAAGTTGTATTGTTAACTTCTTAATATAGAAAGTTGTTTAAATTTTTTAATGATCGATACACGGATTTTTAAATGTTGTGAGAATCTTTAAGAGATGCAACGCTACAACAAGTATTTTTGTACAGAAAAGCAGTGACAAATTCTACAACAGTCAGCGTAAAATACAGTATCACCTAGACGAACCAGATTTTCCTTCTTAACAAACAGTAAGCGATGTATTTTATTATAATTTTCAAGAGAAAAACTTTTTATTGTGCGAAATATGAAAAAAAAAATTATTATTTTACTTGACCTATTTTATAAGCACATGGTGTCCCAGTTGACGGCTTAAAAAAGAGACTATAAAACGCTATACGCTATGTTACATAAAAAAAGAGATTATAAACGCTATACGCTATGTTACATAAAAAGAGAGTATAAAACGTTATACGCTATGGTACATAAAAAAGAGACTGTAAAATGCTATACGAATATAAAAAAATACGCTCTAAAAAGGAGACTTTATTAGGCTAAACTTTACATTCAAATTATGCTGAATAAATTAAAGTTACGTATTACACATGTAAAATTTCAAAGATAATTTTAAATTCTCATATAAGCTGCAAAATGTACTATACAATTTAATTTTTCCAGCAGTTTTTGTTAGTGCGGATCTTTGCAGAAAATTTATTTTGTGATAGGGATTATGCTATTATTATAATATTATTATGATAAGTTATTATTTCTATATTGTTTAATTAAAACTATGACATTTCATAGTTCTTAAGAGTATTTAATCATATAAGTATATTCGTTCCAAAAAGTCTGAAATATGCATTAAACCGTATTAAGAAAATTAACGGGAAAGTACAGAATATGAATATAAAAAAGTCTAATTCTATTGTAACACTTTTGAGCCAAATATTGAGAATAAATAAATAAATATATATGTTCATTCATTTTATTTCCAAGTTGCTATTTTTATTTTAAAAGAAAGAACATATGTACATAGAAATAGATTGATGATTCCTTTTTAGGTGATATGCATAAATAAAATAATGTCCACAGTTGGCTGTAATGTTTAAACAACGAAAGCAAAATAATAAGATGTATTAAAATGTGCTTGAAGTTAATATCACGTTTTTCTGGAAACAGAAAAAACTTTTAGTTTCGTTATACAAATATTTTTACATGGAAATCAAAATTCGAACAGGATATTTTATAAATGTTTTTATATAGATCACGTTTAAAATTCTTCCACATCGGAAATACATTAAATTTTAATGCATTTAAAAGGAAAACTCTTTACTTTTTTTTCTAACTCTAATGATAAAGATTTAGAAATTTTAGAAATATATAAAATTTATTTATGTAATAATTCCACATTCCTAGGGATAAGCATTTATATTTTTGTATAATAACATTTATATGTAAAACCAAAAGTTATCACCATCATGTTTAAAACTCAAATACAGCATGATTAGCAACATTTATTTCTAAAGCCCTGGGAATTTGCAAACGATTTTAAAATGAAAAAAACTATTCATGTTACAGAACTTTAACATGAATAAATTAAATTCTTCTTACATTTTTATGAAATTCACTATTTTACATAGCTTTTATAATTTTGTATTTCTTATATTAGCTTTTATAATTGTAAATTTGCCTATAAAATAATATGCATGTACAGCAATAATTAAGGCTGTGTTTTTCCTTTAATTATCCCTCAATAAAATTTTGTGCTAACTCAGTAAAAAAAATGTTTTTCATTTTGTAACTATTCGTAACCGTAAATTAATAGAAATTAATCTATTAACATTTCCGTTCTAATTAAATTTTCAAAATCTGTAAATGCGTTAATAATGCGTGTTGTCAATATGTATTGTTGTGTCTACAATATTGTTGTGTCTATAATGCGTGTTGTCAGGTTCAGATTTTTTTACGAAGATGGACAAGTAACAATCGTTAGAACATCGTTGATTACGAATGCACTGAATACAAATTATGAATATTGGTGTAAGTGTGCAATACGTATTTTCCCAATACAATTATGTGCAGATTTTTTCCAATAACTACCTACCGAAACACCAGTGCCAGTCGTACAATGTAT
Organism: Maratus michaelseni; assembly: GCA_963931845.1. Lineage (NCBI taxonomy): Eukaryota > Metazoa > Arthropoda > Arachnida > Araneae > Salticidae > Maratus > Maratus michaelseni. Next base: position 248,029,819 of record OZ007589.1, read on the forward strand.
TTTACAAGTGCTGGAGAGGGATAAATAAAATTTGCGGCACTGAAAAACATTTAGTTCTTTTGTTTGGTTATATGTTGCTAGCGTCTCTGTTAAAAGGAATATTACATAAAACTTACTTTAATGATAACAGTTGCGAGATGGTTATATTTACAATCAAAAATCGAAGAATGTAAGAGGAATGCACAATAATCTGCAAGGCAGTATAATAATAATAATAATAATAATAATAATAATAATAATAATAATAATAATAATAACATTAACTGCTAATATACACGAGTCGACATTGTAAAATTAAACAGGTATTTATTTCTGAGAACTTGAATTTTCATATTTTACACTAACCGACAAACAACATGATAGCGTATGCATATTTGTGTAGATAATGTAATACGTATTTGTATCCTGAAACCATTCGAAATTAAGTTTGAAAATGTATTATATAGAACGTCAAATAAATACAAATAACACCTGATATAAGTAAAATATGTCGGTTATTCAATGAATCATTTTCAAATTATTATTTTTTTATTCTGCAGGCATTGATTATTTCATTTGCTTTATGACAGAATTTCATTAGATAAAATCCTAATGTAAATTAATATAATGTTATCCCCACAAAGAATACCTATTAAATGTAATGTTTGGTTTCATCTTAGAAAATTGTAAACCAATGAAAATTTTAAACTTTTAACTTAATCAATAATCATTATAAGTGTTTTTATAGGTTCAATTATCTACATAATTCAAAATACACAGTCTCCTCAGATTGTTATGTAATGATTATTATTTTCTTTATTGAGTGTAGTATAAAAATAATAAAATTTGTAGCTCTATTAATCCATTTTCAGTGTATAAAGTCGATCCGGTTGTGCATTATACATGTGAGTCAATCAACAATTCATTGCAACTATCCCTGTCTCTACTTCGTCCTACCCCTGTTCATTTTCTATATTGCAATACTGGCCAGAAAAGTATTAAAATATCAGTCATAATCTGGCTCTCAAAACAAATAAAAATTCGCAGTTTAGGATATATTTTAACTTGAAAAACATTGGCCAAAGTTTTATTTGATGATTTGTATTGAAAGTGTTTTTGAGTGACGTAACATACATAATGCATCATTATAATTTCCATATCATAAGATGAAGTCTGAAAATCTAACTCATATGTGTATAAATCACAATGATAAAATCTATTGAAGATGTTGATTTAATAACCGAGGATTTAGATAGTGTTTGAGAAACATTTTTGAACTCGATGCGTATAAGACCAATATAGACCTTAGTATAAATTAATAAAGCGGTCACGGAAATGTAGTCTTAGAAAAAAAGGCACTTCTGGTTAGCATATCTAAAATTTCATTTATTACTCTAATAAGCATGATGAACATAATTTTGAATTATTTACATTTTGAAAAGATTATATAAACCTAATGATTTTTCCTTCAATGTTTTTAATTTTACTAAATTTCATTCATGTCTACATATTTCAGTTTACAAAAATATTCTTATATACCACTGCAATCGTATTAAACGTTTATGCTCCTCTCATTTCATTAGACCTAATTTATTACAATTAAAAAATACAGCTTTGTATTATAATTATGCCCTTGCTTTTCTTTCTTCATGCATTAAACATTAAAACATTAATCTAATGTTACCAGTACAGGCATTAAATATCGATAAAAATTATAAAATTGAAAACAAAATTAAGAAGAGAAGACGTGGATTGCTGAAAAAATATACAAAATTTATATTTAAAAAAATCGGGTTTTGCGCATTTTATCATTTTATTTACATAACAAAATCATTTACACAACATAAATAATACACTGTTGATTTTTTTTACACACTGTCTTCTCATAAATAGTTAATTATTGTACTACTATCGTCATATTTTATCTTTCATATTTATTAATGTTTAAATTTTATTTGCTACCTTTAGTTTTCATCACATTCTAAATTTTATTTACACATTAATTACTACATTGTATAAAATTTATTTCTTTTAATTCTATCTTCTCCTCATCCATGTTAGAGGGCAGCGCCAGATTTATCATATAACTAGTCTATAATTTCAGCTTTTCCTTTTATTTTTATGAGATAGATGGCAGCACCAAACAATTTCAAATTGCCTCTCATCATTTCTTACAATGCAATGACTGTGTTTTTAAAAGCCATTTTGGGTTTAATGGCGACATGATCTTTGTAAAGCACTTTGCATTTTGTTCAATCTTCAATAATACTAGATTTGTTGGTGAGTGTTGCACATTGTTTTAGGATCTTATTTCTATTTATGTTGAATAGTAGTTTATTTATTTATTTATTTCGTTATTTTGAACTCTTGTTTTTTTTCTATTATCTTGTTTCCTTTATACGTTATTAGGGCCTTAATATTGTCAATTTTAGGCATAATGCTGACAATATTAGTTGGAATAACATATATTTACTATGAATATTCTTACGAAGCTCATCTGAAGATATTCATGGTTTTCCAATGTTTGCTTTTTCGTTTTATTAAGTTTAATTCCTGCAGTATCTCTTTCATTGCTTTTTGTAATATATCATCCTTTGTTTTCCACATGTGTTTTCATTTTTACACACACATTATATTTACATATATATATATTTATTTAAGTTTTTTTACTGCATCTTTTTGAACAGAAAGTGGTTGATTTTATTATTGGCTTCTTTTATTCTATCTGAGGGATACGTTTTTCAACGAAAGTATGATTTTGCTGATTGATATATAATTTCATTCCACGTTTTTCAACTATTAAGTTAACAACACTGTCATAAATTATGATATATTGTAGTATTTAATTCTCTTTTTTTCCCTACTTATTTTATCAAAATTGCTTAATAAATTTCCTTTTAAATTTCCTTTTATTATGAATAATTACAAAAAAAAATCTTTATTCATATGCTCAAATCTTTTATGATTTGTATTTAACGGTTATCTCTAATAATAAATAATTCAATGAATAAATCATAGAAAATTATTCAACCCTTCAAGATAATTTTTGCAGCTGGCAATAAATCAATTATACAAAATTAAACAGAATATAATTTTTATCTTGTTTCATTATATCAGTAAGAACTCAATCAATCTGTTTACATCTCATTTCATTGTTTTGTCAAAATTAGGCAATAACTCCAAAAATAATATAAAATAAATAAAGTATGTTTATATATATCTCTTTAAACATGAAATCATTATTTAAGCAATAATGATTACTTTAACCAAATTTTAAATTACGCTCATAAATTACGCTATTATTAAATCTTTCAAAATCACTCAAGGTGAAAGATAGGCTGTTCCAACTAACGTGCATTTTCAATGCGATTTCAATGGATTTCTCAGATAAGTTGTGGTTCTCCTCCTGAACAATGTAAAGATGTAGTTCTAAAGATTTTCGAACGGCCTAGCAGTTGAAATTTAACAGCGGTTTAGCCAAACTTTATTACAACGGACAGTTTCAACGTTCAAAATTTCAAAATTTTAATGATTTTTCAAGTATTATCACAGGAACGATTGACATTTTTTTACGTAAATCTCTGAAAAGTTGCTTGCCTAATGGGACCACCGACATGTGCCGGGGACAGCAGTATGCCTTTACGTAGTACGTACTATTCATGCTCCTACGACAACCTGTGCTCTGCAATTGGCTTTTTCTAAGAATGGAATTTATTTTGTGTTTGTGCCTTTTAGAGCCAGATAATAGAGAGAGCCAGATTTTAGTGCCAGTTACGTCGGCCAAATTCTCGGAATACCTCCTTTTTGTGTGTGTCTGCATCATCATTTCTGTGTCATTTCTGTTATCTACTTCAGTGAAATGTTCAAGATTGTCGTTTTTATATACCCCAATGCAGTTTTCAGGCTTTTTCTAGCAAGTGTTTTAATTCCTCGCCTGTGTTTTAGTTAACATTGATGTGCTAATCTCTTTAATTATCATGTTTATCTCTTCCGCGTCAAAGAAAGTGCAATATTGCCTATTTCTATTTGATATCATCAATAAAAAAATGTGCGCCATGATAACATTTTACGTTATGCTCAAAAAGGTCCGAGATTGCGTATGTGTCTATTTTAAATCATCGATATGAAAATAATCTGCGCTATGATAATAGCAACTGTTTTCACTAGATGTGAATAATCTAAGAAATACATTACTATATTTTAGTTATTAATTAAAAAGATTGATCAAGTTGGCCAATATAGAAAAATAAGTTGTTTTCTTTTATTAATCTTATATTACTTGTTTTTTATTTACATGTTTTCCTAGTATGTCAATGTTTATGCTATTTTATATGAATATATCTAATTGCTCTCGATTTTTTTACTTTTAAATACCTTTCATGTTTATATACTCTTTTACGTAATGATGATACTCTATATATTTTCTCGTTAAAAAAAAGAAGACAATTTTCTTCGTAATTCTTCATTTTATCTTGTTATAGTGGTTTTTTTTAATCATTTTCTACAGCTCAGCTTTACTCATTGATAATTTTTGGAATAACAGATATACATAATTTTATGACTTTTAAGAACTTTTTATTAATTATAAATTCTATTATCTGCTATACCCTTGTCCCTCTCCCCCATTATACCTATATCACGGTCCTCAACATAAACATATATACTTTCAACCATCAGTAGTGAACTGTTTGTTTTCCTCTTTCATGTTCAGTTTTGTGGATATTTAATCACATACATATATATATTACATACATTGTACAAGACATTTATATGTATTATTTGTTAGAAATAAATTCTATTCTTTTCCATTTATTTTTTTTCTTTACTATCACTCATTTTTTAAATGCAATTTAAATTTTAAAACGCATGAAACTCATTGCTCTTTTCTAACTTTAAAATGTGTATCTACAAACGTCCTAATTTTCTTTTAAAAACGTTACTGCAACTAATATATATTAAAATGTATTGTCAATTTAGCGGTATATTCACATATATAATTTTTTTTTAATTGTATGGATAGCTTTTTTTTTTTTTCAGATTAAATGAGACGAATTATTTACTATTTTTACTATATTTACTATTTGGAAATTAAGGTAGTTTTATGAATTTTACAAAACGGCCAAATAAGTGAGACTAATGTAATTACATATAATATTATTTTCAAAAATTTTTTCTTAGATACAATGAGAAAATAATTATTGCTGAATCCGATCCCAGTTAAACATTACAAGAGATAAAATATTTGTGAAAAAATAATTAAAAACTTTTCAACCAAAGAGCTCTGACAATTGGGAAATTCACCCAGTTTCTAAAAATGTGATTTGCATAATGATTCTCTTGAAATGAATTAATTCAATCTAAAATATTTTTATTTGGAAATGTAGTCACATTCTGACTGGAAGTCAGCAAAATTGGAATTTTGCATTAACTTAAAAGTAAAGAGAGAAAACGCGAATGATAAAAGATCGTAAAATATTTAATAAGGATAATAAAATAAACGTATTGAGAAGAGTCTGGTAATAGAGAAATGTTGAATATGTCGTCAATGTGTAAAATCCATTTTTTTTCGCTTTGGGTATAATAATAACTTGGTGCTATTTTTTTTTTAGAGCAGATGTTATTGAATGCATATTTTAAAGTACAGTCTGGCATGAAATCTTACGTGTGTTTTATATTTTATCTTAAATTTTTATTATTGTTTAATATCGACGGATGTTTTTATGTCTAAAATTGTTTTCATTTGTCAAATCTGCGCCATTTTATATCGATGTTTTTTATAAGTTGAACAAATTATTTTTTCGGATATTTTATTTATTTATTTTTATTAAACTCATATATGATTAATGCATCTTCTGAATTAAAAAAAATATATATTATTTGTGGATTATTATATATTTGATGTAACTGACACTGTATTGTGTTTTGTTAGGCTGCTATAGAATTAAAAGTATTTCAATATTTTAAATTAAAGAAGAAAGAAAAATCATGCGTAAAGCACAGATTAGGTAACACTTTCTAACACTTCCAAAAATACTGTAATGTCAAAAATACTGTAAATGTGTGTTATGTACCGTTTAAAAATATGAAGAAGATATCCAATTAAACAACTTAGAAAAAACATTACATATTTGAAAATCATCATTCAACAATTACAATACACAGTCATATTATCTACAAATTGCTATACATAGTAAAATAAAATTTACTTTAAGAAAAAAAACGCATAACACAACTAAACACGTACTTTCAGAAACTACTGTCCATAAATTGCTAACAGACAGTACGCTAATAGAAACCTTTTGTATTTCCTGAAAATAAACAATAACTGATATGCATTATATATTCTACAATAAGCATCTTCTAGTGCACCTCAATAATGTATATAATTTTCGCTATGTAACATAATTGAAATACGCTGCTAACAATTTTCGCTGGCACACCATTGTGTAATCGAATTTCCCTCTATATATTTTTAAAAATTGAATTTTAAAATTACACGCCAGGCTTGCTTTTTATTAAAATATTTATAAAAATAATATTGCATTTACAGAATAAATCTCTTATTAAAAAAATAAAAAAAATGTTTTATTTAGTTATAAAACTACACTTTTATGATGCATTTAAAATATTTAAGCAATTTTATTTTAGAAACGTTATCTTACGTAAGATGAAGAAAACGTTGTTTAATAAACATTCTCCAAACTTTAGAATATAAAAGTACATAAATGAAAACTTTATTCTCTTGAGAATTCAAAACAAGTATATTTGTATTTTCTGTAAATACTTTCTTTAATGTATCTGAAACATTAGAAATAAACAGTTTAATTTTTATTTAACTTTTTCAAACAGTAAATAAGTATATTAAACGTTTACATTAAAAAAAAAACTTTCCATTTGATACATTTTTACAAATTTGTTTTTATTTGGAAAATGTTTAAAAATATGTATATTTACGTAGTTAATTTTATTAATGTCAGTTAACTTTCATAACTTTTTATCCTGTGGCATGAAAAGTGCTTGAAACAAAATTACTAGAATAGATAATGGGATTCGTTTTTTTTTTCTACTCTGTAAATATGAAGATACCAATAAATATATAGATCTGTACAAACATTTACTTTCGAAATTAATTTATATTATAACGTATAAAAATAAATATTTAAAAAACATATAATACATACATTTTTCTATCTATTTTTCTATCTTTTTATACATAATTATTTTTTTTTTAAAGTGTGGAATACTTTTTCAGCATCTAACAATCTAACAATGCAATATTTTTAGAGTATTGCTATAAGTAATTTCTCTTAAGCATTCATGAAACAATTTTATTCGCTCATACTCGATAATTTGTTAATTATTTACAGTTTTTAATGACATTCTCCTACTTTTCTCTTCTTACTACAAATATATGAATTTTAATCCTCATAAACTGTATAATTGTTATTTCTCGTGTTTCCAACTGTCATAATGTCTCAAGCAAGTGTTCAAATTGACTTTCTTTCATACGTAACTTTTTGTTACACATCAACAAAATTATCAACAAAATTCCAGAAACATCCGAACTGCAAAATGTGTTAATCGCATTTCATGTACAGTAGATCAAAAAACCCCATACAGTTTAATCTCCAACTTGTCACAGAAAAGAACTTTTATAAACATCGAACTAGAATTTGTCTTCTTTCAATTTATGTTATAAAAATAAACTTAGGAAGTCGTCTTCATACTGCAAATTTACGAAGCTCTCAAATTTTCGAAAGGAGCACTCAATATTTACGGCATATTTGGTTTTCTCGGAAAATGTTACTTTAGGATACCAAACGGAATTTCATTTGGTCAAATCGTTTAGGAATAATATAGGTTTAAAGTTTCAAACTCTTAATGTTAAATTTACTTTTAATCTTTGAAAAACAGATTGAAATGCAGTTAGTTTTAAAAGCATAACTCAAAAACTAGTTGACGGATTGAGCTATAAATTTTATTTTTAAGAGGCATCTTCGAAGCTATTGGAAATCGATTTCTGTAATATATATATATATATATATGCATTACAATTGATATTTTGTTTTCAAAAATCAAATTCAAAATATTTATATTTTTATGATATATTAGCCCATAATTATATTTAACCTGTTATATTGTAACCTAAAAATTCTTAGACAGAAATCGGTTTTCAGAAGTTCAGTACAATTTCAGTTAAAGACGACGCACTAAGCTTATTTTTATAATATAATTTTATAGAAGACACGAACTGTGTCAGTTTTTTTTTTCTGTCACAATATGCGGATACAAAATTATATCTCATTCCGTCAAGTAGTTTTTGAGTTACGTTTTAATAACTACTCATAATGCAATCTGTTTTGCAAAGATTAAAAAGGAATTTAACATTAGAAGTTAGAAAATTCAAACCTTCGTAATTCCTAAATTATTATGACGAATAACTTCCCGTTTTGAATCCTATGATAAATTTAAAAAACAAAAGTAGCAAAATTGGAACTCCGTATTGAAAATTTCAGAAATTGCTAAAATTTCACTATGAAGACGAATCTTTAAGCTTTTTTTTTCACATAAATTGAAAGAAGACATAATTTCCAATCATATGACTGTTTTTTTTTTTTTTTTTTTTTTTTTTTTTTTTTACATACTACTATTTTATTATTATAAAGAAATATATAATATTATTATAAAGAAAAAATGGACACAATCCTTACGACGAAACTTCAGGCCTATATATGATACCTTTTACAGATATAGTAAATAAAAAAAAATCATTTACATAGGCATGACATCTAGGAAATTAAAAACAATTAAGGGACATGTCACAGACATAAAATATAGCAAAACCCTCTACAGATAAACTATCAAGATTAAAACAAAAACAAGATATCGACATAGATTTCAGCAAAGCAAATATCATAGCCCATACTTGACATTACTACGCACCAATAATCGGACGAACTTTAGAGATTTTAACTCAAGGAAATAACTCTTGCAATGATATTCTCTCCTACAATATATCCAGGATCTGGTATAGCACACTAAATATCTCTGGCAATTTTGGAACGCAACTGTCGTATCCCCCCCCCACCCTCGCCCTCCTCTCGTCTCTCCCTCCTTTGAAATAGACTCGTCTCCGGCTATTTAACCAACGGGCATCATGAACATTCATTCACACCTCTGAAATTTCCCCTGATGATGGCTGTTTAGTAACAATTAAACGCGTTTGGGTTTTAACACTTTTTGGCGGTTTTATCTTTTAAAAACCGTTTTATGTAATTTTAGCACCTTTTTAGTAAAATAAATCACAAGTTTCAATTTTTATATATTTCATTTACCATTTTATTATTTACGTAGGATAGACCTGAATATTTTCTATCCATGCATTACAGCTTCAATACATTATTGCTTCGTTGCAATATTGTTTCAATGGCAGCAAAAGGTTCGGTTAATTTATCTTGTCATTTTAAAGTCGCATCTGCGTCAGTATTTTTTTCTTCAAAAAATAATTTTACTGACTTCTTAGAAATGTTGCAGTACTTTGTTGTTATTTGGGATGTAGAACGTGTATAAAAAGTCTTTAAATATTTAACAAAAATAATTAAATTAAGATATAATACTTTTATATACTTTGAGTTTCAAATGTTATATTAGGCTAGCCACAGTATTTGAAAATGTATCTTTCTCACACCCAGAAAAAGGAATTGATTAAAACTACAAAACATGTTTTGTTCAGTACATTTTGGTTGTTTTTAACAAAATTTTTAGTTGAAGTAAAATATTGGTTTTGTTGCTTGGACAAAAAAATATTATTAATTCTCTTACAAAATTTTAACAAAATTTCATCAATTTCACTTGAAATAACAAAATCTGTTTTTTTCCATTTTACAGTAATTTTGTAATTTAAATTTGTAATTCCAGCAAAATTTTGTTATTTTTTCAAAATTTAAATTGCTGTGTAGTAGCCATAACTCTCTCACGTAACTTTTTTTTTTTTACTTATATTGCTATATAATTAAAGGATTAATATAATTTTTGGATACTTAAAACTTTTTTAATTGGAACGGACCAAGGTAGTTTTACAAATCCCCCCCTCTCCCATTTATTACTTTATTCTATCTTTACAAGAAGAAAACATTGGATTCATGAAAATTTCCGACTTCCAGTTTCCGACGGATTTTAGAAAGTCCTGAACACGATTTGACTGTTTTTAGAAATTGACTGTCTGTGACTCTGTCTGTATGTGACAAAAATTTTGTGGGCGCTCTCTCTCAACAACTAATTTCACGGAATTTAATAAAACTTTATATTCGGTTACTTCCTGTTATAAATTGTTGCTGATTAGTTTTTGGTTTAACTCGCGCAACCGGTGAAGATGCTATGTTGCATTTTCGCGATTTCTGCAATAGCTCCATCTCATTTTCAGCAGTGAATTACGCCTGTCATCGTTGGATAATAACCAGTGAATTTTTATCCTGCTTTTTACAGGCGTAATTCACTGCTGAAAATTAATTAAAAATTAACTATGTGTTGCCGTATGGTAGGCTTTGTATTGTCGTCTTATGTTTTCCGCAGAAATTTGCGTGTTCCTGATGACATTTCCATCTTGTGCTGCGGTGGCAGCCGGTCCGACAAATATAAGAGTGAGAAATGCCGCGTTGGGATAACGTTCCTTATAGCGCAGTGGTAGAGCCTCAGAGCACTATTCTGAGTACCCGGGTTCTATTTCCGGTTTGGGGCATTTTTCATTCTGTCGGTTTACGCTTGAAAAAGAGCAGGATAAAAATTCACTTGTTATTATTCAAGGATTACAAGCGTAATTCATTGCTGAAAATGAATTAAAAAATAGTTAAAATTACATGTTAGATTGGTTCATTTAACAGAAATTTTTGTAGTATAAACAAAACAAGTTCGTAATATAACATCTTTTATTATTTAAACAAATATTATATTTGTTTCTTTAACAAAAACCTTTTGTTGTTAAAACAAAGAAATTTCTTAAAACTACAGAAAACAATTGTTCTTTAAACAAAAGTTCTGATGCCGAAACTGAAAAGAACTCTTAAAGTAACAGATAATTTTATTTATTTTGAGAAAACTTTCAATAAACAGAATTTTGTTTATTCAAGTAAAATTGTACAATTTTACTTGAATTAACAAAACATTTTTTTTTGCTGACGATACAAAATTTTTCGTTGGAATTTCAAAAAAAAAAAAAAATCAACAATGTTTTTTTAATGATTCAAACAAAATTTCCATTGACCCATATTTAAACGAAAAGTTTTGTTGGGTCAACCAAATTTTGTTGATTCAACAAAAATTTTTTCGGGTCACATCATGCTCACAAATTACTCATTGAATTGTAATCGAGTCTTGCAGTCATAGATATATCACTCACCCGCAAGAAAAGAGACACAACTTCAAAAATTCATTTTGCATATTATTGTTCTGATAGGTCTGACTTAGGTGCATCTTGCTACAGAAAAAGTATCATGAGTGTAGTTACCGGATTACACACATCATATTACCGGAAAACGCCTAGATTGTGCTATATGTTCACCACAGAAGGGGGGGGGCAATTATGTGTGGGGATAAATTTACTCAATCCTCCAAACCTCTTCTACGTCTTCATTCTTAAGGGTTTTAGGCACTCTTTTACAACAGCTATAGTTAAAACAGCTACAGTAAAAACATGCGAATCTTTTTTTTTGCCAAATCTGTGAAATATAGTTTTTGGAGTTGTGTAACTTTTCTTGCGGATGAGCAATATGTACTAATGCTAATGATATACAGTCATAAATAAATAGATATGAGCGTTTGATCCTTATTACTTCATATGAAAGGCATGTTTTTTTTTAAACTTGAGTTGTCGATGTTTTAATCTGTGCCTCACCAAAAGAGATTAATTCGAATTTCAATTCTAGTTCCGCGATTCGTATTCCTACACATTCTTTCAGTATATTCTTTTCGTAGAGAAAATTCGTCGGGTACAATTTGTTTACAATAGATTAAAATTTTTCGAAACCGCATATAGTTAAGTCTGTATTTACCTTTAAAATTGCGTGGCATAAGACAAATATCGTGGAAACTGATTAACGGTAAGAACTAATTATCTCTACTTCTACTAACTTCTACTCTTCTTCTACTAACATATGGTAATGCAAATTTTTTAATTTATATTATTATCAATATCTTCTTTGGTAGATTTTTTTATATACAAAAAATTATACAAAACTGCAGTAAAACTTGTAAGCACAGTACTTGCATTTAATTCTAACTAAAACTGAAAAATCTACGAACTTGACAAAATTGAAATAATGCATTGATAAGAGAGAAGCACGTGCTAAAGCAGAAACCAATGGAGAAAAGAATTATCATACTGTATAATACGAGTTCTTCTTAGCCGCTTCTATTTTCTATTTATTTGTTATCAAATCTGCTTAGGTTACAGTTTCTCGTATAAAGGTCGCACTATGTATTTCAATAAGAACGACAAAGGTTTTCGTTAGCATTTTCCTTGTATCTTCCGGTTCTACACTGCAAAAAAAAAAAAAAAAGTGTTGATTTTACAATATAATAATGTTCATTCCAGCTGCCAGTATTATACCGTAAAATTAACAGTAATAAACAGTAAATAGCGTAATTTCAACACTTCAACATGTATTTCAACACTTTTTTTTTTCAGTGTACAAATACATGTCTTCCGACACAATTAGCAACACTTAATTTAAGATCTACAAATTTAAAAATTCATAATCTAGAAAAGTTTTATGATTCAAGATAGATTAAAAAAAATGTATAAAAAAATAGATTTAAAAGAAGTATGTACATATTCTCACATTATTTTTCAACTAACAAACATTTCCATACTAAATAAAATTTATTTAATGTTAGGAAAGAAAATCCTTAGGAAGATTGAAAGCGCCTGAGCAAGTACACTCATTAATCCTACTGTGAAGAAATAGAGAGCACTTCCTGATTGTGGTAAAAGACATGTTTACGTCATACATTATAGCAAAGACTTGTTTTTTGTGCAATAACTGTTTGTAAAGAAAAACGTTTATTTTAAAACAAAACATAAGAAAAAGGAAACAATTAAAAAAATCATTATTTCGGATTATTAAAAGACTCACTACATATGTGGGGATAATTTTTCTCTTTGATTAATCTTACATATTAGGAACACATATAGCTTTCAACCCAGATAGTATTTTTATTTTGGGAGATTTTACATATATTTAGTGCTTTTTCAGTCGAAGGGTTGCTTCCCAACTGTTCGGAACCTAATTCAAAAGTGCTAACTTCTGATCGTTCAGTTACTAGTAGTTATCGTGGTTTTCAAAAACTTGCGGTTACTTGCGTTTGGTAGCAATATAAGAAGATCCGATTTTTTATTACAACTGTTTTATAGGAAACATTGTCACGGATACGGTAAATCTTGATGGCATCACTGTTATTTTGATATTTTCATGAGTAGATTCGTAAATATAAGTATATTTCTGTAAACACTTTTAAGTAGAAATAAGTTTATTTCTGTGACCCAAGTTTATCATTTCTATATATATGCATTTTGATGCACTGATGCATGCCTTGTGAAAACGAAATTTACAATTTAGCTAAATTAAACACAATCTACTAAAAATGTAAAACAACGTGACATTGTGAAAAGCATAGATTTTTCCTGTTTTTATGCATTTATATTGTAAAAAAAAAATACATTTCGTTCTTTTTGAGACCCAAACTTACGTGGGAATGGATGGAATGCTCGATGGAATGGAAAGACATACTTCTCAAAAAGTTCATATTCAAATACTTCTGTAACACAATTGATCGTGAAATAAAGACATACTTTTCAATTTCTTGATTTCTTTGATGTAACTGTAATCCACAATACCAATGTAATTGGTAACAACGATACGGAAAGACAAAATAATCCATTATTTGCTCAATATTAACTTTTAAATATGGATTTTCTAATACCAATAAGTTGGAAATTGTACGTTAAACGTGACAAATGAGGTGCGTTCGTACTATAACTAATTTTACAATGGAAAAATATCATTCTTATTATTTCAGTGAAATGATTTATATCGTCTGTTATGAACGTAATAAGCATGCCTCTTTTCTTTCTTACTACGTATGCCACGTTTACCGATGCGATTTGTTTTTCGACACCAGACAGAGCTGCAAAATTCACCATGGAGATCTTGCTTTGCGAATGATTTTCTTCGAGGTTTAATATCTCTATGTCTCACGATGAACGAATCTCTTGATTTTATTTACTTTAATGGATTGAGATAGTCGGCTGTTAACTTAATTTCCACTGAAGTTATCTCAGAATCTCTACATTTTTTAATGTAACGCATCTCTCAAACAAACAATTTTTTTGAACGATCTTTCTACAAATGCAACTTTTGTGCAATTTTATTCGAAAAAATAATTTTGAATAAAAATGTCGCTTGGCATATGAAAAAAAAAGTGGTTAGCCCGTATTTGTTTTCCTCAGCCACATGACTTGCCCTTTTATTATATAGACTACGTATGATAGGATTTAATAGAATAAAGAAGCTTTTATTAATATCTTTTTAAGTTTTAATTCGATTTTCATAAAATTTGAAGTGACTCGACAAAATTCGGAAACGATTATATATATATTAAATTTCAAGCCATTGAGTTGGGAAGTTTTTGTACTGTTATATGTAGACGGACCAGATGAAGACTATAGGTGTTACATATTCATACTATTACGAACGAACCTAAAAAGTATCCTCTAGCGCTTCACCGCCTCAGTTACGATCATACCATTATGATCATGTGATGCGTTCTTTTATAGATGTGGTACATCTCTCGAAATCTATTAATTAAGAGCATGTGGCCCTATAGTTTAATTTATTTTTCTTTTAAAGAGAATTATTTTTAAAAACAATATATAAATTAGTATAAAGGTATAGGACTTATTTTATTTTTATTTTGTTTTGCACGCTGTTTAAACCACTTTTAATAGCATCAAATAATTGGATAACTGAATAATTGATTACAAAGTGTTATGAAGGATTTAAAAAATGATAAAATTCTGTTTCTATTAGTTTAACAAACAAATGTCATTGTATGCGTTTTATATATTTTTAAGGATTTGTACTTAAAGGAATATAGAAAAAAAAAAGAATTTCCGATAAAATTTAGTTTAAGAAGGGTGAGATAGATCTTCAAGGGCTGATAATATATTTTGAAAGACTTTTCTAAGTACTTCTTTCCAATTTGTTCTTTCACGATGAATAGCAAGAAATGAAATTCGTCTTGTAAAAAGAAATAGAAATGTTTAGAAGATGGTTTGATAAAAAGTAAAGTAGCCTAAAGCAAAGATAAACACGTGATTTGAAAAGATTGCAATAATACTATGTGTATGGAGAAATATAAATACTAAGATTAAAAGTTATATTTAGTTTTAATGAAGATTTTATATTATATAAAAACATTATTACGAGAATAGTTTATAATCTAAAATAAAAAAACCTAGCTCTAACTTATCTTAGAAGTTTCTTATATGTCCAACAGATGGGTGCAGTATTTCTATATTTGCTTATCGTATTGAAATTTAAAATGAAAATTTTAGTTTTTATTTAGTCTAAACTTTACACGTAAAAGTTACCTATGTATTTTCTTAGGACAAATAAAGAAAACTATTTTTGTCACTGTTCTCTTTATTCTTCATGCAATAACAAAAAGAAATATGAAATAAATTTTTGAAATATTCCGTTATACTTTCATATATCTATTCACTTCGATTTTTTTTTATTCTTTTATATTTTCATCTATATTCAATTTATTATTATTTTTCAAAACAATTGATTGATTTTTTTTCTACAGTCTTTTCTGAGTGTAAGAGTAATCTCCGAGTGTAAGAGTAATGGTAATCATATATTATAAAACGAGAAAATCTTGTGTCTATGTGTATATATAAGTAAATTTAATCTGAAAAACGGCTCTAATGATTTTGACGAAATTTTGTATCCTACCGTTGTAGGGTACCAGAAGACAATTGGGCTAGGTCACATGTTCGAGAAAATTAGATTAGTATGACATTTTTGAGTAATAACGGATCAGTGTCAAGCTAATTTTATCTAAAAAACGGCTCAAACGATTTGGAGTAAATTTTGTATACTATCGTTTTGGATTACGAGAAGACCATTGGGCTGCGTCACATGTTCGATAAAAATCGATTAGTGGATCATTTTGTGGTCACTACGGGTCAAGCAAATTTTATCTAAAAAACGGCTCGAACGATTTAAAATAAATTTTGTATCATACCATTTCAGATTACGAGACGACCATTGATCTAAGTCCCATGTTGGAGAAAAACAGATGAATGTGTCATTTTTGAGTGACTATGGTTCAATCTAATTTTATCTCAAAAAACGGTTTTAACGATTTTGACTAAATTTTGCATTTTACCATTTTGGGGTACGAGAAGATCATTCGGCTGGATAAAATGTTCGAGAAAATTAGATTAGTGCGTCATTTGGATCACTACAGGCCAATGTCAAGCTAATTTTATCTAAAAAAAAACGGCTTAAACGATTGTGACTAAACTTTGTATCCTACCATTTTAGATTAGGAGAAGACCACTGGACTGGGTCACATGTTCGAGAAAATTTGATTTGAGAGTCATTTTGGATCACTACGGGTTAGGGTCAAGCTAATTTTATCTAAAAATGGGTCAAAAAATTTTGACTAAATTTTGTTTACTACCGTTTTGGATTACGAGATGAATAATGCGCTAAGTCATATGTTCGAGAAAATTCGATTAGTGGGTCATTTTTGGGTCACTACGGGTAAAGCTAATTTTATCCAAAAAAAGACTCTAACAGTTTTGATTAAATTTTCTATCCTACCGTTGTTTTGGATTGCGAGAAGATCACTGGGCTAAGTCACCTGTTCGAAAAAATTCGATTATTGGGTCATTTTTGGGTCACAACGGGTCAAGCTATTTTTATCTGAACAAAGTTACTCTAAGATTTTGACTAAATTTGGTATCCTACTATTTTGGGGTACGAGAAGACGATTGGGCTGATTCACATGTTCGATAAAGTTCGAGTAGTGCATCATTTTGGGGTCACTACGGTTCAAGCTAATTTTATCTAAAAAATGGCTCGAACGATTTTGACAAAATTTTTATCCTACCATTTTGGGGTAAGAGAAGACCATTGGGATAGGTTACATGTTCGAGAGAATTCGATTAGTGGGTAATTTTGAGGTCACTATGAGGCAAGCTAATTTTAAGCGATCTCAGCTTGATCTTCCTTTGTGGGAAAATTATAAAACTTTCAAAAATGAATGGAAATTTCAAATTATTATTGGATACATTTTCATAGTCTTTATAATTTAGATTTACCATATATTTGATAATTTTCACAGATCAATAGTATTGCGCTGTTGTAAGCTGTGTACAGTTAATTTTTACTGAAATCTACAAGAAAATATCTAATAAAGATATGCAAATGTGTACAGCTACCGATGGGTGATGCACCAAACATACGTAGGTTGACTTTCATATTTAAATAAATTGTATCTCTCTTTTTATATTATCATTTCCATTAGTTAAGGCTTATGCACCTTATTTATAACGTTTTAATATTTATGTTTAATAACACTCCATATGTAACATAGGATTAATAAGCAGATTATTGCAATTATGTCGATGTGTAGATAGAATTTTGTTTTAAATTGGTTTGATATTTTCGCACTATTACTCATGATTGATATTCTCATTTAGACAATAATATATCTTTTAAGAGATTTTCTTAATTTATTATTAACGAGTTTGCATTTACAATTTTTTTATGTTTCAGTTATATTCGCAGTATCATCGTTTGGCGCAAAATAATCATTTATGGCACTCCTGGCATAAAAACTAAATTAACCAACAGTCATGATTTGTAATGTATACTGTTAAAAATTTGCTGCAAATTGTCCAGTCATTTCACCGTTTTTATAGAAAATGGTTAAATAACCGTAATTTAACTGCATTGTGACCATAATGTGAGCAATAATAGGTTCAGATTAGTGTAAAATTACGGTTATGTAACCGTTTTCTGTAAAAACGGTCAAATGACTGGACAGTTTGCTGCAAATTTTTAACAGTGTATTATACGCTGCAATATATTATTTTCTATACATTTAAAACGCTTTAGCCAAAAAAAAAAAAACGTTTAATTTAAAATCTACCTAAATAATTCATTTTATAGATGATTTAAATATACACTGCGTTTCAAAATGGTATCAACACTCGGTAATTTTGGATATCGTTGCAAAAATCCATAAATAATTATCAGGAAATTCAATTCTGGGCACAAATAAATAGTATTACGTATTATAAAAGGATAAAATAAAAATCAAACTTCAAATTTATTGGAAATATAAATTATGTACAAAAATTGTGTTGAAAAATTATATGAACACGGACTGACATAACCATAAAACGGTCATCTAACCAGCACAGGAGATTCGAATGCTACTCCAGAAGAAGAAACTGAAGTATGCAGATTAGTTTAGTATGACATTCAGCAGGCTGGGAAATTTTGAAACATGGCTGCAAAGGGAGTATGGGTAGTAAAAGTTCCTTAAGCGAATGAAGCGAAAGAAAAATTGTGGTTTTTAAGGATCAAAGGAACTTCAGTAAGAGCTGTCGCAAAATATTGAAAAGATCTCCAGGTGTTATATTAAACTTACAAAGGATTACAAGAGGATTAAGGAACAAAGAAATCGCCTGGACGACCGCCAGAAAGGTCAAAAAGTGGCATTATAAAGGGACTGGGCAATGGGAAAACACATTTAGGTGAACTGGCAAGAGATCCACTGATAGCGATATCAAAAAGTACTTTGTCAAGAATAGCCGGAAGCTCTAATACATTGACATATAAGAAAAGAAAATTTCAACCTCGTATGACTAAAAATCACCAACAAAATCACCTGGAATGGGCGAACGATCACATATCCTGGATTTCCGAATATGAAAGGGTTTTCTGTTGAAAAACAATTCATTTTGGATGGCGCTAACGGTTGGTATTATTGTTGGAGCGGTCTCTGATACGTACCTGAAATATTTACAAACCTGCAGCAGGGTGGAGGCTTATTCATAATTTGGGCTGAATTCGGATTTGGTGGTAAAGCAAACGTTGTATTTTTCAGCTTAATGCATTCATTCGACGCACAGGATCAACTTGAAGATAAATTCTTGCCTTTCGCTGAGGCGATTAGTGTAACTTCCTGGGTGTTCCAGCAGGATAATACATCCATCACATGGTAAATAGAATTTGGTAATGGTTCTTGAATAATGGTGAGCATGTGATAGCCTCACCATACGTTTTTCCTGATTTAAACCCAAAGGAAAACGTGTGGAGTCTACTGATTAGAACATTTTATTCAAATGAAAAACAATATGCCACGATTTCAGAATCAAAATCTGCTAACATCTCCCACCGCGAAGAAATCGAGTAAAATACATAAAGTGACTTTATTCATTCTATGCCTGGTCGTATTTTTACATTAATTAAAAAATCTGGTGTATACACTGGATACTAAGCTGTATTTCTTGTCAGTGTTCATATCATTATGCAACACCTCAAAATGGAACAATGCAGTTAATTTCATCTAAAAAGGATTCTTTCAATTATACTTTCGTTTAAAAATAAATATTTGTGGTATTTCTAATATTCTTGAGTCTTTAGTATCTTTTGTAGCATTTCTTTTTGTTTTATGCTTCAAAAACTGGGTGTTCATATCATTTTGAAACGCAGTGTACACACACACACACACACATATATATATATATATATATTCATAGAATATCATTCTTTAGCTTATTTTATTACATACCCCCATTTCCGAATTTGAGATCTTTTATCATTTCCATTCTTCTTTCCTTAATGGGAGACATCGGAATAAAATTCATTTTTACGGATTTAAATAAGACAACTGTGACCGAACTCTGAAGGATTACACAGCAGATAAAATAGATTCATCACTGAAGATCCATTATGTAAATCACTCCTTTTAAATAAAATGTGTTTCCTGACCATTAGTTTAATTTCGTTGAAATATATGATATATTTATGCGCAAACATTTTTATCAAATATAAGTTTTTTACAGTCTGGTAAGATTCTTACTTTTAAAAAATGTTAATTTATGAAACTACTTAGCAATAGTATCAATTTTACTCAATTGGTGAAACGTGTTTTTTTTTTTTCAAGTGAAAAACCAGAAGTATTTTGTGATCTTTAAAAAGAAATATATTTTAATGCATAGTAATGTTAACATATTTTTATTTTGCTCAAAACTTGTCGATTAAGGAATGCCTTAAATATGTAATATCTAAAATACCTGATATTTTTTTTAATATTATTGATAAAATTTTAGAATTATATTTATAAAACTTTGTATAATCGTTTAATTTATTTTCCTAGTATATTTTAAAATATATAAGAAAATATATATAACAATTTTAAAATTATATTTGTACATTAGATTTGTTTGTCTTGAAATCACTATTGTTAATGAGTTGTTTTGCATTTAGGTGTAATAAAAATATGTTTATATATCTAATTAAATTTTCAGCAGAGCCGAATTTCACATGCTTTGTATTCATAAAAATATGTTATTGGATAAAGTGTTATTAACGACAGAATGAAGATTGAAATTTTTTAAATAACAACACGATGCTTAAACAAGTATCCACAATAAATCTCCTCAAAATATCGTCAATCCTGTTTTTGTAAAGGCTAACAGAAGATGAACTTTGAGGAAATTCCATGCATTCGTTCTTGAAATTTTACCATCAAAACGGTTTGCAATATGAAACCAGTTGTCGTTCGAATTTAAGTGCCCTCATTCGAATCAAAAATTACAAGCATGTGGGACGAGGTCAGAATTCTTGCGTTGTGGAGTTTTAATGGTGAGACATTTAAGTGTATGTAATGCCAGCTGTAATTGTTTGGACCGAATTATAACCAGTTTTATGGTTGTATTTTTGACTTCACACCAAAATAGCACGTTTCCTCTCTATTTTTTATTACCTCTATACACCTGGTGGGCGATTTACACCAAAATCTAATCAGCACCAGTTTATGTCAAGGTCTTACATAAACTGAAGTTTTATTAATTCCCTTGCATTAAATCTTGAGATAGAGAACACACAAATTTTGTGTCACATACAGACAGACACACAGACACAGGGACAGTCATTTTCTAAAAACTGTCAAATCGTGTTCAGGACCTGCTAAAACGTATAAGCCGGATGTCGAACATTTTCACGAATTCAGTACTTTCTTTTTACAAGCATTAAAAAAAGTAAATATGTGACTGGTACAAATTTATTAGTAATAACGTATACTAATTATTACTACAGTTAAAGTCTTCCTATGGGTCATCTACATACAGAAATGGTAACAAACTTTAAAATTTTCAATACTAATATTTAATTTTCACATTATATTTAGATTCTTCGGTAAATTTTACGTTTGGTCATCAAACGGGAAAACATTCGGTCATGTAGTTCGGGATTTATGCAAATTTAAAGGTTGAACCTCTTAATTTAAAAGTCTATTTTTATAGACTGCAATGCAGATAGTTTTTTTTTTTTTTTTAGAAAAACTACTTGTTGGAATTAGTTGACATTTTGTATTCAAGCCTGTATATTTCCAGCATGTAGAAATATATTTCTGTTAAAAAGAATCAAAGGTTGTAATTAATATTTATTTTTGGAAATATTTAAAAAAAAAAAAATATTTTTTTTAAATTAATTCCAGTGTATTTTTACTATGTACTGCAACCTACGAATTTTTATACAGAATCAATTGACGTATTAAACGATATTCCCACAATCAAACAAACAGACCGTATAAAGGCGTATACTTTTTTAGTAAAGCACCTTACAGTCCTTTTAACAATTTTAAACACTTAACACAATAGCGATTAGATACAATAACAGTAGATGTGAAAATATAGTAATTCAAATCTAGAGTAAGTGATTAAATGTAAAATAAAATACAAAATTTCCACAATATGGTCAACAATAACTTTCAAGACAGAAAAACGTTTGTTAAAATGTTTTATTTGAAAGCATTTATGAACAGAAAATACACAATTTTACGATACACATTTTGAGATTCTTATAATATCGACATCGACAACCTCCAACAAAACCAATTAATCGAAGTTCCTTATAAAGAGAAAAGTATATATTAATTTAAAAAAGAAACAGTTAAATACATATTTTTATTTGACAAAATTCCAGTCATAAAACTTTTAATCTTTTGCTTACGGGGGATTACCGTAATCCCAAGAAAAAGAATGCTGAAAAATAAGGGGTTGGGATTACCGTAATCCTGAAAATTTCCACCCCTCAAACATGGCGTGCAGGAAGTAATCAAGAGCGTTAAGCTCAACAGGGGTCCGGCTGCGTATTGGAGAAGGGAAATTATGTAGGGAAGATATTACTTATGCTAGGGAAACGAGGGGGAAATTCCCGCAGTAGAGAAAGTAAACATTGTTTACTCAGACATTTTCAAGCTTTTTCTATCTCACTTTTTCACTTTTTTTATCTTAGAATGTTAAATGTCTCTTTTTTTTTTTCTTTTTTCAGTTAATTGAGAATAATATACTAGATGTCTCAAAATTATTTACGAAACTTTATTTATTAAACTGAGCGAAAATCAAATGATTATACATATTAATACTTAAATAAAAATAGTTTTTTTAACATTTCTTAATTTAAAATTAATCAAATAAAAATAATTGTTTTTGCACAGTATAAACATATTATGAAACGTTTAATTTTATGCGCAAACACAAGTAAATAACTAGGTTTATCTCCTGCATATGCAAATGTATTTTGCATGTTTAAGAATGGCATTAAAAATTAATCGAATTCTAGAGTTATTTACAAGTAATTTTTTCAGCAATCGTCTGATTCGAACAAAATATTAGTTTTTATGCAGAAAATAATAAATGTTACATGAATAATTCCTTATATATTTTACAAATACATGAATATTTTTTTTAATGTAAATGAACGGGCGAATGAAAGTACTAAGCACTTCTCAGTTAAGTTTAAGTAGGCAACAGCAATTTCCAAATCGTATAAAGAGCAACTGTTATTGGCGTACGCTTTTTCTCGAAAACATCTGAAGTGATTTCAGTATTTTATTTTTTTATTATAAGAAATTTTTTTGGAAAATTCATTTTTGTAATAAAGTTGTCAAGTAACAAAGTAAAATAAATAAAAATGAAATATGTGAAATCGCGAGTTGTTGCACTTTTTATTTTTATTTTTTGCAAAGGATCAATTTATAGTTTAAACAAATACCAAAAAATTGCAAATAATGACTATTTATTATAATTTTTTTTTTTACTACCAATTTTTTTTACACCCATTTTAAAATCGCTTCAGTAATTCTCGAGTAAAAAAATATTTCAATATCAACTAATATCAATTTGATTTAAAGTGTTGTTGCCCCCTTATGTATTATTATTTTGGGGGTAAGGAAAACAACAATAAAAATTACTTAGGCTCAATTTCATAAAGGTACGCTTTTAAAATTAAGAAGACATAAATGAAATTCAACAGAGCGCTATTACATTCCTTCCCTTATGGGAAAAATTACATTGAGTTATTGGAAAATAGCCCAGCACACGAGTAAAAAGTACATCTTTAGTCTTATTTTCTTTTGAATTTTTCTTGAAAAGACTTTCTTCTGTCTTTTAACATTTAGTTTACCACACCAATGGATTTTTTAGTTGTCTCCTCTCATTTTCTCTATTACGATTACTTTTTTACATCCATATCTGGTGTTAGAGGGGGCGAGGTCAGGTGACTGCCTGCGACAAGAAAAACAACGGGGTAGAAATTTCACAAAATAAAATACTTAGCGATAACTTGATATATATTTTTTTTTCCCTTAAGAATATGTCAATTGTTGAGGTGCAGAAAAAAAATATCATTCATTGTGAAATGGCTACTAAAACCGTCCCTGCTTTTACCCCCCCCCCCCCACCTTCCCATCCAAATTATTTTCCCTCGGCATTTTGCCATTTCTAAACCAAATAATGCCGCCATTTTTTTTTAATTACAATTTCTTTTTTACATCCAGATACGGCCGTAAATGTGGTCGGGCGACTGCACGGATCCCTAAAGACTAAGGTGGGGGAAATTCACAAACTAAAAAGTAATAACTTAAGGTGGTTCTCAAATTCCTTGCTGAACAACGTGAAACTTTCTGACTCATTTTCTAACTCATTTCTAACGTAAAAAAGTAAAAATGGAAGACCTGGCTATGGAGGTGATTGGAAATCGTAAATAAATTACTTATAGAGTGAAAACGATTGTTGTCACATGACGACCAATTTTTCACTTTCCCGCGTTACCGCGTGCGGAAATTCTATTTAAACCCCCAACTTTGACAGTATTTTCTCAAAGACATTTCTTTCTTTACCAAAAACAGAAAACGCCATTCGATTACATAATTTCTGAATAAGAACATCCTCAATTTATTAATTGATTTACACTCAATTGTTATTAAACGTAATCCCTCGAATTTAATTACATTTACTTCACCGAAAAAATATAATTCACAGCGCTGTATTTTTAAAATAAGGTTCACATTTGCATATAAATTTAGTTACCGAAAATGATCTGTTTATTATTATTTGATTTACACTCAAGTACTGCAAAACGTAATCACAGAAAAAAATCATTTCAAGAATCATGACAGAAAAATATAAGTATCATCTCGTAGTATGTCATTTAAAACTTATTTACAAACAAAAAAATACTTCATTCAGGTAAACAGCTTTCTTTCAGGGAAAATACAATCCCCAACGGTCCCATGACCCACTAATGATTACCAGATGTGCCTACTGGTTGCTTACTGATTGCCTTACTCTGATCACCTGCGATGAAGAATCATTAAAGAAGGGAGTTGAAATTCTGAGATTCTCCCGTAGTTAACGCATATGTAAGGAATTTATTCCCCGTAAGTTAAACGTTAAAGATTTCCAAAGTAAAATGTTTCATTATTCGTATTTATTAATATACATTTGTTATAATTATGTTCTCTGATACACCTTATAGAATTATATCGAAAATATAAGAAAATCTTTCCCTTATAAAGTACTTTTAGAAGGGGCGAACTATAAAATCTCATATATATGTTGACACATTTTATAGTTTATGCCTATAAATCTCGGTGAATGACTAGTCTTCTAAATCTATCGGAATACGTATTTTTCAAATCGCATATGATCGCTCTTTCGAACTGAAGGAAAAAGCTTTTAAACATATTTTTCGTCTTTTATCGATAGACGTGCTTAAAAAATGCATCTTTTCAATAAGATTTTTTTTTCAGAGACGAGGAGTTTGTTTTCTGTTTATGTAGTTAAACAGAGTTATCTGATGTGCAAAAATCCATTTCAATTAAATCTAATTTGCCAGATCGAAAGTTACCGAATGCCTTGTTGTAGTCGTCTGGCTTTAACACTAATTCTGACTGTTTTTAAATTTGTTACTTTATTTTTTTCTGCGTCGCATGACTGGCTTTACTCGCCAAATTATGTAAAGGGCTTCTTAACCCTTCACAGTGGTTATTAACCTTTAGAAATATTAAATATATTCGTAGATTATAATATATATATATATATATATATATGCTTTAGATACAGAGAAAACCTCGTTATTTTAAGTAAATTTTTTTGCAATTGTTATCTCTTATTTTGTCTTGGTATCTCCAAAAATGTTTGTAGCATCTTATATTTAAAAAAAGACATGGGAACAAATTAACCAGTTTTAAAATTATAGTTTATGTATGAATTAACT
This sequence comes from Maratus michaelseni, assembly GCA_963931845.1. Classification (NCBI taxonomy): domain Eukaryota; kingdom Metazoa; phylum Arthropoda; class Arachnida; order Araneae; family Salticidae; genus Maratus; species Maratus michaelseni. The sequence goes on from OZ007589.1 coordinate 248,055,663, forward strand.
ATGCAAAGGTTATATATTCATGAAATTACTTCAGTTTAAGAAAACGCATAAATATATAAAGAATTTTGACGAAATTTTAGAAACACTTTGAAAAATGCTACATGCAACTCTAATCATCCAATTTAAATAAATTTAATATAAAAATAATCTTCACTTACTTATCTAAGGAATCAATTACAACTTTTAGTGTACGTGTATAAATAAACATTTTAGGAAAACATTTTAGAGATAGTCGAAGAATAGAAACTGGATATTTAACATATTTTAGATGGGGCAATGACACAATTTGTATTTTTGTGTCAGATTTGCTCACTGATTACATCGACAAAATTACACTAGATTCTGGAAGAAAATTTTTAATCTTTAAAGACACGGACGGCGTACTGAGCACGGCAATCAGTGAAAAAACAAGTTTCGAATTCTAAAATAATTACGCGATTAACACTTGAGCTACATTTACCCTGTTCCCAAAGTTCTTTTAATGTTCAACCATTGCTTAATGTTGAAGATCGCAATTTTGTGTGATCGCGTTCAATATTTTTATTGGTAATTCACCACCCATGTACGGAATATGCCGCCCGCGTATTTTTGTAATATATTCTATTTTCTTTACACTTCTTTTCATTGTGATATCTATTACTTTTTTACCATTACTAGACATTAGACGCTATTCTTCTTTAACATGAAAATTTATATTTAAGTTTTAAAATGCGCTGGCGCATGGAGTACTCCACTTGTGTCTGTATGTTACTAAAAACCCGGTGCTATATTAATTGTAATTTACTTATTTTTAAACAATTTCATGTTTATTACTTTTATGCTACTACTGAACATTGCATTAAACAACGGTATCACCAAAGTTTGTTATTTAGGCTTTAATAACTTGTTGCGCATAGAGTGCGCCCTGCGTGTCTTTATGTTACTACAAATCGCCCGTGTGTTTAAAGGTTAATCATTTGATGTAATATCTAGAACGGAAATGGGGGAAGACTGAATCATAGATTAACTAATAAGTTACAACAAATTGTGTAAAGACAGCGAAAGTGATGTTACTAGTGACAAAGGGGAAAAACTAATAAGATTACGAATTGTACTTATGTATATGAAATTTGTTTATGCTCTGTGGTTTAAATATTTATTTTTTGATTCTATTGTATACTCTCCGAGGCAGACGATTTTCTCTAAATTGGCCATTAGCGTGTTATTTAGGCGTTATTATTTTAGGTAGCTTCCAATACAAAAAGTAAAAAGCTACTTATTGCAGCCTTCCGGAGGAAAGCAATTCTGGAACATTTCTGTATATTTTCACCAATCATGACCCCCCAGATCCCAAAACTATCCCCGTTGAAATGTATTATATATATGATTTTTTCATGTTGTAACTCTCGTATTTATGAACAGATTTGGGTGTCTTTGCATGTGTACAGTACACACCAAAGTGTCGACCAAGTTCGTTGGGCAACTTCTTCTGCCATTATGTTTCAAAATGGCGGACATTTAAAATTGTTTTAATTTTTTAAAAGTAAAAAAGATATAAAAGAAAGTAAAAAGTTTTTTCTATAAGTGTTTGACCTTGGTACAAGAATTCCTGAGTATTTTTTGTTCTGCCTTTATCTTACAAATTTGCTGAGGTATAGCACTTTCAAATTCTAGGGTCGATGACTTTATGAAGCAATCTAAATTTTGTCATACAATTACCCTTGTATTTAATAACCGATTTCGGTGTGACTGAGCTAACGGCGGCGCAGTTAATTTAACGTGTGAAATAGCTTCTTTAATTGTATCAAAAACATCATTTCAAAAGAAAGTTAAGTAAGCATGCATTGCTTACCTGATTGGGCGATCAAAGCACTTAGTGTATCCAATTGTTATGTAGTTGACCTGTTAGGAGTTTGCTTTTCTTATTGAGTAATCCATATGAGTATCGACGATGAGCTAATTGATTCACCTCTGAAATATTTTAATATTAGTATAATTGAACTACTTTTCATAATAGAATGAATATACTCTTTCCTTTCCGTTTAAGTTGAAATTTAATATACATTAATAGTCTGGGTTACATTTTAACAGAGCATTTACATTGCTCTGACATTTAACTAGAACTACATCGTATGAGGATATTTACAGAACTAAGAGTCTAAAAGTTTTTGAGTTCTTTGGTAGCCAACAGTTTATGAATGGGTTTTTCGACGAGATAATTAAAGTCATTTACTGCAATCTTAAAGTACTTTATTATTCGTTGATTTATGAGTTGTTGATTTCGCATAGAAGATTATCCTATAATTGGGATTTCCGTCATGAGCATGTGTAGAAGACCGAGTTCGTTTGACAGCCTCTTTCGAAATCTTGTTTGAAAATGGCTGCCATTTTATTTTATTTTAACTTAAAAAAATTCCAATATGTACAAAAAAATTAGAAATTGAAAAAGTAGTATTATTTAACTGCGCGACCTTAGTACAATGATTCCGGAGCATTTTTTGTTTCACCTTTATCTCAAAAATTGACTGACATATAGAAGGTTAAAATTATATTGTTCATTTTGAAATAATCGGTACCTGTCATGCAATAGCACTCGTAATTATCAACGGATTGAAATATGACTAAGTATGTGTACAGGACTTACCAAGATCTCGACCGAGTTTGTTGGACAGCTTCCTTCGCCATCTTGTTTCAAATTGTTGACCACATAATTTTTCTTTTATTGAAAAAAAGTCAAAATGATGTACCAAAAAAAAAAGAAAAAAAAAGAAAGAAAAGAAAAGAAATTGAAAAAGGTTTTTTCGTTTACGTGTTCGACCTTGGTACATGGATTCCAGAACATTTACACCTTTTCCTTTACCTTAAAAATTTGCCGAGATATAGCAGTTTGATACAAGCTGAATTTATCGCATTTAACAACTGACAAATCTCGTATTTTTCAACTGATCTTTTGTAATGGAACATGTGTACTGAAACACGACATACTAAGGTGTCGAACAAGTTCGTTAGGCAGGTTTATCTGCTACCTTGTTTCAAAATGTCAGCCACTTATTTATATTTTTTTAAAGTTCAAATGTGTGTAAAATTTAGAAATTGAAAGTTTTTATTTATTTAAGTGTTAGACCTTGGCAGAAAGATTCCAGAGCGTTTTGGTCTCGCCTCAATCCTAAATAATGTCTGCCATATAGCAGTTTGAATGATTAGGGTCGCTGACATTTCGAAATAGTCTGATTTTTGTGATGCGACGGCACTCGTCTATATTAATCGATTTGTATGTGACTGAGTCGCACATTCACAGGACTTACTAAGATCTCAACAGAGTTCATTGGTCAGCTTCATCCATTATCTTGTTTCAAAATGTCAGCAACTTCATTTACTTAAACTCTGAAAAATGTAAAAATAAATAAGAAATCTAAAAACGTTTTTTTACTTTAGTGTTGGCCTTGATACAAGGAATCGGGAACTTTTTTGTTTTCCCTGTTTCTTAAATAATGTCTCAGATATAGCAGTTTGAATTTCTAAGGTGTCTGCAATTCCATAATTAGGTTTCATTTAGAGCTTTAGAAAACGTGGTTTCTCGCAAATTTAATTTAATTGTTGTAATAATTATTGTTACTCTCATACTTTTAAAACTCCATGTTGATATCCACCTACATCCAATTCTCGCAAAGCTCGACTATTTTTGGCGAAATACCGCCACATCTATTGACGAAAAGTAAATCGCCATAAATGAAGCCAACTACTACTTCAGTGTTCACAAAGACTTGAGGAAAAAAATCCAAGAAGTCTAGAAAAATCTAAGGAGCTGAAGAATTTTAAAGGGGCTCATGGTATTTTTCATGTCTGCCGCCCCGTCGTGTAACACGCATACACACCCTAATTTTTCATGCTTCATTTGGAGAGAAAAACAGATTTTATTCTAATAAAATCAAATAGTTATGCTTAAAATTGCAAAGTATTCACAATGCATTGCTTATTGGTTTTATAAATTTGAATTTAAAATTGGTAGCCAACAATTTTATGCGGTAACCCACGGTCACATATACAGAGGCCAGGCAAATCTCAAATAGTTATCATGTATCACATGCATCCAGATTTTAAAAGTAAAATTTGAAGAGGAAATAAGTACGTATTAATACAAAATAATAGAGTAACTTCTTTTTTTTTGAACAAATAGCAATAATAACTTGAGCTTTGTTGAAGGCATTTGTAAACATAAGACTTTTATTTTACTTCCTTTCACGTTTAATTTCTTTCATGCCATATATGCTTAAGAAATGCTATTATTCATCGTTCATGATACAAGTTTCCATTTTCTAGTTTCCAGTTCATCAATTAAATCATTGATCAATGCAAAATTTTGCTTTGCGATAATTTAAGGAGTTTTAAGGAGTATTTTGCTTATTTAAGAAGTTTTCTAAGTACTCCTTAGAAACTTTTTTTTATTTCTAAGTAGTTCCTAAGGAAGTACGCATCCTGAAACTTTGATATTGCTGACTTATTTTGATAAATCCTATATTCGCGCTCCAAGCATCTTAGCTTCTTGTGTTTGAGAAAAATTAGCGAATTTTTAAAAACGAGGAATATGGAAGCTACCCTTTCCTACCGGAACAGGACAGAAGGACTGTTTTTATATTAGTGACGCAACAGTTTTCTTTATTCAGAATTTTATTTAAATGCTAAAATTTTTAAAGTATGTCAGTCAGAATTTTGTCTGCACACAAATCGAAATTCTAAACATTTGTTTTTCGCTTTTGATATGTATAACACAAAATGTTAAGTACTTTGCTAATTTTCATCGCCAAAAACTATCTGTCAGTTTTCAGAATGAGAAATTCTTAAATATATATATATATATATATATATATATATATATAAGCCGCGTTTCCAATGCCTTTTCCAAGATCCCTATGAACGGTCTTTTTACCCCCTACACCATTTCCAATGCACAAAGGGGTTTGAAGGTGAAGCTAGCCTAGGTCATTTTTTCCCCGAAATCAGACCTGCAAGGGATTAGGTCAGTAATCCGGCTTTTACCCATGAGGCAGCGCGGGTAAACAAACAAACAGCGCCACTTCACCGGAATAACTGCTTATCAACAGCACGTTGCACGTTTTACGTTAGTGCTCCTAGCGATAATTCTCCTGTTATTTGCATTAATTGTTTTATTACGTGTATTTACCATTGCTTATTTATTATTATTATTATTTTCCCACATTTTTTTTTATTATTTATTAAGTATGGATTTGTGTTTGAATTCATCTCGTTGGTCAGTAGATGAGACAAAAATGTTATTGAGCATGTGGTCAGAAGAATATCATTTCAAGTGAGGAAGAAATATTTAAAAATACGTGTTTTTTAATCATATCAAAATTAATTATAATTATACTAGGGGGCCTTCCCCCTGCGAGCTACGCTCGCCAACCCCCGCTCAGACTTCGAGGCCTCTAAAAAGATGACAGCGTGCTTTATTTTAAAAATATTGGTAAATCTGTAATTGGGTTGCCATGCTTTTAACATTTTAATGGCACATTTTTCCATTATCATGGCCTCATACACAGCTGTTGCGACGACTGTTTTCGGGATTAATAAGTAAAATCAATTACTACTGGAAAACCAGCTTGTATAAAACGGTTAGGTTTAAATTGTGACTACCTCTCGGACTTTTATAACAACAATCTCTATTCTATTCTTCCTTTGTGTTTAAGGATGAGAAAAATTCCATCTGCTTGTGAATAACATTAAGAACCACGGTATTGAAAAGTACTATGTTATAGACATTTTCAGTAACAGGTTTTAATTTTCTCTCTATTTTAGTGCACCATCATGCATATTTTCATGTTATTTTAAATATGTAAATTATTTATTTTAATTAATATGTATATACGAATTTTCTAATAATTATTTATCATACAAAATTAATTAAATATTTTGTGCATGCATGCCTTCATTTATTCGGCATCAATTGATGAGATATTTAAACAAATTTGCTATCCACGGTAATTTTACACCATGTTCTGTCACTTGAATATTGTCCATAAGAAAATCGGGTACTTTTCCATTATAGGATCCTTTGCTTTTAGGTTTGGCGTAATTCGAGCTTCAAAAAAGCATAGATTCGTTAATATACATAGATTTGTTGCCAAAAGTTATGAAAATAAACCCAATGAACTTTTGGTGCTTTTCTATTCTAGGGGTCTTGGCGCTTTTTTAAAAAGCTTGGCGGAAAAAACCAAGCAGGATAGAAAACCAAGCAGGATATTTTATTCGTCCGTTCAGTTGGGCAATTATTATTTTATATATTAGTTTCAAATATCCGAATTAATGATTTTATAAATTCGTTTAGTTAAATTTTACAAAAAAATAACAAAATGATATCAATAAATAATAATTACTATTAATTCCTTTTCCTCCCTGTCTTTTGCGTTTACCTAAATGACGTCATTTGGACGAATTTATTCAAAATATTTTCAGTTTATAAATTAAATTAAATGCTGACAGACGATTGAATCCTGACGATAGAAATGTGATTTTTTTTTTCAAATTTTCCTGAAAAACATAATTTAATCACAATCTTATCTTCATTATCGATTGAAATAAAAGATAAATTCAATTTCAATTTGAAAATGACGAATAAAAAGAAATCAATAATCCCTATCGGGATCCTTTTCAATTTTGTTCCCTTTTTTGTCACAAAAAACTGAGTAATTAGTTGCCATCATTACAGAAATGTCATTAAAATTAGAAAAAAATTAATATCTCGAAAACTAATTCCAATTTAAAAATTCTATTACCAGTTTTGACATCCGCGGATTTTTATGAACAATTGGTATTAATTTCACCATCAAGCGTTTAATATTTTATTAAAAATAGCCTTGAAACATAATCAGTCGTTTAATCAGTCGTTTCATAAAATCGTTTCATAAATTCGTTTCATAAAATCGTTTCACAAATTCGTTTCATTAGGATTTTATATATATAGGGTAGATTTTATAGATTTACCTCAAATAAATTATTATGATCTCTTAATGTTATTATTCTTTAAAATAACTGTGATAAATTTATTAATTTGAATTCTGAATATAAAAATTTGACTTGAAATTTTACAAAAAAATTGAAACTTTAAGATTCCACGGAGCATACTGCTTCAGATACACTGTTTCTATTTTATTGTAAAAAAAAAAAAAAAAAAATCGTTGATACAATGATGCATCTAATATGCACAGTAAAAAATATATACTTAAAAAAGAAGTTGTTTTTGATTAAAATTTTTGTGCATTTTATGTGCCATGTTCAAATAGTAGTTTAAGCCTGATAATCAATGACTTTGTGAATTTTAATCAAGAAGCTACTAATTTTTATTTTTACTATAGTATGAAAAATATATATTTTTTCTGTTTATCAGTAGGTATATTTTAAGTAACCCTTTAGCTATAAATCAGCTTAGACATTTTCTGAAATTTGAAAATGTCGGTCAATTTTTTTTTATTTTTTTTTTGTGGGGGTGGGGGGGGGTGGAGTTGTCAGTTTTTTTTAACACACAAAATTAATTTATTTTTCTAACTTTTGTACTCTCCTTGTTTTATTTTTTAGGTAGATTTCGTAAGAAATACTACCTATTACATTCTCACCTAAGTTAGAAATTTTGAAAAAATTTTGCAGATCTACACCGATCATGACTCCCAGAACCCAAAACCACCCCCAGTTCAAAACTTTATCTATCTATCTATATCACTTTTTTATGGACATGATAACTTCAATAATTCTGCACAAATCTCTTCCAAACTGATACATAAAATCTCGCTCAAGTTCGTTAATGGGCAAAATCGAACCAACGGGGGGGGGGGGGGGGGGCTTTTTGTAAAATCAGGAAACCCCCTATAATTTCTTAATTATGATACGTATCAAATACCGTTTAAAGTTATTATTACTTCTAGGAAAAGGGCCGAAAATTTATGTATGAGAGATTTTTGATATCATTAAAAATGGCCCCAAGGAGAGGGAGGGGGGGGGGTAGAAGAAAAAAATTCATAACTTCGTCAATTCAGAAGATATCAAATCCGAATAAATTTATTATAAAGTCTCTGAATATTATCTAAAACTTTTATACTGACAAGTTTTTTATAGGACCAACCCTTATAGCAAAAGAAAAATTAAAAACAAAAAAAATCCCTGCCGACTCCTCCTGCAAACAAGTTAGGTTTCGAAGTGGGCGTTTCCAAATGCCGCATCATGGCAAAAAGGTAATTTCTTCCGCAATTCCCAACAAACAGGCGCCCCAAGGTCTGCGTCTTCGAAATCTACCCGTGCCTGTAGGCCGAGCCGTCAGGGTTTTTTTTATATTCGTTTTATAATTTCTGTTATGTGTGTATATAATATTTATTTATTTATTTATTTAAAATTGAATGCACATGAGAAGAACGAAAGATAAAAAGCAATGGAATGGACACTAAAGGAATTATACTTAAAATGTTGAAAAAGTAAAAATTGAAAAAGTAAAATTGGAAAACTATGAATATCTTATAGAATCTTCAGAAGGGCTTTATAAGAATATTCATAGTAAGTATATGCTATTGAAACAAATATTGTCAGCATTATGCCTAAAATCGACGCTATTAAACCCCTAATAACATATATAAATGAAACAAGAAAATTAAGGACTGACATGTGGTTCAAATGACAAAATAAAATGAAACAAGAAAATTAAAACCCGACATGAGGTTCAAATAGCAAAATAAATAAATAAATATGCAACCGAAATAGAAATTAGATATATATATATATTGTTGTATTTCTTTTGTGATTGCTGATAAGTTTTTAAAAAATATAGTTTTTTTGGGGGGAGGTATTCAGGGCGCAAGCTGAAGTTTTCCACACAGGTGCTGAACACTAATGGCACTTCCCTGTTGCTACACCATAGACATGGGAAACAAACATTTTTCTTGTGTGCTTAAAATTCCCTATTGTATACATTTTTTCATTTTATTTTAGCACATTAAAATTTGTACTTTTCGTGGTTGTTTTTAAGAATAATGCTGTCTAAAGAAAAGTAAAAAGAGAGCTATTAAAAATTTACATACGATTCCTTCATACATTAAAAAATGTGCACATTATCTTCTCGGATCATTAACTATAATATCCATTTTAAACATGCAAAAATTATTTTATTTTTAATTGAAGGTGATATAATTTCTTGGAGTTTGGAGCACTTTTACTCTTCCTCCTCCGCAAACATAATTTTGCTAAGTTTCTAATAATCGACGTATTTTAAAATTTAAGTTATGTAATGAAATACTTAATACTGAACTATGTAATCAGTTTTGTCTAGTAGTGATTCATTAAAACCTTGAAAACTGAATCGAAAAATATTCCACTTTATACGGGGTTTTGTTTTAGCAGGTATTCCATTAACCCTTTAATTCCCAGAGTCGAATACGTTCTTGGAAATTCCGTAGTTCAAAAAATCTGAATTTATACAAGAAAATTTAACAAAAAAATTTCGCTCCATTTAATGTTGGAATTTCTGTTATTAAATAAATCAAACATCGCTATTTTCAATTTTTTGTATGAATTTGAAATATCCGAATTAAACAATCCACTAAATTGGAAAGCTCTGATGCTAAAAAAAAGGTCGATAAACGTCTGCAACAACAGAATACGGTCAGCCATTTTTATACTAAAGAAAAAGAATGAAAATGTAAGAGCGCTAAACGTAACAAAACGGCTTCTGTATATATTTACACCGGAAGTTCGTGCGTCATTTCACCAATCAGCCAATCATAGGTCAGAACGAAAAATTGGGCAGGTTTCGGATTTTTTAAGGGGGTTGTTTTTGTGCTTGCGTATGAAAAATGAAAGCAGATACGATAGCCGCATATCACCCCTCCCTAAAAAGCCAGTTTTATTTTAAGAGAAATTGGAAACGATGCTATATATATTATGTAGCACAAAATTGGTTTTTAGGTTGCATTTTTGGTAGCCCTGAATTTTTAAGTGTTATAATCAAATACGAAGTAAAACTTGTGATAAAATATGTATGTAGTTGTCATGTGAAAATTAAATTATATTCATGATGCTTTTGCGTCCAACTGTGGTAATACTATTAAATTTACGTACATTACTGTATTGTAATTCAAATCTGGTGATGAAAATTAGCGAAGACTGCATAATACATAAGTACTAAATAAATGGAAAAACATACATGTCTCTTATAATTCGATATTGTTTCTTACACTCAACATGAAAAAAGCCGTTTCCCCTGCAAACTATTATTCAAAAGATTATACTTTAATTACATTAAAATAAACTTGTTTTATTTTGCTCTAGGAAACTTCATTTTTTAAAGATTATTCTGACAAAATTTTTAATACATTTCTTCATATATTAATAAAACATTGAGTAATAGGTTTTTACTTCCATGTGGAGATGTTTATTTCTGAATTTTCCAATTTTTAATCTATACGTTCTCTTTAACATGAATAAAAAGAATTTTTCTGGGACTTCCAGAGTACATTACTATGTATGTTTTTTAGAATATACCACTGCTTTATTTGCGTTTAAATTCAGATTATATCGTATTCACTTCATTAATGACATTAAAAACTATTTATAACTATTTTTATTATTTTTTTGGCACTGATGTTTTTCCTTAATTAAACCCGTAGCCTTCCCCTAAAAAAAAATCGTACAAGCTTCGCTAAAAATGGTAATATGTAGCATTTAAAATTTATTATTTTTTTGGCACTGATATTGTTTTTCCTTAATTTAACCCGTACCCTTCCCCTAAAAAAAATCGTACAAGCTTCGCTAAAAATGGTAATATGTAGCATTTAAAATTTATTATTTTTTTTGGCACTGATACTGTTTTTCCTTAATTTAACCCGTACCCTTCCCCTAAAAAAAATCGTACAAGCTTCGCTAAAAATGGTAATATGTAGCATTTAAAATTTATTATTTTTTTTGGCACTGATATTGTTTTTCCTTAATTTAACCCGTACCCTTCCCCTAAAAAAATCGTACAAGCTTCGCTAAAAATGGTAATATGTAGCATTTAAAAAATTAAAGATAACACTGAGGTATATGATGAAAGGCAGAGATATTCCGCGTATAAGGAGTTTCTTGCCTCTTGTCACTAGAGGCGCTGCGAACGTTATCGGGTTACCCTTACGCTCTATGATACTGTCCTATCTTTTTGGTTAACATATTGAGTATGTCCTGAGTATTAAAAATATAAAAAAACAGGGATTTATAAGAATACATGATTTAAATAAAAACTTAAACACTCACTCCGAAATACAGCAAACAAATAACAGAAATTTATAGAAAAACGACCTAGAATGCAATATTAAAAAATAATATTCAAAGAGAAACGAGAGAAAACAACATCGGTAAAATATAAATAAATTTTATAAGAAACATAATAATAATGATTAATAGAAAAAGGGAAGAATATAAATCGAAAAATAGAAAATCTTTTATATTGACAATTAAGAATATAATTACACAGATTGGCTGCTCCAATATATCACAGAACATAGTTATTCAAAAATACAATATAAAGAATAAAAATAATAAATAATAGACAGGAAAATTTATTAATTAATGATAAAAGAAAAATGAACAATTAGTTAGTAAATCGGTCATTGCTTAATGTATAACGAAACAAAAAATTGACAGTAAAACAAGGTTTCTGATAAATAAACGAGGAATAATATTGTATATTTTTTTTTTTTTTTTTCAGTTTCGGATAATTTTATTATCACTATTCATTTATCATCTATTCCTCCATTAATTTACTATCCAGTTTAGAACAAAAAAAGTTTTAACATCCTTTGTTATTTGAGGGGAATCAGAAATATAAATATGATTCATCTATCAGGTAAAAAAAAATAACACATTAAAAAATGAAACATCAAAATGTTTTCGTAACGCTCTTAGAGTATGTGTCTTTGTGTTGAAAAATCACCTAAAGATTCGTGATAAAATTTCATATAAAATCATAAAACTTCTTCACGATTTCAAGTGCTTTCGATGAAGAAATATGTGAATCACTCCTAGCCTTTTGACATGCTTCATACGTTGAGTCAATAAATCAGAGAATATGATGTGAGCCTTTTGATTGATTGCAATGCTTTACTTTTCAGTCTTTAAACAAGAGCTATTTTATACTAGTGGAAAAAGCTTTTAAACAAGAACTCTTTTTATATCGATAGTTTCTCATAAAACTTTGAGTTATGCTTTTCCCAAAGCGGCAGTATATTTCATATATAAAATATTTTATGTATATATGTTTGTAAGCTTATCGCTAGTTGTGACAAAAATATATATGTGTGTATATCTATGTTTTTATGTATATACTGCTTGTGTTTTATACTCTCAGTGATCATTGGTGAAAGAATGTTCTGTAAGAAACGTAATTTTATGTGACACATACTATAAATAATATTAGTTTTGTAAGACTGAACTAATTATTTTTAGAAAATAATAAAACAACTCTATTTCTGCAGCATAAATGGTTCACAGTTTTAGATATTCGGTATTTTATAAAAATTAAACAAAAGACCAAATATTTTACCATTACTTTACATTATAGGAAGCTTTACTGTAAAGACTAATATATATTTCTTGGTTTTCACTAATATGCATGTTCTGCATATATATAATATGCAGCAGAGAACCCATGTTTCATAAAATAAAAATCAATACTATTTTACTTAGATTCAGTAACTGACATTTTCTAAAGGAAAGAAACTTATCAAACTGTAAAAGCCTTACATTTGGAAATATTTTTTGTGCATAAAAATATCATTTGTTTCAACGAAATTAAATTTATGATCATATCATATATTTAAGTTCTAAAGGATTGATTTGAGTAACGGACATCCCAGGGATGAACTTATTCTATAAATTAAATATATATATATATATATATATATATATAAACAAAGAGTAATATATATAATTCTGAATCGAACAACACAAATCAAAATATTTAAATTTGAACTGAGTCAATTTGAAACTGATACTGTGCACACCAATACTAACTTCAATTTTTTATTAATTTTGCATTCGTTTTTACTAAATCGTCTTTTTGTTACTTCCGTGCATTGTAAAAAAAATGGCAGAAAGATAATTTATTTTCCATTGTAACAATAAAATTATTAAACTTACTATTCCCACCTACACTACTGTCAATTAAACAAGGAAAATTTTATTCGTTGCGTTTAAATGGTATATTTTACCGTGATATCACGTCAAAAAACAAACAACTTCAAAAGAATCATCCGCATTTCATGACCAGCAAGGATCAAAATCGATCTGTATGCGGATCATTAAGATTACATCATTTCATTATTTTCATGAAGAAGGCGTGTTTATTTTTATTTTTATTTTTATTTTTTGTAAAAACATTAAGAATATCATTCTCAAAAAAATCTTTTTTTTTTTTTGTTATATTTATACACAATGAGGTACTGTAAAATACGTCTTTTTTATACCTAGAAAATTTGTTTTAAAATATCTTTTTAAAAATTTATGGTTGAATAATAATAAATAAATCTAATTTCGTATCTAACTTCTCATATACATATTCACCATTTAAAAATATTTTAACGTTCAATAAGTTATTAATAAATATATTTCGAAGTTATTAATAAGTATATTTATTACGCTTGCCAGCTACAACATTCCATGCGAACATTCATTTTCTTATCTTCTAGTTCTAATCTCAATATCGGAGAGTAAACAGCCCAGACATTTATGCCTTTTAAATGCATTCGTGGTAAAATATTTATTTTTATCAAATAAAATGTTCGTTTATTTTTTTTAATGACCTTAGTTTAACTCACCGAAGCATTTCTGCTCTCTCTGAGATTAGCATCTGAAACTCTTTATCAGCAGAGTGACAATATATTGAAAAATAACAGATTTATGTTTTAAAATGCGTGTTTTTTTTCTTAACGTGATGTTATTTCTGTTCAAAAATTAGGAAAAAGAGTACTTTTATTATAATGAAAAAATGACATTAGTAAATAGATATTGTAATTCCCATTATTTCCCTTTTCTCTGTAATAATAGCTATAACACGATTATTCACTTTTCAAGAAATGTCATTAAAAACTTTTAAAATAAAAAATGAAGTATTTAAAAGAAAATATTTTAAAATACAGTTAGTGTGGGCTCAAATGAACAGCTTTGAATCAAACAATATATACATATATTAAAATTGGATCTGAGGCAGATGGCGAAATCCAAATCTGGCTTGTGTTTTAAGGTATATAGATTATGTGAAGATGCTTTGTAGATGAATGCAGATAACGTATTTCAATAAGAAAAGACAATTGGTATCAGGGAAGAAAATCTCATTCACAAATTCATTACACTTTATATATTTCTGGAACAAATAACGGACTTCCAATAACTTGTGATTTCTGCCGTTGTAAATCATAGAAGCCGTGTCAGGTTCAAATTTCGCGTACTTTACTATTAAACATGGGCTTTCAACTGGAAATTGTAGCAACGGTGCCGCTTTTTCTTTAGTTTTGCCTATAGGTTTATATTCCTGCAAATGTTATGTTACAGTTTCGAAAATCATATAAATCTACAGGTTGTTCGGACATTTCTTGAATGATTATGATAAGTAAAAAAAATGCATGTTACAAAGGAAGTTTTTTTTTCACAGATGAAAATCTTCAAAAGCATATTTTTTTTTTTTTCTACAAATCTTTTTCTTTACTACATGTTTTTCTAAAGCATAGGTGACAGTCATATACCATTTGTAAAAAAAAAAAAAATTCAAAAGAGTTAAACATTAATGTTAGTCTATATTTTCTTAAAACCTATTTACGATATATATTTTTATATAGCTTCTCCGATGATATAATTATAGGTAGTTCCGTATAAAATACACTATAAGTCAGATAATGCTATTTTTTTCTCCTTCATTATTGGTCACTATACATACAAACACACACAAATATATATATATATATATATATATATATATATATATATATATATATATATATATATATATATGTGTGTGTGTGTGTGTGTGTGTGTGTGTATGTATGTACATATATATTATAAAAAAAATCTAAAAACTTCAAATTGTTTTAATAATTCTTCCGATTTTTATTTCTTTTGCATACATTTAGAAAACGGTATTTTGTAATAGAAAAATTCATTAGACTTGATGCGTTCCTGTCTTTTAATTTTCGCAAATAACGTTTCATTTTGGTTGTGTGTGTGCGAAAAATGAAGGCAATTTTTTATAGAATTATTAAAGAACTTATTTTTATTTATTTGAAATTATTTTTATAGAATTTGCAATTAGAATATTTTAAATACATTAAACATACACATCGTTCATTTCTAAGTATGTAAATGAATTCTTACAAATGCTGAGTTTTCATCATAAAAACATCATAGCAAATAATATTTATAATTTTTTTACAAACACATTTTCTGTAAAAGTGTGAAAAATAATTTTTCACAGTACCAAAATTGAGATGCACAATACGAGAAATACGATATGGTTAACAATATAAATTTAAAACACTATAACCACAAGTACTCTAACGATTAGAAAATATATTCCATTTCCAAATGTGTGATTTGCATAATGGCTCTCATCTGAAAAATGAATTCAATTTGCCATCTTTTTATCTGAAACAAAAGTTAAAATCTTCTTCGAAATCAGCGAGTTTGGATTTCGTATTAGTTTGGAAAAGTAATGAAAAGAAAGATTATTTGATAAAAATCGTAAAATATTTAATAGGGTTAATAAAACAAATGGATTGAGAAGGGTCGTTTAATACAGAAATGTTAAATATGTCGTCAACTGAAATCATGAAATATCAGAAGGGGAACTTTTAAACAGACTAATAAAATCCAATTCCTGTCTGCTGCAAGTGTAACGTTTATTCGGCAGTAATGTATTATTGTAATTTTTACTAAATATATATTTTAAAATAAACTTTAGCATGAAATCATATGTTCGTTTTATTTCTGAACTTAAGTGTATGTTATTGTTCAAAATCTGCGGATATATTTCAGTCCGACTTCTTATTCATCTGCTGAATATACGCAATCTTACTTTTCGATATAGAGGGTGGTAATAATATAAGTATCTCTATTTGGAACTGTCTGTAGCTCGAAGGAATAACCCGAAAGAAACCAAAATCGGTACACTTACTATTCGAGAAGGGGGAAGAAGAATGAAACAATAAAAAATAATTACAATTATCACCAACAGATGGCGCTACTGAGTGTGAAATGTAATGTGCAATACCAGAACGAAGCATTAAGGCGTCAAACCAGATGGCACACCTAATTTATTGGAAAATCCCACAGTAAATGTGGTTATGCTTTCGCATGGCGGTGCCAATCATGTTCAGGTTCAACATGGCAATTGTGCTGGAGGACACAATCCAGGCGGTGCACGACGTGCTCATCTGCGGAATGTAACACATCAGGAGTGATGTTTCGCACATGTTGTGATATGCAGTAAAGGCATTGAGGTGTGTGACACCTCCACGGTACACAATATTACACATCACATTTCACACTCAAAAGTGCCATCTGTCGGCACTTATTGCAATTCATTTTTTATTGTTCTATTCTTCTTCCCTCTTTTAGAATAGTAAGTTCACCGATTTTGGTGCCATTCAGGTTACTCCTTCAAGCTACAGACAGCTCCAAATAGAGATACTTATATTATAACCACCCGGTGTTTTATACAATAAAAAAACTACTTTTATTTATCTTATATTATATTATCAAACTGATATATAACATGTTCATCTGTTGAATTGTAAAAGTATAATATTTTGCGTTATCAATTTTTTCCTAATGTAACTAGTTTTGTACATCGTTTTGTCAAACCTCGAGAAGAAAATGCTGAAAATAATTCATTTTGTTTAAACGAAGAAAAAATTAAAATATGAATAAAGCGACCAAAACTTAGGACATTAACAGTAAGTAGTGAAACGAGGGTAAGGGTGAGACGATGAGCTTCAACATTATTTTGCTGAACTAAGCAAGTGATTAAAGAAGTTATTATTAAAATAAAGACATTTATTCCAACCCTTCTCTCAAATAGAAAGTACTTGAAATATTTTCATCTGTCAACAAAAGATGGAAAACATAAGTTTTCTGAAGGAAATTCATATTCGCCATCTTGCCCACATAGAGGCTAAGATGACTAAATAGATAACTATTTATTATAGATAGTAATATTTATCAAGGTACCTATATGATTTCTTACAACAGATTTTACACCATTCAAAACAAATTCATAATTTGTTCAAAACAGATTGTAAATCGAAGATTCAAATATAAAAGCCATACAGATGAGGGTTGTAACTC
Organism: Maratus michaelseni; assembly: GCA_963931845.1. Lineage (NCBI taxonomy): Eukaryota > Metazoa > Arthropoda > Arachnida > Araneae > Salticidae > Maratus > Maratus michaelseni. The sequence continues at coordinate 248,073,009 of OZ007589.1, forward strand.
AATAAAACAATCGGTCGTCCCCATTAAAATAATCGGTATTAGTCCCAGATTTGCACATAAAATGACTCCACGGTTCTTTTCCTCGCAGATGATGGATGCACTATTTCATTGCATAATATTCCATATCATTATTATGCCCTTTAACTTCCCCTATCAGCACCATAGTTGTTTGAAATAGGTTTATCAGTATATTTTTCTTATTAGCTACATATATTTCTTATTAGCTTTTCCGTTTTAAGTTGTATTCGACGAATACGTTAGTAAGAAATTGGAATAAATAATCACAGATCACTAAATCCTTGCACTGTGAGCTCCCACAGTTACAAAAACTCACTTAAAAATCAAATTTGGATTCACTATTAGTCACAGATTGCACTGCAGATAATTCTTTATAGTGAGTTACTTAAGAGCCTACATTAGTCACGCGAAAAAACGCTCAAGCGAATGTTAAGTCTATGGGAAGGTTCTTGAGTGATTTCTCGCTCGCATTTGAATATTTTTAAATGATTTTTTTTTTGCATAGGATAGCTGACGTCGATCTCTAACGTTGTTAGTTTTTACTTTTTCGATTTTGGTTCCAGTTTTTTTTATATAAGGATACTTTCACTTTAAGAACCGGTTCCAACCGGTTCCGAAATTGAAAATGTCCACTTATAAAAAACTGTATCCAAAATCAAAAAAGTCAAAACTAACGACGTTAGAGATCGACGTCAGCTATCCTATGCAAAAAACATCATTTAAAAATATTAAAATGCGAGCGAGAAATCTGCCAAGAACCTTCCCATAGACTTAACATTAGCTTGAGCATTTCTTCGTGTGACTAGCGTAGGCTCTTAACCTCCATCAAGAGGCACTGTTGTAGCAAGTCAAGTGTGCTACGTATGACTGGCCGGGGGAAAATGAGTTCGTCACTTTACCTATTACGCCGTCTCATACCTTTTTTATCTTCTTTTATGTTTTTATTTTTTTATTTTATGCTTTTAAATAACACAGAAAAAGTAATTCCATTAATATAATTTTGAAATAATATTAATTAGAAAATGTTTTAAAAAGCTTAATTTATGTTTTCTTTCGCATCTGGTGCGTTTGTATTTTGTTTATTTGCAATTTTATACAATAAAACATTTTAAGAGAATATGATCTCATTGTCATCGAATTGTCCGTGATTATATAAATACGGAGCACGTATAGTCGTCATATGGTCTGTCCGTCTGACTGCATATAACAGCGCAGAAACTACCCAACCAAATGGTTTCAAATTTAATATCATCGTTGCAGAATTTTGTCCAGTCATTTCAAATTTTATGAAAATCGAATCATAATTTAAAAAGATATTAATAAACGTATTTATTAAGTAATTTGATTTTTTTTTAAATCGGTACTTCTTTGTTGTAGCAACTTCCGAGAATTAAGCGTCAAGCGACCGAGATGTATCGCCAAGTTATCTGACAGATATCACGTCATAGTCATATATGAGGTATATGACATGTTATAAACTCTATGACCAAGTTATAGTTACATTCTACATTATATTAAATCATATCATACGTAATTAATTCAATGATATTCCATGATAGGTAATGATTCTAGGTTGCCATGGTGATTACCTCCTATTTAAGATAGAGTCATATTATTTCCGTATTACTGAATTTAAAAACCGAATTTGTATACTAAAATTGATCTACCGACAGTTTTTTGGATAGATGTTTCCGGAGAAATAGATATTAAAGGGAAAAAGAGTCTCAATATGGATCTCAAGTTCTGAAATTTTAGAAACTAGGCTTAAGTTTGTCATTGTAATTTTCAGTAAATGTCAACAAAAGATAAAATGTTGCCAATTTAATATGTACTTATTTTATTAAGAAAATTAATCAAATCATAATAACAGACGATGTAGTTCATTTTACTGAAACTAATTATAGTACGAATGCACCTCATTTTTCCCGTTTGACGAACAATTTTCAACTTGCTTTTTCAAAAAAAAATCTTGAAAACATATCTCGACATCAAAAACTTTGCATTTATGGTCATCAAGTTAACGGGCCGGTTCAGTAGGTTTGACATTTGTTGTTGTTGTTAATGATACTTTTAGTTTATTTTTTTAAACTCTTAAAACTAAATGTGCAATATCCTGGAATGCATTTTTTACTACTATTTTCAATAACTAACATATAATGATCTGCCTTATGAGCCAAAACGTTGTGAAAATTCTAGATAATTAAGGATATTTTTAGCAATTCTTATCGGTAAAATGTTATATTTTGCAATGCATTGGCGACTGAGAGAGAGTCATACATTTCATAAAATATCCGACCCACCCTGCGTTACCCTAACCCGTGATAATAACCTTAAATATGTCTAAAAGCAGTGTTGAATAATTTTATATTTAAAAAAATCTTTACATACATAATGTTGGGTCCCACTTGCCTTCAGAAAAGTACACCCACAAATTTGTATGGTGATCGAACTAGGGATCTCATGCCTTCTCATGGTCGTATGCGAGAGCGTTAGTATCGAGCAGAAGACCAGGCCTTTTACTCTAAGCTAGTAACTAGATTTATACTGTTCAAATAAGATGAGATCACAACAGAACGTTTTCTTCCCTAACAAACCTCATAGCAAATCATAGACAAGATTTCACTCTGTGTAATTTGGGAAAATTATAATTATATGTTGTGACAAAAATTACACCGGATAAAGAAAACTAATTACTGCCTCCTGTTTACCATGCATATATTTATAGTGGAAGTAACGGAAGTGAGAAGTAATTGTAAATTTATTAGTTATGATTATTTTAGAAGTTTTAGTGCATATTTTTGCTTATTAGGATTTTTTTTAGTGCACATATTTATATGTTTTAAACTTTTTAGTGCATATAATTCATCTTTTGGTGAATGTAATCTGGACTCAATTTAATACATATCTCCTTAAAATCAACATATCCCCAAAGTTTCATGTGTATTTTTTAGTTTCTGGTTATGAATGTTAGCTTGTAAGAACGATTTCTGTTAAATGAAGGGCTTATGAATTTCACGTGCGTGTAATGGTTCGAGCTCTCATTTTTTCTTCTTCCAATAAAAGTTTCAACAAATGGTGAGTAAATGAACATCATTATCAATTGTTTTGAATATTTTAAAATATGAATTGCTACATTTCTACAATTTTTGATAAGAAACTCTAATTTTAGGTAAGGTGGTTATCATGTCCACCAGTTGATCCCCGTTCTCAAATCGCTCCTACCAATCAGCTGTCAAGCAGCTATTTTTTATGTATCCACTAAATAAAATATAGTTTTATACTTTAAATATGTATAATAATTTAGTGTAAGTGGATTTTTGTGAACACTTCGTTTTTCTTAAAAGAAAATTCCCGAAAATCCTTAAGCATCAAGGCGTCAAAGTGGTGTAAGCCATTACGTAAACATCAGTGCATTGAAGAATTATGCAATAATTCTCATACGTGAACATTAAAAAAATAATAATAAATGACACAAATAATGAAAATATTATAACGTAAAATGAAAGGCGAAGGGCTCGTTTAGGTTTGGTTCAGTTAAATTTCATATACTTATTAAATAAATGTTTACATAAAACACATGTGTATTCATAGTCGAATTTATAATTGGATGGAAACAAAGACTATATTAGGCGAGAAAAGCCATCTTGTTTGTAAATCAAATTCCAATTAAATAGTACATTTTTATTTAACAGGAACTTAAACAGAGCGTTTTTTTTTTTTTTTTTTTTTTTTTTGTTATTTCTCTTTTATTTATTTATTTATTTTTTGGTAACTTTCAAGAAAATATATTGTTTCACAGCATATAATAAATATAAAATTAATGTGAGAAAATTAAAGTGAAAATAGCTTTGTAATACACAGTTATGCAAAGTAAAGTTTAATCAAATATGTATTTTTTCTTTTTTTTAAATCTTCCAAAGTAAAAATTTATTTTCAAGAATCATAAATATAAAATAATATGTGAGACCGCATTTTATAATAAAAAAATATTTTACTTATTTTATTTATTTATAAAAATACACTTTTGTGAAAACTGAGAAATACTTATTATTATCAGGGATTCACATAAAAAATTTAAACAATTTTATTTTAGATACGCTTTCTTGCGTAAAATGAAGAAAAGTTGTTTTGTAAGCACTCTTTAAACTATAGAGCATGTAAGTGTAGAAAAAGGATATTTATTCTCTGGAGAATTCCAAACAAGAATATTTTTTCGCCTATAAATATTTTCTTTAAAACAACTGAAACAGAAGAAGTATACAGTTTCAAACATTTACGCGAAGGTCTTAAAAATTAACTAAGTACATTAATTTTCGAAAGTATTAATTTTCATAAAAACTTTAAATGGCTACATCTTTATCACTTTTTTTAATATTAGAAAATACAAAAAGTGTTTTATATCTATGTAATTAACTTTCATTATATTTGCAACTTAATACCGCGAAGAAAAAATGTGTCTGAATCATAATTAGGGACGCATATATATATATATATATATGTTAAGTTTTTAAGAATTAAGATCATTATTTTAAAGATAGCTTTAAAATAATAAAATAATAATTTAATACCTATAGGCAGTGATTTTTAAAGCTATAAATTATAATCGTACAATGTTTCATCTCTATACTGTTGTGAAGGAATACAATAGTGCATTTCATAAAAAAAAACAATATTTTGGGTGCTCAGTTAAATATTCTGACTATTCGTCTAATTAATAAATAGTCCCCAAATGTTGATTAAAAAATGATAATGCAAATCTATAACATTAAAGACGGACGCTTGTGTGTGAGTGCGTCTGTTTTTGAATTACTGATCTCGCAGACGGCAGAAAAACGTTCCGTTTTTTCTACATTTTAAAATTGCTCTCACTCAGTACGCGAAAGAAAAAATAATAAATGACACTTGGTAATAGCTGGTACATTATTGCTACTGGTGTTATATTTCATTTTAAAAATACAAATATTACTACAGCAAGGAATTATTAATTTTGTGCGTCTTCAAAGAAATGAGCCACAAACTTACAGCGTTAAAACGCACAAATTGAACTACCATAACATTAAACTACATTCGATCGTTTCAAGGATATTCCAGAACCCCTTCATCTACTTATAATAAAATCCGAAGGCAAGAAAGTGTCTGCAACGCTTCCGGGCGCGAACAATCTGGTCTGCGAATTTACCATAGTTAAACGCCATGTTAGGCTTAATGAAAAACCTATAATACATCCGATTCTGCTGTTAAAATATTTGTAAAAGCATATTAAAGCTTTTAAATAGTATAATTGTGTTTAAAACATTCAAAAACTATTTCATATAAAACATGTAAATCAACATTTCTGTAAACATTTTTTTCTGTAAGCACTTTTTTTCAGAAATAGCGGTGATTTATATCGTAGGGAGGATTTGAGGTGACCTATTCAGTATATTGGCACCATCTAGCGGCGGATTTTGAAATTTTACTTCCATCGTAAATACAGTACTTTATTAGTACCCATTATCCGGAATCCTCGGGACCAAAGGATTTCCGCGTTTTGGAATTTCCCGGATTTCGGGTCGTCCCGAAGTTCACGATTATTTGACAAAATTCATGGTTTTTTTATGATCCTTTGACAAAATTTGCATTTTTTTCTTCTATTCTTTGTCAAAATTTGCGTTTTTTTTCTACGATCCTTTGACGAAATTTCATTTTTTCGTAGTCCTTTGAATAAATTTGCGTTTTCTTTTTGCGATCCTTTGAAGAAATTTGCATTTCTCTGCGATTCTTTGAGGAAGTTTGTGTTTTTTGCTATTCTTTGCGAAATTTGCCTTTTATTCATTATCATTTGACAAAATTCGAGTATTTTCTGAGATTCTTTGACGAAATCAGCGTTTTTTTTTTCGTGATCCTTTGACAATTTGTTTTTTTTATCCTTTGACGAAATTTCACTTTTTTCGCGATCCCTTAACGAAATTCGAAATCTTTTCGCAGTGTTTTGAAGAAATATGCGTTTTTTTGCTATCCATTGCAGAAATTCATGTTTTTTCGCGATTATTTGACGCAATTTGCGGGGAGTTTTTTTCGATCCTTTAACCCCTAGGACGAGCGACACGTATACTTGACGCATAAGGTGCTCAGAATCCTCGATAATTCCCACCAGTAACTTTTTATTGTAAACTTTGCCTTATTTAATGACAGCATTTCTGAGATTCAATTAGGCGAAAATTTCTGTTTTGCAAAACCGGTGGCAAAAGATTAAAAATTATGTAAAGGACGCTCGTCGCGAAGGGGTTAACCAAATTTGTGTTTTTTTGTAATCTCTTGATGAAATTTTAAATTTTTACGGAGTCTTTGGAAGAAATTTGCGTTTTCTTCGCAAGCCTTTGACGGAAATCGCGTTTTTTTCTGCGATTTATTAACAAAATTAGCGTTTTTTTTTTCAATCCTGTGACGAAATTTTCGTTTTTTTCTTTCGATCCTTTGACGAATTTCACGTTGTTTCCGCAATCCTTTGAAGAAATTGTCTATTTTTTCTGCAAACGATAGACATAATTTATTTTTTTAGGCGAAGATCGTTCAAAATTCGAGATATTTTTTATGTTCGAATTTTTGGACTGAGGACTAAAATTTTCGAAACTGGATGCCTTAAACTTTTAGGAAAACTTCAACAGAATCTCCCTTGATGAAATAAATATATAACTAATTTTTTTCAAACGAATCGTAATATAAATTAATTTTAAACTAAAATTCCAGACAAAAATGATTTGTTTTTAATTTCGGGAAGAGGGGGGGGGGGGCGTGTTCACCCGCCACTGAAGTAAAAATATTTTAGTGATTACACATTGAAACACAACGGACTGAAAATTAAAAATCGGTAAAATTTTCGATAAATTTCAGAAATTCTAAAACTTTAGTAAAAATTTACAAAATTTTCGATTTTTTTACTGGACTTCGGATCCTTCCGGATTTTGGATTTCCGTTCTTTCTTATGATACGTAATTGAAATATAAGGAATACATAACATACAGTTCAACGTAATTTGCATTTAATTTTGGTTATGCAATCAAACAATGAGTTATGTGGTGAGTCAAGCTGTTTAGAAACTCATTGATAACACTTTTTTACAAAAACTTTCGCACAAAGATAATTTGTTAATATTTAATTTGAATGTTTAGTCCATTCGTTCAACTATTTCAGACATTTAATACTGAGTAAATATGTATATATATATACATATGTATGTATGTATATATATATGAGACGTTCGTTCCATCATACACCCGGGACGACATCTCAGTTCCCAAACCCCATGAAATTTACCTGATAATAAGATCAATGTAGGTGCGGTCGAAGTTAATGAAATCCATTCATGACATCCGTAGAGGGTATTACCCCGATTTACTCAAAATATGAAGACAAATCTCGGAGTACGAGTCACAGAAAAAAGTAGTGTCAGTACAATCGTGTTAGAGCTTTCTAGAGGCAATGAACTCCAGAAGAATTTCTTTAAAGCATTAAGGAAGACGTAAAAGACGAGCAATGACTTTTATTTGACAGCAGATATGAAAATCAACTCCACCTAATTTCACTTCATTAAAAACTTGAAACACTTTAAAGCTATTGAAGAAATTGAAGAACAACTACTGATGAACCAATTTGGACCCTCCCGGCGACAGCTTCTAGTTGACAACAATTAATTTGTGTAAAATCTGTCTCCGAAGCCAGTGCAATCGTATAAATATTCCAAAATTTTGCTCAAAGTTACAGAAGCTCGAAAAAGCTGGCCCACTGACAGCAATGTTCGGAGGGAAGCAAGGGAGATAGAAAAGGCGGTGCCTGCTCGCTAATGGTTGAAAAAATGAGGCCAAGAGGGTGTGTACCTAACGTATTGTCAAAACTCTTTTTTAGAAGCGGTATTTTAAAAAGGTAAAAAAGCTTTGAGCGGGAAAGACGCGAGGGATCATGGGACGCCGAATGATAATATTAAATAGAAATAAAAAATGGTATTACAAAATGTTCCAAAGAATAAAAATTCAATGTCTCAAAATAAGAAGAAATTAAGCAGGTGCTTTTAGAAGCAGTGTTGAATTTAATAGAATAAGGTTTTTATAAATACGTGTAGCTTTTAACAGATTAAGACTTTTAGAATGATAATTAAAAGAATATTTTGATTAAGTTATGGAATAAAATATAAAATAGATTTAAGAGATAATTTAAAAAGAGCGAAAAAATTAGAATTGTAAGAATTTGGAATAATTTAACTAAGGAAAAATGGCGAAATTTTTTTATTATTACATATACAGGGTGATTTTTTTTAAAGTTGTGAAAGTAAAACACTATAACAAAAGAACCACTGATCAAAATTACCTAAAATTTCATCAGTATGCTCCCAAAGCAATGGGGATTTTTTTGGTATGGTTAAAAAAACTTAAAATGCCACCGACAGATGACGCTGTAAGGTAGCAGAAACAAAGAATATCGTCTGTGGGAGGAAAACAATGGACGGTACTTTGAGAAACCATCTTCCGTAGATACCCTGTCGTCATTGGACCATTTCTTAAATTCTTAAGTGTCCTAAATCTCCTAAGAGCAGTTGCTGCGCTGTCATTATTCTGATAATACAGTTTCACTAACAACGCACGGTCCGTCAATGCCGCAGTCATTGCGAGGATTTCCGTAGAATAATGAACACGAGATATGCGTATTTCACGTTTTTTATTGCCAATGTGCGTGTGCCGGGCGCAAGTTCGTCTCCCGACTTTACTGCATGTACAGCGCCATCTGTCGGTGCGATTTTAAGTTTTTTTTAACCGCACCAAAAAAATACCCATTGCTTTGGGAGCATACTGGTGAAATTTTAGGTCATTTGTATCATTGGTTCTTTTGTTATAGGGTTTTACTTTCACAACTTTAAAAAAAATCACCCTGTATATATGTCGTAGGCTAATTGGGAAATCCGCCTCTTTGCAAACAGCCTGGGCTCTTTGCAAAGAGCCAGTCTAATTGGAGAATAATTTCCCTTTTCCCAATCAGCCTGATGTTTTCCAGGCTTATTGCAAAGAACCTTAGACAGCGTTAGGCTAATTGGAATATGGTAATTTATTTTTCGATCAGGCTGAAATTTTTTAGACTCATTGCAAAGATTCTAGATAGCGTTAGGCTAATTGAAAAATGACCATGCCTATTTAGAAAATGACCAGTTCTTTGTCAAAATACGGTGTTGTACCCAACTCCAACCTGAAAATTCCATTCGAACCCGACAGAAAAATTCCATCGCACCGTAACCCGATCCTAAAAGGACAAAATAAATTCATTCGAGTCGCAACCTGACCCAAACCAGAAAACTCAAGTTATCCCGAAATCCGGCACAAACCCGACAAAAAATATCGAACCGTAACCGGATCCGAACCCGACAAAATATATTCCTTCATGACGCAACGCCATCCGAACCTAAAAAATCTATGATAACCAGTAACCCAACCCGAACAAGACATAAAAATTCCATCGAACCGTAACCAGATCCGAACCCGATAAAATAAATTCCTTCGTGTCGCAAACCGACCCGAACACGAAAATAATACTTAACCCGAAACCCAAGCCGGACCAGAAAAAAATTCCATCGAACCGTAGCCCGAACTAAACTCGAAAGATAAATTTCTTCGTCACGCAACCCGAACCGAAACTGAAAATTTAAGTTAACCCAAAACCGACCAGAACCTAAAAATTTAATTTAACCCAAACCTGAAAATTGAAGTTAACTCGAAACCCAAAGTCGACACGCAACCAGACCCGAAACTGAAAATTGAAGTTAACCCGAACCCGTCAAAAATTCCATCGAACCGTAACCCGATCCGAACGCGACAAAATAAATTCCTTCGTGTCACAACCCGATTCAAAACTTAAAATTTAAGTTAACCCAAAACCGATCCTAACCTGAAAATTTAATTTAACCCGAAACCTAACCCAATCATGAAAATTTAAGTTAATGCGAAACACAAAATCGACACGCAACCCAACCCGAAACTGAAAATTTAAGTTAAACCGAATCCCGAACCCGTCAAAAATTTCATCGAACCGTAACCCGATCCGAACCCGACAAAATAAATTTCTTTGTGTCACAACGCGATCCGAAACTGAAAATTTAAGTTAACCCAAAACCCGACCCGAACCTGAAAATTTAATTTAACCCGAAACCTAACCCAAACATGACAATTTAAGTTAATGCGAAACCTAAAGTCGACACGCAACCCAACCCGAAACTGAAAATTTTAGTTAAACCGAAACCCGAACCAATCAAAAATTCCATCGAACCGTAACCCGATCCGAACTCGACGAAACAAATTCTTTCTTGTTACAACCCGACGCCAACTTGGAAATGGAAGTTAACCCGAAACTCAACCCGAACCCGACAAAAAATTCCATCGAACCGCAGCACAATCCGAAAACATTGAAATAATTTCCATTGTCATGCAATCTGATCTGAACCTAAAAATTTAAGTTAACACGAAACTCGACCCGAACCCGAAAAAAAATCCATCCAGCCGTAACCGAATCCGAACCCGAAAAAAATATTACATCGTCTCGCAACCCGACCCGAAACTGAATATTGAAGTTAACCCGACACATGACATAAATGAATCCATCAAACGTAACCCGATCTGAACTCTAAAAATTGGATGTTAGCCCGATCCGAAACAGGAACATAACCGCCAACCGCGGGTCAGGTCGGTTTAGGGGAAAACGGTTTTCCGGACCCGATGAAAGACTCTAATCATGGGTTATTGCAGAACGTCCAACATATTAAATGAGTATGCATAATTTTAGTATAACAAATAGGAGTATGAACTTCAAATGCTTATAAAAAATGTATAAGAAAACTGTCTTTTTGACAGATCTCATTAACGCGGCTGAGAATTTAAGATTACTGAATACTTCATTTTTGTTTTAAGGGTATATTTTTCACAACCATCCCGTGTAGAAGTATTATTAAAATCTGCAGATGAGGCAGATTGTTACTGTTTTCTGAGAATTATATAGAAAATATAGTTTGTTATAAAAATAATATATATGATATTATATATGATATATATATGATATTCATATATAAAAATATATATGAAAATTTCTATATTAGTGAAATCTGCAGATGAGGTTGATTTTTAATGTTTTCCTAGCTTTAATGAGGGAAGATGGATTGCCAATGAAAACAATTATAAAAATATATATATGAAAATTTCTGTAATAATTATTTCTACAGATGAGGCAGATTTTTTATGTTTCCCAGTTTTAATAAGATAACATCGGTATCTAAAGAACATTATTATAATATATATGTAATAAAATTTTTGCAATAATGACACTTACAGATCAGGCAGACTTTTGTTGATTTTCAACGTTACGTAGAAGATGTGTTACTGAATGAAAATATTATAAAAATAAATAAGAAAAGTTCTTTGTCTATGAAAACTGCAGATGTGTGTGTGTGGCAGATTTTTAAAATTTTTCTATCATTATGTAAAGAAGATGTGTTGCTGAATGAATTTGATAAAAAAAGAAAACTGCTTTATTGATAGATTTCATTTATGCGCCTTGTTGATAATTAAAGTTAATAAGCACATACTTTTTTAGAGATAAAATTTCCCTTCTACCACAAAAATATGCAAAAAATAATATGCAGTCAAGACGAAAACTGATTTTCTAAGTATATATTGTATATATTTTATAATTATTTTTCATTCAGCAATGTACGGGTTAACTTCAATTTTCATGTTCGAGTCGGGTTGCGAGACGAAGGAATTTATTTTGTCGGGTTCGGATCAGATCACGGTCCGATGGATTAATTTTGTAGGGTTCGGGTCGGGTTTCGGGCGAACTTGAACTTTCAGATTTGGGTCTGGTTTCGGGTTAGCATAAATTTTCAGGTTTGGTCGGGTTTCTGGTTAAGTTCAATTTTCAGTTTCGGGTCGAGTTGCGAGACGAAGGAATTTATTTGTTTGGGTTCGGAATCGGTTTCGGCTCGATGAATTTTTTTTGTTGGGTTCGGGTCGGGTTTCGGTTTAACTTAAATTTTCAGGTTCAAGTCGGGTTGCATAACGACGGAAATTATTTTGTTGCTTTCGGTTTGTGTTGCGGTTCGATCGAATTTTTTTGTCAGGTTCGGGTTGGGTTTCGGGTTAACTTTGATTTCCAAGTTTGGGTCGGGTTGCGACACGAAGGAATTTATTTTGTCGCGTTCGGATCGGGTTACGGTTCTAAGAAATTTTTGACGGGTTCGGGGTTCGGGTTAACTTTAACTTTCAGTTTGGGTTAGGTTTCGGGTTAAATTAAATTTTCAGTTTCATGTCGTTTTTGGGTCAATTTAAATTTTCAGTGTCGGTTCGGGTTGCGTGACGACGAAATTTATTTTGTCTGGTTCGAATCGGGTTACGGTTTGATGGATTTTTTTATCGGGTTTCGGGTTAACTTCAATTTTCAGTTTCGAGTCGGGTTGCGTTTCGACTTTGTGTTTCGAGTTACCTTTTATTTTAAGGTTTTGGTTATGTTTCGGGTTAAATAAAATTTTCAGGTTCAAATTGGTTGTTGGGTTAACTTAATTTCAGTTTCGGATCATGTTGCGTGAATACGAAATTTAATTTGTCGGGTTCGGATCGGGTTACGGTTCGATAGATTTTTTTTATTGGGTTCGGGTCGGGTCTTTGGTTAAAATGAATTTTCTGGCTTGGATCGGATTGTGACACGAAAGAATTTATTTTGTCGGGTTCGGATCGGGTTACGGTTCGATGAAATTTGTGACGGGTTCTGGTTTCTGGTTAACTTTAATTTTCAGTTTCGGGTCGGGTTGCGTTTCGACTTTGTGTTTCGAGTTAACTTTAATTTTCAGTTTGGGTTAGGTTTCGGGTTAAATTAAATTTTCAGGTTCAAATCGGCTTTTGTGTTAACTAAAATTTTCAGTTTCGGTTCAGGTTGCGTGACGACGAAATTTATTTTGTCGGGTTCGGATCGGGTTACGGTTCGATGGATTTTGCTATCGGGCTCGGGTCGGGTTTCGGGTTAACTTGAATTCTTTGGCTTGGATCGGGTTGTGACACGAAGGAATTTATTTTTTCGGGTTCGGATCGGGTTACGGTTCGATGGATCTTTTTGTCGGCTTTCGAGTTAACTTAAATTTTTAGGTTCAGGTCAGGTTGCACGACAATGGAAATTATTTTAATGTTTTCGGTTTGTGTTGCGGTTCGAGGGAAATTTTTTATCGGGTTTGGGTCGAGTTTCGGGTTAACTTAATTTTCCTAGTTTGGGTCGGGTTGCGACACGAATGAATTTGTTTCGTTGGATTCGGATCAGGTTGCTGTTCGAGGAAAATTTTAACGGGTTCGGGTTTAGGTTTAACTTAAATTTTCAAGTTCGGGTTGGGTTGCGTGTCGACTTTGGGTTTCGCATTAACTTAAATTTTCATGTTTGGGTTAGGTTTCGGGTTAAATTAAATTTACAGGTTCGGGTCGATTTTTGGGTTAACTTAAATTTTCAATTTCGTATCAGGTTGTGAAATGAAGGGATTTATTTTGTCGCGTTCGGATCGGGTTACGGTTCGATGAAATTTTTGACGGGTTCGGGATTCGGTTTAACTTAAATTTTCAGTTTCGGGTCGACTTGCGTGTCGACTTTGGGTTTCGACTTAACTTCAATTTTCAGGTCAGGGTTAAATTAAATTTTCTTGTTCGGGTCGGTTTTGGGTTAACTTCAATTTTCAATTTTGGTTCGGGATGCGTGACGACGAAGTTTATTTTTCGGTTCGGATAGGGGTTATGGTTCGATGGAATTTGTTTCCTGGTTCGGGTTGAGTTTCGGGTAAACTATTATTTTTGGGTTCTTGTCGGTTTGCGACACGAATGAATTTATTTTATCGGGTTCGGATCTGGCTACGGCTCGATGGAATTTTTATGTCTTGTTCGGGTTGGGTTACTGGTCAACATCGAACTTTTAGGTTCGGGTCGCGTTGCGACATGAAGGAATTTATTTTGTCGGGTTCGGATCGGGTTACGGTTCGATGGGGTTTTTTTTTGTTTTGTCGAGTTCGTGTCGGATTTTGTGTTAACTTGAGTTTTCTGGTTTGGGTCGGTTTGCAACTCGAAAGAATTTATTTTGTCATTTTAGGTTCGAGTTACGATCCGATGGAATATTTGGTTCGGGTCGAATTCGATCGGAATTTTAAGGTTCGAGTTGGGTACAACACCATATTTTGACAAAGTACTGGTCATTTTCTCAATAGGCATGGTCATTTTTCAATTAGCCTAACGCTATCTAGTCTCTTTGCAATGGGTCTAAAAAATGTCAGGCTGATTGAAAAATAAATGACCATATTCCAATTAGCCTAACGCTGTCTAGGCTCTTTGCAATAAGCATGAAAACAATAAGGCTGATTGGGAAAAGGGATATGATTCTCCAATTAGACCGGCTCTTTGCAAAGAGCCTAGCCCGTTTGCAAAGAGGCGGATTTCCCCATTAGCCTACGACATATATACTCATTATTTGTATTTGTAGAACTCATTTGTCATTTTTAAAATGTATTTTTCTACAATACAAACCTTTCAATAATAAAATCTTCATGTTGTTTGTTTGCATGAAGTCTTATGAAAATGAAACGCAAATCAACAATTCGTCATTTTTGACGGGGTTATATACTAGTCAGTGTAGAAAATGTAAGCATAACAAATTTAAAATAAAAATAAAAAATAAAATAACAGAATAAACAGGTTTCAAAGAACCCCTGCGTCTATAGCTCCCAGTATTGGCTGCAGGACCGACCGAAAATGGTAAAGATAAGCATTTATATACCAGATAAAGTAGAAGTGACGTACCTGACATGAAACACCGTAAAATAGGTATCACTGCGCAGAATTTCTACACACAATGGAGAGAAAAGTGGTGCTACTCATCTCATTGATCAATGAATTTGTTTATTTATGGATATTAATAAGCTTCGTACAAATCCAGATCAAAATGCGAATTGCATTTTTGAATAATTTTAGCTCTGAAAAAGTTAAACTGATGGTTGAAATTCCAACAATGCTTTTCTGTTGTTGATTTATTTAATTCCTGTTTCCCAACATGATTTTCATGTTCCTTGAACGTAAATTTAAGTGCCCGTTTCGTCTGTCCAATATAGGAGAGAGTCCATACTCACAAGAATTCTATAAATCTGCAACTGTCAATAGAATCCTTGAGATTGAAGAAAACAACTTTATTAACGGGAGAAAAAACAACATTGAAACTAAACGTATTCAGAATAAGGTAACACAATAACATTTTTAAATTCCTTATTAGCAGAAACAGGACCAGTGACTTAGGAGGATGTCAATAAAATAAGATCAATGATATGTAAGGGAAAACATCGATCGATGACAGCTGCTTTTATATAATTAATTCCACTATTAAATAAATCTTATTCGAATAAATGTTACGGATTCTAGTTCAATTTTTACGGGTGCTAAAATTCTTCAAAAACGCAATTCGTATTTTGATCTGGATTTTTACCAGGCTTGTTATATCCATAAATGTACAAATCCCGTGGTCAATGACGTAGCTCCTATTTATTTCTCCCCATTTATTTCTCCTTGTGTGGAGGGATCCTGCGCAGTGATACCTGTTTTTCGGTGTTTATCTGTCAGGGATACGTGACTTCTATTTTATCTCGTATATAAATTCTTGTTTTAACCATTTTGCTCAGTTCATCAGCCAGTATTCGGGGGCAATAGTTAAGGGTTCTTTGAATTCATTTATTTAATTATTTTTTGTTTAATTTTTATTATTTATTTGCTATGTTTATTTTTTCTGCACTGATGAAGGGATTCTAAGGTATCATTAAACTCCCTTATGTATTGTAATGTTATGGTAGTTGAATTGTGTGTTTTAACCCTCTCACTGACACGCCCGTGTTAATATGTTCACTACGTTTCAGTGCAATACAAGCATTATTTAATTAATATAATTCTATGGGTATAATGTAATTTTATTATATTGATTTATGATTAATACTGCCAAGGATCACATTCATACCCGTCATTAAGTTTTTTATATAATGTTGGAAGATTCATCTTTTTTTTAGCATTAAAAGAAAATACAGAGAAAACAACATTACAATTGTACGCTTTTGCTGGACAGTCAGAGGGTTTTAACGTTGCAAGTTTGGGGCTCATAAATATTACTAATTCAGTCAGAAACAGTAGAATAATATCGGCTAGTAAAATTTAAATTTTAAGGAAAGAACTTTTAAGATTTTAAATTTTAATATAATAATTAAATTTTATTTAGATCGTAAATGTAAAAGAAAAAAAGTTTGCACATAAACAAATAAATTTTGTGCTGTAAAAGTTTTATAAGTTGTCTAGGTAAATTTGTATTAATATCATATCTATACTGAAATAATCTATGTTAAAAACGTGGTACGAGTATCTTCTACTTTTCCAGATAGTTTTCTTTTCTTTTGTAATCTGTGTAAAATATGTTTAATTTATTGCTTTTAATATGTGAAAATTTGCAATTTATTACATATGAATATTATTACAAATGTTTATCGCATTATAAGTATTTATACAATTATGGTATAACAAACGCATATTTTATTATTATTATTATTATTTAGCCATTTATCATTCTAGCAAATTTATCAAAACTTTTTATTCTATTTTCAATCAATATAAATAGAGTTTCTATTAATATATTTATTTTTCGTTTTGTTTATGTTCGCTCTTACAGCTAAGTTGCAAATAATTTTAAATTTTGTTGATAAGAAAATGCAATAACCTTAAATAATTTCCAAAGTTTTCTTTTCTAAGAAATATTTACAATTTTTTTTTCTAAAAATTTAATTTTTTTTCTAAAATATAGGAATTGTAAATGCAATTATCATTTACTGCTATAATTTTAATAAATTGATATTTTAACTGAAATATCTCATATTTCAGATAAAAAATTTTATGTAATCTTTTTTTTTTTAGTATAACAAAAACACGCTGTGTGTCCGCGGGCTTGTCCATTTTTCCGTCTTCTATTTTGTAAAAAAATAAAAATAATAAAATAAAATGTCCATTTCTTAAAAAATATAAGTTGTTTTAAATATCAAAGTTATAGAAGTATGTCTGTTACATGCCAAATAAATATATTAAGTAAATACGTTCCATTTTAAAATGATAATCTTGTCGTTTTTAATTATTTGTAGTAGAGCACGAAAATTTTGAATTTAATACATTTTTCAGTCTCCATAAAAATTGATTAAAAGCAGGCGATACTTCCCTTTTTAACATAATTGGTCGCTGAAGTGTGTGTCAAAGTCTAAGACTATACATAGACAAATAAATGCTGTTTTGAAAATTCGAAACTCGAGCAGACTTAGTCCGGATTATCCGGAGATCCGAGTTAGCGAGGTTTCACTGTATAGTACATTATTATTTTTATTCAATATAATGAACAAATTTAACGTAGGAACGAAAAACTCTTCAGTTTATAATAAAGGCTTTTGTACATCCTTCACACAAGAAAGTGCGCTTATTTTACTATTGTTCTTTTTATGTTTTTAAATCTGTAATGCATGAATTTTCATTTCGCATTATGGGCTTTAGTGGTGTTTCTCCATGTTAAATTTATTGGGAGTAGTTACAGAGATATTATTGTAGGCTGCGGCTATGAAGAAATGCAATTATCGAAATCAACAGATCTTATTTTTCATTTTTCAGATGAAATTTTTTATGTAATTTTTTTTAGTATAACAAAAACACGCTGTGTGTCCGCGGGCTTGTCCATTTTTCCGTCCTCTATTTAAAAAAAAAATAATAAAATAAAATGTCCATTTCTTAAAAAAATATAAGTTGTTTTAAATATCAAAGTTACAGAAGTATGTCTATTATATGCCAAATAAGTATATGAATATATTTTCCTTCCATAGAATCTACCGAAATTGTATCCACATTATACAGTAATACGACAGATAAATATATACACAGTCCATTTCTACATATAAACTTTTGTGATGTAAATGTAATTTTTTATAATTCTGTATTGGTTATCTTGTTATTCAGCACATTTACATCAAAAGAGCAGGCCATACTTTGATAAATTCTCTCGGATAAACTCAAAGAGTTTAACAAAGTTATTTCAAAGTTTAACAATTTCAAATACATGCATATTTTGTTCCTTATGTTAAAAAACTACCATGGCCTTTCTTTCCTTTCCCACCCTCTTTCGCTACAAAACTAAAATAAAAGTGTATAAAATTTAATAATATGTATTCGTAAAATTATATTTTATAATAGTTAATCTTAAAAATATTGATAATTTATAATATTTTTTGTGCATACATAAAACAAAATCTCCGTCTTTTAAAGTACAAGATACTTTTATGTTTTTTTTGCGCCGAAGGACAAAGCTTTTAACTATCTCTATAATGTACGACATAAAGAAAAAAATAATACAAATAGGACTACACTCACATAATGTGAATAAATGGAAAATATAGCATGTATTTTTTTCTTGTTACATAATGAGTTAGATTTAATATAGGAACGAAATAATAAGTTCTTAATAATATATATTTTAAATCTTTCATCCAAGAAGGTGCTTTTATTTTATGCTTCTTCTTAATATTGGGTTGAGGAAAAAGTAATTTCGTTTTTTTTTCCTGTTTTTCAAAGCGAATTTATTCATATAAATTTCAAACACTAATCAAGGATATATGTGCCGTTTTGATCGATGACCTTTTGCCACTTTTCCGGTAAAACCATAATTTCGTCACTGTAGAACTTCTGAGATTTCTGGGCGAAAAACTGAACCAAGTAGTTTTCACAAGCCTCTTTTGAATCGAACTTTACACCATTAAGAAAGTTCTGCAGAGATCGAAACAAATGGTAGTCAGACAGACCAAGGTCCGGGCTATAGGGTGGATGCATCAAAACTTCCCAGCCAACTTCTCTCAAGTTTTGCCGTGTCAATAAAAATGTGTGTGGTCTGGAGTTGTGGTGGTGGAAGACAACGCCTTTCTTATTGATCAATTCTGGCTGTTTTTTTAATTGCCTGCTTCAATCGCATTAGTTGTTGACAATAGAAAGTCGAATTAATGGTTTGTCCAGGTTCGAACGTCTCATGATGGACAATGTCTTTCCAATCCCACCAAACACCCAGCATCACCTTCCTTGGCGTCAATCCGGGTTTTGCCACCGTTTGTGAAGCTTCTCCGGACTTCGACCACGATCTTTTTCACACATTATTGTCGTATGTGATCCACTTTTCATCGCCCGTAATCATTCGTTTAAAAAATGGCTCGATTTCGTTTCGTTTCTGCAACGATTCACAAATGGAAACTAGGTCCATTAATTTTTTCGCTGTTAATTCATGCGGAACCCAAGTATCGAGCTTCTTTTGGTATCAAATCTTATCTAAATGGTATAAAATTGTTTTTTGATCGATATTTAGTTCTATAGCGATGTCTCGAGATAAAAAATGTCGGTCTATCTCGATATTGTTAAGAATTTCATCGACCTTTTTCAATGATTGGCGGGCCAGGGCGAGGTTCATTTTTAACATCGAAATTTCCGGAACTAAAACGAGCAAACGAATTCTGACACTATCATTGACTTAAGCACTCATCACTATAAACACCACACAATTTTCGATGAGCCTGCGCTGCATGTTTTCCTTTTCGGAAATAGAAAAGCAAAATATGACGAAAATGACCTTCTGGAATCTTCATTTTCAAAGCACAATAACTCTTGACTGAGTAAACAGATAACGCTACCTTTATACCTAAAATGTTCTATGGACTATTACCTTTCAAACGGTCTATAGTATGGCTTGATTGAATAAGTATTACTAGAGATATACGACTTTAAAGCCATCCATTTGGAAAAAACGAAATTACTTTTTCTTCAACCCTATATTTATGTTACTAAACCCTTAACGCATACATTTTTATTTAGAACCTACCATTATCTGTTTCAGTAAAGTTTCCTTAAGCATATTTATTTAGGGCCGTTGCAATTTTTTTTTTTTTTTTGTATTTTAAAGAAGGTCATTGTTTATTGCGAATTATTTTGAAATGAGAAAAATCATGTCATGGCTTCTAGAAATGATAAGCTCATACTTAAATGTCTACGTTGTTCTATTAAAAAATGAACAATCTATATTCTTCTTACTATACAAATGCTAAATAAATATTTCTGCATTAATTTTTATATGATATTTTCAAATAAAACAATTTGAATAAAATGGTGTTTATAAGTAGAATATACCGCAATTGTATACACATTAAACGGTAATACGATAGATAAGTATATACATAGTCTATTTCTACACAGAATTTTTTTATGTAAATGTATTTTTTCTTTAATTATATATTGATTATATTGTTATTCATCAAATTTACTTACAAAGAGAAGGACAAATTCTCACAACTTTTATCGGATAATCTCAAAGAGTTTAACTAAGTTATTTCACATTTAACCAATGTCTAAATACATTCATATTTTTCCCTTAGGTTAAATAACATAAAACGGCATTTCTTTCCTTTCCTGCACTTTTTCCCTACAAAGCTAAAATAAAAGTCTATAAAATTTTAATAAAGGTATTCGCATTTTATAAGCGTTAATCTTCAAAATATTAATAATTTATAATCTTTTTTTTTTTTTTTTTTTTTTTTTTTTGTTTTTGTTTTTTATGCGCATACATAAAACAAAATCTCCGTCTTTTAAGGAACAAGATACTTTTAAGATTTTTTTACACCGAAGCCAAAGCTTTAAGCTGTCTATATATTCAAGGTACATTTCAGTATGACATTTCAGTACGACATACAGAAAAAAATACAGATAAGAATACACTCTCATAACGAGAATAAAAAGGAAATGAGGACATAACATGTTTTTTTATAACTTTTCAAATAATGAACTAGATTTAATATATGATGGGAATTTCTAGGCAAGTTATATAAATTAACCAGGCTACTACCTAATATTTAACTATCCTGACATGTCCATTCGGGTACTAGGGTATCAACCCTTTTATTACCAAATTTTTGTCCACTACGGGCATTCATTAAATAATTTAAATAAAATGTTCGTACGTTTTACAAGCTGAGAGGAATAATTAAAGTAACAAAATTTTAAATATATAAAATTAAAAATGTAAAAAAATTACTCTAATTATAAGAAGTATATAAAAAAAAACATCAACTTTGAGATTATTTTTCGAAGACTTTCAACTTTCTGGAAAAGACTGAAACTAGATTTTGATAATTATTAATATCTAGGGATTAAACTAAAATTCAGGCTAATGCCTGCAAAGATGAAGAAATATTAATTAAAATTTATTATTATTCATTTATTAAAATTTATTATTATTTATTTATTATTTAATATTTAGAAATATTATTTAATATTCGATGCAAAACTCATTAACATAAAATACACAACTTAAAAAACATAGAGAGCGAATTAAAAAAATAAAGAAAAGTTTATTTACATATATACAAAAACACTTAATAATTAAGAAAATTAATAATAATATAATATAGGATTAATTACATCCTTGGTAAGTTTTCCAGTTCAATGTTTTTTTATTAGATTTCAAATTTTTTATTTTTATTTTTATTAGATTTTATTATTTATTTTTATTATTTTTATTTTTATTAGATTTTTTATTTTTATTAGATTTCAAAAGAAGCTAGCATAAATGATTACCCTCATTTAATTTTACTTACATATAATACAATGCACTTCTGATGACATAATACTCTAATTTCTGTCATAACTTCAATTCTGCAACACAAATATACAAGGATTTACCTTGGTGATTAGGCAAACATAGGCATCCATCGTTGTAGATTCCGACCATCGATTTGAGGGCGTCAATAATAGTATTTAAGAGTCTTTACTGCCCAATTTGGCGTATCCTTGTTTTATAGTAAGCACTAAGGCTTCTAAGAGACCGAGTATAGGATTATTGTTCTATACCTCACTGTTTGCTATTTTTAAATTGTGAACTAACAGTTTTTACTATCTTCATTCTAACAAGACGAAAATCGAAGAGACAAAAAGTTTTTTTTTTTTTTTTTTTTTTTTTTTTTTTTTGTGCATAGCATTTTAATTCCAAAATCACAATAGGATTTTCTCAGATTTTTCTCAGAGCGAGTCAACAAATCTGGTATGATTAAGATAGGTGGGTATTTTTAATTCCTCCCACTTGGGGCTGTTTGATTTGCTAATTTCATAATTTGGTACTGCACTGGCATAAAAAATGCTGACCGCACTGCAACCTGATTGGAACTGGCCCAGACAGCCCTTGTCTATTCCGCTTGGTTTCTTGGATATTGAAGATGGACGAACACCTGTTTGCTGATGCAATGTGCTTAAGCGACTTTAATGAAGGGACGTAAATTTGCATCTATCGATGCACTTTTTCATTTGTGTCGTAGGAGACATCGTGGTTAGGTTTTTAAATTACACTCATTAAAATGTCCAGTTGGGTTGTCTTTGTTATCTTTCTTTTTCAGGCTTTATGGAAAATATTCACATATATGTGTATTATAAGGAAGAATAATTTTTTTTTTTTTTTTTTTTTTTTTTTTTTTTTTTTTTTGTCAAGACAAAAAGCAAATGTGGTGATTCTCTCCAACAATATAGGAACGAAATATTAACTTCTTAATAATATATGTTTTTAATCTTTCATCCAAGACGGTGCTTTTATTTTACCATTCTTAATATTTATATAACTAAACTTTTAACGCATACATTTTTAAGAACCACCATTATTTGTTTCAGTAATTTTAACCAAGCATATTTATTGAGAGCCGTTGCATATTTTTAATGTTATTGTTTATTGCGTCAAAGAAAAAATGAAACACCTGAAATGAAGAAAATTATGTCACGACTTCTACAAAAGAGAAGCTCTAAGCTTATGTCTACTTTGTTGTAATGAAAAAACAATCTATATTCTGAATACTATAATACTAAATACATATTTCTTCATTAATTTTTACATGTTATTTGAAATGAACAAAAATAGTATTATATAGTTAGAATGCAACTAAATTGTATAAGTATTATACAGCAATGCGATAAAAAATTATATTCATGAAAACAAATCCACATATTAATAAATCATTCTAATGCAAATTTAATCTATTTTTTTTATGCCGACAAATCAGTTAAATTCATCATTTTTAGTTTTTTAAGAGTAGGATATATTTTTAAAATCGTCATGTGATAAACCAAGATTGTGTATGACAGATTGTGCATTTGCAATTTGTAATTGCATTAATATTCTGTTCCTTGTGTTAAATAAATCAACACATCATTTTAGTCCTGATTCGTTTCCATAAAACTATCTGACAAAATATTCAACTTTTATTAAGGGTATTTGTAAAATTAAATCTAATAGTACTTAATCTGAAAACAATTAATAATTCATAAAATAATTTTTCGCATACGTAAACTAAATTATCACTCTTATAAGATCCATGTTTCTCTTATTCCTGAGAGTAAAGCTTTGACCTAGTCTAAAAAGTATGGCGCAAGGAAAGAAATGCTATATGGTCTACACAGCATGTCCACTCTCAACGGTGTCCAATTGTTAACTCCTAAACCATTAGTCATAAACATATATTTCTATGTACAAAGAAGGTTTAAATGAGTTTAAAATTATTTTAAAAGTCTTTTTGATCCAAAAAAAACATTTCTTAAAAAGTTTCGAAATTTTATATTTTATACGGTTCCCGGTTCTACAAGTGGTATTTGGTATAAATTTCCTATTACACTAACAAGACAAAAAAAAATCCCATTCATCTAACACTAAAACTGACCGAGTTATGAAACTTTGAATCGCATGACTTATACCAATTTTCAGCATTTGAACACAGATGAGTTGGGCCATGTATCGAGGGATCGTACACAAAGTGCTTACTTTCGTGTGTATCTGCACTCTTAACTGAAAGAAGTTACGTCGTATACTTATTAAAAGTAGTGTTAAAATTTATTAATTAAGTTTCAGATTACTTAAAATAATTGTATTTTAACATGTGTTTTACTTTGTAAGGAAATGAGGCTGTTTCTTTTTATGATTTCTTTTAACAAAAATTATATTTTTTATAAGCTTTTATTTAACTTGAAACGTTCGTATGCGTGTCTTTCTAGTTGAAAATCTGTAATCAAATTTTAATTCTTCAAAATATCGGATCGAGGTTAAATTTTGCATACTTATGTAAATCCGATGACAAAGCAATATTATTATGACTTTAGCTGTGTAACATTTATACTTATTTTACAGGACCACACAAATATTTCGGATAAATAATCACCTAGAAACATAAATTTTAAAGCAAAATCAGTAAAATTTATGCAAGGTATTGAGATACACAATTGCATTTTTTCCAAAGGAAAATGTGTTGCATTTATATTTTTTTTTACTGGGCCAAACAAAAGAAGTCGGATATATTACGACGTATGACCACAGATTATGTAAAATACATTTTAATAATTTTATGCTTTTTTTCAAATTTCGCATTTTAGTTGCTTAAAGCAAACATAAAAACTTGTTTTTTAAAAATACATATAGAGATCAAAATTAGAGATCAAAATCAAAATGCAATTTCTACTTACTAAACAAAAGATAAATATTAAATGGAGTGAACAATTTCGCTAATGGACAAGGAAAATGACGTAAAAATCTTTATTTGCATTAAAAATATTGCTGTGCCAAAACATTTGCAAATCAATTACTGCACATGCAAATAATTTCTAAGAGTTAAAATACCTATAGTATGCTAATAATATCGTGACTGCTTTTGTTTAAAAAATATAATCCATTTACTATGCAAAATTTTCAATGAGATACAAATATTTTGCACTCTCAATTTATGCAAAACAGTTTGTACTTTCGCTGTGTTCCAACACATGCGCTTTAATAAATTCGCAGACATTTGCTAAATTTTGAGGTTACAAAAGATTATGTTTACCATCAATCAGTACTATGAAATTTTATTACTTTACGGACAGAGTAATCGAAATAAGCGAGAGGCTGCGAGTTTGTATGCTGTGAAATTTTCCAGATAAAAAACTAGTCGTTGGGGGCCACCGTAATACTTACCCATCATGGATATGCATAAAGTAAAATATTAAAATAAAAATGTGTAAACTACTTATAAAATGCATTGCAATTCAAATAAAATCGTGGCTTGATGACGTCACAAACTTTAAAGGCTCGATTACTGAATCGCTTGAAAGAGGTTTTTCCTTATAACTCCAAAAATAATAATCCTATTAACTAGCGGTTTATTGCATCTGATTAAGCGTCAAATTTCCAATTAAAATATATCTTTGAAGTGAAATTTGGATGAAATACAGGGTCATGAAAAATCGAAGAGTGTGGAAAAATAGGATTCCAGATATCTCGGCAACTAAATATCCGATAGACTTCATGCTTTATTCAAAATTTATGTTTTTTTATTGTCTTTTATATTCAGTTCTTAAAATAAACAATTTCGAAAATTTTTATATACCTTTCATCAGAACGAATATTTCGAGAGTCCGAAAAAAATTGTTCCGGTTAATCGAGGTTATTGAAATGAAATAGGCTTCTTCCCATTATTACATACTAAGTACATACCAAATTACAAGTCTCTATCTGAATATTTTCGGGAGATAGAGCGTTTACAGACACACACACACACAGACACACAGACACACAGACGGACGGCAAAATTTTTTTTCTAAAAATATGTTTTTCGGAATCTCCAGTGTCTGAAACGTGTAAATCCGTCAAAAAAATTTTTTCGATTTTCAAAACGATTACAAGACTTACCTATACTACGTATGATGGGAAAGTAACAACCACATCCAAACACAAAGCTAAATTGTTAAGCGATTAAGTGAAATAGGTAGCTTTGAGAAACATCTTCAATTAAGTCGGTTCACTAGTTCAACAGTACTTCTGGAGGATGTTCTAGGGTCACTTCCTCATCCTGAATGTAGTGTACGAGATATTAGCAGAGAGTGTGGATACTCAAAAAGTCAAGTATGAAAAAATTTTAAACAAGTATGGTCCATATCCATATCGACCTATACTAGGACAAAAATTAGTATTAGGGGACAAAAAGCGTCGTTTTATTTTTGTAATTTTATTTTAAACAAACAAGATGAAAAAAATCCAACCTTTCTGAATGAAATTATGTGAACTGATGAGTATCAATTTACAAGACAATGGATCGTAAATACTCAAAACATTCCTGTTCGTCCCTGGAAAATCCACATATTAATTGTTCAAACAAACGTCACATAAGTTGGTCCATAAATGTTTGGTGTGCTATCTAGAAGACATCCTTATTTCGGCCATTCATCTTTGATGACACTTTAATTTCATACAAAAATGCGGATATTTTATGTGGACCAATGTCCGATTTTTAAGAAGATTATGTTTCATTACAAGATTTGTCACATATGTCGTTTCAGCATGATGGCGTGCCAGCACATAGATCACTTAGCTATCTTAACTAGTGATTTTAAAAATAATATTATTGGATATGGAAATCCTATTGAGTGGCCCCACCAAATCGCTAGATTTGAATTCATCTTTCTTTCTTTGGGGTTTTGTGAAAAATAACGTATAGAAAGAGTAAATGTGGGGAATCGTATTTCTATGGCATACAGTTCTGTAACACCTACAATGTTGCTTAAAGTACAAGAAGGATTTATTTCAGAAGTACATTATTGTATTGCAGCCAAATGAAGTCACTTCGAGCAAGGTTTAACATAACTTTAATTATTATTAATTAAGTTTTAAATTAGATAGTCTAATAGGATTTTAAAATATGTATCATTTTATAAGTAGTAATTGAGACTGTTGCTTTTCATTCATTTAACAAAAATTCCGTTATTTTTCATTTATATTTTTAGTAATGTTTGTATATTTTGCTTTAATATGTCACAATGATAATAGATTTCAAATTTATAATGTTATGTTAATTTTACTCTCAAGTATTATTTTTTTATATTTGATGATTATTTATATTTCTAATAAAAATGTGCCCTTTTTGGCAGCAAAAAGTATGCTTCCACTTTAAACAGCTATTATTCGGTCAGATTTAATCGTAGAAGAATGGGACTTTTTTTTGACTTACTTCTTAGTGTAATAGGATAATTTTACTAAATATACACTGTAAAAAAAAAGGGTCTATCTACTAATAAAAATTTAGTTTTTCTCATTGATCTTTGCAATTACTAAATTTTTTCTTGTATTCTTACTTAGTTAGAAGAAAATCTGTAAGAATTACTAGAAAACAGCAAGCAACATTACTAGAAAGCAGTTAACAACAATTCCTGTTTAGAATATCGGTTACTAAAAAAATCTGTGGAATACAAATATACGAAAAAAAATTTGGAACCTCAGGATTTTTTTTACAGTGTAGCTTATAGGACAGGGCAACAGTATACGAAATTAAATTTCGTAATTTTTTAAGATATGTTTTTACTGATCGAAACAAATTTTTAAATAATTTTTTTTTACCTCATTTTAAACATTTTTGTAATTGAAACTATATGTCTATGACAAATTGTTTAGGAATTAGCCATTGAACACCGTTGAGAGTGGACACACTGTATAAACTCTTAGAATAAAAACAAAATTTTTAAAGGTATGTTTTTATTAAATTGTTACTTCAATACAATGCTTTTTTTTCATGAATTAGTAATGAACTAGATTTACTGTAGTAAATGATACTTTCTTATTAGATGTAATGTAGGATACAAATATTTATAAGGTTTTTAAGAATAACCTTTGTAAATATTTCGTCCAAGACGGTACTTAAATATGTTTATTGTTCTTAATGTTTATGCCCTTAGCACGTAAATTTTCATTTATCCTCTAGCATTTTGTATTTTTGTAACATTTCTCCACGTATATTTATTGTGAGTATTTGTATATTTTTTGTGTCTTATAAAGGCTATTATAGACTGCGACAAGAAATAAAATGAAACTACTGTTATAAACAAAATATTTCATGCTTAACTTATTGATGGAATAAATTTGAATAGTAAAAATATAATACGGTGTTTTGATATCGTAAACACAGAGTTGCTGAAAAAATGGGACTACTGCATATTATTTTTAGCGTCATTTGTTGTATAAAGGAGAGGAAACATACAATCAGTTAGGAACAACGTCTATTTTTATTTGATATTTCTAAGTTTTTGATTAGGAAGCCATCTACGTATTAAAATGAACAGAAACTAATTTCTCATTAGTAACTACGAATTTTGACGTAACACAAAAATCCTTACCTTCAATTAGTCTACATGCACATTTTTACAGCGCGCGGCGTTGCTCCGATTAGATTTAGACTTAATTATTTTATAAAGATATAATCGTATGAAGATATAAATATATCATATAAATATGTAATTTTATCAAGGACATTTACATGATATTTATGATGCGAAAATATAAAAATTATTATTATTTTTTTAAAGTCAAATATTATTATTCTTTATAAAACTGAAACCGTTAATTGAATCACACACCTTTCAAATCCTGTTTGTAATGAAATTGACCTTAACAAAAATCTCTCTGAAAAGATAATTCCAATGATTTCAATCAGGAGGCCGTAAAAATTATAACATACAGAATTTTCTAATACACAGGAAAATGTCTATAACGAAAATTTGATTTAATATGACCTTATTCATAATGATACTTTTCTCTGTATGTAACTGAGAATTCTGCTAAATCCCTAAAACCTGATACCTCTACCTTTCACTCATATTGGAGGCAAACGAGGTAGAATTACTTTGGAGATAATGTTTTATATGCAGATTATTCAAGAATATTTATTGACTCTCAAATCATTATGGTAAATGAAACTTAATAAAGAGCCACTTCATCGGAAGAAAGTGTCTAATCCTCCCCTCATAAAAATAATCCTGCATAAGCCATAGATTATGAAACACTTTCAACATTTTCGGAATACTGTTAATTTTCTTTTTTAACACTTTCAAACCCAGTTGAAAAGTGTTTGTCTGTCCGTCTGTCCGAGCTCTAACTGGCGTAAATATAATCAGTTTGCCCTGAAATTTTTGTATGTTAGTTTCGTTTACTATAACATGATCCCTATTGAAAATGAAGTGTCTAGTACTTATAGTTTTTTATATAGACAGTCAAAATGATTCCTTTACATTACAGTCAATGATAAAAAAATCGTTTCAAGTACATCTCGATGGTGCTACGCTATTTGAAATATGATGAAATTGATATACAATTATGAAGCGCACTAAAACATACTTTTTGTAGAATATGGGGTGTAAAGCATTTATCATTCATTTACAGGGCCAAACAAAAGAATTTTGTTGCATATTCTTCTACGGGGGAAAATCGTTTGCAGTGTAATTTAATGATGTTTCACAATTTTAAACGTAATGAAATTTTTATGCATTACTGAAGTTCACTATAGAATGCTCACTTAAAAGTATGGAGTGCGTTGCGTTTATTGTTCATTTTCAGGGACACACAAACGATATAGGTTAGCGTATATGTGCATTAAATACGATCTATGTGTGCTAAGTGCATTTTCATCATTGGTCTGTGTTTTTAAGTTTAACTAAATTATTGCATTCTACGTGGTGTATCATATGTAGGGCTACACAAGGGAATTCGTAAGTATTACAGACTGTGGGAGTGAATTGCTTGGGGTAGTTTTTAATTGTGTTACACATTTTCCTGCTGAGCTATAGTTAGTAGACTTATAGAAGTTTGTGGGAAAATATTTTCATTATCTCTCTTTATCTCTCTTTCTCTCTTATCTCTCTTTATCTCTCTTTATCTCTCTTTATCTTTCTTTCTCTCTTATCTTCATCTCTCTTTCTTCCTCTATCTCTCTATTTCTCAATCTCTTTATCTCCATCTATATCTCTATCTGTATGTCTACCTCGGTATCTCTATCTCTTTATCTCCCTTTATCTCTCTATCTACATCTATCTCTCTATATCTTAATCGCTATATCTCCATCTATATTTCTATCTTTCTGTCTACCTCTGTCTCTCTATATCTCTATATCTTAATCGTTATATCTCCATCTATATCTCTATCTCTCTGTCAACCTCTGTCTCTCTATCTCTCTAT
This sequence comes from Maratus michaelseni, assembly GCA_963931845.1. Lineage (NCBI taxonomy): Eukaryota > Metazoa > Arthropoda > Arachnida > Araneae > Salticidae > Maratus > Maratus michaelseni. The sequence goes on from OZ007589.1 coordinate 248,103,147, forward strand.
CTCTCTATCTCTCTTTATCTCTGTATTTCTATATATCCCTATCTCTCTCCATATATCCCTATATCCCTCTATCTCTCTTTATCTCCCTTTATCTCTCTATCTTCCTCTATCTATCTATATATTAATATATTTATCTGCATCTATATCTTTATCTCTCTGTTTACCTCTTTCTCTCTGTCTCCTATCTATCTCCCTTTATCTCTATACATAAACTCTATACATAGATGGTACCTATCTGTCTCCATCTAGCCATCTAGTCCTCAGTCTCTCCTTATCTCTCTATCTCCCTCAACCTTTCTATCTCTTTATCTCCCTCAACATTTCTATCTCGTTAGCTCCCTCAATCTCTGTATCTCGTTGTCTCCCTCAACGTCTCTATCTCGCAATCTCCCTCTGTCTATATCTCTTTATCCTTCTATCTTTTTATCTCCTTCTATATTTTTATTTCCCCATATCTCTCTATCTTTTTGCCTCTATATCTCACTCTGTCTTCCGTTATACATCTATTTATCTATCTCTGTAAATTCCCATACCTCTCTATGTCCCATTATCTCACTATCACTCAACTTCCCTATCTCCCTCTATCTCTCCCTCTATATATGTAACTCCCACTATCTCACTAACACTCAACATCCCTATCTCCCTCTATCTTCCCCTATCTTTCTTTATCGCTCTATCTATATGTATCTCCCGCTAACTCTATAACTCTCGCTATCTCTATCTCTATATCTATCTGTCTACCTCCCTCTATCCCTTTTTTACTCTATCTCCCTATCTATATATCTCTCTGTATCTCTATATCACTATCTATATATCTCTCTCCATTTATATCTCCCTCTATATCTGTATATTGCTATTTATCTGGATCTCTCTATCTCCCACTACCTCTCCATCTCTCTACTTTCTATCTCTATATCTATCTCCCTCGCTCTCTGTATTTACCTCCATTTCTATATCTTCCTCCTTCCTTCTCTCATTCCTTATCATCCTATCTTTCTCTATCCCTATATCTCTCTATCTATCTTCTTCTATACATGTATCTCTCTATTTCCCTTTATCTCTCTATCTCCCTGTATCTTTCTAGCTCCGTCTTTCCCTCTCTCCCTCTCTCATTTTGTCTTTCTGTCTCTTGATCGATCCATCTCCCTAACTATCAAACTTATCTTAGAAACCGCGAATTTAAGCCTTTCAAAAATTCGATTCAAATATTCGAATTCACATATTAGTTGTTTCATAAAGTCATTTCATAAAATCGTTTCACAAATTAGTTTCATTAGGATTTTATATATATTGGATAGATAATTCAATAGATCTGGCACAATGTTATTGAATCTTCCTCATCATCATGCCAAATGATTAAATCCATCAATGAAAAATGTAATTTATAAATTACAAAATGTTTTCAATTCGAAAAATAGCAAACTAAGATTTTTTGCGTGCATACGAGTAAATAATTATAAGGTAAAGCCAGGAGAGATGGCGCGGTCGGAGAGATTGCGCACATAGAGATTCGGGGGGAAGAAGTAGAGTGAGCGCGCAGCGACTCTATGTAGTTGTAGAAATGGCAGTACTTGAGTGTCTAGTTGAAAGTGCACGTTGATTGTTTTGAGCGTCTAAGATAAAGCATTGCTATTTTGTTTTGTTTTACCAAAGTAAGTGCTGGAATTTTCATAGCTATTCATCAGAATTTCTATACAATTCTCAGTAGTACAACATATTTTAAACTTAAACGATTTCTCATAAGCTACTAATCTAGACTAACAATGTGAACATCAACGGTTCGTTTTAGAAGCGGCCACGTTTAAATAAAAGGCCTCGCAATCTCTCCTACCGAAATTGGAGAGTTTGCGCATCTGCTACTTAGGAGAGATGGCGCATTGTTCCCATTATTTTCCATGCTAGGAGAGATTACGCAGCTTATTGGTAAATTTGCATAAAAATTTTTAAAATGAAAATGGACTAATTTTAAGTTAAACGTTTTATCAAGTAACTTAATGTTATTTTATAATCTTATCTGGACTTTCTTTTTCAGATTCTTTAGTTTTTTTCCTTTAATTATTTTTTTTAAAATTTTTTTAAAATTATTTCCTTTTTCTGATTCTTGAATCATTAGGTTGAAATATTTTCATTCCTAATACAATAATATTTGTTCACAAAAACCTTACAACAATGTCCTTTAAGTGAAATTATTATTGTTAACAATTTATTTGTAGTTATTATTAGTAACAATCTCTCCGACCCATGTGCGCAATCACACCAACCCTGTAAGTACAGATTGCGCAAAATAACTTTCTTGGTTTTATTACAATTGTTCTATTAAATTACAACATAACAACAAAATAGCAATGGAAATTCATAAAAAACAAATGAAGTAAAAATTATTCATGGATAGTTTAGCAAAAATTAAAATTTAGATTTTTTTATTGTTATTCTTTTGAATTGTGAGCAGACTCTCCTAGTTTTACCTTATATATATATATATATATATATATATATATATATATATATATATATATTCACGTTCAATAAATAGTAAGTTACAATGTTTGGCACACTTCTAAAACTAAAACTACTTTAATTGGTTCATAGGCGAATGGCATAAAAAATATTTTCTGATTTTATTTTTTGCAGGCAAACGAAGTCTATATTGTTCACCGTGGATTGAGAGCGGTAAAAATCACAATTAATTCAATTCTTTTTGAACCGTTCAGTCCATATTTGCTTTCTTCATTCATATGACTTGCGCTGTAATAATAAAAATTAACGCTTGTTCTTATAACCAATTTCTTTATAAAACTTTCCAAAATTATTTGGGCTGTTTTGACCAGCAAATTTTCCACGTTGCCTAAATTTTGTGTTTATTTTGACTTCTTACCATGAGTAATAATATTGGTCGCAATTTATTGCTAATATAATAATTTTTTTTTAAATTATAGTGTATTAAAAATGTCTAGACATTATCGTCCCAGTGCCCAAAACACGTGCTGTACTATAAAAACCAAATTAAACAAAACCAATAAAATACATACAGGGTGTCCCAAAAGCATTGACCTCGGCTTTTATCCTTAAATATTGACATATACATATATTATAAATTACAAAGTTACGTAAAAAAGGTACAGAATTTTATGAAATCGATATGTTCGGTGGATTAAAGCTGAAGAAATACAAAATTTCAACTTTTAGACGTCCCCCGTACAAAAAATTTCCCAATGAGTAAAATGTGTCCTATACAAATGTGTCCCATCCTTATGTACAAAATTTCAGCATTTTATCATAAAAAGTCTCACAGATAGGTTTAAACACAGTTGGTATGGTATTAATCATAAATTAAAATGTAAATGTTTATTGCTAGAATGCGTTTGACGTGACGAAGAAATGCATCATAAAAATATGGCTCTTATCTTTAGATTTATTTACAAATTTACAAACCTATGCTTCCAGAAAAATCCCTTAAAATCTTACATGATAAATTACAGAATAAAACTTGAAAATGGCACAATGGATCATTAAAACAGTTTAGAAAAGTTTGACAGAAATGTAAACGCAATGTAAACATTTTTAAAAAGCTCGGTAATCATAGTGTAAAATTATTATTTCTACACAATTTAGATATCTCTGTACCAATAAATAGCACAATTATTATTTATTTATGCAATCATTGTTTTCTTTCGTGATTTGTGTACGACCCCTGAAACGTGATCATCCGACATGACTTTTCTCCTATGCAAACTCATATCTAGGCATCGAAAAGTGGTTTAAGACAGCATTTAAGTATTTTCATATCTCTGCGCCTTTTTATGATAAAATGCTGAAATTTTGTACATAACCTTATTAGTGTATGAGGCACATTTGCCCATTGGGAATTTTTTTGTACGCTGGCCACATAAAAATTTAAATTTTGTATTTCTTCAAATTTAATCCTTTGAAAATGTTAATCGATTTCATAAAATTCTGTATTTTTGTTTACGTATTTTTGTAATTCATATGATCGTTTATTTAAATGTCTATGATCAGTATTTAAAGAATAAAAACCGAAGTCAATGTTTCTGTGACCTTGTACATTTGCCTTAATTAGAGGGCATTTGTTAAACATTTTAATGTTTTTATATCTAATTAACACTTGTTAATCAATTTCTTTATAAAACTTTCCGAAGTTCTTTGGTCCTTTTTGACTCACAACTATTTAACGTTCTGTTTATTTTGACTTGTAAAACAGGCGCACTATCCTTGTTTCACGACTTAATGGTAGTATAATAGTTTTAAAATTATAGTGTATGAAAAATATCTAGAAATTATTTTTCCGGTGTCCTCTGCACCTACAATGTGCGGTACTATAACAACCAAATAAAAAAATACATTGAAATAACATACATTAGCCTTATTCAGTGTCTAAAGAACTAAAAATAACTGAAAGAAATCAAAGAAAAAGAAATCAATAGTCCTTAGGAATTTCCTTTCATCAAAATATTCGTACTTCAAAATTTCCATATGTTTAATGGGTTTTTTTCGCTACGTATGAAAGTTATTGGCCTGTCAATGATTTATAGAGTCCTTAGATCCGTTTTTTACGACCACACTTAAAGAGAAAAAATTTAAAATGTTTCAAAGAAAAACAGAAAGTTATGTATAAAGTAGATGAGTTAAAAGAGAACTTGGGAATTTCCCCTGTAGTGATGAATGAGTGAAAATTTTCGAAAGTATCTTTCTAAAAAACTCTGAAAAGTACTTGTTTTTCAAGATATATAAAATTTATCAATAAAAGTGTTCAGGTAATAATACAATTATTTCCTTCTTCATGTTAATGTTGTATGTGGGATTTATTTCATTTTATTCATTTAAAAAATACTTAATTTGCAATATATCAGCATTCTGCTTTTAAATAAAATTGGTATTATTAGGTGCGATAAAACAAAATACCTAAAAATCATTTGTTTTGAATTAAAGATCGTAAATCCTTTATTTTAGTCTGTTGATATGTTTCTTCTTCCCTGAACCTAATACTGTTTATTTTGTTAGAAACACAAGAAATTCTGTATCCTATGTTATATAAAGAATATTTTCTGTATATACAAGGTGTACTAAAAAAATTGAAACGTGGTTTACTTTTATACATGTTGAGAAAATGTCAGCTAAGTAGATAGAAAAAGTGTTCAAAATTAGATAAGAAATACGATTATTTTAATAAGATAGTCCATTAATTTTAAAGTATTAAAATTTTTTAACTTTTATACCACTCCCGCAGTCAAAATTTACAAATTAAAATATATTTTTTATGGAACAAAATCTGCACAGAGATATTGTATAACTGTATCTCTAAAATGTAATACGCTTAATTAAATATGTTCCATTGTGAATGTGACAATAAATCAAATGAAAAATGTAAATGTGTAATATATTGTAGGAAAGAGGTATCACGAATGAAAATACATATGCATTTGGCCTTGCACAAAATGTAATCGAAGCTTGCAACAATTTAGTGATGAAATATTTGTAGAAGGATTAATAGAAGAACTCAGTTATTTATTTGAGTTGATAGAAAATACTTCGGGAATGTATTATGAACTGATTTTTTGTGTTTTGTTTCTAGCAGTTAAAAAATTACATTTGTCTCATTAAATGAACTTTGACTTTGTAATGCTTTACTAAGGTGCGTTTGTGATTATAATGTTTTATTTTTTGTACATACTTTTGATCTAAAAAAAGCCATACTGAATTTGTATATGGTCCCCATTTCCACTGATAAAATATAATTTCAATAGTATGAATAAGTGGTTAAGTCAGCTTTTTGCTTTCGTTATAATTCGGTTAATTTTAAAAATACAAGTATGTACTTTCTTCTAACTATCTCGTTGCAGAAAAATAAATAGTTTTCCAACTGACCAATTTTGTGTAAGGGATTTCGTGGAAACTTAAAAAGTGTAATAATTTGAGAATTATTGAGAGAATGATTTCATCAACATAATATCCTTCCCTGGCCTTTTTTGAGCATTTTTTCATTTTACATTAAATACTTATCTGCAACAGAGGAAAAATTAAAGCGTGTCTTAAACTTTGTGGAACATCCTGGATATCTATATATATATGTGTGTGTTGATAATTCGTGTTATAGGAATTTAGAAAGGTCTTTGTCAATTTGTTTTCTTCTAAGACTGTTTCGTTTGTTCCCGATTCTTCTACAAAAATAAATAAATAAATAAATTAGAGTATTTCTTTTAATGCACGATTATTTTTTTTTCATTTTCTTATCTACTATAATTACTGTAATTACTGAAATGAGTAAGTTTTATTTTTTTTTAGAATTTGAACTAAAAATCATAAACCGAGTTTAAAATAGTTTATTACAATCGGTTAATCTTATTTGCTTTCCTGTTTTATACTATTAAAATGCATACTTTCTAATAAAAGTTTTTACTGAATAAGATAATTTAAAATTAAGTATTAATTACAACTTAAAACAATAAAAATATCATAAAATAGACTGATCAATAGATTACTTCATAAAATTCGAGGTACTTTACTTTTTCTATATCTTTAATAAAGATATTTTTTACTACATAAAAGCTCTTAACGTATCAATGACTCATGGAGTCCTCAGGGTCCCTTTTTACGATTGCACTTAAGGACAAAAAAATTTAGAAAACATTTCGATGAAAAAAGGGAACTTATGTTTAAAATGTTAAGTTAAAAAAGCACTTGGGATTTTTTTCTGTAGTAATGAATGAAAAAAATATATTTCAAAAACGTTTTATTAATATATTTATATATATATATATATAATATATATATATATATATATATATATATATATACATATATATTTCATAACATTTAAGTTTCATCAGGAAGTAATACAGTTAATCAAAAATATACCGTTTACTTTTTATTATATGTGGATTTGTGAAATGAAATTAAAATATTAATTTCTCCATTTTATTAAGTTTTTAATCTATGTATATACACTACTTGGAAAAAAAATAATACAATAGTATTTAATTTTTTATACGCAAAAACACTTTAAAATATTGAATTTAGTTTATCTAGATTCCATCTTGTTTCATTTGTATTAGACGTGCTTTCTTCAGTAAGCAGTGATCAAAAACATAGATCCTACATATATATGTATAAACATCTTCTGATGAATGTATTTAGGAAGCTTCTTACGCAGCAAATGAAAGAAACAGACTATTATACTTTCACCTGTTTTGAATGTCAAGGTAGGCTGGTTTCCACAAGCGTCAAACTGGCATGCAATCAAGGTAAGCTAAAGTCATCCTAGATCGGTTTCCTGCCTCTTTCGTTGATCCGAAAAGCAAGGATCCTTTCGTAGGATTCGTAGAATTTTCTTCTACGGAAGTCCTCTGTTTTTTACAATTAGATTACCCTTTCCGGCACAGTGGTCCCACTCCGGGCACACCTAATTTTAATTCCAATCTTGCACATGGCACCAAGAATGTTTTAATAAAATTTTGTTTCTATAATGAAAGCTTAAAATAAGGAGTTCGCATTTTCTAAAAAAGCCTTTATTAAGTTCCGGTGTAAGTCAGCAATTTCTCATTTTACGAACAGACTTTGTCTGTGCCGGAAAGGTTTAAAAGACACACTCCTTGCATTGTCATTAAAACATGTTTTCTTTTTATTATATTCTCGATTTAATATTATTACGTAAAAAGTAAATAAAAAGCTGGTTATCAAAATCGTCATTTATTACATTCATTAGCAAGAAATATGTTAAAAAATTATAGTTGGTATATTAATTCTTCTTTAGAAAATAATCATCAGGATCTTAAATTGGATGTGAGAAAGTTTTGTAAATATTCCTTTCGTACAAATTTAGTCTGTAGTATTCTAAATTTTAAATTGTTTTAGATTTCATGCCTTTTACTGAATTTTTTTAGATTATGTGTTAAGGTATTTTGCATATACAAGATCAATCAAAATAATTAACAAAAATGAAAGCAATATTCGATATTTCCTTTCTTGTAAATGTACGGTTGTATTTCACTTTTTACACTCGTTTAATATGGCATTGGTTGCGAATAAAATCTGATGTATCAATTAGTTACGAAATGGTAGGGTCCTTTTTTTAAACAAAATTTAAATAAAAAATATTAGAAAATATCTGTAAGAAAAGGGCAACTTATGTATAAAATGAGTGATTTAAAAGAAAACTTAGAAATGTAAATATTTTCAGACAAATTATTTACGCAAAATATTTAAAACAAGTGTTTTTTACAATATAAGAGTTTTATAACAAATGCATTTCCCTTCAAGTATCCATAAAGGATCTATCGAAGCGACATTTAATTTTTCTGTTGTTTTTTATATTGTCTCTAAATAGTACAGAAGCATGGTTTTTAATGTTTTTTGTTTATATTGAGTTGTTGCAAACTGCAGTGTGCTTTGGGCATCGCAACAACAAATGCTTAAGAATTTTCACACACATGGCTTCTCAAACTATTACGCTAACGATATATTGCAAAACAAATGTCAGTACCCACAATCAATACTCACCTTTTACAAGAGAATAAATAATTAATATTTGGAAAAAAGTTAGAAAATTAATAGTCGGAAAAAAATCACAAATTAAAATAGAAAAAATAATAGTCGAGAAAACTGTATTATTCAAAATGCTGAATTGAGTTACTAAATAACTGGGACTAAATAACTGTACTTTATGAAGTGCGGAGTTCACAGGTACGATACAGTGCATTTTTATAAATTTCAGCGCAACATTCAAGCTATTTCGGGCATTTATTGAGTGAAAACTAGTCGAATGTGCCAATCCCAAAACTTCCATCTATCTCATACATGTTAATACTCCTAAAAACAGATTATTTTTATTTATGCATTTTAGAAACAATAAATGAGCACTTAAAAAATGTGTTGTTTTTTTTATTACTCTTCAAATCTTTTGCCAATAAATGTTCTAAATCCATGGGAGGGGGAAGGAAAAAGAAATTCGTAATGAAGTCTAATTAGCGTGTAACATATCACAAAACATGAAAAAATTTGCTTATCACAAATATGCAAATTAAATCTAGATTTGACAATTGGTAGGATTCAGTATGATTTTCTTTTTCAATAGATTACACGCCAGCGTCGAAAATTGAAGAAAATTTGCTATCACAGCTTATTCTTCCCCCCCTTCATGCCGATTTTCTCCAAAATTTTATACAAAATTCGGCCTATTACATTAGAACTAAATATAAAATTTCGTTGAAAAATATTCATACATTCTTCACTTAAACTGAAAAAATCGAGAAAATCGCACAAAAATCGCTATCACAGTTGCCTGTTCCGGGAGTATATCCCCATATTCAACTACGACCATAGTAAAAAAATATATGAAATTTTGATCAATTATATCCATAACGTCATACAATTTCCGATGATACAAAAGAAAAATTTCACCAAATTTCACTATCACTTTCAAGCTGATTTTCTCCAAATTTTTATACAAACTTCAGCCTATGAAATTGCATCGAAAAAGATACGTTCGTCTAAAAATATTCACAAATTCTTCACTTAAGCTGCAAAAAAATCAATCGCAGAAAAATCGCTACCACAGCGCCCCCTTTTGGGAAAAAGTTCCCATTTTCAACCGGTACCTGACAGCCATACTTCAAACATATGTATAACATTGGGTTCAATTCTATGCATAACTTCGTACACTTTGCGATGATACAATAAGGAAAAATGGCACAAAAATTGTTATCAAAGCGCTCCCTTCCGGCGGAATACATCAAATTTCAACTGGGACCTGCTGGCTATAGCCAAAACATATATATGAAGTTTGGTTCAATTCTATGCATAACTTTATACATTTTTCGACGATACGAAGCGAACACACAGATACATGGACACAGAGGCATACGGACAGATAGACATTTTGTAAAAACGTGATTTCCGAGATCACTACTCTTCAATCGGGTCGAAAATCTGTTGAAAATCCGAAATCAAAACAAAATTCGCCTATTTCGATTACAATATTTTCTTCTATTATACACTGGGACCTGATTATAGATATATGTGTTATAGATATATAGATATACAGGGTGTTTCACTACCAGACCGACAAAATTGCAGGAGGTGTAGGGGGCACAGAGACGACTCGGAATCACATAGCAATGCAGGGTCGAAAATGCCGTAATTGCGAGCTATGGTTAAAGAAACAGAGAAAAAGAACAAAAACAGAAACACATTAATGGGACAGAAAACATTTTATTGAAAGGTTCAACAACAGAACGTAGACAACAGAAGATGTTTGAAATTACAACCAGAAGTCGCCAGGCAGGCTTGACAGCGGCGCTCCATGGATTCCTTTACGTTCTGGAAGATTCCTGGCGTTTCGCGTATCCTCCCGGCAGCTACAGATATTCGATCAGCGAGGTCTTCAACTGCTCGTACACCAAACTCTGAATTTGACCCCAGAAGAAGAAGACGATTTCTGGTCGTAATTTCGTACATCTTCTGTAGTACAACCTTTCAAAAAAGGTTTTTTGTCCCATTAATATGTTGCTGTTTCTGTTCTTTTTTTCTGATTCTTTGAACCATAGCTCGCAACTATTGCATTTTCGACCCTGCATTGCTATATGATTCTGAGTCGTCTCTGTGCCCTCTACACTTCTTGCAAGATTGTCTGTCTGGTAATGAAACACACTTTATATGGATTTGATTTATTTTAGGTAAAAGAAAATAAGAATAAGAGTCAGAACATTAATAGTGAGAAGATTAACAGTCCGAAAATAGTCGTCAGAAAATTAATAGTCTGAAAATAGTCGTCAGAAAATTAATGGTCCAAAAATAGTAGTCAGAAAATTAATAGTCGACAGAAAATTAATTCTCGGGATCATGCTGATAGTCAGAATGGAGAATCACCTTACTAAATACTGGGAGGAGACTAATTTAGGAAGCATGGAATTCACAGTTTGTTCTTGTAAACTTCAGTGGAACATTCAAGACAATTCGGCCAATTATTGAATGAGAAAATTAAATAATAAAACATACTTTTTTCTCAAAGTAGCAAAAAGAAGCGATTAAAATTAATCCTCTTCTAAATGCAAGATTGCAAACTGTTTCTCTCATTCATTAATTCGACTGGATTCGATTGGATGTTAATCTTTTTTTATAAAGATGTCTAAGATATGAAATTAATAATTCTGCAGAATTTTTTTTAAACTTCTTAAGCACTTGCGATCAAAACCTACTGCTAAATATATATTTACTGAAACATAGTACATGATAAAATACTATTTAACACTAGAAAGGACTAACTTTCAATATGTCTATTTACAACCATAAAAATAATTAATTTTCAAAATATTCAACATCACCAATATATGAGATAAAAGGAACTTCGCGTCCTTTACTTTACATAATGAAAGTGAGCGAAACATATTTTAAGAACATTGATATAAAATTGTGCAAGGTTATGTGTAGCAACACTTTTCTACGGAACTTTTTTCTGTGATTTGCCCAGCATTATGGCAAAATCCGCCAGTATGGAATATTTTCACTAGCGCCCCAAGAAATCAATAGATGGCTCTGAACTTGTCTGTTGTCACGTTTTCAAAATTTACGCAGCAAAAAAATTGGGTGCTCAGCAGCTGAGAGGTTCTGATCTCAAAAATGCTGATGGACGCACTCGTCGGACTAATCGTTTGTACTTTCCCATGTTTACATCGTATCTTGGGTAACCTTGCGTAAATACCGGTTAGGTTCTTTTAAAAAGACCTCACGAAGGGCATACCCCTCCCATCATATATCCCTCGCGTAGACAATCGGACGTAATATACAACACATAAACAACACACCTACTTAAAACTGGAGGTTTTAATAATCAAATGATATACATTTCTTCTGTATGCCATATAACATGTTTCGTCTCAAACAACAGTTGAACCGCATTAGCTATAACCATAAACGTGGTATCTAAATATAGTAAAGCGTGTAGTCACTACATAATGAGATACATTAAAGCGCTGCCGATGGCAAACTGTGGAGCTAGCATTTCTATCTCGAAAATTGAATGAGATACGGGAAAAATTAAATACTAAGTTGTTCAGCGTCTTCTATTTAGTATGAAATGGCATCTAACATGAAAGAATAGTTTTATTAGAGGCCCTGAAATGTACTTTTTTGATATTCCATCACCAGCTTATATACTCCACTAATTGCATAAGAATGTGTCTCAATATGAGACACGTGCTCAGTTATTATCAACAATAAAACATGTAAGCATGATCCAGTTTATTTTAAAAACAACATCAAGTTAAGTATGGAATAAGTGCATTTTACATGTGTCTCGATGGTGGACCATCGATCATACGTAACTCGATTTTCTTATTTTAATTTAATTGTTATGTTTTCAAAATCCAATTTGTTTAAAATTGCATACTAAGTATGTCTTAGTTTAACACATTCTACCATCATTCGGACGTACACTGTTAAAAATAAATACTTTAATTCACGGTAAAACTACTGGCAGCAAAGTTGCCGGACTTTTTCCGTTCCGTTAGTACATTTTCCGTTTTTAAAGATAAAGGAAGGGAAAACTTCGTTTGAAGAATCGGTAAGTTTCCGTTATAAATAAACTCGGTTTTAAAAAATGTCATCTGTATTTGTGCTGCCATATATTGATTATTACGGGAGTATTTGATATTTGATATAATGCAAGAACATTTTCTGCCAGAACTGAGGATATAACTGGGGACGTTAGTGGCTTGAGCCGAGTGCTTTACCGTAAGACCAGCGGGTCCTTGCTAGAATAAGAGTAGGAAACGATGATACGGGATGTCTTCAAATCGCAGCTTGGGACAATTTGGGGTTTAGAAAACTGGTAATTTTGAAGGTAATTGCGGGGATATTTCGTAATGAGATGATGGTTGAAAACTATAGTATTAATAGAGGATAAAAACATGAATTATATATATTCTTAATTTGATTGTTAGATGTAAAATATAAATATTAAATTTTTAATTAAATTCGATAATTTTTTTTTGATTTTTTGCGAAAATCGATTTTTAATAAACTATTATGTGTTTTTTAAATGTGTTCGTTTAGAATGTATTTTCAGTGTGAGTGTTTTTTATAACTTTAAGAAATAAATTGAGAATAATATCAAAGGAATGAGTTTAATTCGAAAGCATTATTTTTATTTGTTGCTTTTTTAAATAGAATTGATTTTTTTCACTTAATTTAGCTATTATATATATATATATATATATATATTAATCTGTTTGTTTAGAATATATTTTATGTGCGAATACTTTTTTATAACTTTAAGAAATGAATTGCAAATAATATTAAAAGAATGGAAAAAATTAATTTTTGCTCTTTTAAATTCGAAAGCACTATTTTCTTGTTGTTTTAAAAAAACTTGAAATTTTAATTTATTGAATTTTTAGTTTTTCTCTGCAGCAACATGTCAGTTATTTAAACATTGAAAATAAACATGCAGCAGATAACGGAATATCTCCGTTGGCTGCTTTTTTCTCCGTACGTTCCGTTGTTTTCAGGAAATATGAAGAAATTTTCTGCTTTTAACTGAAAATGCCCTTTTGTCATGAAAAGGGACTTTTTTTGCGAAATTCAGGAAAAAAATACCCGTGAATTTCAGATTATTTTTAACAGTATACTGTAAAAACATATTCCGTCAATTTACGGAAAAAGGACTGGCAGCAGAGTTGCTCGAATGGTTCCGTTTTTTGAAGAATGTTCCGTCTTTGTAGTCCATAAATGGTGCGATACAGACTCGAAGGAGTTGAAGCGCATATGTGGCGATCAAAAATCTGCAATCCCATTGGATGATAGATTTTTACATTAATAATTCGGTATTTGAAACTCTGTAATCTTAAAAGTCTAAAAATTGTACAATTTAGGGATACAGTTTATGCACTTTTTGTGCACAATTGTGTTTGCAGTTTTTATGCAAAAGTTGAGGTGCCAAATACGCATTTTGTGCACTTTTTTGCAAACTTTTTCTAGCTGGGTAGCAACAGATATACGGGATAGATTCCATTTTTCTAATAAAACGGAAACTTTCTGATCAAAATTCATGGAAGACAACCTGTCAATAAACGAAAATTTTTAACAGTGTACCTTCAAGAATAGCAGGACAGAGACAGCATACAAATTCTTCTGCATAGTTTCCATATCCACATTTCATACAAACGCAACAGTTTCAATCGAAAACATGTACTGGTGCATATCAATGAAATATGTAAAATATATAAAATTATATAATAAATGTATAAACTCGTATACCATTCGTTGATATTTAAACACGTATAATGTCTTTAAAATAAATTTTAGTCTGTATACGATAATATTATATCCGTGATACGGTTCTGTAAAAGTTGTATAAATGCTGTGATAAACCATCTATACATACATACATATAAATTGGAGTAAGTGATTCTGAAAAAAAACCGCCAAGTTATAAGTTCATTTGGAAATTTAGACGAATCACAGTCAAAAATAACCTTTAAAAAATTTTGTCTGTTTATCTGTTTGTTCGGAATAATACTCAGAAACGGTTGTATAACAAACGCTATACTCCCATAAAATCGAGAAGAATAAAAATAATCATTTTAAATACGCCACGATTATCGTCTGCTGTCAAAACTAGTGAACAAATATTTTTTTTTTATCTAAAGAAACGCTTAAGTGATACAAAAAGAAACGACAAAAGGCTTATAAGAAAATGTTTAATGATCAACATACGTTTCAACGCCCATACGGCGCCATTTTCATGAAATATAACGATAAACAAAGTATTCTCGCAAAATTGGAACTTTCATGTTTTCAAGTTTATTTTCCAATTTGCGAGAATACTTTGTTTATCGTTATATTTCTTGAAAATGGCGCCGTATGAGCGTTGAAACGTATGTTGATCATTAAAAGGTTTTTTATAAGCCTTTTGTTGTTTCTTTTTGTATCACTTAAGCATTTCTCTAGATTTTAATTATATTTAGTGATCTTATTTTGTGATTATGAAATATATTTTATTTTATTATACTTCTATAAATCTATTTTACGTAATGTATTTTGAAGAATATTTATGCAACTTACCTCCACATTTACCTAATTATGACCCAAAACCTGATATATTAGAAAATTATTAATTCATGTGAAATAATTGTTTCAGAATTTGAAGAAAATAGAAAGTATTTTAATAAAACATAAAAGTGTGTTTTAGAAATTACGATTTATCAAATTTGTTTTTAATTTATCAACTATTCGCTTCGATGAGTTAGATAAGTAAAGACATATTAGCTTAACAATAGTTGCAGGCTCACCAAGTGCAAGAGATTAGAAAGCTTTCACTGTATTTTTACATAATCCCCTTGATCAATCTAATGTTAGTGTGTGTATGTTGTCACTCTCTTTTATAAAGGCCGGCTATTGTAAATGCATAAAAATAACTTTAATTGCGAAAGCTAATATATATTTTTTTTTTATCAAATGCAATACGTTTTTGATAAATTTCCTTTAAACCTACATTGTAAATATTATTTCTTACTTATAACATTTTTTAGAAGAAAATCAAATTAAGAATCAAATTAGAAGAAAACCATATTATAAATATTTTTAGAATGTAGATTGCAAGGTTGGTTTTAGCCCTACCCCCTCCTAAAAACTCGAAAAATATCATAAACTTTTACACCAGTGACAGACTGTCACCTTGTTCCACTAGTCAACAAAATCTCTCGCTGTGATGACGTAGAAGAAAGCAGCGTTGATGAGTCGACTGCTGCTGACGACAATGGCCACCAGGAGTACGGAGGCGAAAGCATCGTAGCAAAGGTGTAGGACTCATCAGCTAAGACCGACTCGGGGGAATTCGAGGAGGAGGTGAACGCTCAAGCTGAACTCATATCACACACAGACGCGGCAAATGCTCTTGACTTCGCCTTACTTTTACAAACAACACGCTTCATCGATACCAAATGATGTTATGTTCATGCGGCGATGGCGGAACATTGCATCCTCAAGTCGATTCAGTGCTCTTTGTCAGAAAAAAATTACTGACTTTACTTCTTAAGTGTGTGTAAATTAGTTATTTTTTGTGTTTAGCCTTGATTAGAAATTATTCTACAGAATTGTATAAATGGAGACGACATGTACTCTAAGTAACCAGCTTTCATTCCAATTTGATTTCAGGCGTTTTCATCATGCTTAGGCTCTATGTATGTCTCTATTTAACTTCTTTGTATAACAATAAATGTACATTTTCACGAAAGCCTTTTTAATTTTTCCTGTTTTTAAGATTAAAAAAATCGGTACTTTTCTGAACTCTTAGGAATAGGCGAATTTTCGGAATGGCGGGGTTCGGGATAGAGGGACTCCAATGTATTAAAAATACATAGCCGTCTGTGTTACAAAAAACATATTTAAAAGAATTACCAGTGAAAAAATATAGATGGTTTAGTTAATGTTTTTACATGCATAGGGGAGATAATTTTTCATTTTACATGAAATTTCCACAATTTTGAGGGTGCAATAAATAAATGATTTTTTTTTCATATTACAAATTTAGTTTTTTTTTTTTTTTTTTTTTTTTTTTCGTGTGTGTGTGTGAGTGCGAACCCGTGCTGCTGCGGATTCGCGCCGATCAAAAATTCAAACCGCCAGCGTTTTTTGAAAACATGCTTCCATTACTTTGCATTTTTCATTAATAAAATGACATTTTTGATAAAATTAAATATTGCAGTTCATTCCCTCATTAAATTTTGTATAGGAATCATTTGTTATATTTCATTATCACTATATTGCTTACAAAGTTATACGCAGTTCAAGTTATGGAATCCCAAATATCTCTAGTGTGGAGTGCGCGGGCGTTGAACCGAGTGCACGAGTTAATATAAGAACAGAACTTAAAATCTAATTTTGTTTTTCAATTAGAAAATTAAATCCATTCTGAGATTAAATTAATCATTAAATTAATCATTAATTTTAAAAGAGATTAAATTATTAGTGATAGAAAATGTACAAATCTTAAGTAAGGTCCAGCGATATTGTTTATAAGAAACAAGTAGTGTCACTGATCACTTTCATGAAAATAAGTTTCTTGACTCTTTTTAATTTTTAAATAAAGCATGAATAGCACTATTTTTTATCCCAGAGTTATCATTTTTAAACTTTTTTAATCAAAGTAAATAATCAGGAACTAACTACCTTTTTACAACGTAACAAATTGCAACGCGAAAAAATGATGAATGTGTCGAAAAACAACTATTTTATCCCTTATTTTTATTTTTTTGTAGTCCTTTAAGATCATAAATTGCTTACGACGCGACGGCGCAATTCAAATACATTTGTCATTTTCTATTCATTTTTGCTTAAAAATATTCATAAAACTCTAAGTCTTATTATGTTTAAAATATTCTGTTATTATTTTACTATATGATGTGTTATTAATTTTCTTTCATTCTTTTTTTATTAGAATTTGTGAAAATCTGCGAGCCTGCTTCTTTTTCTGCGGGACAGTAAATGTAACAAATTCATTCTGTTATCATTCGGTGTTATTCTGAACGTAAAAATGCTGCTGTTTTTAAGACTGAATTCTGATTGTTTGTAAAATTCTAAATTATCATTCGAAGTCACAGTCTACTTATTAAAAATGTGAAAAGGATCAAATTCTCGAGTTTTTATCAATGTGAAATTATGCCTCAATTCTTCAAATTTAATACACAACGTTATTTATAAAAAAATGCTTCTGGTTTGCGCAGAACAGAATTTCTTCTGTTCTGAATGGGACGTGATTGTTCTTAAAATTTAAGTGCTGATCAAGTAAAATCATTTATAAATTTTTCTAATTATTCAGTGATTCATAAGCTCTACAAAGAATCTGCAATCTGATTCTACATAATTGAAATGATTATTCGTCATTAAGTATTCACGAAGTGATTCATCATTATATTATTAAATTCAATGCCATTCGTACAAGAAAATTCATTCTGGAGTCTAACACCCGAATCAAATCAGAGGTACGTAGATATTCATTATTTATTTTATTCAGTAATTAAATTTCAAAAATAGTCTTATCCTTTTAATTCCAAAACTATACATAAGTGTTTGGTCCGTTCGAGTCGTAGCCTGAGCTTCTACGTGGAATCTGTTCTTAAGCCGTAGTTTCTATCTGTGCTAGATAAAAAAAAGAAAAGAAAAAAGTGGTAGATAAAAAAAAAAGAAAAAAAAAAGGGTAAAATTGTTATAGGTGTTGATTTAATTTGGGTTTATGTATTGGGTTTATATTTTGGGCTTTTATATTTTATTGAATGTGGTATTATAATATATTTTATATGTAGTATTTTGATTACGAATTTTCATAATCTGATTCAGTTTTATAGTGTTTATTTGTAAGTATTAAATATGACTAAGCAATCAAAACAAGAACATTAATTTGAAAGAATATGTAAAGAAATAGATTTATTTAAAAATAAAGTGAACGAATCTAATTCTCATGAGCAGGCAAAAATCAGGATTTTGAAATCGAAAGTAATACCGTATGAAAATATTCTCGCGCAAGCTTTTTAAAAATTGTCGCCGAAAGAAAATGATGATAATTTAGATGCGTATTTGAAGTATCAAGAAATAATACGCGATTTGTTAGTAGAGTTAGAAGAGAAAACTAAGGTCAATTCTCAGCCAGAAATTCATTTGAATTCTCAAGTTAAACAGACTTCCTTGGTAAAATTACCGAAGTTTGATCTTCCGCATTTTTATGGCGAGAATGAACATTGGATTTTATTCAAAGAATTATTTAATTCAACGATATTAGAGAATGAAAATTTGTCAAATATTGAGAAATTGCAATATTTACATTCTTCAGTCCGTGGGAATGCGGCAAAATTAATTCGCGGATTTGCATTAAAGGACGAAAATTTGGATCAATGTTGGGAGTGGTTATGTGAGAGATACCACAACAAAAGACAACTGGCATTGAGCCAGATAAATAAAATATTTTCTGTTAAAATTCTCAAAGCTAATAATTCAAAATCTTTATTAGAATTACTAGATACTTGTAATGAGGCAATTCGTAATTTAAAAACATTGGGGTTAGAGTCTAATGCGTTGAGTGATTTGATGGTTATAAATTTCATGTTAACTAAGTTAGATCAGCCGCTTCAACAGAGATGGGAGTTGATGTTAGACAATAATAAATTACCAGACATAGATTCATTTCGAAAATTTATCGAACGTGAAGCTAGGAGTGTAGAAGAATCAAAGTTCAGTAAAGTAGAAAATAAACCCAATTTTGTAAAAAGGCCTCCAGATTCTAACAGAGGAACCACTAAAACCAACCTAGTAAACAGCGCATTTGTTAGGAATAGTAATAATTGTGTAGTATGCAATCAAAATCATGCGGTATTCAAATGTTCCATTTTTAATTCAAAACTAGTAAAGGAGAGGTGGATATTTGTTGAAATAAACAAATTATGTCAAAATTGTTTAAGGCAAAATCACAAAGTAGAAAATTGTAGAATAAATATGAACTGTAAAAATTGTTCTCAAAAACATCATACATTATTACATGTGTATACAACTGTTCAAACTAGTCAGGAGGTTGTGATTAATAATGTGCCAGGCACTTCTGTGTCTAATAGCGCGAAGTGTCAGTCATCTATGCAAAATTATAACGTCTTTTTATCTACCGCTCTGATTAATGTGAAATCTAGCACAGGTAATGTCATTCAATGCAGAGCACTTGTTGACAATGCTTCTCAAAGAAGTTTGATTTCAAAATCGTGTTGTAGAAAGCTAGGTCTTCTCTTGAGAACTACAATTCATAAAATATCAGGAATCAACAATTTAGTCGCAGAGACAGCTCTTCAGGAAGTTTCTTTAACATTTTCTCCGCATGTTAATAACGAAACTTTTCAGTTAGATGATTTAGTTGTTAATCAGATCACAAGAAATTTACCGAACTTTCTGATTACTAATAAGTATTGGCCTCATATTGAAGGATTAAATCTGGCAGATCCCAATTTCCATGTGTCCGATTCCATTGATATACTCATAGGTGCGGATTTGTTTGCTAACATAATAATCGGAGAGTCCATTCTAGGTCCTGAGGGAACACCGAGTGCTGTTAATACGAAACTGGGCTGAGATATTATCTGGAGTAATTTATTCGATTCATTCAAATCACAATTCTTCTGTCAGTTGTCATGTTACGACGCAAATAAATTCTCAATTGCAAAAATTTTGGGAACTCGAATCAGTTCCTAGTTATGATTCAGTTTCGCTAGTAGAAGATAATTATGTAAAAACAGTATCACGCACGGAATCAGGGAGATATATCGTGGATCTTCCATTTAAATCTAAACCTGTTCTCGGAAATTCTAAATCTCAAGCTTTAAAGCGTTTCAATTCCTTAGAAAATAAACTTCAAGGAAATTCCGTACTTAAGGAGCAATATTCGTCATTCATGAAAGAGTATATTGATTTGGGACACATGGAACTCGTACCAGCCTCAGAAATTTCAAATCCAGATCATTTTTATCTCCCCCACCACGGGGTAATAAGAGAGGATAGGTGTACAACTTGACTTCGGGTAGTATTCGATGCATCCGCAATTGGTTCAGAAGGTCGCTCGTTAAATGATTATTTGGAGATAGGGCCGAAATTACAACCGGTTATTTTTCAGTTATTATTAAAATTCAGAATGCATCAGAATGCAGGCTTTAGTGCGGACATCGAAAAGATGTTCAGGCAAATTCTTATCAATCCAAAACATGTAGATTATCAACGTCTTTTATGGCGGTTCGATCCTAACGAAAACATTCAAACCTATCGATTGTTAACAGTAACCTATGGCACTGCTTGTGCACCATTTTTGGCAATTAGAACTTTAATTCAGTTAGCAATAGTTAACGAACAAACTTTTGAAAGGGCTTCTAAAATTATTCGTGACAATATCTACGTCGCTGATTTGTTGTCGGGTTCAGATTCCAAAGAAAATGCTAAGTCTTTAGTCACAGAACTTATTAATCTGATGAAAGGCGGAGGCTTTAATTTGAGAAAATGGGACTCAAATGATCCTGAAGTACTCTCTCATTTACCAGATCAGCTTAAAGCTTCTTCACAGACTGTAATCAAAGAAGATGAAGCTGTTAAAATTCTTGGTTTACTCTGGGATTCATCTAATGATACGCTAAAAATAAAATTTAATGAGTTCAAAGACGTGCAAAATAAAAGAGATCTTCTATCCGTGATATCCACAATCTTCGATCCTCTAGGTTTTCTCTCCCCGATAACGATTAGTTTAAAAATAAAACTTTAGGTTTTAAACTACAAAACCTCTGGAAGGAAAAAATCTCATGGGATTAGGAAATCCCAAATTCAATTTTAATTATTTGGAATCAATTTTTGACAGAAATTCATTTATTAGAAACTATTGAAATTCCCCGGTATACTAATTCATACCATAAAAAGGATTGCGAAATTCAGTTACATGGTTTTTGTGACGGTTCTGGAAAAGCTCACGCTGCTGTCGCTTATTTACGAGTGATAACTCCTAACGAAATATTCGTCAATTTACTTGCTACAAAAACAAAGGTGAATCCCATAAAGCCACAAACTTTGCCACGCATTGAACTTTGCGCCGCTCTATTATTAGCAAAACTTTGCTCAACTATCGTCGATACTTTATCCACGAGCATGAATACTGTATTTTTATGGTCAGATTCCCAAATAGTTCCCTGCTGGCTAAAATCGCCTTCTTTAAAGGGAAATCAATTCGTATTAAATAGAGTACGTCAAGTGCAAACATTATTGCATTTAGCCGAATGGAACCATGTTCCCGGAACGCTAAATCCTGCAGATGTAGCCTCCAGGGGTATTCCACCACGAAAACTCCTCAATAATCAGATGTGGTGGCATGGGCCTCCATGGCTGTCGTCAAAAAAGCCAATTCCAATCCCCTTATACAGTCCTATCAATGAATTAGATCAAGAAGCTAACTCTGTCAGTAACATAACAAAAATAAATGTCTTACCAGACTTTATTCTAAAATTCTCCAGCTTTAATAAGTTTGTACGCGTAATAGTATGGTGTTTGCGATTTATTCATAATTCTAGACCTAATTCTACAAGAAAGATCGGAAATCAAAGTGCACAAGAAATATCTAGTTGTACCATTTCTATAGAGAGAATATTTCAAAATTATGAATTTCATGCTGAAATTAAATCTTTAAAAGAAAACAAATCTTTGCCAAGAAATAGCAAATTGCTATCGTTGAATATCTTCTTAGATTCAGCTGATATATTAAGAGTGGGCGGTAGTCTATCGCAACATGAATCATTCAGTTTCGACAGAAAGTTCCCTATTCTTCTTCCTAAAAACAGTGTTTTTACTAAATTGTTAATAAAGGATGTACACGAAAGAAATTTACATGCAGGTACACAGTTAGTGCTTTCTACAATTCGCCAGAATTACTGGTTTGTAGATGGTCGTTCAACAGTCCGACAAGAGCTCCATAAATGTGTGCTTTGTAAACGCCTTAAGGCACAAGCCTGCCAACAAATGATGGGAAACCTTCCGGTTGAAAGAATCACTCCAATTCGTTCATTTCTCAAGGTAGGCTTAGACTTTGCTGGTCCCCTTTGACCAAACCAAATATGCCAAAAACAAAAATCAAGCTCAAATCTTATATCGCAGTTTTCGTTTGCATGTGCACGAAAGAGGTTCATCTCGAACTTGTATCTGACTTATCTGTACAAGCCTTGCTAGCAGCCTTCAAACGCTTCATCGCACGAAGAGGTTTGCCCTCTGATGTCTTTTCTGATAACGCAAAAAAATTTATTGGTCTGTCCAATCAATTGAAGCAGTTATTCAAATACTTGAAAGAAAGAGACTTTCAAGAATTTCTTTCCACCCAAAAAATTAATTGGAATTTCATCCCTCCATATGCACTACACTTTGGCGGTCTATGGGAAGCAGCTGTGAAACTCACAAAAACTCATCTTGTGAGAGCTTGTAAATCAAGCGTACTCAATTTTGAAGAGCTCACTACTTTACTCTGTCAAATAGAAAGTTGCATAAATTCCAGACCGATAATTCCGATGTCTTCAGATCCTTCTGATCCTCGTGCCTTAACGCCGTGTCATTTTCTAACAGGAGCACCTCTTCTTGACTTTCCAGAATCATCAAATCATCCTAAAATATCGTTAAAAGCTCGCTGGAGTTTAATAGAAAAAACAAAAAATCAATTTTGGGGCAGGTGGTCCAGTGAATATTTGCAACATATTCAACAGCGTCCAAAATGGACTACTTTACGTGCAAATCTTCGAGAAGGCGATTTGGTAATAGTTCACGAACGATTACAGCCCATGAAATGGAAATTGGGTCGAATTCTAAAGACTTATCCTGGAACAGATAATCTTGTTCGGGTTGTCCTGATTAACCTTTTAAACGCCGCTCTGTGTTCCAAGTATAAAAAATATTATTTCTTTGTGAAAATAAGATTTAAACGCATCTATTTAAACAATGCAAGAAGAAATTTCCCCAAAAAATTTTGTTATGTACGATTTCGGGTATGTTCCCGTTTGGGAACATTGGCGTGATTCATTAAGTTTTTACTATATTTTTCAATAGATTAAATTTTATGGTTCTTATGCTAGAATTTTATAAGTATGAATAATATTTGACAGATTTAATAACATTAAAAAAATTTTAAGTGAAATTCGTGTGTTGAATATTATACTTTATAAAAACAATCAAAGACAAAGAAAGAATTAAATAATATATATGTGCATAGATATAAATAGAATTAGTAAAAATGTTTAAACCAACTATAGAAAAGCACAAATAACTACTTGAAAGTTAATGATAAAATAATTATATGTATTACAAATATTAACTACATAAAACTATAAATAATAATTATATAAAATACAAATTATCTTACCAAATTATTATTATTATTATTTTATAGTTTGCATCACTGTCCGTGTTAAGAGGGAAAACAGTGTTCATGCAGTCGCTTTTGGCATTCAAAGCACATTTCCCTTGTATTTTTCTGGCAAACTACACAGCGTCCTTGAGATGATGATACCAAATAGTGCGTATCTGACTGCCGTGCAGACTCTACTGGATGGGCACGTGGACCTGGAATACAATGAATCTTGGTTTTCATTCGAAGTAAACTCAGTCACCTCTCTTCGAAAATTCAGGTGTGACAGTTCTGATGTTGAGTTTTGGTGTAATTCAGTATGTACAATCTATCCCGCAACAACAGCCATGTTTAGGGCATGGCTAAATAAGTTCCAGTACCACTTTTTGCTGCGGAACATAGGACGGTAACTTCCAAGAAGTCTGTCTAACAAATCAACTCCACCCATACCTTCGTTATAGCACTTTACAAGATGTGGCTGTGAAACATCTACCTTTTTTCTTTCTTTACGGCAAAATCGTTTTGCTTTATCCATAGGTTCATGAGTATCGTAATTTGACGCTATTGTAACAACTGAACTATCGTTCCATCGGCACATATAAACGTTTCCATCGCACTGAAAATCGTACTTTCCCCTCTCGCATTTGGACATTTTTTTTAATGATTGCAAAGGACATTGTCCTGTTCTAGTATCTCGAATTGTACCAGTTGCTTTAAAATCTTTGTCTCATAAATCCGCCAAAAGTTTATAAGACGTGAAAAAATTATCAAAGTATATTTCGTGTTTCTTCGGATTTTCAATACACGATAAAAGTTCCCATACAACTCTTGATCCAAGGGGAATATTACTCCTTTCCGGACTTTTTCCACCGTAAATTTTCATTGCATATGGGTAACCATTATGCGAACAAAGCATCCAAATTTTGAAACCAAATCTTATAGGCTTACCTTTTATGAACATTTTTGCTGAATGATGACCATAGATGGAACCATAGATTCATCAATGCTTAGTTTTCTGTGAAAGATTCCAAACTGCCGAAAATTTTTTTCAAGTTCTTGATAAAAGGGAGAAATTTTGCCCAATTTATCTCCTGCTTTCAAATCATTTGAATCTATAATGTGAAAATATTTCTTTATTTTCCTAAATCGGGCTCTAGACATAACTGAAGCAACTATTGGAACGGTCATAAGTGCTCTTCATAAGTGCTCCAATATAAATCCTCACCAGGAACAGTATGGTAGCCACTAAATAAGAGTAACCCAAAAAATTGCCCAATATCTTTTTCGTCTACATCAATATTTTCCCCTTTTTGCATTGCATACAGTTTTGTTATTTCTGATAAATGGGCTAAATATTCCATCGGCAAAAATTTGTTGAAAATTTCAGCTGGCGATAAATTTGCTAATTCGGGAAACGATTCGCAAAGCTTCATATTACATATGGTTTCTAAAGATTTTTTGAAAGATGCATTTTTATTCCAGTTCGGCTTCATATCTTCTTTCTTTGATAGTCTCTTTCTCTTCAAACTTGATTCAGTTTTTGATGTAGAAGGTACAGAAACAATCGTTTCATCATCTGATACATCAACTGATCTATGTGTAAAAACTTCTAATTGTCCACATACATCTCCAGGCATAATTTTTTGAAATTCATTTTCATTTACATCTTCTTCATCTGTTATAGCACCACTTTCATCAGGAGGCAATTGGCAAATATCTATAACAGAATCAACCGAAGCATCTGAATCTGATAAAGAGTTAAAATATTCAATAGCTTCCTGTGCTGTTAAAAATCTTTCACGATTAGCCATATCTATCAAAGAAGCAAAGTAAAAATATCGTTCTAGCTTCACCCTCTATTACTTACAAAATGAACGATGCAAAAAATTCAGAAAGAGAAAAGGAAAAAATAAATAAATAAAAGAACTGGGCGGGTGCTGAACAACGTGATCTATCTCAAAACTCTTACATACGATAAGAAAGTAAAAATTATTGCTAACAAATAGCACCCTTCGCGGGATACTTAGAAAAAGTCATAAACATCCTCAGTCCTGAGCAAAACAGTTCTTTGGACAAAACTCTCACCCCCGCACTAGTGAGGGAAGAAAGCAAGAGAAGGGGGGAGGGGTGAAAAGGGTGTAAGTGGAATTCGAAAAGCCACTGACCTGCTTTTAAACACAGCAAAAGAGATTCAGTATAATTCTGAGACTCTCAATATTACAAATTAGGAAAATAGATCAACAGTGCAAATGACCGAATTCTGTATAGTGAATTACGCCAATGTTCCCGAACGGGAACAATAGAATTTGATATCTTATAGCAAACGCATTTTTATTGAAAACTGTTATTTAGCATGCTTATTTTTTAAAATGGACCTTATTTATCATAACTCTGAAATTTCATGAATTTTGCATCTTTTTAAAATTTTATGTGAATTTTTTTAACAATCCTAGTAAAAATTGACAAAAAATGACTTTTTTACGAATTTTTTTTAAGCTTAAATAATTATATAACATAAATAGTTTTTAGTCTAAAAAAATAAATGTACTTTTGTTAATAAATAATAATTTTTGTAAGTCCATAGAAGCGAAACTTTTTTTTTAATGAATTTTAAATTTGATGTTCCCGTTCGGGAACATTGGCGTTTAAAAGGTTAAGACAGTTGACGGTGACATCAAGCGTCCTATATCAAAGGTGTCCCCTCTCCTGCCAGGGGCGGAGGATGTGCGATTGTAAGTATAATTCTTTGTGCTAGATGGCAGCACCAAAGAACGGTTGAAAGAGACTGCTTTGAATTCTAGCTACGTCAGACATTAAATAAATAAACAAGAAACATTCTATAAAACTATAAACTATTCATAAAACTCTAAGTCTTATTATGTTTAAAATATTCTGTTATTATTTTACTATATGATGTGTTATTAATTTTCTTTTATTCTTTTTTTATTAGAATTTGTGAAAATCTGCGAACCTGCTTTGAGGTACAGTAAGTGTAACAAATTCATTCTGTTATCATTCGGTGTTATTCTGAGCGTAAAAATGCTGCTGTTTTTAAGACTGAATTCTGATTGTTTGTAAAATTCTAAATTATCATTCGAAGTCACAGTCTACTTATTAAAAATGTGAAAAGGATCAAATTCTCGAGTTTTTATCAGTGTGAAATTATGCCTCAATTCTTCAAATTTAATACACACCGTTATCTATAAAAAATGCTTCTGGTTTGCGCAGAACAGAATTTCTTCTGTTCTGAATGGGACGTGATTGGACTTAAAATTTAAGTGCTGATCAAGTAAAATCATTTATAAATTTTTCTGATTATTCAGTGATTCATAAGCTCTACAAAGAATCTGCAATCTGATTCTACATAATTGAAATGATTATTCGTCATTAAGTATTCACGAAGTGATTCATCATTATATTATTAAATTCAATGCAATTCGTACAAGAAAATTCATTCTGGAGTCTAACACCCGAATCAAATCAGAGGTACGTAGATATTCACTATTTATTTTATTCAGTAATTAAATTTCAAAAATAGTCTTAATCTTTTAATTCCAAAACTATATAATATTAAATATTCAGTAATTATCATATTAAAATCTCACACTTTCAAAATAAATTATTTTTCAACTTCTTTTCGCAAAGCAAAATATTTGAATTTTTTTTTTTGAAATATGACACAAATGCAAGGAATATTACAAGTATGAGCTACAAAGACATTTACTTGATGAGAATAAAATGGTACGCATTATAACTAAATATATATTTCATGAAATATACTAAATTTTAAGGAGGACCGAGCATTTCTAAAGTTTCTTATAACGTACTTTATTATATAGTGAAATTAGAATTTGTTTTGCTTTAGCTTTTATTCTTATTATTTATGCCTATAAACAATACATAAATTTTCATTTCGCATTTCTCGTTATTTGCTTTGTAATAATCTTCCAAGTAAATTCAATGTGAGTAGTTACATTATTTTTTATGTCTCGAGAGAATTATGACTCATTAGAGCAACGAAGAAACGGATATACTGAAATAAACAAAATCCTTTAACTGTTGTTTGTATAAGATTACTACCTACTTAAAATTTATTGCAGTCTTATTTCATATGAAAATGTGAAACACGGTCTTCATGTTAGATATGTTGAAATGATTAAGGTATTTATTTAGAAACATGAATCTAAATACCTGTTTATTTAATATTTGTATCAAATTTGAGAGGGAAAAAAAAACAGACGTTCAAAAACCACGAATTTATTAATAAAATAAAAAAAAATAAATTGTTTACAAAATAACATGAAAATATGTACATCAAATATATGTTTAAAATTCATTGCACTATATGGAACACTGCAGATAAAAAAAAAACTGGTATAAAAGAATAAATATATTTTTTAATTGTTTTGTAGAACATAATGTAAAGTAATTAAACTTTACTTATTTTGTCAAATAGTTTAAAATTATTCTGTTAATAATTTGAAATATACAAATAATTAATATTTAAGCCGGAAACAGATCATTTTTTTCCCTATCAAGCTAATACTTTTATTTTTTTTACATATATTATAATAATACTAGCCTGTCTTCGCCCGTCTAGACGGTCGCTTGATGGCACCAGATTCATTTTGCAGTGTATAACCCGGTATTTCTCATGGCTCACAATGTGTATTTTACATGCAAACAGAAAATTAATAAACAAAATACTTTATTTTAAAATATACGAAAAGAACTAATATCAAAAAAGCATGTAAAGATTTCGCGACTTAAAAAAAAAAGTTTAATTATTATCCCCCTAACAAAGACCGCTCGGCACTGTCCGCGCTAATCTAGGGGAAAGGAAGATTTTCCAGATGAAATAAACAGAAATGGGATACATAAGATACATTACCTAATGGGATACCTTATGGGATTATGGGATAATAATTTACAAATTATGAAATAATAAAAAAAGACTTTCGGTACTTTTCCGTGATATTAAAACCATGCCAAAATGTATGCTAATACGCCATTTATTTCAACCCTGACCATGCAATGGATTATTATATATATATATATATATATTTTTTTTTTTTCTTTTTTTTTTTTTTTTTTTGAGAACTGTGCCAAGCATTGTGATTCACTATTTATTGAATGTGGTCATTTCTTTCTATTTAATCTGAACCATGCAAAAGATCTTAATTTGCTATTTTTCGAATAGAAAATATTTTTGATTAAGTTATAATTTACATTTTTCTCTGCGCTAAGATGTATTTAACCATTTTGTAGTTACCTGATGATGAAAAATCCGCAATAAAATTGTTTTAGAGCTATGGAATCATGCATAGAGAAAGTAGTTTTGCGAGATTCTAGCTGCGGACATTTCACAATAAATCACAAAAATGTTGACGCTCATAATGTATGTTATACCCTATATATTGAGAGATTATAGGACATCGCAAAATGGCGTGATAAAAAATAGCACGGCACTGTTCGTCATTATCGCAAAATGGCGTGATAAAAAAAACAGCACGGCACAGTATCACGGCACTGTCGTCATTATTAATAATCCTATGTCATAGAGTTCATATGAAGACATCTTTATTCATAAAATGAAATGTTCAATGCAATACTAAGAGACATATCAATTTCATGCCTGCAATTTAAATTGAGTTTTTTATTGTATAATAAAATTTTATTTTTGTATTAACTGTAGTAAAATTATTTGTATTAATTGTAGTAAAATTGTATTTTATTGTAATTTTTTATTGTATACTATTTATTTGTTTTTCCTTTTATAGTATATATTTGTATTGATATAATAAAATAGTTCGTATAAGTCTGTAATTTTGAAATTTTATATATTTTTAATGATTACTCTTTTACCAACAATGTTATTTATTTTTTCAAATGTTTCATTTTGCGCCTACTATTACGCTTGTATTTTTATAAATTCTATCTGTAGTATATCATTGATTTATGTCTGGACTATAAATAGGTCATTCTATTCATTTACTAGCAAATTTATCGTATTAATCCAGTTATGTGTAGCTTAGAAAAGACATTCATGGTTCTGTGAAGTCGTTCTCTTATTTTGCATGAACCAGTATTTCTTAATTCAGTTGCGACAACGAGCTTGCGAAGCAAAATCATTCTCCAGTGACTCCGCATTTTATCCCTTGTTCTAATACTTTCAATAAATATTATGCCAAAGATTCGCTTCCGTGATAATGCACACCATACGGTAAAATTTTGGGGATAAAAAAGCGAAATTATTCTGAGATCTGGAGATTTTGTATCCGAGTGACGACAGTTTTATTTCTTGACGTACCCATTGAGTTGTACAATACATGTTTTATTAACAATTCCTGTAAAACTTAATACTAAGACAATCATCAGATTAAAACAAAGACGATCATGAGCAAAGTCAATACAAATACAATCATGTAAGACCCTGTAATAACCTGCTAATATGTACTAAGATGAAATTTAAGTTATTTTTCACTTGTATTCGATAAAAGTATGACCCTTTTAAATACATACCTCAGATAAAATTGGTGCTTTCATACATCATATTCTCAGATAGAAGCATTCATAAATAGTCAGCGAATGACATAATTGAAATATTGGGTTTTCTGGAAAGTTCATTTTCGTCATATTATGCTATTTTATTTCAGGAAATCTAAAAATGCCAGTCAGGCAGCTCGTAAAATCTGTGCTGTCTATGGACAAAGTTTCAGATGACACAGTTCGAAGTTGGTTTGAGAAGTTTAATCGCAGAAATTTCCTTCCCTAAGATGATGCCCTCTCTGGACGACGATCATCATTTTTAAAGGTGAACCTCTTTAAAGGATCTATCAAATGATCATTCACTATATTTTCTGGAATACTTACACTGTGTGATAGATCTTGAACTGTGTAACGTGGAGTTTCAGCGATAACTTCTTTTAATAGGTCATTTTATACAGATGAAGATCGTCCAGAGCGGGCATCATTTTAGAGGCTGAAATTTAAGCACTTAAACTTCTTAAACCACCTTTGAGCTGTGTCATTTAAAACAACACTTTTGTCCATATACAGCACAAATTTTACGAGCAGTGTGATTAGCGTTTTTACCTTTCTTGAAATACAAGATCATAATATGAAGAAAATTAACATTGTGGTTCTTCAATGGTTGGAATTCTTAGCATTGCACTTAAACAAAAATTATGCAACAACGCAAGCGAGAATTATGCAACGCAAGCACAAAAGACCGAATATACTAGCCCCACCAGTGGCTGAGAGGTTGTGCTCTCGAAGCTGGGAGACGGGAGGTGCTGGGTTCGATCCCAATCGTGCCCGTCGGCCTAATCGTTCGGAGTTTTCGTGGTTTTCTTCGAGCCGTGGATTTATCCATGCGTAAATACGGGTTAGGTTCCCTTAGAAAGACCCCCACGAAGGGCACTCCCCCCGGGCCTATATCCCAAGTGCAGATAATTGGCCGTCAACAATCAACTCAACTCAACCCGAATATACTAATCTGGGTCATTAAAGGTCACTCATCAGTAGTAAAATAACTAGACGAAACTGCGCTTCGCATTGATAAACCGCAGAACTTTGCGGATGACCCAGTAGAAACAAGCGGGTAAGAAATACAGGAGATATTTTTCAAATAGTTGAAATGAACAAAATTTATTTAAACTTTTGAAACAATTTTTAGAAACATTGGATTTTTTGTACAGAGAATTGGAAAATATCATCTTAAATTTGATCGAACTCATCTGAATTATATCAGAAATGTGTTTGTTTTAATTAAGTGTTCACGTACTTCAGCAACTTTGTTTATGTAAAAATAATTAAAAAAATAAGAGGAGTTGATTTTAATGAAAAAAAATAACAAAGGCTATTACAATCTGTTTGTTTTCTTTTATCTGTGAAGTTAAAAGTACTAAGATGAAAAGTCTTCGCTTCTAAACAGTATGCTTGTGAAAGCTTCCGAAATGAAAAATATTATAAGAAAATTAAATCTCAGGTAGAATTCTGGAATAAGAATTAAATGTATGCTTATTCAAAAATTCAATTTTGAAAGAATAACAAAAAAAAAAGCCAAGCCCAGATACCTTAATAACTGTTAATGTGTCAAACGAATAAAAATAAAAATAAATCTTAAAATAAATTTACTTGCTCTTTTATTACAAATTTCAATACATTATTTTGGTTATTTGTATGTGTGTCGGAGCATATGATTGGTTTATTCATTAGTAAAAATAGAAATAGTATATTTCTATACTATTTATCACCATATTTAAAATATGACGCGTAAAGTTTACTATTATTTATAGCTAAATTTCCACCGTAAGATTTAAAAAATACCTCAAAACATATGTTTAGCGGATAAAATAGCGGATATCTGTTCTTGAAGTATCACGTAAATGCACATAAAATTGTAATTGTAGGCAGAATATTTTTTTTTCTTAATGAGATACAATGACGTTGTTCGCCGAATATTATTATACATTACAAAATATTATCTGAAAAAGTTGGCAAAACTTTACGGGGTGACAGAACGCAGCTATATGAGCATATCTTGTCATAGAATGTATGGCTGCGCGAGCCGAGAAGTGACGTTGTAAATGGTATGACATATTCCTACGAGAGGTGTTGTCGGAGCTGCTGCGTCCGATTCCAACCCCCATCAGGTCGAGAATGTGGTTTCAACACGACGGTGCGCCTGCACACTTTGCCTTGGATGTGCCGAACACTTTAGATGCAACGTACCCAGGGCGATGGATTGGTCGAGGTGCCCCCATAGCTTGGGCACCAAGTTCGCCGGATCTCTAGTGCTTAGACTTTTTCCTGTGGAGCCATATGAAAAGCCTAGTCCCTATTGAAACCGGTATGGATCTAATCGCCAGGATTGCCATTGTTGCCGGGGATATTCGAGAAATGCCTGGTGTCTTCGCAAATGCGCGCCTGTCCCTATTCTTCAGGTGTGAAGCGTGCATTACATTGAGCATGTACATTAATTACATTGCTGTTAATAATTTCTGAAGAAACTCCTCTCATTCTTGTGTTAATTCCTTTACTGCGACAGTGTAAAACTACCATTTAACTTCTCACCGCTTGCGTTCCAACCATACATTCTATGACAAAATTTGCTCGTATAGCTGCGTTCTACCACCCGTAAAGTTTTGACCACTGTTTAAGATACACAGAAATACATAATGAATCGAATTTAAAGAATGAATGTTAATCTGCAATGTCTTAATGTTTGTGACAACATGTATGGAAATCTTCTGAAAAGGAATATGATTTATTTTTACCATTTGTATATCGTTATACGATCAACACACAAAACACTATAACACATCTAGCAGTATATGAGGGAGTTAGAATGACAGTGTAGTAAGTTAAAAATTTCAAAAATCTAGATAACCACATTTTCCCTGAACGTATATTAATTTCTGTTCCGTGAGACATTCAAATAAGTCATAGTTCACTTAGGGAATCACTAGAGGGCAAAACAAGTTGGACCACTTAATGCAACGGCAATACGACAAGTTTCACAAAACCCTTCATTTCTCAAATTACTAAATATTCACTTACGGAACTGTCATTCTAACCCCCTCATACGTTTCAGCAAAGTACATTGGAGATATATGCATTTATTTCCCGTGTCTATTTTGGATTGTGGTAGATTAAAATCACCAAATGGTGGAACAATTGAAATACTCGCATTCTTATTATGATATATTGAACCAAACTTATTAACAATAAAATATATTTCTATACTTTACTGTATTTTAATGCACGATTCATTTATAAGTAGATTGAATATCTTACAATATAATTTTAAGCAAAACGCAATCGTAATTGAATGTTTCATAAATATTTATATGATGTTCGCGATACAAATTATGCAAATTTAATTTAAATGTTGTCACGAGTACATAATTATTTGTTCCAAAGTTAGTAGAATTTTCCCGATATTGCAATTATATATGCAAAGTTAGTAGTTCCTAATAAAGAAATATATAGTAATTTTGATAAATTTATCTTATGCTAAAACACAAATCAGTTAATCAATGTTATCGTGTTGAAAAAATTTAAACATATAAACAGTTCTTTTACAACACGTTTGTTGGTAAGCCTTTTAAATGGTTTTGGCACAGGTAATACACTATACTGCCAAAGGTGATTAGTCACTTGCGATTTTAGACGTTTTGTTATCTAGAAAAATACATGGGGAATTAACCTGAAACTGCAGGTGTGTAAACAGTATAGTATAGGTTATATATTTCCGAGAAGATTTTTTCCCGAAACCCCATAGGGGACTGTCGACGAATTGAAAAAGAACGAATATCTTTTGCATTACCCTTTAAAAACTAATATAGCAAAAGCGTTCAAACTCGAGATTATTAATAAGCGACTTATTGTAATATACTGTGTTCATTTTTATGAGGATAGCATGTATACTCGAAGAGAAATTGAGGTTTCTATAAGAACAGTCCCAAATTTCACCCAGTTTTTTGCTTATAATTTGCAGCGTTCTTAATATAAAAAAAAGTTATTTTGAAAAAATATGTCAAACAACATTGTACATAATACTCTGCAATCGGAATTTAAAAATAATCAAAATTGGATGAAAAATGAGCAAGTTTACTAAAAAATGCTTCACTGCGCATGCGCGAATGCAATCAAAATATAATATGCATAATAAATTAGCTAAGTATATAGAGCAACTTTTGTGAAAGTCTCAAAATCATAACTTGAAAATTCTGAAAATTATCGTCGATAGAATAAGCTCGAAATCCGTTGTTCCCAAAAAGATGAGGGTATGTATCACATATCTGTTGTTTAGTGCCAAGATAGCGTACACAATATTGCACGTACTACTATTTGAATACAACCCCTCATCTTTTTGCTTCCTTTTGGGAACAACGGATTTCGAGCTTATTCTATCGACGATAATTTTCAGAATTTTCAAGCTATGATTTTAAGACTTTCACAAAAGTTGCTCTATATACTTAGCTCATACATTATGCACATTATATTTTGATTGCATTTGCGCATACGCAGTGAAACATTTTTTAGTAAACCTGCTCATTTTTCATCCATTTTTATTATGTTTTAATTCTGATTGCAGAGTATTATGTACAATGTTGTTTGACATATTTTCGCAAAATAACTTTTTTTTATATTAAGAACTCTGCAAATTATAAGCAAAAATACTTGGTGAAATTTGTGACTGTTTTTATAAAAACCTTAATTTCTCTTCGAGTATACATGCTATCTTCATACAAATGAACGCAGTATATTACAATAAGCCACTTATTAATAATCTTGAGATTAAACGCTTTTGCTACATTAGTTTTTACAGGGTAATCCAAAAGATATTCGTTCTTTTTCAATTTGTTGACAGTTTCCTATGGGGTTTCGGGAAATAATCTTCGCGGAAATGTATAACCTATACCATACTGTTTACACACATGCAGTTTCAGGTTAATTCCTCATGCATTTTTCTAGATAGTTAACAAAACGTCTAAAATCGCAAGTGACCGGTCACCTTTGGCAATATAGTGTATATATATTTTTTAAATTTCATAAGTAAATCTTGTTAAAAATTATTTCAATGCTGTTTATAATTGTTTTGTTCTTGGGCATCCGTTATAAAACATAGCTATTATATCATATAGCTGTTTTAAAAAAATAAAGTATGTTGTGAAATGGAAAATGAAAAATAAAAACCTTTAAATGTCGTTAGATCCATTTGAGACGTTTCATTATCTAGCCAACTGGTGGGGGGAAGAGGGGGACGTTACTACTAATTTATAAAAACAAACATTTTTGAGTGAACATATGCATGGGAGAATGTTTATGACAAGAAGGGTGCCCATACATAACTAGCCTCAGCAAGAGGTTCAGAAGAGAAAAAAATCGGAAATAACTACATTTTGCAACAAATTGAAAAAGAACGAATATCTTTTGGATAACCCTGTAAAAACTAATGTAGCAAAGGCGTTCAGACTCGAGATTATTAATAAGTGGCTTATTGTAATATACTATGTTCATTTGTATGAGGATAGCATGTATACTCGTAGAGAAATTAAGGTTTTTATAAAAACAGTCCCAAATTTCGCCTAGTTTTTTGCTTATAATTTCCAGAGTTCTTAACATAAAAAAAAGTTATTTTCAGAAAATATGACAAATAACATTGTACATATAACTCTGCAATCAGAATTAAAAAATAATAAAAATTAGATGAAAAATGAGCAGGTTTACTAAAAAATGTTTCACTGCGCATGCGCGAATGCAATCAAAAAATAGTATGCATAATGTATTAGCTACGTATATAGAGCAACTTTTGTTCAAGTCTCAAATCATAGCTTGAAAATTCTGAAAATTATCGTCGATAGAATAAGCTCGAAAACCGTTGTTCCCAAAAAGAAGCAAAAAGATGAGGGGTTGTATCAAATATCTGTTGATTAGTGCCAAGATAGCGTACACAATATTTCACGTACTACTATATTTGGATACAACCCCTCATATTTTTGCTTCCTTCTGGGAACAACGGATTTCGAGCTTATTCTATCGACGATAATTTTCAGAATTTTCAAGCTATGATTTTGAGACTGTCACAAAAGTTGCTCTTTATACTGAGCTAATACATTATGCATATTATATTTTGATTGTATTCGCGCATGCGCGGTCAAACATTTTTTAGTAAACCTGCTCTTTTTTTATCCAATTTTTATTATTTTTTAATTCTGATTGCAGAGTATTATGTACAATGTTGTTTGTCATATTTCTGCAAAGGACTTTTTTTTATATTAAGAACTCTGCAAATTATGAGCAAAAAACTATGCGAAATTTGGGACTGTTTTTATAAAAACCTTAATTTCTCTACGAGTTTCATGCTATCCTAATAAAAATGAACACAGTATATTACAATAAGCCACTTATTAATAATCTCGAGTTTGAACGCATTTGCTACATTAGTTTTTACAGGGTTATCCAAAAGATATTCGTTCTTTTTCAATTTGTTGACAGTCCCCTATGGGGTTTCGTGAAAAAATCTTCCCGGAAATATATAACCTACACTATACTGTTTACACACCTGCAGTTTCAGGTTAATTCCTCATGTATTTTTCTAGATAGTTAACAAAACGTCTAAAATCGCAAGTGACCAATCACCTTTGGCAATATAGTGCATAATCTGCATCGGGGAAGACCGATCGACGCACGGTTAAAGTCAGCTTTGTGTTCAACTCGATATAACAATAAATTCTCGCAGCATTATTGCTATAAAGCATTATGTTTTATAAAAGTATTATTTACAGAAACAATCAATTTGAAAACTATGTACATATTTTTAAATTTTAAATTATTTACAAATTTACAGCGAAATGGCATCCTTCCAAACTATATTTTTAGTTCGTTGCACAATTTCTTTTGGTAGCAGGACTTTTAGGCCTGTCCGCCTTTTTATACGTCAGAAACCAAAGTACAGCATTCCGTGCAAAAAGGACTATGGACTCTGATTGGTTGAATCATGTATGTTGGCTCCTGTTTAGAATTTCTAGAAAATTCTTTCAGATTCTAAAAGCCAACTTTTTCGTAAAAAACTTTTCGTAACCATCCAACTTTTTCGTAAAGAAAAAGTCGCCAAAATTTGGCGAAAATTCGCAAAATAGACGACATTTACCCATTTGGCGCCAAGCATGTGTTTTGACATTAGTAATCTTGAAAGTCTATTTTCCTGCCATATCTAGCCAAATGGCGCCAACATTTCGCAAAATTTGACGATATTTAGCAAAATGTTGCTAACTTTACGAGTTCGTTTGCTTCCAACTATTCTAAAACTTTATAACTGTTTCAACCTTCATTCACATCGAATTACAATGACCCATAGTGACCACAAAAATGACCCACTAATCGAATTTTCTTGAACATGTGGTCTAGCCTACTGGTCTTTTCGTATTCCAAAAGAGCAGGATACAAAATTTAGTCCAAATCGTTTGAGCCGTTTTTTAGATAAAATTATTAGCTTGAACCTTACCCATAATGATCCTAAATGACCCACTAATCGAATTTTCTCAAAACATATGACTGATCCGAATTGTCTTTTCATAATCTAAAACAGTAGGATACAAAATGTAGTGAAAATCGTTTTTTATATAAAATTAGCTTGACCCTGACTCTTAGTGACCGAAAATGACCCACAAATGGAACTTTCTCGATCATGTGACCTAGCCCAATGGTCTTTTTGTGCTCGAAAACTGTAGGATATAAAATTTAGTCAAAATCGCTTGAGCCGTTTTTTTACATAAAATTAGCTTCAATGTGAACCAATAATCGAATTTTTTCAAAAATCTGACCCAGTCCAATCGTTTTCTCGTGCTCGAAAACGGTAAACTGAAAAAATTAGTCAAAATCGTTTCAGGCAATTTTTAAATAAAATTAGTTTGACCCTGACACAAAATGTCCCATTAATCGAATATTCTCGATTATGTGACCTAGCCCAATGGTCTTCTTGTGTCCGAAAACGATATGATACAAAATTAAGTCAAAATCGTTACATCTATTTTTTAGATAAAATTGACCCGTAGTGACCCAAAAATGACCCACTAATCGAATTATATCGAATATTTGACTTCGCCAAATGGTCTTCTCATAATCCAAAATGGTAACATACAAAACTTCGTAAAAATCGATTCAGCCGTTTTTTACAGAAAATTAGCTTTACTCTGATCCATAGTGACCCAAACTGACCCACTAATCGAATGTTTTCGAACATGTGACCTAGCCCAATAGTTTTCTGGTGCCCCAACATGGTAGGATTTGCTCGTATTACAATATATGATATAGATCATTTTGATGTATTTTAATAGTTTCTTGAAAATATAATTAATATAGGACCCCAAATTTACAGAGAAGGCCAAAGTCACAAAAAATATATAATATAAAATATTATATTAATAAATAATTAATGATATTTTGTTTTTTTTACCTCAGCTTGCCACACGCGACGCATGTCATAAGAGAATTGTGCGGAGAGATTTTTTTTTATCTTGTTGCAGATAAGAGATTTTTCTGATGTTAATAAGTAATTAACAAGGCGTTGTCTGTTTCGCGGGAAGATTTTTGAAGTTAGATTAATTTTCGGTGGAAGAATTTATATGTTGTCGGAGTTTTTTCTCTGGATATTTAAAAAGTGTTAAAAATTATTTGAGGTGAGAGATTAAACTTTCTATGGTATTTTTTAAAAGGATTGGAAATTTTTAGTTGGATATTCAAATATTTCGGGAAATTATTTCTATCACTTTTTAATTATCCCGAGAAAAACTCCGACAAGGTATTCGACCAATCTAACTTCAGAAATCTTTCCGCAAATCAGACAACTTTCAGTTAATTACTCTTTAACTAGAAAATAATCTTTTATCCCGCAAAAATTTAGAAAAACATCTCTACGCTCTATTCATCTCTTATCAGGAAACCGTTCTTGTGGTGTAATGAGCCAGGTTTTTTCAGCGTACTCCTCTACTTGAGATACATAGATTTACTATGGCATGCATCGCGTGAGGCGCGGTGAACAAAAAGTAACAAAATATCAGTAATTAAATATTATATATTATTGTTATATTAGTTTTAAATATATATTTATTTATTTTAATGTTTTAATTGAAGATTTTATACAGAAAAATAAATTAGGTAATAAAATATGCTAAATAGACGACAAAAGGAGGAATATAATTGTGTTAATTTTTTCATGAATACAAAGCATTATCTATTGTAATTCAACAAGCATATATTTGTCGTTATTGCATAATATCCTAGCAGATGAAGGATTTAACAATTCATTGATTACTTTAATGTTCAGAGACTAGTGTGTAATGGCGTCATAAGAATCAAATAAGAAAACAATGTTCGTTAAATTTGTTATATTGATGGATATAATTGCACCAATATTGCATTAATCGGAAATAATTCTAATTGAATAATGTTATTTGTTAGATATTGGTTTTAAATTTAACGCATTTGTAATGAAATGATACTACTAAGAAATAATGATTTAACGTTAGATGTCTTTGGCAATGAAAGGTCATTATTGAAACCAATGATTTAAAATTGGAAATATTAGGTTGTATCAAAAGTATTTTCGTTTTCTCAATGATTTTATACCAAATCCTGTAGCTGGCACTTTATCATTCCTATTGTTGAACATAAAATGTTATTTAAGAGAATACATGTCCCTCTATATTCTATTATCATACAGTCTTATTTCTTTAATTTTTAGGTTACGTCAAGAGTGATGCAAATGGTCAGATTTGCAACTAGATTTTAAAATAGGCCTTAAACTCAATGAAGTCCTCAAAACTCGTGTAGTTTGAGGACAGAACAAGAGTAGTGTCCGGACAGTTCCAAAAAATTCCAAACGTTTTAAGGAAGCCTTGAAATCAAACACAGAAGTGACAGGTGAATTTTGACCAGTTGAATAAAAAAAAGGAAAATCATTTCTTCACAATAAATTTTGATAATAAATATTAACTAAACTACCCATTCAACAAATATTAATGTATATATACTCTGAGATATACGCTCGGGGTCAGAAACTTCGACAGGAATCAACAGATTTAACTTCAGTATTTCTTGCATTTTCATGACATTTAATTTAAATATGTAAAAATTTTACTTTCACTTAATGTTTTTTTTAATCACATCGACTGGTTGCATGAGCTTATTCAGCTTAAAAAAGTTTCTGCAAAACATATGCAGTCTGCATATTGAAATCATAACTCCAAGCGCCATCCCGTATAGAAACATTTTCGGAAGTGTTACTCCTCTAAAGAGAGTCTCGAATAATACTACATTTAAAAGCAAGAGTCGAATGAATGCTACATACAGAAGCGAGGATCGAATGCATACATAAAGAAATATATTCAACAGTTTACATACAAAATACAAAATACCTGTATATAATAACAATTATATACAGGACGTTAGTTTTCGATTGATGCTTCTTTGTGTCCTCTTAGGACGCTGTTCCAATCGTAGCATATCTACTCCAGACGTAGTTCAAAATTTACATATTATGGACATTCTATATCTGTCTCGTTTATGAAGAGAGACCGAATGATCTGCAGGTCAAAAGTGGCATTTGTAAATTTAAGTCATATAAATTTATATGTCATGCCTGTAATTTCCAACTGACAAAATTAACGACGACTGTCTGCTGGCTGTATTTCTTGGGAACCTGTTGACTTGGTTTTGCTTGAAATGTTCGTGATTACACACATTAGTGTAAATTGACAACAGTTAATAAATGTAATCAATTGAAATAATGTTTGTTAATGTTCTTGTGTCTTTCACGATTACAAAAGTTCAAGCACATTAATTATTGTGTGAGTGCTTGATTTTATTAAAATAAAATTATATTTACAAAATGGGGTTTTGCGCTAAATATTCCGATATTAGCTAGCAATGTTAGGACGCTATGCTTGTTTACTGCGTCCCAACATTAGCAAGTGGTTTTATTGCATTATTTTGTAAAAACGTTCACTTCAGATTTCTTCGAAATTTAACTTTTGTTACCTAACATTTTCTTGCACTGAAGTCTTCAGTTATTGTGAGGTTTCACATATTCACCCAGGTATTATATGATGAAGTTGTATTACATATTTATATTTTCTAACGTAACGGACGACAGCTTTATCTATCTATACTAATATTATAAAGGAGTAAAGATTGTTTGTTTGTTTGTTTTTAGGGGGTAATCTCTGGAACTACCGAACCGATTTCAAAAGTGATGGTGGCAAATTGATGGTGACAACCCCTGCTCCAACACAGGCTATATTTTATGTCGGTGCCACTAACCAACGGGTGTTCAGGAGCAAAAAATGTTCTAAAAATGCGATTTTTTAGCTATCAAACTGGCTATCAAGGCCCTGAGACTTGCCAGCCGGTTCTGTATGTATGTATGTACGTACGTAATGCGATAACTCTTCATAGAAATATCCGTTTTCCTTCAAATTTTGTTTATAGGTTCACTGTGTTAAGGCGCTTCCCTGATTAGTTTTCGGGATTGATTGGTTAAGTATAAAGGAAGGAACGGGGGGCATATCCCCCCTTATTTTATATAAATGGGTTTTTCATGCAGAATTATTCCGTTTTCCTTCAAATTTTGTTTATAGGTTCACTGAGTTATGGCGCTTCCCTGATTAGTTTTCGGAATTGATTAGTTAAGTATAAAGGGGGGGGGGGTCGGGGGGCTAATCCCCCCCTTAATTTATATAAATGGGTTTTTCATGCAGAATTATTCCGTTTTCCTTCAAATTTTGTTTATAGGTTCACTGAGTTAAGGCGCTTCCCTGATTACTTTTCGGGATTGATTGGTTAAGTATAAAGGGGGGAACGGGGGACTAATCCCACCTTAATTTATATAAATGGGTTTTTCAAGCAGAATAATTCCGTTTTCCTTAAAATTTTGTTTATAGGTTCACTGTGTTAAGGCGCTTCCCTGATTAGTTTTTCGGGATTGATTGGTTAAGTATAAAGGGGGGAACGGGGGGGTGGCTAATCCCCCCCTTAATTTATATAAATGGGTTTTTCATGCAGAATTATCTCATTTCCTTCAAATTTTGGTTAAAGGTTCACTGTGTTAAGACGCTTTCCTAATTAGTTTTCGGGATTGATTGGTTAAGTATAAAGGGGGAAACGGGAGGATAATCCCCCTTATTTTATATAAATGGGTTTTTCATGCAGAATTATTCCGTTTTCCTTCAAATTTCGTTTATAGGTTCAATGTGTTAAGGCGCTTCCCAGAATAGATTTCGGGATTGATTGGTTAAGCATAAAGGGTTGAACGGGGGGATAATCCACCCTTAATTTATATAAATGGGTTTTTCATGCAGAATTATCCCATTTCCTTCAAATTTTGTTTATAGGTTCACTGTGTTAAGGCGTTTCCCTGATTAGTTTTCGGGATTGATTGGTTAAGTATAAAGGAGGGAAAGGGGGGCATATCCCCCCTTATTTTATATAAATGGGTTTTTCATGCAGAATTATTCCGTTTTCCTTCAAATTTTGTTTATAGGTTCACGGTGTTAAGACGCTTCCCTGATTAGTTTTCGGGATTGATTGGTTAAGTATAAAGGGGGAACGTGGGGGGCTAATCCTCACCTTAATTTATATAAATGGGTTTTCCATGCAGAATTATCCCATTTCCTTAAAATTTTAGTTAAAGGTTCACTGTGTTAAGACGCTTCCCTAATTAGTTTTCGGGATTGTTTGGTTAAGTATAAAGGGGGGAAAGGGGAGGGCTAATCCCCCCCCCTTAATTTATATAAATGGGTTTTTCATGCAGAATTATTCCGTTTTCCTTCAAATTTTGTTTATAGGTTCACTGAGTTAAGGCGCTTCCCTGATTACTTTTCGGGATTGATTGGTTAAGTATAAAGGGGGGAACGGGAGACTAATCCATCCTTAATTTATATAAATGGGTTTTTCAAGCAGAATTATTCCGTTTTCCTTAAAATTTTGTTTATAGGTTCACTGTGTTAAGGCGCTTCCCTGATTAGTTTTTCGGGATTGATTGGTTAAGTATAAAGGGGGGAACGGGGGGGTGGCTAATCCCCCCCTTAATTTATATAAATGGGTTTTTCATGCAGAATTATCTCATTTCCTTCAAATTTTGGTTAAAGGTTCACTGTGTTAAGACGCTTTCCTAATTAGTTTTCGGGATTGATTGGTTAAGTATAAAGGGGGAAACGGGAGGATAATCCCCCTTATTTTATATAAATGGGTTTTTCATGCAGAATTATTCCGTTTTCCTTCAAATTTCGTTTATAGGTTCAATGTGTTAAGGCGCTTCCCAGAATAGATTTCGGGATTGATTGGTTAAGCATAAAGGGTTGAACGGGGGGATAATCCCCCCTTAATTTATATAAATGGGTTTTTCATGCAGAATTATCCCATTTCCTTCAAATTTTGTTTATAGGTTCACTGTGTTAAGGCGTTTCCCTGATTAGTTTTCGGGATTGATTGGTTAAGTATAAAGGAGGGAACGGAGGGCATATCCCCCCTTATTTTATATAAATGGGTTTTTCATGCAGAATTATTCCGTTTTCCTTCAAATTTTGTTTATAGGTTCACTGTGTTAAGGCGCTTCCCTGATTAGTTTTCGGGATTGATTGGTTAAGTATAAAGGGGGGGAACGGGGGGATAATGCCCCCTTAATTTATATAAATGTGTTTTTCATGCAGAATTATCCCATTTCCTTCAAATTTTGTTTATAAGTTCACTGTGTTAAGGCGTTTCCCTGATTAGTTTTCGAGATTGATTGGTTAAGTATAAAGGAGGGAACGGGGGGCATATCCCCCCTTATTTTATATAAGTGGGTTTTTCATGCAGAATTATTCCGTTTTCCTTCAAATTTTGTTTATAGGTTCACTGTGTTAAGGCGCTTCCCTGATTAGTTTTCGGGATTGATTGGTTAAGTATAAAGTGGGGAACGGGGGGCTAATCCTCACCTTAATTTATATAAATGGGTTTTTCATGCAGAATTATCCCATTTTCTTCAAATTTTGGTTAAAGGTTCACTGTGTTAAGACGCTTCCCTAATTAGTTTTCGGGATTGATCGGTTAAGTATAAAGGGGGGAACGGGGGGATAATCCCACCTTATTTTATATAAATGGGTTTTTCATGCAGAATTATCCCATTTCCTTCAAATTTTGTTTATATGTTCACTGTGTTAAGGCTTTTCCCTGATTAGTTTTCGGAATTGA
The DNA here is from genome assembly GCA_963931845.1 of Maratus michaelseni. Lineage (NCBI taxonomy): Eukaryota > Metazoa > Arthropoda > Arachnida > Araneae > Salticidae > Maratus > Maratus michaelseni. The sequence goes on from OZ007589.1 coordinate 248,147,791, forward strand.
TTGGTTAAGTATAAAGGAAGGAACGGGGGCATATCCCCCCTTATTTTATATAAATGGGTTTTTCATGCAGAATTATTCCGTTTTCCTTCAAATTTTGTTTATAGGTTCACTGTGTTAAGGCGCTTCCCTGATTAGTTTTCGGGATTGATTGGTTAAGTATAAAGGGGGAACGTGGGGGGGGGCTAATCCTCACCTTAATTTATATAAATGGGTTTTCCATGCAGAATTATCCCATTTCCTTCAAATTTTAGTTAAAGGTTCACAGTGTTAAGACGCTTCCCTAATTAGTTTTCGGGATTGATTGGTTAAGTATAAAGGGGGGAACGGGGGGGGGTAATCCCCCCTTAATTTATATAAATGGGTTTTTCATGCAGAATTATCCCATTTCCTTCAAATTTTAGTTAAAGGTTCACTGTGTTAAGACGCTTCCCTAATTAGTTTTCGGGATTGATTGGTTAAGTATAAAGGGGGGAACGGGGAGGGTTAATCCCCCCACTTAATTTATATAAATGGGTTTTTCATGCAGAATTATCCCATTTCCTTCAAATTTTGGTTAAAGTTTCACTGTGTTAAGACGCTTCCCTAATTAGTTTTCGAGATTGATTGGTTAAGTATAAAGGGGGGAACGGTGGGATAATCCCCCCTTATTTTATATAAATGGGTTTTCATGCAGAATTATTCCGTTTTCCTTCAAATTTTGTTTATAAGTTCACTGTGTTAAGGCGCTTCCCTGAATAGTTTTCGGGATTGATTGATTAAGTATAAAGGGGGGGAACGGAGGGATAATCCCCCCTTAATTTATATAAATGGGTTTTTCATGCAGAATTATCCCATTTCCTTCAAATTTTGTCTATAGGTTCACTGTGTTAAGGCGTTTCCCTGATTAGTTTTCGGGATTGATTGGTTAAGTATAAAGGAAGGAACGGGGGGCATATCCCCCCTTATTTTATATAAATGGGTTTTTCATGCAGAATTATTCCGTTTTCCTTCAAATTTTGTTTATATGTTCACTGTGTTAAGGCGCTTCCCTGATTAGTTTTCGGGATTGATTGGTTAAGTATAAAGGGGGGGATCGGGGGGATAATATCCCCTTAATTTATATAAATGTGTTTTTCATGCAGAATTATCCCATTTCCTTCAAATTTTGTTTATAAGTTCACTGTGTTAAGGCGTTTCCCTGATTAGTTTTCGAGATTGATTGGTTAAGTATAAAGGAGGGAACGGGGGGCATATCCCCCCTTATTTTATATAAGTGGGTTTTTCATGCAGAATTATTCCGTTTTCCTTCAAATTTTGTTTATAGGTTCACTGTGTTAAGGCGCTTCCCTGATTAGTTTTCGGGATTGATTGGTTAAGTATAAAGTGGGGAACGGGGGGCTAATCCTTACCTTAATTTATATAAATGTGTTTTTCATGCAGAATTATCCCATTTTCTTCAAATTTTGGTTAAAGGTTCACTGTGTTAAGACGCTTCCCTAATTAGTTTTCGGGATTGATCGGTTAAGTATAAAGGGGGGAACGGGGGGATAATCCCACCTTATTTTATATAAATGGGTTTTTCATGCAGAATTATCCCATTTCCTTCAAATTTTGTTTATAGGTTCACTGTGTTAAGGCGTTTCCCTGATTAGTTTTCGGAATTGATTGGTTAAGTATAAAGGAAGGAACGGGGGCATATCCCCCCTTATTTTATATAAATGGGTTTTTCATGCAGAATTATTCCGTTTTCCTTCAAATTTTGTTTATAGGTTCACTGTGTTAAGGCGCTTCCCTGATTAGTTTTCGGGATTGATTGGTTAAGTATAAAGGGGGAACGTGGGGGGGGGCTAATCCTCACCTTAATTTATATAAATGGGTTTTCCATGCAGAATTATCCCATTTCCTTCAAATTTTAGTTAAAGGTTCACAGTGTTAAGACGCTTCCCTAATTAGTTTTCGGGATTGATCGGTTAAGTATAAAGGGGGGAACGGGGGGATAATCCCACCTTATTTTATATAAATGGGTTTTTCATGCAGAATTATTCCGTTTTCCTTCAAATTTTGTTTATAAGTTCACTGTGTTAAGGCGCTTCGCTGAATAGTTTTCGGGATTGATTGGTTAAGTATAAAGGGGGGAACGGGGGGATAATCCCCCCTTATTTTATATAAATGGGTTTTTCATGCAGAATTATCCTATTTCCTTCAAATTTTGTTTATAGGTTCACTGTGTTAAGGCGCTTCACTGATTAGTTTTCGGGATTGATTGGTTAAGTATAAAGGGAGGGAACGGGGGGATAATCCCCCCTTATTTTATATAAATGGGTTTTTCATGCAGAATTATTCCGTTTTCCTTCAAATTTTGTCACAGGTTCACTGTGTTAAGGCGTTTCCCTGATTAGTTTTCGATATTGATAGGTTAAGTATAAAGGAAGGAACGGGGGGCATATCTCCCCTTATTTTATATAAATGGGTTTTTCATGCAGAATTATTCCGTTTTCTTTCAAATTTTGTTTATACGTTCACTGTGTTAAGGCGCTTCACTGATTAGTTTTCCGGATTGATTGGTTAAGTATAAAGGGGGGGAACGGGGGGATAATACTCCCTTAATTTATATAAATGTGTTTTTCATGCAGAATTATCTCATTTCCTTCAAATTTTGTTTATAGGTTCACTGTGTTAAGGCGTTTCCCTGATTAGTTTTCGAGATTGATTGGTTAAGTATAAAGGAGGGAACGGGGGGCATATCCCCCCTTATTTTATATAAGTGGGTTTTTCATGCAGAATTATTCCGTTTTCCTTCAAATTTTGTTTATAGGTTCACTGTGTTAAGGCGCTTCCCTGATTAGTTTTCGGGATTGATTGGTTAAGTATAAAGTGGGGAACGGGGGGGCTAATCCTCACCTTAATTTATATAAATGGGTTTTTCATGCAGAATTATCCCATTTTCTTCAAATTTTGGTTAAAGGTTCACTGTGTTAAGACGCTTCCCTAATTAGTTTTCGGGATTGATCGGTTAAGTATAAAGGGGGGAACGGGGGGATAATCCCACCTTATTTTATATAAATGGGTTTTTCATGCAGAATTATCCCATTTCCTTCAAATTTTGTTTATAGGTTCACTGTGTTAAGGCGTTTCCCTGATTAGTTTTCGGGATTGATTGGTTAAGTATAAAGGAAGGAACGGGGGCATATCCCCCCTTATTTTATATAAATGGGTTTTTCATGCAGAATTATTCCGTTTTCCTTCAAATTTTGTTTATAGGTTCACTGTGTTAAGGCGCTTCCCTGATTAGTTTTCGGGATTGATTGGTTAAGTATAAAGGGGGAACGTGGGGGGGGGCTAATCCTCACCTTAATTTATATAAATGGGTTTTCCATGCAGAATTATCCCATTTCCTTCAAATTTTAGTTAAACGTTCACTGTGTTAAGACGCTTCCCTAATTAGTTTTCGGGATTGATTGGTTAAGTATAAAGGGGGGGAACGGGGGGGGCTAATCCCCCCCTTAATTTATATAAAAGGGTTTTTCATGCAGAATTATCCCATTTCCTTCAAATTTTAGTTAAAAGTTCACTGTGTTAAGACGCTTCCCTAATTAGTTTTCGGGATTGATTGGTTAAGTATAAAGGGGGGAACGGGGAGGGCTAATCCCCCCCTTAATTTATATAAATGGGTTTTTCATGCAGAATTATCCCATTTCCTTCAAATTTTGGTTAAAGTTTCACTGTGTTAAGGCGCTTCCCTAATTAGTTTTCGAGATTGATTGGTTAAGTATAAAGGGGGGAACGGTGGGATAATCCCCCCTTATTTTATATAAATGGGTTTTCATGCAGAATTATTCCGTTTTCCTTCAAATTTTGTTTATAAGTTCACTGTGTTAAGGCGCTTCCCTGAATAGTTTTCGGGATTGATTGATTAAGTATAAAGGGGGGAACGGGGGGATAATCCCCCCTTAATTTATATAAATGGGTTTTTCATGCAGAATTATCCCATTTCCTTCAAATTTTGTCTATAGTTTCACTGTGTTAAGGCGTTTCCCTGATTAGTTTTCGGGATTGATTGGTTAAGTATAAAGGAAGGAACGGGGGGCATATCCCCCCCTTATTTTATATAAATGGGTTTTTCATGCAGAATTATTCCGTTTTCCTTCAAATTTTGTTTATATGTTCACTGTGTTAAGGCGCTTCACTGATTAGTTTTCGGGATTGATTAGTTAAGTATAAAGGGGGGGAACGGGGGGGATAATACCCCCTTAATTTATATAAATGTGTTTTTCATGCAGAATTATCCCATTTCCTTCAAATTTTGTTTATAGGTTCACTGTGTTAAGGCGTTTCCCTGATTAGTTTTCGAGATTGATTGGTTAAGTATAAAGGAGGGAACGGGGGGCATATCCCCCCTTATTTTATATAAATGGGTTTTTCATACAGAATTATCCCATTTCCTTCAAATTTTGTTTATAGGTTCACTGTGTTAAGGCGTTTCCCTGATTAGTTTTCGAGATTGATTGGTTAAGTATAAAGGAGGGGACGGGGGGGCTAATCCTCACCTTAATTTATATAAATGGGTTTTTCATGCAGAATTATCCCATTTCCTTCAAATTTTGGTTACAGGTTCACTGTGTTAAGACGCTTCCCTAATTAGTTTTCAGGATTGATTGGTTAAGTATAAAGGGGGGAACGGGGGGATAATCCCCCCTTATTTTATATAAATGGGTTTTTCATGCAGAATTATCCTATTTCCTTCAAATTTTGTTTATAGGTTCACTGTGTTAAGGCGCTTCACTGATTAGTTTTCGGGATTGATTGGTTAAGTATAAAGGGAGGGAACGGGGGGATAATCCCCCCTTATTTTATATAAATGGGTTTTTCATGCAGAATTATTCCGTTTTCCTTCAAATTTTGTTTATAGGTTCACTGTGTTAAGGCGCTTCCCTGATTAGTTTTCGGGATTGATTGGTTAAGTATAAAGGCGGGAACGGGGGGGGCTAATCCTCACCTTAATTTATATAAATGGGTTTTTCATGCAGAATTATCCTATTTCCTTCAAATTTTGGTTAAAGGTTCACTGTGTTAAGACGCTTCCCTAATTAGTTTTCGGGATTGATTGGTTAAGTATAAAGGAGGGAACGGGGGGCATATCCCCCTTAATTTATATAAATGGGTTTTTCATGCAGAAATATTCGTTTTCCTTCAAATTTTGTTTATAGGTTCACTGTGTTAAGGCGTTTCCCTGATTAGTTTTCGGGATTGATTGGTTAAGTATAAAGGAGGGAACGGGGGGGCATATCAACCCTTATTTTATATAAATGGGTTTTTCATGCAGAAATATTCCGTTTTCCTTCAAATTTTGTTTATAGGTTCACTGTGTTAAGGCGCTTCCCTGATTAGTTTTCGGGATTGATTGGTTAAGTATAAAGGGGGTGGAACGGGGGGATAATCCCCCCCGTTAATTTATATAAATGGATTTTTCATGCAGAATTATTCTATTTGCTTCAAAATTTGTTTATAGGTTCATTGGGTTAAGACGCTTCCCTGATTTGTTTTCGGGATTGATTGATTAAGTATAAAGGGGGAGAACGGGGGTCTAATACCCCCCTTAATTTATATAAATGGGTTTTTCATGCAGAATTATCCCATTTCCTTCAAATTTTATTTATAGGTTCACTGTGTTAAGGCTCTTCCCTGATTAGTTTTTCGGGATTGATTGGTTAAGTATAAAGGGGGGGAACGGGGGGATAATCCCCCCTTAATTTATATAAATGGGTTTTTCATGCAGAATTATTCTATTTGCTTCAAAATTTGTTTATAGGTTCATTGGGTTAAGACGCTTCCCTGATTAGTTTTCGGGATTGATTGGTTAAGTAAAAAGGGGGGGGGAACGGAGGGGGCTAATCCCGCCTTAATTTATATAAATGGGTTTTTCATGCAGAATTATCCGATTTTCTTCAAATTTTGTATATATATTCATTGTAATTAGAGAATTACCTGATTAGTTTTAGGGGTTCATTAGTTAACTATGGGGGGGGGTAACGGGGGGATGATCCCCCCCCTTAATTTATTGTTTATTTCTTTATTTTTCGATGGGTTTATTTCAAATTCTTTGAAATAAGAGTATAATATACAATTAGTGTGAATAGCCTGTGAACACAATGCCCTCAGTTTAGCTGGGCAGTTTTATTTTTATTTTTTATACTGAAGAAGCTAGAAATTTGAAATTTGTCATTGTAGTTACTTATAAGATGTAAATGCTCTCTAAGAACAAAATAAAAAAGAAATTGAAATTTAAAAGGGTGAAATGAGCGAAAAGCGTTCTAAAAACAGTCTAAATTACACTTTCTATGAAATCTCTGGAACTACAGAACCGATTTCAAAAGTAATTGTGGCAAATTGATGGGGACAATCCCTACTCCAACATAGGCTATATTTTATGTCGGTGCCACTAACATCAATGGGGTGCAGGATCGAAAAATATTCGAAAATTGCGACTTTTTTATACTGAAGGGGCAAGAAATTTGAAATTTAGCATTGTAGTTACTTATAAGTTGTAAATGCTCTCTAAGAATAAATTTTAAACAAAACCGAAATTTAAATGGGTGAAATGAGCGAAAAACTTTCTGAAGTCATTCTAAATTACAATTTCTATGGAATTTCTGGAACCACGGAACCGATTTCAAAAGTGATGGTGGCAAATTGGTGGTGACAATCCCTGCTCCTACAGCCTCTTTAATAAAAAACTATTCGTTGCTGGCGACTGGGTTTTTCGCTAATTGTTGCACCAGATTAATCTCGGAAAATGAAACATTTGAAGTTACTGAAAAAAATGATAGCTCAAAAAGTATTTGTCAGAAAATTGTTAGACAAACTGCGTTTGAAAGGTAAAAAATTGTATTTTTCTTGATATAAATTTCAAATCTAATGATTATGCCGTTTTCAAATATTGAATTTCAAAAATTACCAAATTTCCCAATGGAGTACCATAGCGAAACCTTCATGCGTAAAAAGATAATGATAAAGGCGACGTGTCCTGACGTGTATATTGGCTATAGCACGAGTCACAAATTATAGTAGCCTTATTATTCTGTTAAGATATAAAAGTTATTTATGAAATGTCAATATTTTGTTTGATTAAAGGTTCGTTAAAAGAAATTGACCAGCGTAGCGGGCGTAGCTTGCTAGTGATTGATATAATTTTAATTCGTATGTTTAAATGTTTCGACAGTTAAATATAAATGTTGAAATACAAATCAAAAACAAAAGTAAACTTGTAATCAAAAAATTGCTTTAAAATATCTTTTAAGATTGGTAAGCAATAAGAATTTGGCGAAGTATGACACTTGGGTGCATAGTAAAATCTTAATACAACTACGGCATTTATAGTTAATATTTATGTAAAAAAAACTATATACCATTTTATTTACATAAATGTTCTAAAAAACGTATTGGGCATTTAAGTACATATATTTGGAAATTTCTGAAATAGGAGAAATTCTCGAGAATAACTATTATCAATTCAACGTAACAATCAGAAATTTTGGGAAATAAAGCAGTGACAAAATTGGACTAAAAATAAAGTATGTTTTATCCACAAAAAAAATCTTACCTAAGGAAGCAATCTATAAACCTCTTAGCAGGAAAACATGTATGACGAAACCGATTATGTCAATTTTATTTCCTAGAACCAACAGAAATTCTGCACATATTAATGATTAATATTAAAACAATGGCATTTATGTTCCAGGTAATAGATTATAGATATTAACAGTATAAAGCAAAAAAAAAAACTTTATCTTGCATTGCTCTCATTTAGACACCTTTTGTTAAATAAACAACCATCTAAAACTTTAAAATTAACTAAGATAAATTAAACAATTTAATAAATTGTAACAAATTATTAAGCACTACGTTTCTATTTTCTGGTCTTGAAATGTATGATTTTTTTTCTTTTTTTTAATAAAAATTTTTTCAGATCTAACCGCATTGAAAAAAGTAATAAATATTTTTCAAGAAAATTCAAAATAATTACTAACAATTAAGCACTATTTCTAAAATAAATTATTTATATTCGTTTTTAACATTTTCCATACTGTTCAACAGGAGTTTCCTTCAATTGTATGAAAGTTTTTGGTTTAATCAAAGATTTCTTGAGTCCTTAGATCTTCGTTTTATGTCCTATTTAGAGAGAAGATATCAGAAAATGATTCGAAGAAAAAGAGAAAATTGTGTATAAAATGAATTTGTTAAAATAGTGCTCGAGTATTTTCTCCGTAATGATGAACAAGGGAAATTTTTCAAAAGTACTTTCTAAAAAGAATAATATACATATATACATTTTATGACTTACAGAACTTTATTCACAATTGTTTCAAAACCAAAGAATATAATTTTCCTTTAAATTTTAAACTTTAAATATTTTGAGAAACCGATGTTTGGTATTAGCAAAATAATATAATAATAATAATAATAATCTAGAAACGATAAAAAAATATATTTCTGTGTTACTATTTTTTAAGATGGAAACCAATTTAAAAAATTTAATTATGGATGAGTTCATATTTATATTTATTTATTAGGTTTAGATGTATGGGTAGATATAAATCAAATAAGATGCTAATTATATTTTATGCTTAACAATAACATCTCGACAAATTAAAATATTGAACAGTTTTATCATTTTAAATCTTAAAAGAGCTTTTATGTAATAGTTTTAGTATAATCCTATGAGTTTGTGTGACTAGAAACGGCCAAATAGAGTAACTCTATCATTTTTCAGCTTAATATAACACCATTTATTGATGAAAATTAGTTGAAAAATAACCACTTTATTAAAATTTATTCTCCAGCATATATCTCTTTTTAGATACATAGAAAAATATATTTCTCGCAACATAACATGATTTGGTTTTAGTTGTTGAAACATTGAAAAAAATTGCCGATTTTAAATATGCCGATTTTTATGACTGTTTTTTAATAGTCGTAACCATAAGTCTTTTAGTCGCATTACTTACATTTTTACTTTATTCATACTCCTTATGTAATTATTTACGTATTGCAAGCTACTGTATAACAAACATTTGGTGTTTTATTCAAATATATATATATATGTATATATATATATATATATACAGAGTGTCTCAAAAGTCTGGAAACGGTCGAATAACTCGAGAAACATACTTCGGATCGAAAAACGGAAAAATACATGTTCAATATTTTGAAAAAACTATTTAGGATATCAAAGTTCCCCCCCCCCCTACTTTCCCCACCCTGGGGGGAAAGGAGGACAACTTTGAAATCTTAAATAATAACCCCCCCCCCCTTTTTTTATTGCAGATTCGGATTCTACAAGAAAAAAATACGTAACTTTTGTATTTAACATTTTCTTCGAAACATCGTAGATGGCGCTGTAATCTAGTAAGATGTGGTGAGAATCATTACCATTGCAATTTCTGAAAACGCTCGAATAACTCGAGAATTATACACTAGATTGAAAAACGAAAAAATACGGGTTCAATATTTTAGAAAAATCTATTTATGGATATAAAAGTTGTCATTTTTCTAAAATATTAAATACAAAAGTTACGTATTTTTCCCCGTAGAATTTGAATTTAAAATAAAAAAGGGGGATTATCATTTAAGATTTCAAAGTTGCCCACATTTACTCCCAGTTTGGGGGGTAGCTTTGATATCCCTAAATAGGGTTTTTCAAAAATATTGAACATGCATTTTTCCGTTTTTCAATCCGATGTATATTTCTCGAGTTATTTGACCGTTTCCAGACTTTTCAATGGAAGCGATTCTCACTGCACTTTACTCGATTACAGCGCAATCTACGATTTTCCGCATAAAATTTTCAATACAAAAGTGAAGCATTTTTGCCGTAGAATCCGAATCTTTAATAAAAATGGGGGGTTATCATTTAAGATTTCAATGTTGCCCCCTTTCCCCCCAGGGAAGCAGAGTTTGGGGCGGGGGGGGGCAACTTTGATATCCCTAAATAGATTTTTCAAAACTATTGAACATACATTTTTCTGTTTTTCAATCCGATGTATATTTCTAGAGTTATTCGACCGTTTCCAGACTTTTCGGACACCCTGTATATACATAAAAGAGAAAGTACGGTAAAACCGAGTACCTAATAGTTTTATTTTGTTGACAGAAAACTAGAAGAGCGGAAAAATCGGAGCACCCCACAAACGTTTTTGGGGACATCTGGCCTATTGAAAAACTACACTTGCGACAGGAAAATTCTTCTCTACTTGGGAAAAGGCGCTTTCTTAAACCATCTGAATTTTGTGGTCGGTTAAAATCGGGCATTAATCAGAAATTATCACTTTTGATACTTCCAGTAGCAAAATGCTTTATTGTAATAAATTTTGAATCAAATTTTAAAACATATATACATTTTTTTAAATGAGTAAATTTTTTTCAGGTTTTTAAGCAATGTTTAATGATGTCATGCTTCGGCTTTCTCGGTTTTTACTTCTCGTATCTGCAGCATTCCTCATGTACCTACTCTTTGCTGACTGAATATTGTATCCATCTTTCACCACCTGTTGAGTGAAGAAAAAATTTGCAGAATTCAATGCAAGACCATACATATCCGGTTTTGACCAAACAGACAACCAAAAATCAACATGGTCGTTCTCCTGTATAACTGGACGTACACACTTCTACTTAGCATTCAAATATTGTGTAAAGGCTATAGAAAATAGTAGTTTACTTACCTAAACTGATCTGCCTTGCCGGATTTATTGGAAGAGAAGAAAAGACGGAAAAATCTAAAACTTTTGAGGTGAATTTCTTTCCAATAGCACTACACGGTCACAGAGATTAACTCACTTAAAAAGCCAAAAGTACGTTAATAAGGGACGCTGAGGGATGTATTTAAAACGGGGACTGTTTACAGGGCAACACCTATCAGCGAGAAACCAGGCTACCCAGTTTTATCCACCTAACCTCTTTTGACATACTCTCCCCTTTATATGTATATTGTATTATATAATTCCAGTTACCGATTTAAACGAAAATAATATATTAAATTTAGAAAATGTTTAAAATACACTCAAATGGATTTATTTTTAAATTAAAAGTGAATATTCGCGCTAATATTGTTCTAGATTCGAAAATTCGGACTAATATTATTATATTAGTAACATTCGTACTGGTCGAATGTTACTAAAATGATGAATTCGATGAATAAAAGACCATAAAATTTAGGTCAAGAAAACTGTATTTTTTTTTATAAATGCCATATTTTTATATTTCATTTTTTACCATATTTAAGCATTTTTTCACAAACTTTTGCTTTATTAAAAGATACTTTAACAAAAAAAAATTATCTCTTTACATTCCCATTTAATAATTTTCATATTTATATATATACTCTGCTAGTTAATACACACATACAGATACATACCTAAAACTGTATTAAAACATCATTTTCTTCCAAAAGAGTAATGAATTACAAAATATATTTTTAATGTTGCGAAAACTGAGAAATGTAAAAATCAAATTTCAATATAAACCCCAGGTTTACATTCCACTTATTAAGACTCAGCATGTCTAACTCCTAGCTGCAGTAAATATCCCTTTATAACTTTATAAGAAATATGGTGTATCCTTTTCAACATTCTTGCATTGCTTTGTTTGAAATACGCTAACATCCTGACAATTATGTGGATACATATCGTGTAAAAAATGCACTTGTCATTTTTAAAAATGGGAGTAATAGTACGTACAGTGTCATTAACCAAATTATTGTGTGTTTCCTTTCCGTATTCCAATGTTATCATATTATACACGAAGCGTGTATTTTTCACTAGGAATATTAAATATTAATTCCATTGTTCTGTTGAATAAATCCTGTTTTTTGATAGAAAAATGTCTTATTCTTTAAGTCTACTATCACCGATTTTAATTTCTATTAATCGAGCATCCTGTATCGGCGTGTGGGAGCTCATGTAAAGTTTGAAAATCATGTGATTTATAAACTTTCTACTCATTTAATTTTAAATGAAAGAAAACGATCTATATGGTTATTTTTTATTGCACTGAAATATAAAGTAAAATATTATCAATTTGCCGCAAATCATGAATAAATGCACTTTTTCTTTAACAATAAGTTTATTACTTTATTTAAGAAAATTATGTTTTTCTTCTTTTACGATCCGCTCATCTGTGAACTGAAAACTGTATTTTTAAAAAGAATTAAAGATTAGTACATTTCTTTACTATGAAATAGAACTTTTAAAAGTAGGAAAACTATCTCAGGATTAAGTATTTTTAAAGAATCTTAAAGTTTAACAAAAGAGATCTCAATATGTTTTCGCAAAACGGTCAAGGTTTTATTGTAAATAAATATCTGAAAACTATATAAGAATGATGAACGGGAAAAATGTGGAATGAATACAACAGGAAAATTGATTCAATATTATATTTTTTCTTCTTTATAATATCAACGCATATAATTATATATATTTTTATCGTTATATGTTTTCGTAGAGTTCTTCCAAAACATTACTTAAGAATATTCATGCGATTATTTTTCATGTATACGAAATAGTGTATTAATTATTTTAACAAAATGGTGGAACTACTGAAGTAATAACATTCGTATTACGATACATTGAAACAGACTTATAAGGGGACCGCCAAACATGATGCGCACAGATTTTGATGATTTTAAAGTATGTTGTAGGGGTCATACCCCTAACTATTCAGGTGAAAAGTTTCCTTCAAATGGGCTTTAGTTTTCGAGAAATTTCGGCTTAAAGTTCAGCATGCATTTCAAATATTCATTAGTTCGCGATCTTGAACAAGGTCTCCGGGGTGCAAAGCTAGTGCTCGCGATTTGAGAGCCGGAGATGAGGGTTCTGTCCTCTCATGTGACTTTTACCTTTTCTTAATAAATTATATATATATGTTGCATTCTAAGTTTTATGCAGAATTAAGATTTCTGCATCTTTGAACTTTTTGATATTTTCCTAATAAATTCCATTTACATTTTCGAATTGTTCGTGAACATTTATAGTTTTTGCGCAATTTTTATTCTAATATTTCTGTTGACGAAAATCCAAACTAATTTATGACTTGATATCTCGTCTTTTTAAAAAAGATTATTATTTACATTTATGTATATTTACTTATTTATTTATCGCATTTATGAAATAATTAATTTTTTTAATTTGCATTTTCTATTTAAAAAAATTAAATGATTAAGAAAAAATGAACAAAATAATATATCCTTTTAATATTTGATTTGTTCTAAATATATTGAAATATGTTAACTGCTGAAATACTAAAATATTTATCATCACCAAAATCGACATTTTTAGTTCATTAAATATGGAACTAATTGTGTGATACTTATCGCAAAAATAATCTAAACAAATTCCGCATTAAAAATCGCCTTTAAATATATTCTTTACGTATTTTTTTAACAATATTGGAAGAATGTATAAATTAGAATATTATATATTCTTTAAATACTTAAATTGTGATAAATATATTTAAAAATGCATTAAATTTGAAAAAGAAATTATTTCAAACATTGTAATTGTCTGGAAATGGATAAAAAGAAAATTTTATTTATTCTGATATTACCATAAAAGTCATTGCAGACGATTTTTTTTCAGATATTTTTTATATGTATTGTAATTTACAGACGATTTTTCATTTCTAGTTGAAATTTTCTGTATGGTAGACGTGTTAGAATGAAAAAAAATAATTGTAATATATTATTTTTTATTTGTGCAAATCAAAAATGATGTTGAGTTTGAACTTTACAGTTAAATGTATTTAAATAACATAAAAATATAAAAATATATATAACTGGCTAAAACTTGGATAAAAGCGTTAATGCTTTAATATATTATTACTCCTTTGACGATATGTTGTTGGAATTACCTAATCATACATACCTTTAGAAGATTTGAGATAAAAAATATTTCGTATAAATTAAAAAAAAATCATTTAAAATTTCATAAAATTAAAAAAAAGTATTATTTTAGAACGGTTATTAAAATATAAAGGATAAATAATTAAAAAAAATAGTAAAATCTAGACATAAATTAGTTTGTAATTTCGTCAATAAAAATATTAATTTCAAAACTGTACAAAAAAAAAAAAAAATAAATAAAAAAAAAAAATAAATAAATATTCACGAAAAATTCGAAAATGTAAATGGAATTTATTAGGAAAATATCAAAAAGTTCAAAGTAGCAGAATTCATAATTCTGCATAAAATTTGTAACGCGACAATTATATAAAATTTATTAAAAAAGGTAAAAAGTCGTATGAGAGGACAGAACCCTCACTTCCGGCACTCAAATCGTGAACGCTAGCTCTGCACTACGGATACCTTGTTCATATTCGTGAACTAATGAGTATTTGAAACATATGCTGAAATTTAACCCGAAATTTTTCGAAAACTAAAGCCCATTTGAAGGAAACATTTGAACTGAATAGTTAGGGGTATGATCCCTACAACATACTTTAAAATCATCAAAATCTGTGCGCATCATGTTTGGCGGTCCCCTTGTTAGTTATAATCAAATATATAAATATATATATATATATATATATGTATATAGTTCTATATTTTACTGCATTAAAATGTGATATTCATTAATATGTAAATTGACTATTTTCCAGTGTAATTTTGAACACCACGAAGGAGTATTTAAATAAATACTTGTTGAGCATTCTTATCATGTGTGCTATATAAATGGGAAAAATGTATGTGCTTATTTTGGCTATAAAATATATTTTAATTATTCGAAAAGAGTTAGAATATTAAGGCATTGCAATTACGTATTCAAAAGTACTAGTCACTAATGAGCATTATGTAATAATTTTAACACATTCATCTTATGTTAAAACACAACCTAATTTATCACTATTATTTTGCGAAAATAAATTCAATACATAAATTATTTATTACTACCGCATTTGTTTCTACGTTAACACATTATATGCGGACGATTATTCGAAAATGAGAAAGAAATTCATTTCTACAATTGAAGCTATATTTTGAAACCGGCTCACAACCCATTGAAAGCAAGTACGCTTGGATTGCGCTTGTGTTTTCTTCTCTCCAAAATTTCCGTTACAAGCACTAATTTCTACTATCAATATACATAATTACTTTTACGTTTACCGCATACATTGTGTTAATAGACGTTTCTTGTTGTAATATTTTATAATAATTTTATAATAATTTTATAATGCATTTTGATGTACTTTCGGTTTTTTTTTTAAACATCTTTAAAGCAGAACACGAAATTTATGTTAAAGGGGACCGAAGCAATTCTCTAAATCATAAAAAAAATGTATTTTCTTGTTTTGATTCTATCAACAAAGAGATGAATAATTATGCTAAATTTCCGAGAAAATAGTGAGAGCAAATACATTGCTTTCACTATTTTGCTGTGGTATTTTACAATGAAAACAAACCAAATTCGCAAATTTTTGTAATTTAATGAGCATATCTTTGTCATTACTGTGTATTGTCCTCGCATATACCAGATTTAAAACTATATTCCTTATTTCAAAGGATACATACTGCTATGTATTGACGTCATAAGAACCATAATACTAAACCAATACTCGTTAGATTGGTTAGATAGTTGCAGAATATCGCGTTCATCGGAAATACTTCTAATGAAATACCAATGTTTGTTAAATATGGGTGTTAGGTGGAAGGAACCCGAAACCACTAAGGATATGACCACTAAATCTTTATAAACATTTATTTTTAATATTTTGATTCTATAAAGAAAATAGAGGGGAATAATTATTCAAAATTTACGACAAAATATTGAGTTCAAATTGTGGTATTTTACAATAAAAACAAAGAAAATTTGCAAAATTTTGTAATTTAATGATGTGTTGTAAATGAAATACCACTATTAAAGAAATATTTAATTAACGCAAGAAATGTTTGTCGATAAAAGCCAATATAACACAGATAGCAGCTGTAAATTGAAGTGTTGGCGTGAAAATTGCAAACCATTCTTGAAACCATCGGAAGCGCTGTCAAAGAAATACCACTATTACAGAAATATTGATTTAACACAGGAAGTATTCTTCAGTAAAAGATAATATAACACAGCTGTACATTGAAGTGTTAGCGTGAAAATGGAGAACCATTCTTGCCAATATTTTTGCCATTTTGACAAAATTTTGCAAGCACCCCAGACATTGGTATCGCAATCTCAATGATGCATACAATGTCAACATCTACTAACATATAGCTAATACAAAAAATATTGGTGTAATATTGTTTTTAAATTACCCGGACCCCAGTTGCAGGACAGTATCACATTATGACAGTATTAAATATACTCGAAACCAATCGAAAAGAATACCGAGTACCAAATCAATTGTTATTTAATATTTTCTTTCATAAAAGTAATCGTACTTCATTTCTTTCATATGTTAATTAATTTTATTTACAATATATAAAAGCCTTTTGATCAAATATTTATGGTAATTGGCACTTTATTTTTTTTGTCGCATTGAAGAAGAAAAGTTTTTTTTAAATGAGAAATTATCTATAAAGTGAATGGGTTTAAAAAACATATAGGAATTTCCATCCTATTTTTGAATGAACGAAATATTTTTAAAGTATCATTCATTGAACAATCTTTAAAATACTGATATTTGTGATATAATTTTTTTTAAGTTGTCAGATAAGCAAAATCTAAAATTTCTTTTTATTTCATCAATAGTACAGGTGTCCCAAAAATCCTTGACACATATTTAAATTTAATAAAAGATAAAGCAATTGGCATACGAGAGTGCGGTTTGGACGAAAATGCTTCTTACGATATGAAATTTTGTTTAAGGAAATAAAAAATAGTTCCAAAATTTCTCATAGATAGCGCTGCTTCTGGAATGTTATTGAATAGGTAAAATGTCTTTATACATAACAATGGCGAAGACGCACAATGCGAATGCACAGTTTTTGTCGAAACTATGGCAACCCACATCACAGAACTTAACAATATTCGCCCTCTTGATTTCGATTAGACGAGTGCATTGAGCTCTATATATAATAGGAGTTCAGAATCAGCGGTCAGAAGCAAGAAAGGCAAATGAAGCTTGCAAGGCAAAAGTAAAAAATAGTCCGCGTTGTCAATGTCAGATATTAGTATTCTCATTTACTATTATCCTAATTTATGCTTTTATAATTAAGCTATGCTTATCTAATTCATAAATAATTCACTAATCATGTAAAGGAATGCGATAGACAGCATGTTTTGCCATGAATGCGAGCTAAAATTAACGTCACGGTATCCTTCCGCGCTGACCGCTGGAAATCATGTGAGGCATTAGGAAGACAGATCTCCTGTTATATTTGGAGCCTAGTGGAAGAGTGAGAAAGCATAGACGAGTATTGTTAACTTCTGGAATGTGGGTTGCCATACTTTGGACAAAAACTGTGCATACGCATTGTGAGTTTTTCGCCATTGTTAAGTATAAAGGCATTCCACCTATTCGAAAACTTTCCAGAAGTCTATGAGAAATTTTTGGAACTAATTTTTTTATTTGCTTAGACAAAATTTTCAATAATAATAATCATTTTCATCCAAAACGAACTCTCGTGCGCCAATTGCTTGATCTTTTATTGAATTTTAAAATGTGTCAAAGACTTTTGGGCATCCTGTATATATATATATATATATTACATTTATTTCGCTAAAAGAAATTTTAATTAAAAATATATAGTAATTTTTTGTTGTTGATAATTTTAAAATATAGAAATTGTTATGAAGTTGATGAAGAAATTGAACTCAATTTTCAGTTAATAAACACATTTTTGGAGAGAAAATAATAAATAGAATTGAAACATTTTCTAATGCGTTGGCTGTTCCAAAACGAAGTGGCTCTAAAACTGTTTTACGAACATCAAATCCAATCTCAGTCAATAGTTACAGTGGAAAAAATACTTAAGCGTCAATACACGTTGAGGATTACACAGTATTACAACCTATTAATAAAGGCTGCTCAGAAAGTGAATGAGCCAGTAAGTTTTATTTTTTATATTTTTTTCGATGAGTACGTTGCAGTGGAAAAACAAATTTAAAACTACCTTTGACCCTATCGCTCACGAATTACGTTTAAAAATTTAAAATAAATTAACCATTTTTTTAATTATTATATTTAAAATACTATTTTATATTGTACATAAAAAATTATAACATACATGAGGCTTTCATGTTTAATAGATGTTAGTCAAAATAAAATTTAGACGAAAACTTATTTAAAAACACTGATTTTTATAACTTTTTTAGACCCCACGTATGACGGCTGAAAGGTTAAATTTCTGTATGGCCTTATTTTTATTTAATGCTATTACAATATTTATATTTCTGAATTTCCGTAATAATTAAGTAACATGCACTTTTTTGTGAAAGAGTACCTATCTACTCTTTTATAAGGGTATTTTAGGTGACGAGTGAGTTATGTGATTTTGCGTGGGATCGTGGTGCCCTGAATTCTAAGATCTATGTGTAAATGAGACCTATTCTCTCATTTGTTTAAGTTTTTCAACGTACGCATGTTTTCCAGGCAATCTAGTTGTCATTGTTAATTTAGCAAAGTGCTCATAATTAGGTAACTGTTGTTGGGTAGAATGTTTATATAGGGTGAGTGTGATAGTAGATAAAATTAGTGGATTTGGAACACATATTGCATTCGTGTCTGTTAGTTCTTTGGTAAAATTTGAGCCACGTGAGTTTTCACAAATTTGGTAAAAGGTTAAGCTTTCTATTATGAATAAAGAGTCATCGGAATTCATGGGATTCCATTTTATAGTGATGTTATCTGTTAAAATAAATTTCTTAGAGTCCTGCAAAACAAACGGTCATAGTGTACGTAATTATACAAAGACAAATACATTTCGCCCATAACCGCTCAAAAAGCGTAACCGGATTTAGCCACATGGTTCAACACGAACCCTGTCCAAATTATCATTAAATCAGCTCACTTCTAACCTGCCCCGATTTCGGATATTGATCAGTGTCAGACTTCGGTTTTAGTTCAAGGTTTGCATGATTGGTCAAAAGGTTGTACCGTCCTCTGTTGATTGTCTTCACACATTATAAGTAAATGAGTATGCCCTCTTTATATAATATGCCTAGGAACGGTGTGGTCACTTGGAGCCGAGTTAAGTGAAATTTATATGCTTTTCAAGTTAACAAGTTTTGAAAGAGAATTTTTCCCCTCTAGGACTTTCTTTTAAAGTCGGTTTATTTCGGATCATCTGCATTAAATTCACCCGTTCCACTGCTTATTCCATGCTTACTGTTATAAATAAACTGTTGTGTTTGGTTAAATATGACTTATACTTTTCAGTTGACAGGCTCCGAAGGGTATGTCACAGTTTTAGTGGAAAATAAGAAAATATGTTTTTTTTTCTTTCGTAAAATGTCTTAATCATTTTAAGACATTTCACGTGTTACATTTATACGATATAGTTTTCTAGTAATAATTTTGCATTTGGCACGAGTGTTATTATTGAGAATTTCTTACTCCTTTATACTTTTATCATCAGAAGTATGATATGGCGTTGTGTTGGTTTTATCATCCGAGATAGCCGTGCTACTTCCTTTGTGGTTATTTTAGATGTTTGCGCTATAGTTCTGTATGAAATAACATTATCACGTCTGTAAAAAAATGACGCATGTGAAGAAAACGCACTACTGTCAACCTGTTCACTTCATCACTGGTAAAATAGGTCGACAATAATAAAGAGATTGCAAAAGTTTACTGATTATTAATTATATGTGCAATGACGGCGTGAGGGCTCACAACACTTTGTTGCAGAAGGACAAAACAATGTCGCCGCGTTTTTTCAACCGCCATATAGTGCTGAAATGGCCCTTTATGCCTTTTTTTTGTTCCAAAAATCATGAAAGAGCTTAAGTGAGATCATTTTGGCGTCATAGCAAACACTAAGGAAGCCGTGAGCAGAGATCGGAACAACATCCCTAAAGAAGCGTTAGGGCGTTTTAAATATTGGAAGCAAACCTGTATTCGCTATATTGATTTCCAACGGTCCTAATTAAACAAATATTAAAGGTATTTGCATTTTGCTTTTCTCTTTTTTTTTCTGATTACCTATAGAACGAATCTTGTATGTACTCTAGAATTTCTTGTTTCTATTATAAGATGAAACTACAACATGTTTTTTTTTCAACATTTATACAACAGGATTATCTAATACGTTGCATTTTGTCTACACACATATTTAAAAAAAATCGACATTTAGATCCTGAGCGTGTAGTTAAAGATTTCTGAAATAGTAAAAATACTGGAAACGACATATTATTGAAACAATATCAAGTGCATGGCGGAACAGAGTACCTTGAAAAATAAAATAAAGTACTTTATATCTCAAAAAATCTAACTTCCAAGGAAGCAATTAAAGAGGTTCATAGCATAAAAACTGTTTTACAGAAAAATTTATTAGAATAAGATTTTCGGAACCATAAAAAAAATTGATTAATTTTACCACAATTAGAATAATTGTTATAAAATTAATCAAAAATAATTACGTATCCAGCGTTTACTGGAGTTCCATTACCTGCGATATAGTCTTGATCTTTTTCACAGAACAGATTAGATACCATGATCAATAAGGTTATCTGGGTGAATTGTGTTTGCCAGAGTGTATGCAGCTTAAGCCAAGTGATCCCTGGTTTGAATCCTGGCATGGACATTTTATCACTCAGCTGGAAAATAACAACTTATATAAAAAAAAAATTCTTACAGATTTGGTAATATGAAAGGAATCACATTGTATATTATAGGTAATTGTAGGTTAACGGCATTGAATAAAATAAAGTCTAAATAATCCTGTAACTTGGACCGATGTCAATCTTGAGTTAAATAATTTCTTTAAAAAAATATAGTTTCAATCATAAAAAGGTAAAATTAGCTAAATTGAAATTTTGTAAAATTTATTCCGCAGTACACTTCTATTTTCTGCTTCTCTTCATGCTTTAATGAAAAATGTCTCTAAGCAAACTGTACTGAAATAAAATATTAAGCATCTTTCAAACAAATTCAAAATAATTACTGAAAATAAAACAATATTTCTGGAACAAATTCTTGATATTTATTTTTAAGGTTTTCATTTTCTTTAACAAGAGATTCTTCTTTTCGTATGAAAGCTCTTGCTTCTATCAATGATTTTTAGAGCTCTTAGGATTTTTTTCACAATCACACTAAAGAACGAAAAAAACAGAAAATGTATGGAAAACAGAAACTTTTGTATAGAGTGAATGAGTTAAAATAGTACTTGACTATTTTCTCCGTAACGATGAATAAGTGAAATTTTTAACAAGTACTATCTAAACATTATAAAAAAATATGTTTTTTATGAGTTACAGAATTTATTGACAAATGTTTCAAAACCAAAAATGTAATATTCTCTTATATTTTAAAAGTTTAAAACTTTTGTGAAAACTCTCTAATATTAACAAAAGAAAGCACTTAGAAAATTAAAATAAAACTTATTACTGTTTTTTTAAGTACGGAAAACAGTTTACCATGCGTTAATTAAAGATTAATGAATATTTATGTACACTTTAAAACAAGGTATTTGAAAATCAATAAGACGAAATTTGTGCACAGATGTAAATGGAAATATCAGTTTGATTCTAATTTTAAGAGTTTAAATTTATGTTACGCAAGATATTTTATTCTGTGACAGTATCATTTTGTCAAATGAATATCAATATCTATCTTTATACCTAATTTTAAAATAATAGTAGCATTATGTACACTAGTAGCATTATTTACACTTTTAATTCATTTTTATTTTTTACCCATGCATTGTTCACAAAGTATGTTATGGATAACATACAGTGTTTCATTCTGTTTTATATGTGTATAAATATTACTTTCTGATTACCCTCTTATAAGGGGAAATACTATGTTAAATCTAAGTTTATTTCGACAGCGTTATAAAGCTGATTCAAATAAATATTTTTAAGATGCAAGCAAAAATACGGATTAATATTATAAGAACTCGAAAATTACTGAAACAATGAATTCGCTATATAAAAGACCATAAAATATGTTGAAGGAAAAAGAAGAAGCTGTTTTGTGTTTATTAAGGCGGTTATCTTGGTTTATTAAACAATAGCAGTGAGATTCAACACATGCCAGTAGAATTTATATTAATTGTATGGCTGGTAAAATGTAAATGCTGGATGCGAATTATATAAGAATTCGAAAAATACATAAATTACAAAATGCTAACAACATTAAAACGAATATATTTGCATTTTGAGCCTATAAAACAAAGAAAAAAACATCACTGGATGCTGCAATCTTGTTGCATAGGAATATGAAAAGCACATGAAATTCTACAATGCTGCAGTCACAAAAGAGCATGCATGTGAATTCCATGCCCATGAAAGAGAAAAAACCAGCACTGGATGCAGGAAAGTCATTGTATAGGAATCTCATATGTACATGAAATTCTGTAATGCTGTGGTCACTAAATAGGATTTATATGTGTTTCGTGCCCATGTTTAAAAAAAATACACTGGAGGCACCAATCTCGCTGTACAAGAATCTCAAATTCAATGGAATTCGTAAATTCCACAATCACTATAAGTTAATTATCACTCATTTAATACTTCTAGTAATGAAAAAAGCTAGTTCTTACGTTTCACTAAGATATACCATTCCTAATGAGCAGTAGAAAATTCATCAGGGTGCCTGGGCAATTTCTTCTTACGAACTTTCAGGACAACTGGACAATTTCTGCCTCCGAAATGTCGGGGAAACTGACCTATGTTCTCTCAATGTCACAAAAACTGCCCTATGCCCGAAGTTTTGTAGAAATAATTCCATCTTATAATGTTTTTTAAGGAGAGTTTGGCAAAACGTGGATCTTGTTGGTTTTGAGTATATAAATCCACTTTTCAGCCCAAAACGTACCAAGTTAGTGCTTAACTTCCTTAGAAGGATGTTAATCACTGAACCTTATATTGCATTTCAAAAATATGAACAACAATGAACAACTACCAAAGTTTTATGAAAACATCCATATTTTAGATTCTGACCAATGTGGGGTAAAATATGGTACTCTTAAAATTTTTTTATGAAATGTAACATTATTATATAATTTGGTTGTACAATGGAAAAATTAACATTCAGTACACAAGTAAAATTAACTGATGAAAAATATCGTGATATTTAATTAGGTATGTATGTTTGCAAACATGAAATGAAAATTGTTAACTTAATTTTTCCACACGAAATCAGCAAGCTTAATCTCCAATTTGACACAAAAGTAACTAAAAATATGACATACACATTTGAATCAAACATAAAAATTTAAAAAATAGAAATTCACGAAAAAATTCAGAAATTTTAGTCGCTTTAAGCAGTCTTTCTTTCAAAGACAAATGTGCAGTTACAGTTATGCAAAATTTCGTTCATATTAAGGGCATTCATACTCAATGCTCATTGCATGAGCCCATTCTTGGCATACGAAACATTGAACCAATTCTTTTCCCGGGACTCAATCGGTAAAAAAGTGCATTGCGAAATAAGCGGGTTGTTGAAGTATGATCATCTTCCTCGTCATTCAGTCATCATGATCTCTTAGTTTTGCTTTAGTGATTTAATTTTTGTCGTCAGAGTACATGCTTCGTTTTCTGTTCGTTTTTGGTGTTGTTATTGTTGTTGTTTCTTTGATAAAGTTCTTAGATGAGGTTTTTTTTTAGGGTTATGTGGTTAAAATTTCAGGTTTTCACCTTTTTTCTGTTATTTTTATTCTGAAGGCATTATATTTACTCCTTAGATGGCAAAATCTTGTAGATATCATCATTAGATATGGATGCCGAAGGGTTTTCGATATTTGGAGTTGTTCATTTTCTTCAATCGTTTACCGAAGTTAAATTCAATACAAACGACCCACACGTTTATGATGTGCTGTCCACAACCACCACGTCTGATAAACTGGTGGATAAAGTGCCAGGAGTTGTTGGGTTAGTTTCAGCTTCAGGATGGTCCGTGATTTTCGATGAAGTATATATATAATCATTCATTTCTGCTCAGTTGAATGGTTAGATGTTTGTTTGTTTTTCAAAACAATTTATTGCAGTATGCATGACCCTTTTTCTCGAGTAGTCTGTTTTCAGAAGTTCTGCAATTTCATAAATTGAGACTTGACGTCCTGGGTAGCAAGCTTCACTTCTTTTAATAATAATAAGGGCTTAAAAGTGCCATGAACAAAACGTTCAGACGTTCCAGGTGATGGGTTGTGTGCGGGGGAAGCCTCAGAATTACATTACTTTCTCTTGTAAGATAAAACAGCTCATTGATTTTTGTGAGGGTTGCATGCCCAACTAATAAAAGGTGTACTGGTTCCTTCATGGTGATATTTGAAAATTCAAGGTTTTTTTTTAACCGTGATTGAATAGATCCTCTTTAACTCAACCAGATTTGTGGCAGACAGCCAAGACCCTAAACTTTTGAAGATGAGTGATCTATTAACCAATTAACCACTGGTGTTGCGTTGACGAAGAGGTCAAAATAAATGCGCATAAAAAATTAGTTAACAAATGAACTTTATATTAACTGTAAAATTTAAGCACGGAATATTAGGGCTAGTAATTCAATATATTTTTTTCCTTCAACAGTTTTTGTTATATTTAATAACGAGTTAAAAACTTGAAGCATTCTGAAACTTAAACTTTCACGTAGTCATTTTCGCAGAAGAAATATAGCGAGACAAACGTAAGTTTGAGAAGCGATCTATTTTTAGCCGAGGTTAAAGTGCATCAGAACATTCCACGAATCAGTTGTTTTAGTTTGAGTGAGGTAGGAAGAGATAAAAGGTGTTGGGTTTGCGCAGTGAAGGGATGATGTAATGTCAAGTGAGCAGGAATTTTCCTTATTCACTCGTGTCGCTCGACTCTGTGGAATTTTCCGTCGAATTTGTCCTCATTCTGTGCTCATACTCATAGAAATGCTAAAACTAGATATCTTAGATTTTTGGAAGCTCTTTAAAGAATCTTTCATGAAGATTTAGATAATTATGACGGGAACGAAACTAATATTATTGTTATTCAAGCAGTAACAGCAGAAGCTAGTGATGAAGAAGAAGGAAATGATAATATATTAAATAAAGACAATGATATTGTATCATGTGATACTGCTGCTGAAAATGAAGTGTAAGTAAAAACAAAATCTGTGCCCTCTAAAAACAGTACAAGTCAGGCAAAAAATTTACAAAAATAAAAATCTGAACACTTGAAATGAATGATGTAGGAACCATTAAATATGACTCAGCATAAAAATAAAGATAAAGATAAAATAGAAACTATAAAAAATATGATACAGGTTAAAACTAATGCAGCGATTTTTTATCTTTTCTTTGGCTCATGTGTTTTTCACTTCTCATCGAAGAGATAAATTTAGGTTAAAATCTTCCTGATTTTTTAGCATCTGAAGCCTACATGAGACTATTAATTGGAATATTGTTGCTTACAGGATATCATTCTTTACCCCAGGAAGGAATGTACTGGTCTCTTAAAAGGAACGTCTCTGTTTCTCTTGTGCAAGAATCGATGTCACGTTGCAGTACAGGAACATGAAACATAATTTTCATTTGGTTCATAACAGTAGAACCCATAGCACTGATAAATTATATAATTTTTATCGAAAAAAGACGTGAAGCATCATCGATCAATTAACCTTAGAAATAGGCAAAAATGTAGATATTTTTAGTAATATTTCTTCAAAAGGCACTCACGCAAACAAAAACAATCCGATAGTTGTCGCAATCAAAGCAAACGGAATACGGAGAGGGGGAGAACAGGAGGGCTATGTACAAAAGGCCTTTACCAGATCGACATTCCACTTAGTGACATAGAAACCACGTTTTGCCTCACTCTCCATACATCTTTTTAATAATTATGATTGCCATAATAATTAATTAATGGCATACTTACATAATACATACATAATTACATTAAACAATATATACAATATTTGAATATTGCATTTTATAGATTGGAAAAATTAAGATGGATAAAAAAAACCAGCTCAATAATTAATTTAAAAGAAAAAGGGAATAAAATGATGTACTCCAATATGAAAATAAAACTGTACTCAAATATGAAATGCATTAAATATAGTAATTTTATATATGATTCATGTAATAGGAGAGACAGTATTACAGTGTATCTCACTCTCAACTGAGATCAATTTTCGTTCGTAATATAAATCTAAATTGAGATATTACAACGAACTTTTGAAGAGACTTACATTGATTTGTCCGAAATATGCTAACACCATAACAAGTACAAATTACAAATCTTCCTATAAAATAGCCTGCTCCATACTTAGAAATATGGCTCATAACATTCACGTTATCACTGACTGAAATACGGTACGCTCCCATGTCTTCGTGCCATGTCATCATATTGCAAACAGAACAAGAAACGGAAGGATACAAATCCATTACATTTATTTAATGACTGTTAAGTGCATTAAGAAAAATTAGAAGTCGATATAGAATGAGTCAGACTGTATTTTTGGCTGAGTGGACTGCGACCTTGATTTACCATACAAAAATATTATTTTTGTCTTGAAGTATGCATACTGAATAGCATTGTGTATATCAACTGAATACACAATGTATGAGTACATATAAAGTTTGCATATCATATCATGTTTATGTTCTAAATTCTTCTAACACATTTAATTTATAATTAAAGATCATGTTACAATTTTTTAATATTTTGCTGCAGAGGGAAATAATAAAACTGATCAGTTTGTCTAAAATCAATACCTGTGCATTTTTAATTAACACTTTCCAACCTAGTTGAAAAGTGTTTATGACTTTGGTTTGTCTGGCCGTATGGCCGTCTGGCGTCTGGCGTCTGGCGTCTGGCGTCTGTCCGTGCTCTAACTCCCGTAAATATGCTCGGATTGCCTTGCAATTTTTATATGTTATTGTCGTTATCTATAGCACGTTCCCTATTTCAACTGAAGTGTGTAGCCCTTATAGTTTTTTTACAGGGATACTCAAAAGAATTCCGTTACATGACGCTCTATGGGGAAAAATCATTTGCGGTTTATTTTAATGATGTTACACAATCGCAAACCATTGTAATTGATATATATCACTAAGGAAGAAGCTTAATATGGAATAGGGTGTGCATAGCACTTATAGTTAATTTACAGGGACAGTCAAAAGAATTCTGTTACATTACGTCTATGGAGAAAAATCGTCTGCGGTTTATTTAAATAATGTTTTACTATTTTAAACGCATTGAAAATTATATATATCACTAAGGTGCATTACAAGAGGCTTACTACAGAATAGTGTGTGTATAGCAGTCATCGTTCATTTACAGGGACACACAAAAGAATTCTCTACTGCCTGTTAACAATAATTCCTAGAAGTGCGTTTTGAGTTACTGAACGTGATTTTAAATTTAACTCACATTTTGTTTATTACGTGGTGTGTATAAATTTTGTAGATCCTATACAGGGAAGCACAAAAGTTCGCGAACACACTTCCGTTTATTGACAGAAACTCCAGAAGGAGAATTTTAAACTGTGCTACGCGTTTCTTAACTGAACTAAAATTTAGCATCCTATGTAGTATATATACAAATCTATAGATCCTATACAGGGCTGAATTAATGTATTCGTATATTTTCCCGATCATTGTATACGTTGGAAATTCCTGAAATTATGTTTTTAAATATGTTATGCGTTTTCCAAATTGTTTACTTAGATGTTATCTTTCAGTTTATTAAACGGTATGATTTGTAAAATTATTTTGGAAGCGTTGGAAAGTGTTACATAATCTATGCTTGACGCATGATTTTTCGTTCTTGCTTCTCCAACAATAGGT
The DNA here is from genome assembly GCA_963931845.1 of Maratus michaelseni. Lineage (NCBI taxonomy): Eukaryota > Metazoa > Arthropoda > Arachnida > Araneae > Salticidae > Maratus > Maratus michaelseni. The sequence continues at coordinate 248,175,665 of OZ007589.1, forward strand.
TTATTACTTTATATAAGAAAATAAAATTTATCCTTAACTATAAAGAAGAGAAGGGGATTTGTACTTATCTTCTTTAAACTACAAAAAGTATTTTTAAAGAATCAAATACACTCTTTTATTTTTACGACACATGACTTTTAAATGGAACAAAAGGGTTTTAAGATTAAGACTTTTTTTTAAACTTAAAGTTTTTTTTAAAATATTCGAATAAGGTCAAGGCTTTTTTGTAAACAAATATCTGAAATCTATATATGAATTAGGAACAAAAAAGAATAGGGAGTACTCAATAAAGGAAAATGTGTTGAATGCGCTGATTATAGAGTACGTAAATTCCTCTATGAATGTGGAGTATCGGCAATGTAAAAAATTATATATCAAATTACGCACATTTTTTTTTGTTGTTCTATTATAAATTTAAAAATGGAAAATTGTACCAAATTTACATCTACTGAAATATGACCTTTGTCTTAATTATATATTTTAAACTTTTAACATTTACTAAAGCATTTAAAAATATCCAATTCACTTTAAACTAACTAAACACAAAATGATGTAGGGAAATATTAAAAATCTCTTCCATGAATAACATAGTTACTATTTTCTATTAATATTTGCTTAGAATGTCAAATATAGAAAAGTAAGTTAATATTCAAATTAATGTTAATGAAAATTTTAAAAGCTTGTGATTAATATAATATAACCTATTTCTCCAAATTTAGAAGTGGAAGATGGAACTTATTTATAAATTAAACGTGTTATAAGCAGAAAGATATTATTATTTTCGATGCTCAGATAAGAAAAATGTGCATGAAATTGGATGAAAAAAGGTATACATGAGTGACAAAGTCCTATTTCTTTCCCTGCAAATTTTTCTGTCGTCAGAAGTATGTTTTTATTACTTATCCAACAATTCTAAGCATCGCATAATTACAGATTTTACATAATCAAATAGAAACTTTATAAGTCACTTTAGTAAACTTTTAAATAATTTTTTTATAATAGATAATTTGTTACCTAAGTTTTCTCTCTACTCCAAAAATGCTCCCCCCCCCCCCCCACACTCACACATACAATATTTAAAATCTTTAAAACAATTTTTTTTAAATCTGCTGTATTTGTTTATCTTTAGTATTAATTAATGAATAATCAATCATCTAAAATATCCTTCTTTCTCCCAAAAGTTCTGTTTCCCCCCACTGTTCCCCCACTCAGCAAATACTTTAATATCTTTAATATATATTTATTTAAATGATGTTCTATTCCTTATTTTATAGTACGGTAACGCGGTTCATCTACATCATCTCATATAAGTATCACTCATCTAAAATAATCATCCCCTTTAAAATTTTTGCTGTGTTTTTTTCTCCTAAGGTACGGGGTTGGATTTCGAAATATGTGAGAGGAAAGCAAAAAATTTCATCTTTTTGCAGTTTGGCTGTTCTTTTCTCCCTGAATCATGTGTATATTTTATATTTTGAAATAAATATGCTCTCTAAAATAACTCCCCTCCCATTAACAAAATATTAGCTGTGAGAACAGTCAAACTACAAAAAAGGCTAAAATTTTCTCTCTGCCTCCCCCCCCCCTCCATGTCTAGAATTTCACCCCCTTTTATTGGGGATGGGGAATGGAAATTTAAGGGAGAGTTACATGATAATTTATTTATTGGTGCTACAAAGTAACAATAAAACATAAAAATGTTAAAAAAAATAATTTCAAAGATTTTAAAGTTTGTGTGCTAGGGGGTGGGGGGAAGGGAGAAGCAGTATTTTTTTTGGGGGGGGAGGAGCAAATTATATAATTATTTAATTATTGTTGAAAATTATTATTTAATTATTGTACGAACAAAAAAATTAAAGATTTAAAGTATGTTCTGGGGGGAAGAAAATAAAGGTATGTTGGGGGGATGAGGGGAATAAAATTAGATTGTTCTTTAAAAATTGTTACAAAAAATAATAAATAGAGCAGCAAAATGGAGAATTTTAAAGATTTTAAAATTTAATGAGAAGCATTTCCAGGGGGAGGATCTTCATGAGATGAGGTTGGGGGGGGGGAAGGAGGAGAAAAGCAGAGATTTTAGGTGGTAGATTATGTTTATTTATTGTTAATATAGAGTATTAAATAAGGCTGAAAATAAATTTAAAATTAAAGTGTTATAAAGGTTAAACTATCGAATTTTGGTACTAGAGGGGGGCAAAGGGGGGAAGCAGTAATTTTGAGGGGGATTTAGATAATTGATTATTTATTGTTTACAATGAAATAACAAATAAAGAAAAATATTATAATTTTTTTTAAAAAATATTTTCAATTTTTTTGAGGAGGGGCAGATTTTAGGGGGGGGGATATATTTATTTTTTATATATTTATTTATTTTTGAGTGAAAATCAGCCGAAATACAGAAGATTTTCGTCCCTTTTTACTTCGAAATTAATGATAAAACGGGTTTTTGAATGATTTTTTTTAAAGAATCCCGATTATAAGCCCCCCTCCCACATTCAACGCTTTTTGGTTTTGAAAAAGGGGGGGCTTACAATCGGGATTTTACGGTATTTTGTTGTTGCCATACAGAATACAATAAATACATATTTATATTAAATGAGAGCAGATCCATTGAAGGAAAATGCTACCTCTACTTTAAATCCTGACATCGGAACCCGTCTCAGGCTTTTAAACTTGGTAATAAAATATCGTATAAATTCAAATTATATTAAATATATGTGCTACATAACAAATTTCTTTATGCGAATAAATTCGTAAAGTTAACGTATTTATATATTTAGTATTGTATTTATATAAGTATTGTATTTATATAAGTATTGTGTTTATATAAGTATTGTATTTATATAAGTATTGTATTTATATATTTAATAACGTGAACAATATTTGAAGGAGAAACACAAATTTTATACACTGAAACTAGAGAGTGTTACATTTTAGCTTGGTTTTTATTACTTATGCCATTTAAAGTACATTAATTTTCATTTCGTACTTTTCCTTGAGTTGTTCTTTGATGTACCTTCATCTAAATTCATTATGAGTAGTTGCACTTTTTTCTGACTTGAGAGAATTGTGGTTCATTAAAACAACGAAGAAATGGAACTACGGTAATAAACGAAATCTTATTACGGCATTCTGTATAAGATTATTTCATACTTAGGAATTTATGGCGTCGTATTTCATATAAAAATATGATATACTGTCTTTAAGTTACATGTGAATAAATTATTAAGGTGTGTAATTCTTAACGCTATAAATCAGAATTTAAATACATTTTTATTAACTTTGCATGTTGATTCTGAATTAAAAAAAGGTTCATAAAGTGAACGAGGTATTTTATGGTCAGATTAAAAGTCAAATATATAAACAAATATGGTAACATGATGTTGAAAATATGCATTCAAAACGTATTGGAACATACGGAACATAGTGATTTAAATGTAAATACCATATGATAGTTAAATTTATTGATAGTCTTTTTTTTTTAAGCTGGATGTCATTTTCAAAAAAATATTACATTAGATATCAAATGGCTTACAATATTCTATTGGTATGTTATTATTTCTTTTGATTTGCAATATAAAAATATTATTATTTTATGATGAAATAAAAAATTGGGCTTTCATGAATGAATTCGTTTACGTTCTTAACCCTTTCCGGCACAGACAAATTCTGTTCGTAAAATGAGAAATTACTGACTGACACCGGAATTTACAAACGACTTTTGTAGAAAATAAGAACTTCATATTGTAAGCTTTTATTATAGAAATAAAATTTTATTAAAATATTCTTGGTGCCATATGCAAGTTTGGAACTAAAATTAGGTGTGCTCGGAGTGCAACCACTGTGCCGGAAAGGGTTTAAAAAAAGATTCCATTTTATTGCGCTAATTTACTTTATTTTTTAAAACTAATACTTTTAAGTGTATTTCAATTTTATGGCATATATACATGGCAGTTTATAATACGAGACATCATTTTGTAATAATTACTATTTTGTACAATGAATGGTTTGTAATTTACTATTATAAATTCCAAGTAATAAACCGAAACGTATTGGAACATACGGAACATAGTGATTTAAATGTACATACCAGTAAAAGTGAATTTAATGATAGTTAAATTTATTGATAGTATTTTGTTAAGCTTGATGTCATTTTCAAAAAAATATATTACATTAGATATCAAATGGCTTACATTATTCTATTAGTATGTTATTATTTCTTTTGATTTGCAATATAAAAGTATTATTATTTTATGATGAAATAAAAAATTGGGCTTTCATGAATAAATTCTTTTACGTTCTTAACCCTTTCCGGCACAGACAAATTCTGTTCGTAAAATGAGAAATTACTCACTGACACCGGAATTTACAAACGACTTTTTTAGAAAATATGAACTTTGTATTGTAAGCTTTTATTGTAGAAATAATATTTTATTAAAATATCCTTGGTGCCGCATGCAAGTTTGGAATTAAAATTAGGTGTGCTCGGAATGCGACCACTGTGCCGGAAAGGGTTTTAAAGTAACATTCCATTTTATTGCGCTAATTTACTTTTTTTTTAAACTAATACTTTTAAGTGTGTTTCAATTTTATGGCATATATACATGGCAGTTTATAATACGAGACTTCATTTTGTAATAATTACTATTTTGTACAATGAATGGCTTGTAATTTTCTATTATAAATTACAAGTAATAAACCGAATTTAAAGAATAATGCAAATTTCTTAACTTAATCTTAAGAAGTTTCTATGTCACATTTTTCTCTGATAAGTATATTATTTTTATGGATATGAGGTGTTCTATTCTTTGGTAAAACTGAAGTACTAAGATTCTAACAAGTCGTGAAAATATGAGACATTATTTTGTAATAATTAATATTCTTATTTAACCTTTAAAAACATGAACGGCGTACACTGTTAAAGAAGATCTGTTGATTTTACATAAAAAAAAATTAACAGGCAGGACGTTAATAATTCAAATCTAATTGAATCTTAAACGTTCTGAAAAATATTTAGGTGGAAACGCTCATGGTTTTCCGAGTGGTAGATTTATTTTGTAAAGTAGTATCTACAAATTTTTGTCACAGGAATGAAAGAAATAAGTAAATTTTCTGTTTCTCAGCACTGTAAAAAAAAATGTGTAATGTTGACAGAAAAATAATGTAATTTCTACAGGAAAAACTGTTTTAAAGAAAATCCGATTTTTTCTGTAAAAAAAAAAAAAAAAAAAATGTGGTTTTTGTAATTTTTACAGAAAATAATCTATATTTTTTTACAGAAAAAAACTGTTTTAATGAATATACAGTAATTTTCTGTAAATTAAACGATTTTCCACTTTTTTTTTTAATACAGTGAGTACCCAATTTAAGAATCTTTTGATTTTGCAGAAAAAAGACTGTACCAGTGGACCACTGGACACCATTAGAAAACTGTTTGTTTTACGAAAAAGAGTAATTATTACGAATTTTCTTTTGTTTTAACAGATTTTATATGATTTTACATCACTTTCTGTTACTTTAACAGATTTTATATTTTAGAGTTTCGTTCATCTCACGAAACCCTATTCGACTGTCTTCTTTGTTTGTCTGTCCGTCACAGCGTTCGTACTCGGAAACTGTATAAGTTAGAGACTTGAAATTTTATGGACGTACAGTTGAATACCTCTTGTCACACAACCAATAATGAAATTTTCAATACTACGGCAATTAGCGGAGATATTAATTAAAAACTCATTAAAATTTGCGCAGAAACTTTAAAAAATACCTTCTTGCTTAGATTTGTACCCTCCGTCGACAATATACAGATTATCTCCTTTCACCGCAACCTCGAGAAAGGCTATCAATTTCACACTCAAACTGATAAAAACAGCATAACAAGTAGGTTAACAAAAAGCTCTACAAAAATTATTAAAAGTTACCGTTTTGAAAATTACACATTTATGCATACATTTGAATGCTGAATACAAATATCTAATTTTTATAAAATCCGGGATTAATTACCAAAGACATTTTTTTTCAAGTGAAAAATGATTTGTTTTATACATTTGTGCAGGTAATAATTGCAGACAATCGATAGCAGGCAGAATGGAACAAAGATTTTAACCACAGATAAAATTACCAGTACTGGGAGATTTTTAGTTATATACAAGTTATTAAAACTATATAAGATACGGTTTGGAATTTGGTATTATCATATCATTCGAATTTTGGTATTTATCGGTAATCACATGCCGATTATGAATTTCCAAAAATGGAAAAAATCGACCTGTAACTTTTTGTTTTGCAAAAAAAAAAAAAAAAAGAAAAATAATAATAGTAATAATAATAATTATAATAATTTTTTCATTTACTTTGGGATATATAAAAAAGAGGAAGATATATAAAAAAAAAGTGCTGATATTAATTTAATATCTCACTCACATATTTTAACGCATGTTCAAATTCTTAAAACTCCATAAAATATTAATTTAAAAACTGGTATATAACACATCTGCTGATAAGTTCCCGGTCCAATAAAGAAAACACAACTTTTTAACATAACTTTATAACTTTATGTCTTTAAAACTTTATAACTTTAATAAATAACATAACTTTAATAATAAATAATAATATTTTAATAATAATACTAATAATTTAATAATAATAAATTAATAAATAAATAATAATAAATAAATAAATAAATAAATAATAATAATAAATAAATAAATAAATAAATAAATAATAATTTAATAATAAATAAGATAATTTTATAACGAAAAAGCTCAAAACAGTGCTCAAAATCATCGACTTGTTGTTGTTTTTGATCAAAAGTCAACACGCGCGGCACCCACTTTGACAACAGGTTTTTCATAGACAAATGTTCATTCAAAATAAAACCTACACGTTCCTTGGATATCTTCAGAGTCTGAGCTATCTCCTGACACTTCACTTTGCGGTTCCCCAAAACGATTTTGTAGACTTTTTTATGTTTTCCTGAGTATTCACCTCTTTTGCGTGGAGCATCACTGGTGTCGTACGACCACGTTTAAATTCAGCAAACCAGTCAATAATGGTTGATTTACCTGGCGCAGTGTCCGGATAACGCTCATCAAGCCAAGCTTTTGTTTGAACGGTGTTTTTTCCCATCAAATAACAATTCTTGAAGTTCTTGTTTATCCATTTTTTTGCTTATCAACAAAGTCGTTCAACTAAAACCACTCTAACGTTTTATCCACAAGGCGAATCGTCATAACATTTTTTCTTCTACCTTTTAAAGGTTAGTATTTGCTAAAAAAAAGCATCGGTTCGATGATTGGAAAGCCATCTGTGTGCCAGACCGGGAACTTTTCAGCCCATGTGTTATACGCAAAATCGTATTCTATTTAAAAAATTCGAAAAATAGAAAAAAAAATTATTTTATAAAAAACAGATATTTTTTTTAATGGAAAATGAAATTTATTTGGATTTAATAATTAAAGGTTAAAGTGTTTTGAAAGGAATATTAAACGAAACCCTTTGTGCAATTTTCAATCAGACTTACCATTTGTTTATATTATAAACAGTATACATATTTATTCCGAAATAAAATGTGTGTTTATTACGAACTTTCTGTTATTTTAACAGATTTTGCAGTAAACTAAACGGTTTGAAGATTGTTTTTTGTGTGAAATAAACAGTTTTTTTTACAGGAATCCTGGCTGACAGTATTTTATTGCGTAATTACAGTTTTTTATACTGTCTACAGAATGCGTCACTCAATGAAGGATCAGTTGCCAATTTTCAAAATAATTGCATGATTAACAACTGCGCCTCTTTTTACTGTTTTCAATGACTGTTCACTGTTGAATCAAAGGTCAAAGTTGTTTTTTTGCTCTTTTTCATTATTTGGATTGGTAAGTCACCAGTGGCGTACGGGATATGCCTTCCGTGTATTTGTGTAATGTATACAATTTTCTTTCTTACTTACATTATTTTCTTATAAATTTGATGCTTATTAGTTTTATACTATTACTAGATATTACATTAAAGAAGAATATCATTGAAAGAATATATTTATATTTTAAAAGGCGTTGGCGCTTAGAGACCAGGCCGCCCATATTTGTATGTTACTACAGATCGTCCGTGCTTATATTAACTAAAATTAAATGAGTCTTTTTTTAAATAAATTTGATGTATATTATTTTTTTACTACTTCTGAAGATTACATTAAAAATATTATCATTGAACGTTGTTACTTAGGTTTAAAATGACTTTGGAGCATACAGTAAACCGCCCTTGTTTTTATTATACGAAAAACAAACTGTTTCTTTAAAGGGTTATAATTTAAATAATATTAAAAATATTTAATATTTAAAAATGGAATGTTAATAAGTTTTTCTGAGAGAGCTTAGTACTGTTCACAATTAAAACGTGTCTCACCAAGAAAATAAATAATTCCATAATCTGTACAACAAAACTTATTCTTTAAAATATTTTCAAAAATAAAGGTTTGTTATGTAATATCTTTTTCCACTCATTTGTTCATTTATGTTAGTTTTTCAACCAATGATGTCATTAAATTTTATAATTGATTTTTCCAGCATAGTTGAAAACTGTTTATGAATTCGATTTGTATATTTGTCTATCTGTATGTCTGTCCATCTATCCATGATCTAAGTTGCTATGTAATGAGTTTTAGTATAGAATGTTCGGTATTAAAAATGCAGTGTGTAGCATTTATAGTTCGTTTACAAGGACGCACAAAAGAGTTCTGTTACATTATAATATATGTGAGAAAATCATTTATGATGCATTTTAATGATGTCACAAAACATCAAACATTGTAAAACTGATATGCATCACTGAGGTAGAAAAATAACATGCTCTCTCAGACGTATACAATAAGGAGTAAAAAACTGTAAATTTATAAGCGTTTGTCCTTCAATTTTCACGGGCAACCGCTTTATTTGATGAAAAACGGTCTGATCCACTAAATAAGCGGACTTTTTCCTTAGATACTTAGAAAATTATGGTGCAATCCGCGTATTCTTACAGTTCTAGCCCATCTGTTAGCAAAAATACGGTACGACCCCATACATTTTCTTCCGCTAGGGTGTAACCCTTCATTTTAGTCGTGTTTCGAAAAATAATGTCACTTAACCGCGACCGTACATACTTTTTAACCCGCCAAACAAGCGATTCTGTGATGACTATCTAACGTGCTACGTGCTATGGAACAGTAAGGAAAGTGTTATTGTGTTCTTAAGTGCGTTATATCCTGTGCATTATAATGCTGTATTACTTTGCCCCGTAAAATTACGGACTGCACAAAATGATGGACAAGATTTTTTTTTTTTTTTTTTTTTTTTTTGTACGGGGTATGACTGGAATCTCTACTGCCGGTCTCTACCTGTAATTTTAGAGGGATATTTTTAACAGTGTATTTATAGTTCGCTTACAGGGACGCGCAAACTAATCTCATTGTATTATAATCTATATGGAATAATTGCTTGCGATGCATTTGAATAATTTATGATATTTTAAACGGAATTAAATTTAAAAGGATCACTGAGGTGCACAGAAGATATCGGTTACAGGCTGAACTATTATCGATTTTATTGTATAAAGAATTATTTTTTTTAATAATATTCTGTTAGTGTTGGAAAGTGCTTCATAATCTAAGCTTGATGCATAATTTTTCGTTCTCGTTTTTACATCACTTTACTATCAACGCATAAAACAATCGTTCACGACTAGCATTGTTTACTTTAATATTATTTATGTAATTTATTGAGAACTAGCTGACCCGCCCGGCGTTGCCCGAGCTCGTGTAATAAACTCAAATCTTTTAAAAAACGAAACTCTGGCCAAGGTCTCCAATGGCTTCCACACCGTATACCGGGCACGCTGGAACGCTCCGGAAAATATTTTATTTCCCCTTCCACCGCCAGGGGAGCAACCTCTTTCGGAATGAACCTCTGAGACAGGTTAACGTTGCCTACGGTACTGTATAGTAGGCGTGCGACAAAATCGAGCTGGGTTCGAGAAGATGGGAACATTATAAGCCGAGTTATTGAAATAAGGCACATATAGAGAAAATAATCATGAATGAGGTGCCGGGTGAAGGGCCCGTTCAAGTGTCCTTCAGAAAATGACTAATTAAGATGACTACGATGCATCTTTAAAAATTCGTTCTTTTGCTTAAGCTAGGAACTTATTTACAAATTTGCCTTAAACTATTATTCGGAAATAGTGGTAACCGCTACTCATAAATTTACTCTAATGTTATAGAAGGCGACTATTAAGTTAATTATAATGTTTGGAAACAGTTGCGTTGAAATCGGAAAATAGTTGCGGAGATACGGAAACGGGGCATAGTAAGAGAAAAAACTTTGAAGGAGGGTCCGGGGGTTCAAGTTCCCTTCAGCAAATGACTAATTAGGAGGACCACTATGCATCTTTAAATATTCGTTCGTTTGGTTAAGCTAGAAACTTAATTACAAATTTTGCTTAAACTATTATTCGGAAATATTGGTAGTCTCTACTCATAAATGTAGTTTAATGTTATAAAGGGTGTCTATTAAGTTAATTATAATGTTTGGAATCACTTGCGTTCAAATCAGAAAGATAGTTGCTGAGATATGGAAACGGGGCATAGTTAGGTAAAAAACCTTGAAGGAGGGGTCGGGGGGGCGGGTATGTTCAAGTGCCTTTCAGCAAATGACTATAATTAGGACAACCACTATGCATCTTTAAAAATTCGTTCGTTTGGTTAAGCTAGGAACTTAATTAGAAATTTGGCTTAAACTATTATTCAGAAATAGTGGTAACCGCTACTGATAAATTTCGTTTAATGTTATAAAGGGTGACTATTAAGTTAATTATAATGTTTGGAATCACTTGCGTTGAAATCGGAAAGATAGTTGCTGAGATATGGAAACGGGAAATAGTTAGAGAAAACTTTGAAGGAGGGCCCCGGAGGGGGGGGGGGCGGGTGGCGAATGTTCAAGTGACCTTCAGCAAATAACTAATTAGGAGGATCACTATACATCTTTAAAGATTGATTCATTTGTTTCAGCTAGGAACTTAATTTGAAATTTGGCTTTGGATATTACTCGGAAATACTGGTTATTGATGTTTAGAAATATACCTTGAAGCAATGAATGCTGATTTTTACGATAATTTAGTAAAAATGGAACTAAATGAAGAAGTTCGTAACATTATTACTGCGATATTACTGAGAAACTGAGATTTAAAATAGCGGTATTCTGTATATAAAACATCAATTAAACGCTACGGGTTAAAATTGTTAAATGTAATTAGACCCGTACCCCTCGCCATTCCCGCAAATATATAACAAATAATCTGTTAAATAAAGTTTTCTGTATTAATAGTCTCTATCATTATAATATATGTCCTGTTAAAAAAAATCTTAAACCCAGATAATTATAATGAAGTAAAACGTGCCTGTAAATGTCTTAAAAAGGTGGCGTTAGTGTAATTTGCCGTGAGTAGATGGTGCTACATTAGCTTGGCTATATGCAGGTAACTGCAATCCATGCTGGCACTATTTCGTTATAAGTCCTTATCTATGCATCGTTACTCTGATTTATTTAATGTGTTCTGAGAAGATATTCTACACAACCAACCAACCGAAGAAAAAAAGCGTATTTTTAATGAGAGTTCTTTGTGCATTTTAATTAATATTTCAGAAAGTAATTAAAATATTAAAATTCTGACGTAATGGTGCACCAGGAGAGGGTTTGGACTACCTAAATTTAAATTACCAGCCTTCTAGGTGGGTTAGTTTTTCTTAGCCATCGCCAACAGACACACACACAGAGCGAAACTTTCTTTTATTAGTATAAGATATATAGATTCAAATTTCATGTGTCCGTAAGAGTTGGGCTGCTATAGTTAACAAAGTGATAGAACTATTAAAATAATTATGGTAGGTTGTAACACACATATTTAAAATTAAAAATTGTATTTTTGTATGTTTTACTGCATTAAAGTATACGTTTCATTTATATGTAGATTAAATACGTTGCAATGCCAATTTCAACAAAATAAACACTTTTAAATAATTAATTCATGAATATTTATAACACCAAAGTGTACAAATTTAAGTTAAATTTTCAATCTAAAACATAATTTAATCGTTCTAAAAGTAATACAATGTTCCGATGTTGCAATTATATATGCAAAGTTAGTAGCTTCTAATGAAGCATTAGAATTAAGCTTGTAATAACTTTTGCGCATTCATCTTACGTTAAAACACAGCTAAATTTAACAATAATAATTTATAACGATACAAATTGTACATTGTGAGCATATTCTTTCATAAATTTATGAAACATTTTGATTGTACGAAGTAATTAATATATCGGCTTTGAAAAATTATCAATGCATTAATTAGGTGAGTTAATGAATGTATGGACTAATATGTTTTTGATCAGATGATAGATTATATTATTACATATACTTGTATTTTTATCATTCTATGAAAAAAACTTCAAAGTAGGACACGCATTCACAGGGTAGACTAACAGTTATAAAAATTTTAATATACTTAAAAATCTTTTTAAAAATTTTTCATTTTAATCTTTGTGTTTTACTGATTTCATATAGAACAGCACTAAGAATAAAATATGCTAATTTCTGGAGATAATGCCGAACACGAAATGGGATATTGTATAATGAAAAATAAAAACATTTTTAATTCTAATATTATGTTCTTACTTCTGTTATTACGGCGTAGTCTCGTTTCAAATATATGATATAAAATTTTATTGGATGTTTCGAGGGAGAGAGATTTGTGCGTGCACAATAACGTCACCATAAGTGATAGAATCTTATGTGTATGTTATTTTGAAGGGTTGGTTGGGACTAGTGTGTAACTACGTCATAAAAAGTTACCTGATGTTATTTTTAATGCTAATTTGAGGGACAGAGACAAGTGTATAATAAGGCCAGAATAAATCATAGGATTTTTTTTTTTTGATAGATGGATACTGGTATAAAATATATGATAAAAAAATTTATTTGATGTTTTGAGGGAGAGAGATTTGTACTTACAATAACGTCACCAGAAGTGATAGAATCTTATACGTATGTTATTTTGATGGGTTGAGACTATTGTGTAGCTATGTCATAAAAAGTTACCTGATTTTATATTTTAATGCAGGAGGGACAGAGACAAGTGTGTAATAATGCCAGAATAAATCACCGGATTTAATTTTTTTTTTTTTTTGATAGATGGATACTGGTATAAAATATATATTAGAAAATTTTATTGGATGTTTTGAGGGAGAGAGATTTGTACGTGCAATAACGTCACCAGAAGTGATAGAATCTTATACGTATGTTATTTTGAAGGGTTGAGACTAGTGTGTAGCTACGTCCTAAAAAGTTACCTGATTTTGTTTTTTAATGCTAATTTGAGGGACAGAGACAAGTTTGTAATAATGCCAGAATAAATCATCGGATTTTAATTTTTTAAATTTTATTTTGATAGATGGATACAGGTATATAATAACGTCATAAAAAGTGAATGAATCGTATTTTAAATAATGCTATTTTGAAAGAAGAAATTGAGAATGTCTGGTGTGTAAAAAAGTTATATGAAGTGATCGGATTTTATATTTTAAATTTGTTTTTATGGAACAAAGAATGGTGTGTAACAATACCAAATGAGCGATTCCTGCTATTTAAAATTAACCTGCCCTTACTCTCCACTTTTTCCGTTTAATTATATTTGTATATTTGTTTTATTTTGTTTTAATTTCTTACGATTAGATAATGCAAAAATATTTGTTCAGAAAAAGTGGTGGGAAAGGGTATGCCCAGCTTTAATAGCAAGATTTGCCATTATAATGCTATAAAAAGTACTCGGGTCTTTTTTAAATATATAAGGCAGTTTTTTTACTATCACGTACTAGCAAATGATATTAATTATATTGGAGTGCAATATTTTCACAATATTACATTCATCAGAAATACTTCTAAATAAATGCCAATATTTATCAACTGTTATGGTTGTATTGGAACTATTTGCAACAAAATGCAACAATTATTTTCCGTAGTAAATATTGGGAATGAAATGGAGAAATATTTTAGTCAGTAGTGCTGTCATATTTAGAAAATTGAAACAACCGAGTGATAAAAACATATTTTATGTCAATATTAACATTATTATTCAATATATATTTTATACAAATAAAAAATAACTCTATATACTACTGTTTCTAAGGTATGATTGAAAACAAATGTACAGGGTGTCCGAATAGTCTGATTACAAAAATTATTCATATCTGCTATAAATAAGATAGACTTGTGAAAGTGGTGCCAAAATGTTGGAAAACTATCAAAGTTTTTTTCTTGCAGGATTCAGTAAAGTGGCTGTAGTGTAGCAGTGTCAGTGTCCGGAAATGACCACATATCAAGAAAAGAGTCAGTGTGTCCTCTGGTATCACGAGACCCATTTGGCATATGCAATTCACGTGAGGCCATACGCACTGATTAAAGGTGTTGAAAATACATTTTCTGTCAATATTAAGAATATTGCTCACGATATATTTAATACAAATAAAAAAATGACCCTATATACTACTCTTTCTGGCGTATGATTGAAAACAAATGTTCAGGGTATCCGAAAAGTCTGATTACAAAATTTATTCATATCCGCTATATATATATAAGATAGACTTATGAAAGTGGTGCCAAAAAGTTGGAAAACTACCAAAGTTTTTTTATTGCAGTATTCCGTAAGGTGACTGTAGTGTAGCAGTGTCAGTGGCCGGAAATGACCACAAATCAAGAAAATGATCAGTGTGTCCTCTCGTATCACGAGACCTTTTTGGCGTCTGTAATTCATATGAAGCCGTACACACTGATTCATTGTGACTCTCAAAGACTTCCTCTCATCTTCCACCCTTTCACCTGAGGTTGATGATCGGCTAATTCTCCGTACGTGGTCCGGTTTCCTGGACACTGGCACTTCTACACTACAACCACGTTAGGGAAACAAAAAATCTTGGTTAGTTTTCCAACATTCTGGCAGCAGTTTCACATGTCAGCCTTATATACAATGGATATGAATAAACTTCGTCATCAAAGAGGGAAAATAATTTTCGGATACCCTGTATAACCAAAAAATATATCCAAGTTTTCTTTCTTCTTTTATACTGAAATATAAAAAAGTCATAACATTTTAACTACATTAAATCAAAATATTAAGTACTTTTGAAACTAATCTAAAAAGTAGGGTGAAATAAATTAAATTAATAATCCTTTAATATTTTCTCTCAGAAAAGTAATTGTACTTCTTTTATTCTATATTTTTCAACAGTTTTATTTACTTCATATGAAAGTCTATAACCTACCTTTATATTGTTCATTTATTTACAAAATTGTAATATTTTCTATAGACCCTTTTGTTTAACCACACTTAGAAAGAAAATAATTAAAAAAAAATCGAAGAAAGACGGAAACTTATGTTAAAGTAAAAGAGTTCAAAGAGCACTTGGGATTTTTTCGTTATTGATGAAATGGTAAAATACTTCAAAAGTATTTTTCTAAGAATATCCGTTTGATACTTGTATTCTTAAATATGATTTTAAATTTATTTCAAACTATTATTATAGAAATTTATTTATTCGTTTTAAAATATTACGAATATAATTATGTATGTATCTATCTATCTCTCTCTCTCTATATATATATATATATAATTCTTTAGCAATGCTTTGGCTAATATGATGATGAAACCACTCATTTTATTTTGTAGTATTTAATCATTTGGAACTTGAACATTCTGTCTAAAATCCACAAATTTCATTTCATTCATTCAATTTCATTCATTCAATTTTTAATTTAATTTCTTATTCTTTTAAATAAGTTTTTGGTATCCATATTCAGTGTGTTGGGGAATACTTTCATTGACAACTAATTATTACATACTTAATCATTATTTCATAGTTTAAGTTGGTGTTATGGTAATGTTTCATTTATGGTTATATATATTATATATATATATATATATATATATATATATATATATTGGAGATTTAATTAGATTGTTACAAGAACTTGATATGTTTTTTGAAATTCCGAGATATTATAATTATATATATATTATATTCGTAATTTTTTAAGTAACTACAATTTATTCCAGGGACCGTGTAAAAAGTTAAATTTAGTAAATTTTAAAAAATAAATATTTTGACATAATTGGATTTTCTTATTTAATAAAGTACAGTATTTGAAAAACTTTCACATTTGGAACAATACCTCTAAAACGGATATGTTGTTGAGTGTCAAAAATAAATTATCAAAATTTTGGTAGAAAGTGAGTCAAACATTCCAGTGTGTCCCTTCAGTCCTGAGTAAACAAATGGGGACCTCGATTTTTTTTCTCAAAAAATTAAATAGTTTGATTTTTTTTTACTTTTTGGCTTCACTGCTGCACAGCTGAATGTTTTTTTTTTTAATCGAAACTAATAAATGGCAGCACCGATGCTGTTTTTCTCATAAAATAAATATTATTTTCATTTGAGTTTTCAAAATGTCTTCAAGACAGTGTAGCCAAGAAAGTAAATAATTTTCAAAATTATTTAACTTAAACGCTTTGCAATAAATAATTTTGCTAATTTGTGCATTATACATTGCATAAAGACACATATATAAAGATCACTTATTTAAAGCCCTTAATTTTTTTTAAAGAAATTATATTATTGATAATTAAATTGACAATTTCTTTTATTACTTACCCATCATACGTAGTATAGGGTAAGTCTTGTAATCGTTTTGAAAATCGAAAAATTTTTTTTGACGGATTTACACGTTTCAGACACTGGAGATTCCGAAAAACATATTTTTAGAAAAAAAAATTTGCCGTCCGTCTGTGTGTCTGTGTGTGTGTGTGTCTGTGTGCGTGTCTGTGTGTCTGTAAACGCTCTATCTGCCGAAAAATTGAGATAGAGATTTGCAATTTGGTATGTACTTAGTATGTAATAATGGGAAGAAGCCTATTTCATTTCAATAACCTCGATTAACCGGAACAATTTTTTTCGGACTCTCGAAATATTCGTTCTGATGACAGGTATATAAAAATTTTCGAAATTGTTTATTTTAAGAAATGAATATAAAAGACAATAAAAAAACATAAATTTTGAATAAAGCATGAAGTCGATCGGATAATTAGTTGCCGAGATATTTGGAATCCTATTTTCCACACTCTTCGATTTTTCATGACCCTGTATTTCATCCAAATTTCACTTCAAAGATATATTTTAATTGTAAATTTGACGCTTAATCAGATGCAATAACTGCTGGATTATTATTTTTGGAGTTATAAGGAAAAACCTCTATCAAGCTTGAATTGCAATACATTTTATAAGTAGTTTACACATTTTTATTTTAATATTTTACATTATGCATATCCATGATTGGTAAGTATTACGGTGGCCCCCAACGACTAGTTTATTTATTTATTTATTTATTTATTTTTTTGAGGGGGGGGGGGTAGTAATTTTAGATTGATGTTTGTGAACCTAAATTACCAGCCCCCTAACGTATCAATTTCAGAAAAATTCTGTTTTCTATCATCTATAGTGTAATTTTGTTTGTGTAAAATAAAAGAATGAGTATTTTTACTATTATTTTAACTACTGGTCTCAAGAGGTATGTTTTTTTTATTAGGGAATTGACATTTATAACAGAAACAATGTGTTTAAAAATAATTGAATGCGTTTCTCGTTTAATGCTGACATATCAAACCTCCCATGATTTTTTTTCATCGACAAAACTTCACTGGTATGTGATAGTGAGTGCACTCTGGATCAATTCAAAAGAATACCGAAAAATAAATGAATAGTTCTTTGACATTTCCCTTCATAGAAATAATAGTACTTCATTTCTTCCATATGTTCAATAACTTTTTTCTTACTACACTTACAGATCTTTGACTACCAATGATTTAAGGATTTCCTGGGACTTCATTTTTCAACAACACTTAAGCAGAAAAAAAGTTTGCAAAAATTGTTTGAAAGAAACTGGTAACATGTAAAAAGTGAATGAGTTAAAAGAGCACTTGGGAATTTTCCCCATGTTGATGATTGAGTGAAAGGTTTCAAAATATTTTTTCCGAAATAATTTAAAATACTTGTTTTTTATAACATATACATTTTCTAACATGTGCTCAGATATAAATTTTGAAAATGAATGTATTTTACCAGTTGCAATCAATCCAAAATATGTGTGTTGTTTTCTATTGATAGTTACCCTAGTAGGTGCCAAAATCTTAAATGAAAAAAATAATAGTTGAGTATTATAAATTTAACCTTAATAAAAAAATATATATAGCAATGGAATAATTGTGTCACATACCAATTTTTAGGTGGAGTGAACTGTTTTTAAAAGTAAGATATTTTAGTGGAAATTACGCAATCAAATATATATAAATGTTAATACGTAAATAACGTATAACTAAATGTATATAAACATTAGCAAAGATAAAATGGCAAAATGATTGAAATTAAGTTAGTTGATAATGCTGCACGCAAATGAGGGGGAGACGCTAAAAGAACAATGTGTGAGACATATATCAACAAAATATTTTGTCATGATATATTTTATTAATTATTATTTAAAACAGTAAAAATACCCTTTTCATGTGTTCAATTTTATCTAAATTGTAAATTAATATAACATTTCCTTAATTATTTGTTATTATTAGAAAATTATTTATCGGAAAATAGTACAAGTTGGAGAAAATTCAAATTTCAGGAACGGAGTGAAATTAGTTTTCATTTAACACATATACTGAATTATTAGTATCATCCAATATAAATAATGGTAATTTGAGTGAAAAAGAAACCATATGAAAAAAAAGTTTCAGCGATAAAGATCAATTTCTTTCAGTAACGTACTATTTTATGGTGGTCAGAAATGTGTAGCCCACTTTTGCCTCATCTGAAAAAGGAAAAAAAAAACAGTGGCTATATATTTATCGCTCAACTTCCAAATATTCCATAATTTCAATTTTTATATCATTAAACAGGAAAAACATGTAGCTGTAGGTACGTTTAGTCATTTTTATGCCTTTTTATTTAAATTTATCTCATCAAGTATAATTAATTTTCTATAATTATGTAAAGTAGCAAAATGCCGAGGCACCACAATTCACAATGACTTGTACAGAGCAAATTTAACAGAAAACAAGAAAGAAAAATCATGCATCACGCATAGATTATGAAACACTTTCCAACACAAACAGAATACACTTTAAAAGCGATAAAACTGAGCAAAAAATACTCAAATCTGAGTATGTCGCATAGTCAAAACGGCTCCGAATAAAAATTACTCAAGTTTGAAACATGTATATACTCATTTCTGAAAACATGCACACATTGAACAATAAAACATCATGCGCTCATATTTGAGCATGTCTACGTTTCAAAAATGAGTATGAACTGACTCCAAGGTGCTTATTTTTGACTATGTCCATGTTTCGAAAATGAGTATGAACTGTGTGTATGACTTTGTGTGTTCAGTTTTGAGTGTGTCTATTTTGCAATATTCTGAATATTTCTGGTATTTCAGAATTGAAAGCATTGGGTAGTTATTTTTGAAACAAAAAGCTTCATAACAAAATGAAAACATCTATTTACTCAGATTTGAAAGTGTCATTTTTCTCAGTGTACATTAACAAACCTGCGCTGTTTAAGAAGGTAGATAAAATACCTAAGTCAACATTTTAGAAAACACAAAACCCATTTGAAAACCAGATTTCAGCAATTTCAGGCCATAGCTAGAGATCTACCCCCATTCTTTTGTGCAGCCTTGTATATAATCTATAGATTTGTATAAACTCTGTATAGTATGCTGCAATTTAGTTTAGTATTAGAAAACACATAACACAGTTGAAAATTCATCTTCAGCAGTTTCTACCAATAGACGGAAACATATTTGAATTATTTTGTACAGCACTGTATACCGTAAGATTTTTCTACTCGCTAATACAGAACCACTAAAGTTTAATTCAGGCAAAAACGCACTGAAAACCACACTTGTTAGAAATTCTCATACAGAGGCAGTCATGTATTCAGTTCTTTGTGTGGCCCTGTGTATGATTTTATTTATATTCAACAAACATCTCTTATTTTACTAAATATATTTCATGTTCAACATGCATAATTCGATTAAATAAAACCTTAAAGCAATCTAAGCTGATGCACAGTAATGCTTATGAATTATTTTGTCTATCCTTGTATATGATGTATACCATTTATACATACCACATAGTTTGCAAAAATTCAGTTAAACGCATGCCTAACTCAAACCACACTTCCAACAATTATCGCTTATGGATAATACTTCGGATACAGTACTGTATCCAAATACTTTTGTGTGGCCCTGTAAATAAATGATAAATACTATGCACATCATATTATACAAGAAGCATATTGTAATAAACCTCAGTAATGTATATCAATTTCATTATATCAAATAGTGTAAAATAATTAGAATACACTGCAAACTGTTTTACCCGTAAACAATTATTTAACCAAATACTTTTGTGTGGCCCTGTAAATAAATGATAAATGCTTTTTCTTACAGAAAGCATGTGTTTGTGCACCTTAGAAAATTATATCAATTTCAATATGTTTTTAATAGTGTAACATGATTAAAATGCACCGCAAACGATTTTTCCCATAGACCATAATGTAACGGGGCATTCTTTTGAGTGCTCCTGTACATGAAGTATTTATGATACATACTTCATTGTCAATACCGAACATGCCATATTAAACCTCAGTAACATATATCAGTTTCATGTTATTTTTACGCGAGTTGAGCACGGATAGACGGCAGACAGACAAAGAGACAGACATACGGACAGACAGACAGATAGACAGACAAACCAAATTCATACACACTTTTCAACTATGTTGGAAAGTGTTGAAAAAAGCGCATTAATCATAAGATCCGATTAACCATAAAATACCGCCTTTAGCACAAAATTAAAACGTGTCAACTGAAAGACACTTTTCATTTTATGTGAAACATAAAATTAAAATTAAGTTTTCAAAGATACATTCATTGGAATATTCTACGAAAATTGTGTTTTAAATTTTACATTTGATATCTTTATTTCTGACTGTACTAATTTTCAAGTTGTAAATTTCCAACTGGATGAAAAATGTCCGGGCCAGGATTCGAACCTGGGATCGCTTGGCTGAAGCCGCCACGCTCTACCACTGAGCTATCCCAGTCTAATCTGGAGGGCATAATTCATCCAGTTGACCTTATTGATCAAAGCATCTGGTCTGATATTTTAATCAGCTCAACAGAAAAGATCGCAGGTAATGGAACACCAGTAAACGCTGGATACGTGAATACACTGGATTATTTTTAACACAATGGTTTCAAATTGGTAAAGTAATCATACAAGTTGTAAATTTCCAACTGGATGAAAAATGTCCGGGCCAGGATTCGAACCTGGGATCGCTTGGCTGAAGCCGCCACGCTCTACCACTGAGCTATCCCGGTCGAATCTGGAGGGCATAATTCATCCAGTTAACCTTATTGATCAAAGCATCTGGTCTGATATTTTAATCAGCTCAACAGAAAAGATCGCAGGTAATGGAACACCAGTAAACGCTGGATACTTGAATACACTGGATTATTTTTAACACAATTTCCAGTGAATCCATAATCCAGTGTATCCATTTCCCATCAAATCCATTTCCCATAATCCAGTGTATTCACGTATCCAGCGTTTACTGGTGTTCCATTACCTGCGATCTTTTCTGTTGAGCTGATTAAAATATCAGAGCAGATGCTTTGATCAATAAGGTTAACTGGATGAATTATGCCCTCCAGATTCGACCGGGATAGCTCAGAGGTAGAGCGTGGTGGCTTCAACCAAGCGATCCCAGGTTCAAATCCTGGCCCGGACATTTTTCATCCAGTTGGAAATTTACAACTTGTATGATTACAATTGAATCCATTTGGACACTACACTGTTAACTAGTATTTTAAAAACACAAATTGCACAAATTCTGCTTATTAGTTGCTAAAATCAGTGTAAAAATTGTTTTAAACTCATAAAAGAGCTAAAATCCTACATGTTTCGGCTTTAAACTTAAAGCCATCATCGGGGAAGAGGAACAACACAAACGACTACTGATCTTTTAATTTTCGACACGAGAAAATTGAAATCAACAGTATGGAAAAATTTAAATAAAATAAGCGGGCGCTCTCTGTTGCCAAAGAGCGAAAAACAAAACAATGAATTAACAAGGGGTTAAAAATGTATCCCATAGACTAGGTATGTTGAAAGAAAAGTTATCATTACAAATACAATCTTTTCTAACCTTTTATACCTAGTCTATGGGATACATTTTTAACCCCTTGTTAATTCATTGTTTTGTTTTTCGCTCTTTGGCAACAGAGAGCGCCCGCTTATTTTATTTAAATTTTTCCATACTGTTGATTTCAATTTTCTCGTGTCGAAAATTAAAAGATCAGTAGTCGTTTGTGTTGTTCCTCTTCCCCGATGATGGCTTTAAGTTTAAAGCCGAAACATGTAGGATTTTAGCTCTTTTATGAGTTTAAAACAATTTTTACACTGATTTTAGCAACTAATAAGCACAATTTGTGCAATTTGTGTTTTTTGTATGATTACTTTACCAATTTGAAATTATTGTGTTAAAAATAATCCAGTGTACTATTATTGTCTGCCTTGTTTATAAAGAAAGATATATAAAGTCCATTTAAATATTTTAAAAGCTGTTGATCTGGCTTCCAAAATTAGTTTTTATTCCAAAAACTTATTCTAAATTAAAACATTATATTATGACATCTTGTTTAATGAAACAATAAGATTACGTGTGCTAAAAATTAAATGAAAGGATTGAAATTGTATGTTATAGCTATTTGTAGATATTAAATATTTCAAAAAATGACATTAAAATAATAATGTGACATTCATACTGACATTTAGACCACTGGATTGCAAAATTTAAGAGCTAATTTGTTTCCTTTATAAAATATTTGTCACACTTTTTCTATATATATTTTCTTAAAAATAGTTAAACGTCCTCTTGTATTATGTTAATTAGCACCCCTGTGAAGCTTTTTATTCTTGAAACAAATACTTCTTAAAATTTGTTTTTGCAAATCCATTCAAATATCTGATAAATGTCTTTAAATAAATGTCTTATAGAAATACTTGTTTTTAACATTTTACATAAAGTTTGATAAAATTTTTTATTCACATGAAAATTTCTGGTCTATCAATAATTTATGGAGCCCTTAAGATAATTTTTCGTGACGTTATTCGTGAAAAATTCAGAATTTGATTTGAAAGAAAAGAAAATTTTGTATAAAGCAAATTATTTTAAAAGAGTAGTTTGGTATCCTCTATGTAATAATGAAAAAGTTAATTTTTTCAAAAGTATATTTCTAAAAAAATATTTAATAATCAGGCTTTTTTAAGACAAATGTTTTTTTTTAAATAAATTTAATTTATATATCATTAAGTACTCTTCAAATAAGTTCAAATAAATCATTGAAAGATAAATTTTTAGTTTTTAAACATATTTTTAAATAGAATACTTGATTTTAAAATTTTCCATGTATTCAATATAAATTTTTGTGAATAAAATTTAAATTATTGTTCTAACAAAAATGTATAGAGTCCTTGGGTGCTTTTTTACGATCACGTTTTATGCGAAAATGAAACTATATTGCACAAAAAAGAAAACATGTATATAAAATAATTCATCACTTACTTAAGTACGACTACACTTAAGTATTTTCTCCATAATGATGAATATGTGAATTTCTTTTAGGGTAACTTTCTAAAATCTGTAAACAACTGTTTTTCGTGAAGTATATAACTATATTGGCAAATAAGTTTGTTAATAAACTATATACATCTTTATGCTTTATAAAATTTTAAATTTTTTAATTAAATTATGTCTATTATTAGCAAAGCGGACTATTGCATTAAACTAAAAGCATTACTAAAAGCATTACTAAAAGCATTAGTGTTTTTTAATTGACACACTAATGTACCATAAGAATACCATAACCGTGGTAAAACGTACTAAACATTAAGCTGTTTTTGATATTTTAATATTACCTATGTTAAAATTTCAAATTGCTTTTATTTCATTCTTTACTTAATAAATGATTACTCACATTCCATTGTGCTTTAGTCTGTTGAAAATATGATTCAATATATTTAAAATCCTTCTCATAATAAAAAAGTTCTCTCTTATGCCCATTATAAAAAAATACGTTTGTTAATCTTATGAAAATATAATATGGCCACAAACGAAAATATACTATAACCTCTTCTGAGTTGCCAATGATTTCGAAAAGTGTTCTTCATCTCTTGAAACCAATATGGTTCTAAGCTTTAAAGAGGCATTTTCTTTTGCTGACAAGGAATTTAAGAAAGGTTTCTGGGAATTTTTTATAGTGTACTACCTGACCCGCCTGGCTTTGCCCGAGCTTGTGATAAAGACCATAAATACACCTAAAATGAATGTAACTGATTGTACATACTTAAACGAAAATTTTTATACTGCGATTATACTGCTGGGGGCACCACTGCTTAGAGTGGTGTACACCCCCGATTTTGTATGATTTTTTTTATTTTCAAATGAAAATCTATCCCGACGAACTAGGATTTGGGGCACCACTGCCTTCTGCAGCGTAACCGAGAGTGCTACTCACTGTTTTGATTTCATATTTTTAAACGTAAGACTAGCGTAACCCGGGTTTTAAATGTACCTAAAATCAGTGTTTAATGAATTTATGTAATAAAACGAAAATCTTTCCAAACGAGACTAATAATGAGGCTCCAAAGCAGCTAAAATGTGTTTTCTTCTCACTATATTTTTCCTCATCGGGTCATTTAATATAAAAATATAGTTCTTATTGTCCGAACGCTTTGAAATGTTTATGACTTTTAAATATAACATTGCCGAAACCTGTGAATATTTTTCCTGCTAAAATATTGATATTTAGTTGTAAAATGCAGTTTTTATTTTAACTTTTTTTTTTTACACATGGGAATCCTACGGGTTTCTTTTAATATTCAAACTGATTATTTTACTTCTAAATGTTATTATATCTAAACAAAAATTTTACTGAAACAGCACCTAAAATGTTAGTTTAGGGTATTAAAATTTAGAGTAATAGTGAAGAAATAAGATTAGGTTATAAGTGTAAATAAGCTTATGCAATGTTAATGCGTATGCTTATTATGTTTTTTAAAGGTAAATACATTTCTCAAGCACCACTCTCTTAATCTTAAAATAATGCGCCATCACCCCGATGGAAAATAAACTGGACAAAGATAGGATTACAGCAATTTCCTTTCCTCCAAATATAACTTTCTTGATACAAGCGATGTATCAGGGATTATTAAGAACATCATTATATATTAAAGAAAACAGTTTTTAAAGTTTTCAATTGAATGTCTACATAACGTAGATTTTTTATTTTCAACATTTAAAATTTGTAGATATGATAAAAGTTGGCTTCTGGAAAGTTTCTGCATTTGATGAAATTCAGAAGCAAACGTTAGCTAGATATTTTCGTAAATTGTGATCCTTTGTTCAGTCAGTAATTTTTGGAAAAGAACATTGACTCTAGAAATAATCGAATGTTAGACGATAATGAACCTCTCTACACCGATATAATCGGGAATATTCATGGAAAATTAACAAACGACGACATTAACCCCTTGGAGGGCAAGCATGTCGTCTAATATGCTACATTTTGCGATGTTTTGACACTAGTAAATTTAAATAATGAATTTTTACATTTTCAATCTGCAAAAAAGAATAACAAATATTTTTATTTAAGAATACTGGTGGCAAAGTTATATATTAAAAAGTGGTATATATTATATACATGTGCCCCTCAAGGGGTTAAAGGCTGTATTCACCGAGACAATGATCAGCGATATTTTACAGATGTAAAAATAGTTGAAGCAGATTTGTGTACGATTAATACGATTCTAAAATCTAAAACATTATCGCTTAAGAAAATACATTTATCTAACATTGAAGCATGATACTTTTCTGTAATTTAAAATATTTCAAGCATATTAAAATATAAAAACATAATACATTCTAATAATAAAATTATTAGAAGCATATTTAACTTAAAATACCAACTATATCTTATTTTTAAATATAACATAGCCGTAAACAGAATCATAAAAAAACATATGTAAAGCAGAAGAAATGAAAATAATAAAATCTAAAGTAATCTAAAAATATTTATAAAGAAAAACATTTTTGAAAAAATCTGGTCAAGTGATTTTTGTTGTAATTTGTTAGCCCTGTCTTTTTCAAACAAGTTTTTATATCAAATGAAAATTTCAATTATTTGTTTTCTGAATACTATATTTGAATCAAAATATTCGAAAATGTTAAATGCATTCGTTACAGAGTTTCCATAAAGACTTTAGGAGTCTCATCCTATGATTCAAAGTAATCTTCCTAATCAGTCATCCTTTCTGGTTATTTGTCGATAATGGTTCTAATAATTTCTTTATCACTTAATTTCCCAAACATTTTGAAATCTTTCTCTACTGGCACATATTCAGATAATGTTACATTTTAGCAGTTGTATTTATCCTTGAAAGAATAAAAAATAATGGTCAATGGAAAATCATGTTCATGTTCTTATAATTATCTTCTTTTGCAAGTTTTACATGGTATGGTTGGTAACCAAGAATTTCATGAAGCAGATCAAACACTAAAACCTGATTTGTATTTTTATGAAGTGTTTTAGAATTTTGCAATATTTTCTGATTTTTCACTCTATAAATGGGGTAGTTTTTAAAAGTAAGAAAATTAAAAATAGATTCGCAGATCTCTTAGCATTATTGTAAATTTCTTTACTTTTTTTAATTTGTTGATTTTCTTTTTTTTAGACATTAACATTTCTGCATCGAATTAGCCGATAAAATGTAACAAAAATGCGAATGTTTCTCAGTCTGTGAAAATATAATTTAACAACGAGCGAAAATATAGAATAACCTCTTCCGAGTTACCCATGATTCTGAAAAGCCTTCTTTATTATTAAAAAACCTCAGAAACCAATATGATCTCGAGATGCAGAACTAAATTATAGAAGCAAAGTTTCTTTTGCTGCTTTTTATTTTGAGAACATTTTTCAGAGTAGTTTTATAGTATATTAACCAGTTTCTTAAAATCAAAATATCGGTTTGTAGAATGGTATAAATTATCAAATAAACATTTTCAGCTGCGTAATTTAATATATACACGCAAGAGTAAAAAAAAATAATATTAATTTTATTGTTAATGTTAATAATTTATCATGTTTGTTTGTATTTTGGTGAAGATGAAAATGTTTAATTGATAATTGAAAGCATTCGAAAAATATGTATTCCGGGTTGAGAAAACTGATTAATACACTAGAAAAAATACTCGGAAACGTTTCCAAATATCAGTGGCAGCGAAGGAAACTTAGTTTTTTAATTCTTCTTTAAATCTATAAAATATATTGGTTTCTGAGTGTGTAAGTATCGTCTATTATTAATTATGTAAGTATCGTCTGCAGCGAGCTAAAGCTGCATGTTCCTTGGTTTCATGTGCTCTGAATTCATGTAAGTTTTTTTCCTCGTACTTTCCGCGTTTGGCAACACTCAGTGTTCTGTTTTGATTATTATTATTATTTTTTTTTTTGGATTTGGAATGTGGAAAATGTGTAATGAAATAAGCTGTGTGATGGCTCGCTTTTCTTGTTTGTGAAATAAACCTCATTTACAGTCCACTGTGTTGTGTTTATGTAAGAACCAGCAGTGTGTGTGTGTAGTGAGAAACCTAGAAACACTGAGGTTTCTAAAGATAAAGAAAATTTTTCGGAATCGTTACTAACTCGGAAGAGGTTGTTGTATATTTTCGTTCATGGTTATATTATATTTTAGTATTTTAAGTAACATATTTCTTATTTTAAAATGTGTCATTAAAATAAATTCAAATTAACGAACTAGTTTGACAGTAGTTCCAAAGCAATGATTTCAGAACTTTATGGTTAGCTTGAATTACGATTTATAACCAGTCAATGTGTATGCCTACGTTAACGTTTAATAAGTTTTGGTGCAACTGTTTTTTACTAACACTAAAATTCAGCTGTATATCCCAATGTGCGATATTGTTATTTGTGATAAAAAGCTATTATATTTATATTTTTAATTAAACTTTGATAAAAATTACCTCTTAAGATTAATATAATATAATTTGAATCCTCATGCCTTCAAATAAATTTGCATATTCATTAATCACAGAGCAATTATTGATTTCTTCAACTGTGTTTTCAAAAATAAAAAGTCATTTTAGCTAATAATAGCGGTTGACATAATTTATTTACTTTTTTAATTATGTGTATATACTTACCAATACATAATTTTAAGGAATAACCCAGTATATCTCACTTATAAAAATATCTTCATAATATTGCCTACTTAAAGTAATTAACAATGTTTAAGCAAAATGTTTGATTCGGCCAAATTTATCATATTGTTCACGTATCTTACTTAATATTTCATTTTAAAATATAACGTTTGTGCATTTATCCTATTGAACGTTTTAAAGTAAATTAGCATTTAAACAAGAACGAAAAATCATGCGTCAAGCATAGATTATGTAGCACTTTCCAACGCTTCTAAAATAATTTTACAAATCATTACCGTTTAATAAGCTGAAAGATGACATCTAAGTAAACAATTTGGAAAACGCATAACATATTTAAAAACGTAATTTCAGGAATTTTCAATATATACAATATTCGGAAAAATATCAGAATACTTTTATGTAGCCCTGTATATGATCTATAGATTTGTATATATACATAGGATGCTAAATTTTAGTTTAGTTAGGAAACGCGTAGCACCGTTTAAATTCTCCTTCTGGAGTTTCTGTCAATAAACGGAAATGTGTTCGCGAACTTTTGTGCTGCCCTGTATAGGATCTACAGAATTTATACACACCACGTAATAGACAAAAAGCTAGTTAAGATTAAAATCGCGTTCAGTAACTTAAAACGCACTTCCAGGAATTATTGTTAACAGACAGTAGAGAATTCTTTTGTGTGTCCCTGTAAATGAACGATGACTGCTATACACACACTATTCTGTAGAAAGCCTCTTGTAATGCACCTTAGTAATATATATAAACTTCAATGTGTTTAAAATAGTGGAACATTATTTAAATAAGCCGCAGACGATTTTTCTCCATAGACGTAATGTAACGGAATTATTTTGACTGTCCCTGTAAAGTAACTCTAAGTGCTATACACCTAGTATTCCATATTAAGCTTCTTCTAATGCATCTTAGTGATCTATATAAATTTCAATGCGTTTACGATAGTGAAACATTTTTAAAATAAACCGCAAATGATTTTTCCCCATAGACCGCAATGTAACGGAATTCTTTTGAGTGTCCCTGTAAGAAAACTATAAGTGCTACACACTTCAGTTGAAATAGGGAACGTGCCATAGATAACGACAATAACATATAAAAATTGCAGAGCAATCCGAGCATATTTACGGGAGTTAGAGCACGGACAGACGGCCAGACGGCCATCCGGCCAGACAAACCGAAGTCATAAGCACTTTTCAACTAGGTTGGAAAGTGCTAAAAAGGGAGGCAAGTTCTCTTTTACAGTGTGTTTTTTGTAAATGAAAACATTATTTTTATATATTGTTAAATATTATTTTTATTGTGTCACATTTTGCACTTTTCAGTACAAAATATTCATGTAAATGTTTGTACGATAATAGATATGATTTTGTTTTACCCATTTATTTTTCAAATTACTTTTACTTAAAATTCTCTTTCCCGTCTTTATACTATAAAAGTACAATGTTTACTCATTTATTTTTTCTTATAAAGATAAATTTCTTTATTCAAACACGCACAAATAATTCAAAATACTGCTGATGAAAAATACAATAACCTTAAATAAATTCCACAGCTATTTTCGTCAAGAAACCAATAAATATTATAACAAATTTATTTGCATAAAAAAAAAAGTTTGTTGTCGCTTTTTTGTGTGGAAGCAATTACCTTCTAGGAATGCATGATATAAACATTTTTTTTTTCCTTAAAGGTTATCCGAGTTAACATTTTTGTTTTTGAATGTAAATGATAAGGAAAATATTTTTTTAAAGATTAACGTATTATTTTGCTTTAAAAAGGCAGAAATAAAAGAAAAAGTTTAAAATCATGACATTATATGTCAATAAATATATTGTTAATCAGGGACCTTAAAGTAAATAAAATATTTCCAGTAAATATGAAAAGTATTTTTCTTGTTAATGTTTCATTGACTTTCTCTGTTGGAATGCTTTTATAAAATCCAAAAAGTACAAAAAATACAATGTTTTGTTAAAATTTGTTCTTTGCAATAAAAAAAATATAGTTCTTTTGTTTCTTTCATTGATGAATATACCAAATGTTTAGAAAATTATACTTTATAAAAGTTAACATATGCGAAAATTTCAGATTGGATAGTTTGTGGTAACTAACATTTACTATTATATTAATATATCTAAAATTTTATTAATATATCTTAATATATCTATTAATATATCTAATGTCCCGCAGTGGCGCAGACGATTAAGCTCGGTTCCCGTCCAGGTCACCGAAAGTAAAGCAGCATCGACCATGGCCAGTGTTTTGGAGGGTGACAAGCTCTCTCGACTGCGGCTGCTGTGGGATCGTGTACGTCAATGGGAACTGGTGCACATAAAATCTGTTCGTGGCTCCAATGTCCTCCATGTTTGAAAATGATATCTTTGAGGGTCCCAATCCAGGTGCAGGTCTCTCATCTGGAATTGGTTCAAAATTAGGAGACCAGCTCTAGAAGTCCGACCTCTCTTAACGCTCTGGCACCCCTTCTGTCAGAGAAGTGCCATGGCACTCTCTTTGACACGACGACAACAACAACAATATATCTAATTTCCCTATAACATTTCTTAATAGTTTCATTATACTCTAAGAAAAGTAACTAAACCAATGATGCTGTCGCCTTGTTTTGGCGTAATTGAATTTATTGTGACCGTAAGTAATTTTCGTTTCATAATAAAAGAAATTTTGCATATAAAAGCATAAGAACGCAGTTTTATAGAGAAATGTATGATAAAAACACTGAAACAGTTTTTTTTTTTTTTTAATCTGAGGATGGATTATTTTAGGCGCTATTTTCTGTTAAAATCGATCCAAATGTTTCAATTAAAAATGTTTATAGGATCAAAACTATGCATAGCATATTTTGAAGACACATACGTGCTTGTGGTGTGCAATGTGCAGTCATTTTTCAAATTCGTCAATTTTTTTAAGCTATTTTCAAAAGTTTTTTATTCAAAATTTCATGTTTTAATTCATAGTTTGAAATAGACATTTTTAGCAACTGTTTGCCAGATTTTAAAAGCCCAAATAATAATATTTACAAACACTTTTCAATTGAAAAAAACATATTTACACGTGAATTTAAAAAAAAGAAAGAAATCTTTAAAATAATTATTTGTGAAAAGCATTGCGATGGATAAAATTACGTCATATTTAAAACAAAATATTTAAATTTTCACATTTAAAACGATTTTCTTATAAAGTCTAAAGGAAAAATAAACAATTTAAACATTGTAATAATCCAAGGGGCTGCGACATTTTCACCTAACTACTTTATAGAAGCTGATTTTTAAATGTGTAATTGATTCTTCTTAACCATTCTTATTGATCTTTCAATCACGAGAACAACCGTCACTGTCACAATAATAAAAGAACTTTTAATATGATCGCCATTGTCCCTGATACTATTATTAAATCTTCCGTAATCGGATAATATTTTTAAAACAGAGCAAATTAGCGTCTTTCTAGAGCATGTGGGTTCGGGGCGGGGGTTTGCGAGCGCAGCAGGGAGCAGAGCCCACTAACATTAAAAAGAAGAAAAAGAAGAAATACATTTGATGTTTTTGAAAACTTTCAAAGCTGTAATTAGTTGTCATAAATTTATCCCACAACAGTAAATAATATTTATACTATTTTGAAAGAACAATTGTAAATTAAATTAAGCTTTTATTCATTTTCTAGACCACAGAACTGTAATATATCGCATTAATTAAGATTTAATCCTCGTAAAAAAAAAATTATAATATCTAAATAACATTTATTCATTTCGAAATGAGAGAACTAGCTAATGAATCTAATTGAACATATTATGTTTAATTATAGAAATCATGAATTATTATTAGATCAGTTTATAAATTCCATTCTTTTTCAAATGTGAACAAATATCCAGATAATTTAATACAATCACTAAATCACTAATTAAAATATGCGAATAATTAAATAATTGTTATTCTGTTATTTCCCCCCCCCCTATATGTTTTATTTTTTTATATCAAACATTTTTATATAATTATAGTTTATGAAATAATTATGAGTTTTTGAAATATTTACACATCGGATAGCTTTTATTTTAATTTTAAAAAGTAATAATTTATTGAAATTCTGTTCTCAGTTATAATATTTTTACACAATAGCATTCGTTCCATGCAGGAATCTTAGTTATATTTTTAATTTTGAAAAAAATTATACTTAATGCTTATACATAAAATAAATTAATATTTCTCAATATACTAAAAAAAAAAAATTAAAAGAACAAAGTAACCGCCGCTGCCGCTGTCAACGAATTTTTTGTGCCTCGAGGTCTTTCTGTGCTAATATACAGAAAACTATTGCATATACAAACATGAAAATTCATAGTTTTACAGAAAAATGTTCGATAAATACGCTTAAGCAGACAGTTTTTAAATTGGAGAGTTATTTTAAGAAATATTTAATATTAAAGTCTGTAAAAACAGTTTACTTCGAAAAGTTAGATTGGAACAAAGACTATGCATAGGAATTTAATAATATTTTGTAGGGGTGTACTTGATAAGCTTGCGGTGAGTAGAGTGCAATTATTTTTTTAATTTGACTAATTTGTTTAGGTTTTTTTCAATGTTATATTCGAAATTTCATCATTTTATTTGAGTTTCATTTCATTTTTAGAAAAAATCCATTATTTAAATGGTTGCCAATTTGTAAAATAGCGCACATAATAATATTCCGGTTCAATTAAAAAATATATTTACATGTGACTATTAAAAAAAGAAAGAAAGCTTGAAAATATTAATTAAATGATCACGTGTTAAAAGCAGTAAATAAAGAAAATTACGTCATAAAAATGTAATTGGGCGTGAATATTAAAAAGAGAAATAAAACTTGAAAATAATAATTACATTATTACGTGTTAAAAGCATTAAATATAAAAAATAGTGCCATATTTAAAATGCTCAAATAATAATATTTCCAAACAGTTTCAAATTAAAAATATTTTTACACGACGGACTCATTTATTTCGACACAATCTTTCACCTATTGTTGCTAATTTTAAAACAGCGTAAATAATAATATTTCCCTTCAATTAAAAACTATATTTTTATGTTTAAAAATAAAAATAAAACTTTAATTAAAATTACTTCATATTGGAAAAGATACATTTAAAACGTCTTACTGAATACAATTTTCGTTACTTCTTCATTATACCATTGACAACTTTCAATTGAAAAAAGCTATCGCCAAACTATTCGCCGAATTCTAACGCTCAAAAACATATGGAAGAATTTTGCCATTGGAATCTAAAGCCCCAATCACTAAAGTGTCAACTATAAGCAACTTTAAACAATAAAATTTGTGATACATTAATGAAAAGAGAAAACAAATATTAATTATTTATTTATTTACAATATATTTCTTAATTATCCTCCTCGGCTGATGAATAAGTGTTTATCACGTCAGTTGAAACGAATCTGTTGGGCGTAACTATGCATAGCAAGATTTTTTAAACGATTTTTCTCTTTTAATATCACGTCGGTGCCGTTTAAGGTCATAATTATTATTTAAATTAACGAAATAACTAATAAATTGGTCAAATATCATTAAAAATACAGATAAATGGCGAATTAAAAATCAGTCGGAGACATAACAAACACGTGTAACGCATATGATGTCAATTGGATATCACGCCACGGTCCTGCACTTTTGGCGTGAAATCCTACATTTTGACAGCAGGTTTTTCTTCTATGGAAAGTGGTAGACGGGATAATGGAGGAGTACCCAATTTTCTTGTAACATCGTTATAAAATTCACCGACGCAGCGATATTGTTTACTTAGTCATTCTACACAAGTTGATTTTCAAATTTTAATTTTATCTTATTTAATCAACCACGAAAACAGTTGTTAACTGTTTCGAAATCAGTTGATTCGGCCTTAAAAAATCCCTCAGTCAAAGGAAAATGAATGAAAACCCGATTACGGCAGATCACCACTTGTCATTTAATTCTAATTCAATCTTTCATAGTCGTTTTAGAGTTGATCAAATTAGCGTGTTTTTTAGAGAGTGCGGTGTCAGAACGGGTTGGCGAGCGTAGCTCGTAGCGGGCAGAATCCCCTAGTAAAATAAATAATTATCTTTGTCATTTTGAAAAATTAATGGTTATAATATAATGTTACACCCCTTAAAACAATCACGAAAAGATAACTAGGTATCACATTAGCTATGTAGTAAACAAGAAGGCAAAATCATGCGTCAAGCATAGATTATGAAAAACATTCCAATATAATCAGAATACTGTAACAAAAATTCTCCGTTTAACAGTGAAAGATGATGTCTATGAAAAATTTTTGAAAAAAATATCCGAATTACTTTGTACAGCCTTGCATATGACCTATAGATCGGTATATATACTACATAGTATGCAAAAAATTAGTTCAGTTAGGAAATGCAGAGCACAGTTGAAAATTCCTCTTAAGCAACGTCTGTCAATAAGGGGAAGTGTACTATAATTCTTTTGACTAGTCCAGTATGTTATCTGTAGAATTTATACATACCAAGTAAAATGCAAAGAAAGTCGAATTAAGAAAAACTCAGCCTTAAATTGCCAAAGCTTTACCAGATTAGGTACCGGTACGCACACGTTTCACTAAAACAACTTTTTGTCAATAATATCTCATCTGTTATCTGAAACGTTTCACTCTGAAATTTTTCACAAAAATATCAAATCGTGTTATTTATTTGCATTTAGTATGATTGTGTTAAAATATGAAAAAGAAATTTTATGTCATTCATCTTTTGCTTTAATATACTTTAATTGTTTATTAACAAATTACTCCAAATAAGAAACTAATTGGTAAAAAATATAAATTACATATGCGTATACCGAGTGTGCCAAAAGTTCGTTAAAACTTTAAAATAAAATCATAAAACGAAACAATTGACGCTAAAAAATTGCGGTTAGTAGGAACGGGATCAGACGGAGATTGGATTTCTTTTTAATAACAAAAAAAAAAAAAAAAAAAAAAAAAGATTTGGTTAAAAAAAATGCCGATCGATGGGGCTGCCGTGTATAACATGAAGCAGATGTATGCAAATTAGGCTTATAGGAAAATATGCATTTCTACGAAGCGTCTGACAGGCTTCAGTATCGCAGCATATGAAGCAGATGAAGCAGGCTCTTTTCGTCTTCAGTCATTTTGCCGTGCAGAATTTGCGCAACGCGCTAGTTGCCGATTATCCGTTTTTGAAAAAGAGTTTAACCAACAGCGATTGATCTGGTAATGATAGCATACTGCTGGCATTGAATGAAGAATCTGTGTGCATTGAGAGGTTTTATTGACAGTCTGATTTGCATAAATCTGCTCAGATTATGCATGCAGCGCCATCTAGCTTTAATTTTTGGAACAACAACTTGTTTTTGTTGTGAAAAAAACAAATTCGATCTCTCTCTAATCCCATTCGTGCAAACCACAATTTTTTAGCATAATTTGTTTCTTCTTAATGAATTCTTAAAGTTTTAACGAACTTTTGGCACACCCGGTGTTGGAAGGAAAAGTGGGGGGGGGGGAAACCAACATTTACGAGGGGGGATGTATAGTGGATACGAGACCTTTACCTTTCAGCGGCGTTGTGAATCACTGTTAATAAAGGTAAAAGGGGGTTTGGCTAGTTTTACTGATTGAACTTTCTTTAAAGTAAATAATTGCTTTTTTTTTTTTTTAATCTAAAATTAAGAATATAATACACACTTTGATAAAGAAAGTAGAGAGATAAAATAATTACAATTTTTTTTTTTTTTTATTTATATAATGAGAGCATAAATAAAATTATATATATATAGTAACACATTGATTTCTCCAAAATTATCAATTCATAAAAAATCATATTCAACACATTTATTTCTCACGATTATCAATTTATAAGATCAAATTTCTCAAGATCAACAATTTATAAGATCAAATTTTCAGCACTATCTCCTTTTAATTTAAAGCACTTAATTATAAAAAAATCATTATTTTACAGCACAGCATTGTATCGTTGTAAAATTAGAGGCAAATATGCCAAGTATTTAAATTTATAAATAAACATGTGAATCTAAGTTAATTCACCAATTTTTATTTTAATAATCAATACGTAAGATTTTTTTGGTTTTTTTCTTTTAAGTTATTCACATAGGCTAGCCAGGGAAAAATATTTTAGAGATATCTCACCAATTGTTCTTCTATTGAAGTTCATCCTTAGACATGATATAGGACATTGTTCATCCTTTCGCGTTATTAAACAGTGGAACTCATAGACGAATTGTTCTTCCCAGTCTGCTGCCAAAGGGGGGTTTCGGGAGACATCATCGTACGGCGCTGGATCGGATCGGCGAGGGCACTTCCATTTCAGCGGGCTCAAAAGCATTCTCCTTGAGGCATACCTTCAGTGGAAATGGCCGGAACTCGCAGAGCTTACGGGCTGGAAGGCGCTAGATCGGATCGGCGAGAGCACTTCTGTTTCAGCGGGCCTAAAAGCATTCTCCTTGCGGCATACCTTCAGTGGAGATGGCCGGAATTCATAGAGCGTACGGGCTGGAGGAACTTAGCAAAAAGCTACTTGCATCGATGGAGTTATTCTTCTCAAGTGAAGTAGTACCCCAAAAAAATGTCTCTTCTTCTTATTATTATTATTTGGACTATATCTCGTCCTGGGCGTTGATATAAAAAAAAATGTATTTCTATTGGATGCCCTTTTTGACCTTATGCAAATTTTAGCTCAGTAAACTCCCGTTGGTCAACTCTTTGAACCAATAATAATGTCTTTTTGGGATGTGTTCATTTTGCAGCTGCACGATTTCCCGTGCGGGGCAGTTCTTTGGAAAATGGGTACGCCTGTCATGCGAGCACTCCTAGAAATAAGATATGAACTTCCTGTTTCCCTAGCTAGCGTCTTCGTAAATTAAAACCTTTAACACTCGTTTGGGTTGATGATCACATTCTGTACATAGGAATAATACATACATATTAAGGAAAACAATGTAACATACATAAATATAATATAACATTAAACCATAAAAAAATAAATCCAAAGTTCATGTTCTTTATTTAATTATTAAAAATGTGTGAACGATCGTTCCCACATTTATCACCCGTGAAAAAAGGGAAAAGTAGAGTCCCACGGGTTGGTGAGAGAATTGTGAATATAGTCCTCATAGATACTGTTTCCTTCATGGTGCTTCAGGTTTATGTATTATTGTCCTTCAGAAATCTGTGCACAGAGTTTTAACATTTTTCGTGGCTAGTATAGTCTTATAAAAAATACCAAAAATCCGCGAAAAAAAAAAAAAAAAAAAAAAAAAAAACACGAAAAGAAACATTTACATGCCGAAAAACCACAAAGAAATAGCAAGGGGGCTCTTTAAATTATGTTATAAATAAATAGGAACATAAATATATACTCATTATTGTTGTACAATACATATTTAAAAGGTTAAAATAAACATGTTCTAGCATAATGCTTTCTTGAATATGAATTTATATAACATACAATGAGACAAGAGTAAATGTTGGAAGGAAAAGTGGGGGGGGGAAACCAACATTTACGAGGGGGATGTATAGTGGATACGAGACCTTTACCTTTCAGCGGCGTTGTGAATCACTGTTAATAAAGGTAAAAGGGGGTTCGGCTAGTTTTACTGATTGAACTTTCTTTAAAGTAAATAATTGCTTTTTTTTTTTTTTTTATCTAAAATTAAGAATATAATACACACTTTGATAAAGAAAGTAGAGAGATAAAATAATTACAAATTTTTTTTTATTTATTTATATAATGAGAGCATAAATAAAATTATATATATATAGTAACACATTGATTTCTCCAAAATTATCAATTCATAAAAAATCATATTCAACACATTTATTTCTCACGATTATCAATTTATAAGATCAAATTTCTCAAGATCAACAATTTATAAGATCAAATTTTCAACACTATCTCCTTTTAATTTAAAGCACTTAATTATAAAAAAATCATTATTTTACAGCACAGCATTGTATCGTTGTAAAATTAGAGGCAAATATGCCAAGTATTTAAATTTATAAATAAACATGTGAATCTAAGTTAATTCACCAATTTTTATTTTAATAATCAATACGTAAGATTTTTTTGGTTTTTTCTTTTAAGTTATTCACATAGGCTAGCCAGGGAAAAATATTTTAGAGATATCTCACCAATTGTTCTTCTATTGAAGTTCATCCTTAGACATGATATAGGACATTGTTCATCCTTTCGCGTTATTAAACAGTGGAACTCATAGACGAATTGTTCTTCCCAGTCTGCTGCCAAAGGGGGGTTTCGGGAGACATCATCGTACGGCGCTGGATCGGATCGGCGAGGGCACTTCCATTTCAGCGGGCTCAAAAGCATTCTCCTTGAGGCATACCTTCAGTGGAAATGGCCGGAACTGATAAATGTGGGAACGATCGTTCACACATTTTTAATAATTAAATAAAGAACATGAACTTTGGACTTATTTTTTTATGGTTTAATGTTATATTATATTTATGTATGTTACATTGTTTTCCTTAATATGTATGTATTATTCCTATGTACAGAATGTGATCATCAACCCAAACGAGTGTTAAAGGTTTTAATTTACGAAGACGCTAGCTAGGGAAACAGGAAGTTCATATCTTATTTCTAGGAGTGCTCGCATGACAGGCGCACCCATTTTCCAAAGAACTGCCCCGCACGGGAAATCGTGCAGCTGCAAAATGAACACATCCCAAAAAGACATTATTATTGGTTCAAAGAGTTGACCAACGGGAGTTTACTGAACTAAAATTTGCATAAGGTCAAAAAGGGCATCCAATAGAAATACATTTTTTTTTATATCAATGCCCAGGACTAGATATAGTCCAAATAATAATAATAAGAAGAAGAGACATTTTTTGGGGGTACTACTTCACTTGAGAAGAATAACTCCATCGATGCAAGTAGCTTTTTGCTAAGTTCCTCCAGCCCGTACGCTCTATGAATTCCGGCCATCTCCACTGAAGGTATGCCGCAAGGAGAATGCTTTTAGGCCCGCTGAAACAGAAGTGCCCTCGCCGATCCGATCTAGCGCCTTCCAGCCCGTAAGCTCTGCGAGTTCCGGCCATTTCCACTGAAGGTATGCCTCAAGGAGAATGCTTTTGAGCCCGCTGAAATGGAAGTGCCCTCGCCGATCCGATCCAGCGCCGTACGATGATGTCTCCCGAAACCCCCCTTTGGCAGCAGACTGGGAAGAACAATTCGTCTATGAGTTCCACTGTTTAATAACGCGAAAGGATGAACAATGTCCTATATCATGTCTAAGGATGAACTTCAATAGAAGAACAATTGGTGAGATATCTCTAAAATATTTTTCCCTGGCTAGCGTCTTCGTAAATTAAAACCTTTAACACTCGTTTGGGTTGATGATCACATTCTGTACATAGGAATAATACATACATATTAAGGAAAACAATGTAACATACATAAATATAATATAACATTAAACCATAAAAAAATAAGTCCAAAGTTCATGTTCTTTATTTAATTATTAAAAATGTGTGAACGATCGTTCCCACACCCGGTATATAAATGTAAACTTAAATTTGCAAATAAAAGTGCAACGCTAAAAAAATTTTAATTGTTTTAAATATTATTGCTTGTTAGATTATTTTCTAAAGTGAAACTTTGGTGTTTTAGACTTTGAAATAAAAATTTGTATGAAAAATAGACAAATAATTTTTTGCTCCTCGGAGAGAGTAAAAATAAGGTTTGATATTGTTTTCGCATTTAAATTTTTAAGAATGATTAGGGTGGCATTTTACTTCATTTTGTTGACGCAAGTTTTTCAGTAATGGAGAGTTTTGTGTTACTTATTTTAAATTGTTAATATAAAAAAAAAATTGTTAAAATTTATGCTATTTTTTTTTTAAAAAAAGGAAGTGTATTTAAGAATGAAAAACATATAGTGAATAGTTTTAATCATTATTATTCATTTTATTTGATCTAGCCTAAAGAATGTTTTATAACTTTCATAGTTTTTTAAATTGCTTTTTCATCCTACTATTAAGAATAACTTACAGTTAAAAATATATATTTAGGACTTTAAAATAAATTTCAGTTCTTAAGGGGCCCAGGCATAAGACACACAGACAAACAA
Source organism: Maratus michaelseni (assembly GCA_963931845.1). NCBI lineage: Eukaryota > Metazoa > Arthropoda > Arachnida > Araneae > Salticidae > Maratus > Maratus michaelseni. Next base: position 248,216,233 of record OZ007589.1, read on the forward strand.
CTTTTTATAAGTATAGATAAATTTTATGTGGTTCATCTTTTTCTGTAAAATACTTTAATAGTTTATTAACAAATTATTCCAAATAAGAAACTAATTGGTAAAAAATATAAATTACGTATACATATATATAAATGTTACCTTAAATTTACAAAAAAAAAACGAACAGTTAAAAAAAATTATAATTGCTTTAAATATTATTCCCGGTTAAATTATTTTCTAAAAGGAAACTTTGGCGTTTTAGACTTTTAAATAAAAATACGTTTGAAAAATATATAAATATGTTTTTTCTCCCTGGAGAATGTAATAATAAGTTTCGATATTTTTTCACATTTTTAACTTTTTAGAATGCTTAGGGCGGCATTTTACTTCATTTTGTTGACGCAAGTTTTTTCAGTAATGGAAAGTATTATGTTTCTTATTTTAAATCGTTAATAAAAAAAATGTGTTAAAATTTATACTGTTTAAGGAAAAAAAAATTAAGGAAATGCATTTAAGAACGAAAAACTTAGTGAATAGTTTTAGTCATTATTACTCATCTTATTTAATAAAGCCTAAAGAATGTTTTTTTTAACTACATAGATTTTAAAATTGCTTTTTCAACCTACCATTAAAATATCTTACAGTTACAAAAATTCAAATTTAGGCTTTTAAAATAATGTTTGGAACTTTCCAGTTCTTTTATTTATTTTTTCTCGCTTAAAGAATTTTCTGTTTTTGATCGATGTGTATAGATGCATATAAGTAAAATGTCCTCGATTTTCTCAATATGAATGTAACTTTTTACACTACAATTCTAGTAAAAATGTAAGTTAGCTAAAGTAAGAAAAGCAAGGTAAAAATAGTCCACATATTGCTAGAGGATTTTTTTTTTTTTTTTTTTTTTTTTTTTTTTTTTTTTTAGAAAGAGACCTTACACATGTTAATATATGATTATCTACAGCTTATTAAAGGCAAGAGATACAGCAATTGCAGTACCTTAATGGATAAAAGAGTGGCGATATAGGACCAATAATATTAGATTGGTCAAGAAGATTTTGTACAATGAGATAAATTACATTGTTTCTCATTACTTAGGTTTTCCTCAGAAACTTTCGGTCAAAGTTGATAGTGATATATAGTCAGATAATTTTAAGAGCTGTTAAAAACAAAAAGACAGTGATATCTAAAGAAGTCAGACAGTATATATCTAAACGTCAGAAATGAAACCAGGAATCACATAACGGGGGTCCCTTTGTTCGTTTGAAAAGATTTTCGTTTACAAACATAAAAACATAAAAATTATACAAATTCAAAGTATGTTTTCAAAAGACATTGCAGCGGACGTAGCACTCCCGGATTAGTGGTTTTGATAGCTTTGGAGCCCCCAATTCTAGGTTCACTGGGTTAGATTTTACTTTAAATGCATAAAATCGTACAAATTCTAGAAAGTACGCTACTGAAAGCATTGGGACAATGAATACTAAATCTGTCCCTGAGAAAAATGTGTGGATTCAACACTGATTTTTCGTTTATTTAATCTAATTATCCCGCATGTGTCAGCTAGTACTTTAAAAAAGGAATAATGTCAAAACATAAATTAATTTTCATTAGCATAAAATATTTATATGTTTGTACAATTATACAATACACACATGATGGGTATTGTTTTTTATAATTGATTATATTAATATTTATATTTCTATCTAATACTAATTCTGGAAAATTTTAATTAACCAAAAACGTCGTCTGTCACAAATAATTTTAATTCAATACGCAATTATTTATATATCAGCATTTATATATTTATTAAAATAAAATGAATAAATCTTGCGTTTGAGTTCATTGCTTGAATTACACAATTTATTGTAAGAGGATGATTTTTTTATTCGAGATTTCCTATTTATGTAATTTGTAGAAATGGATAATCATTGTTTTTAGATTACTTCTCTAAAAATTATATTCCGATAAAATTATATACAATTTATCGAATTAAAATATTGTTTGTGAGTTTTATGAAAATTCAGAAAAATAATTCTCTGTAATATGCACGTTTTCGAAAATAATTTTATTACATTATGTTCTCTATGTATTACGCAAATATTTGTCACACCCAGGGCTTTACAAATGTGATAAAATGTGGTAGCCGGGAGAAAAATTGTAGTCACCAAGTGAAAAATATGTACCACTCTAGCCTTCCTCGTCATTGATTAAGAATAACAGAAACGTTTTTTATGAATTAAAATTGAGAAAAAATAATAACAAGCATAGTTTAGAGTTATCAGTTACGTCGTTTAAAATAATAAACTATATTAGTACTAAACTGGTATTATGTTATATTCTTGAAATGTTAATTACGTTCAATAGATTTACTTCAAATGAATTATTTTTAATCACTTTCATATCTTTCTTTTCTTTAAAATGAATGTGATAGACTAATCAGTTTTAATTCCGAACACGAAAATCTGATTTGAAACTTATAAAAAAGCTTGAGCATTTTTTAGTACCATTTTAGATATTACAAAGGCAGGATTGGCACTATTTCTTACTGTTTTATTGAAACCTCCCTCACCACCATTCTAATCGCGTAACATGCTTGCTAGGTAGAGCGGAAAAGAATCGCGTTTACTGTGCATGAGATGGAAAATGCCTGTTAAACTCAGTTCTTCTATTAAAAGAACGAGAGAAGAGGAAAATCACATCTTGCCGCGCACGAGTAGTGAGGGAAAAAATACCATCTGTGTTCATTTTTAAGTGAATTTTTATACAACAGAAAAAAATGTAAGATTATGTAACTTGATTGCCAGGTACAAAAACTTGGTCGCCAGTGGCGACATGGCAACCGCATTTGTCAAGCCCTGGACGCATCTAACAAATAAATGCTTGCATTTTTTTTTTATTCATAGTCCGTTAGTACGTTAATAAAGGAAAAAAAAACTTTTCATTAGCATAGAACATTTATGCGTTATTTAATACACGCATTATGGGTATTTTTTTTTATAATTGATTATATTAATATTTATCTTTCTAAGTAATATTAATTCTGGAAAATTATTTTTTCAAACATTGAAAATGAATTATCAGTTGTTCTTAAATGTTTGAATGCATAAGAAAAGATATTGGTTATATTATTCGGCTTGATTTTTTTTTACATTGTAAAAAAATAAATTACATTAATTAGGACAAACTTATGATGAACAAAATTTTAATTGTAGAATGTCATACAAACATGTAGTGCATTCAAATTTCTTTCCAATGGGACATATATATCAGATCATTAGACCTTTTAGTGTGTCACTCGTTAACGCCTCATTAAAAAGTACTAATAACACATTTTATAAAATTTTTTTAAACATATTATTTCTTTTAATTGCATATTGATCCCTCTGTAATCTAATACTAAATCTTTGCGATATTCTTTGTGAACTGTCTTTTCATAATCTTTAACTATCGATAATCTTAAGTTCAAACATTAATTAAATTCTGTATTTAACGTATAGAATTACTGTCGAGACATACCCATTGATATATAATAAATCCTTCAGTACATTTTTCAATGAAAAAATTACAAAGTTCATGTCTTTGATTTAAAGCAGTTCTTTTTTTTTCTTTGAAAAAACCATACATATTATTTCGGATAGAAAAATTTCTAAGAATCTGCGTACCTTGCAAATAGCTCTGACCAGGTACGTAATATTCATTAATTCATATATTATGTCAGTCCATATTATCATATTTATTTTTTATTAAGTTTTTGGGATTCTAAAAAAATTGAGCATATGGAAAGCCATTCTTAATCTTTTTTTTTGAAATATGACAAACCATATTCGGTAAAATTGTATCCCATGAGAAACGTCGCCTGCTATGTCGTCTGTTGCGCTGTTTCAGATAACATACCAGATGTCATGATCAATAAAGTTAGCTGGGTGAATTAGGTCTACCAGACTGATTCGTCCAGGATAGCTCAGTTGGCAGATAATTGGAAGTTTAAACCAAGAGGTCCCTGGTTCGAATTCTATCCTAGACACTTTTTCAACTCAGCTGGAAACGCTTATGTATATATTAAATCACAATAAAGTGTATTTATAGCTGTTTAGAAAAAAATAAGGAATAGTGTAATGACGTTCCTCATTACATATCCTCTTATTCTTTAAAATTAATTCCCCCCCTTTCTTGTTTCAAAATTATATAATTTATTTAACTTTTCCTATTTTTATTAACAGTAAAATAACTGTATTCTAACCTTCTCCAGTTTTGCTTATTAAATTTTAATATCCGTTTTTAATTCAGTGCGGTTTCACTTAATTTATATTACGCATGTTTCTATCACGTCTGTTTTATTTTTGCAGACTGAGAATTGAAACAGACGTGATAGAAAATGCTTAATATAAATTAAGTGAAACCGCACTGTATTAAAAACGGATATTAAAATTTAATAAGCAAAACTGGAGAAGGTTAGAATACAGTTATTTTACTGTTAATAAAAATAGGAAAAGTTAAATAAATTAAATAATTTTGAAACAAGAAAGGGGGGGGGGAATTAATTTTAAAGAATAAGAGGATATGTAATGAGGAACGTCATTACATATCTTATTTCTATTTTGTGTGCCATTTAATAAATTAATAGTTGCTGAACACATTTTGAACTGCCTATAATAATTTATTCCCGTAATATATTGCTTAGTATTCTTTAAGTATTATGCTTTTTGCTTCTTTATGCTTTGGAAGTGTCTTAAAGCATCTTGCATTTAAATATTGTACGTTCATTTAATTTATATTAAAGTTATAAGTAACAATTTTTTCCAAAAATGATGCTGAATTTATTTTTTTATGAGCAATATAAAGGCAAATATAATAATATTAAGTTTAAGACATTTTCTGTATACTATTTTAGATCGTACTGAAATGTATGAGAAGGAATTCATTCCTTAAACATACTATACAAGAAAATGAATAATCCCTATAAAAAATTACACCCTTCGTTGAAGATTAATGTGTTATTTAAAGACATTAAGGTAATTAATTGCCTGTGGCTGCAAAAAATGTGTAAGTTTTTCTTCACTTTTTTTTCACTATATTCTGAAGAATAATGTATGTATTTTTTTTATCTTTCCTTTTTTTTATCAGATTTTGATATGAACATTGAAGAATATGTATATGTAAGAATAATTTCAAAATATCGACAAATATTGATGATTTTGTATTATTTCACCATGCATTTGCGCAATAAAAGTTCAAGGCATCTCAGACACCATAATACCTTTGAAATTGAATTTCAGAAAGATAAGATATTTTCAAGTTCTCAATTGCAGAATTAAGGCTTAAAAACTTTCAATTTAAGAAATTAACAGTTTTTTTTTTCATCACGTTGTAAAAACCATGTATATTTTTACTAAACAATTTTACGTTCAAATTGATTATATAAATTACTACAGCCAATTAAACTGTTACAACACTGAGAAAAATGACACTTTTAAATCTAAGTAAATCGATGTTTTCATTTTTTTTTATGAAACTTTTTGTTTCAAATATGACTACCCAATGCTTTCAATTCTGAAATACCAGAAATACTCAGTTTCAAACAAAATTACTTTTTATTCGAACTTATTATTGGAACATGGACATACTTAAATATGAGCGCATGAGGTTTTATTCTTGAGTGTGTGCATGTTTTCAGAAATGAGTATATACATATTTAAAACTGCAGTAATTTTGATTTAGAGCCATTTTGACTATGCGACATACTCAGATTTCAGTATTTTTTGCTGTTTTGAAAATGTCGTTTTTAGAGTGAAGTATGCAATTTAATAATTTATGTTTATTTTTATTAACAGCAAAAAATATATATGTTAACAGCAAAAAATAGATATGTTATGGGCAAATCAATTAAAAGGTTTTGAATAAATACTTCCCGATTACCGCTCATGTAAATCTGTTAAGTGGTTAATAGTCCAAGTGTCATTTTTTTTCAATAATCAGCTTTTACACGTTCCACGTAGTGCTTTGACATTAAGAATTTTCAGATAAATGGAATTTTCCTGTTTCTTTTTTAAATATTTCTCCCAATTTACTGTTTTCTGTGAGTTTTTCCGATTTAATATCTGATAAAAATTGTGTTCGATCTTGTAAAACAGTTCTTTGCGAATTATTTTAAGTTTTAAAAATCTTAACTGAATATGTTTACCGGTTAAATATTTGAAAAAACAAAACGGTAGGATAGATCTGACGCAAATTCCATAGACTTTCCCATAGACTTTCGATACAACTTTTGTTTGGTACTGCTAAACCAGCTAATTCAGAATAGAGATTATGGCGATTTAGACTATCTATATTATAAAGAACAAACGTGTCCGTACGTAACGCTGACGTCATTTTGTGAATGGCAATAGTTGATGATGAAATTTCGGTTTTGCAATTTTTGCTATTGCCATTTTTTAAATTTCTAAACATCGCATATTTTTAATTTTTACGCCGTTATATAGAAAAAAATCTACTTTCAAATGCAATGTGTTTAAAAACTGTATCTTAATTGACCGATTTATTATAGCATTTAAATTAAATTTCAAGCCTGATTTAAAAAATATATATATATATCTCTATCGCTGCTTGCAGACGATTACAAATTATTAATCTGTTTGCACTTTAAACAGTATAAAAAGTTCAGCATTTGTCTCCAGCTAATATTCAACAACGAAATTAAAACTTCATTAAGAAATAAATAAAATACTATAAATAAAGCACAGATTTAACAGACATGTAATTAAAATAAGCGCTTAAAATTGCTGAAATTATCAGAATAACAAAAAAGAAAACTGCTGTAGATATTGAAATTTTTAGCGATTTCTTCGACTATTAACTCACGGCTGGAAGGCAATACAAATACAAAATTACAGATTTTAATAAATTAAAAATTTTTATTTGAATATATAATAGACATATTTTATATAAAAATGATGTTTCGTGTTGTTAGTGGAAACAAAATTATTAAATTATTAAAAACAACAAAAATTATTAAATGTAAACAACCTATTAGTTTTCAATAACAAAAAAGAAAATAAAAAGGTTTTCACCTATATTCTCTTTCCCGGGAAGCCCGGGTTAGATGCCCTAGTATATTATAGAGAGATAAACATATTTCAAATTTTTAAGTAGAAAACACCATACTCAGAAATACACAAACATTAAAAAGTACATTGTAAACTCGATTATGATTATCGCTTCAAATCAGAACGAGTGCCGTGACTGACTACTTTATGGAAATAAAATAACTTTTTTTAAACAAATAAACATCAGTTTTAATCTTCTTAATTTCTTTTAATAATATCAAATAAAAAATGGTTATTTAGAAATTTTTCCCAAAAGTACATTTATTAATAAACAACATTATTTCAAAATATTTTCAATAATGTTTTGAAAACAAAGAATATTTTTTAATGTTAAAATTTGTGGAATTCAAAATAAACAGATATTGATAAAATATTTGCTTCTTTGTACAATACAATAGCATTTTAATACAAATAATTCATTCATACTATTAAATTAGTGTTTCAAAACAATATATTATCCTACTTGCATAATTTTATACTTTTTTCAAAAATATTTTATAAAATTGTTCGGCTGGTATATTTGTAAATTATAACTTTGATTTTTTGCTTTCGAAATTTTTTGTTGTTAAATTTTAAGCTTTTGCATTTTACTTTACATCATAAAAAAAAAGATTTATTTTACGTACAAATATCGCGTCACACGTAGCTGTAAATCAACAAATTAAATTGTTCATAAAAAATCTATTTTAGAAGTATACTTTTATATTCAATTTATCAACATAAAACAAATAATATTACAACAGCAGCATTAAATATAGATTAAAATTTTTCGCCTATATTTAGCACCAGTACTAAAATAAATATATTTTTAGATGTAGATAATTTACTGTAGTTTCTGTGGATTTATGATGGAAAAATATTTTTATAATAGTCATGTTTGATAATTTTTTGTTTAGTATTGGCACAATAGAGAAATAAAGGAATGTTTAGGATAAATTGTTTGAAATTTTGAAATAAATTCTTAAAAGAATTATATTTCTAATTTAAATTAATGTTTTGGTAAATAATTGTTCTCCTTGAATATTTTATTTTATTATTTTGAAATTTTATAGAAGAATTCCTTTATTTTTAATTTTATTAATATATATGTGCTAAAATCTAGTTTTAAAACTCCTTTCTTTAAATTTATATTAATTATATTATTAGAGATTTTATTTAAAAATCCATCTATTAAAAATAGCAATGTTAAATATTGTAAAATATGTCCTTAACTTCTCCTTTAACTTTTGCCTGTACGCCTGTAAATACGTGTTTTTTCTGTTACTCTCTCTCTATTTTTTTTAACCTGTGACGACATAGATATTATGCGTGTTCAAATAAAACATGTTCGAAGCGTGCAAATTCCCCGATCACAAAATCCAATGTTAACCTATGTGGAAAATTAGAAGCGCGATTACTCATTACCTAATATAATTATTAAAATACGGTTTTTACCATCAAAAAGTACATCTCAGATGCCGGCAATATACGTTTTTAAAAATCGTCTCCTTAAACTTTGAGTATTTAAAACATCCCTACAAACTTTGAAATTTCCAATTGATAAAATTTCACCATCTTCTTAAAAATACTTAAAATTTTGAAATGCACACATCGTCGGCATCTGACGTCTACTTTCTGATGGTGAAAAGCGTATTTAATTAATTATATTACGTAATGCGTATTCGCGATTGAAAATTTTCCCATAGGTTAACATAGGATTTAGCAATCGGGGGGTTTCAGTGAAGCGGTCCCTTGAGGTGGAAAATACTCATGAGCAAGTAACATCATATGTATGCAGCTGCAAATGTATGCATGTGTGTTTAGTGCGTTACGAAACGGTTATTCTGCTTTCGTTGTTTGACCTTGGCAGTACGTTAAAGATATGGATGACCCATTGAAACAAGACGAATGTGCAGTAATGCAGTTTTTATTGGCATAGGAATGTAAGCCTGTTGAGATTCATCGGAGAATGGTTGCTGTGTATGGAGAAAAGTGCTTATTAACGACAACTGTTACAAGTGTTCCGCAACAGCCGTGAGGAAACGACGGATTTGCCGCATACTGGTCAGACGCACAAAGTTGTTACCGCGACACTGATAGCCAATATTGAGACTGTGGTCAAGCTGAACCGTGGACGAAGCATTCGACTTGGCAGGTGAATTAAACGTTAAAGCAAAAACAAAAATCTTTCTTTGCCGACGGTTTTCGACTCCTTCCCAAACAATGGGATGCGTGTCTGAACGCCATGGATGACTTCTTCTAAACAAATGTATACATAACGTTGTAAGTTATATATATATATATATATATATGTAATAAAAAATTATTCGCCATTTTTCCTTAATTAATTTATTCCAAATTCTTACAATTCTAATTTTTTCCTCTCTTTTAAAATATATCTTAAATCTAATTTATATTTTTATTCGATAGCTTAATCAAAATATTCTTTTAATTATCATTCTAAAAATCTTAATCTGTTAAAAGCTACACGTATTTGTAAAAACCTTATTCTATTAAATGCAACACTGCTTCTAAAAAGCACCTGCTTAATTTCTTCTTATTTTGAGACATTGAATTTTTATTCTTTTGGAACATTTTGTAATACCATTTTTTATTTCGATTTAATATTATCATTCGGCATCCCATAATCCCTCGCGTTTTTCCCACTCAAGGCTTTTTACCTTTTTAAAATACCGCGTCTAAAGAAAGAGTTTTGACAATACGTCAGGTACACACCCTCTTGGCCTCATTTTTTCAACCATTAGCGAGGCCCCGCCTTTTATACTCCCTTGTTTCCCTCCGAACATTGCTGTCGTTGGGCTAGCATTTTCGCGCTTCTGTAACCTTGAGCAAAATCTTGTAATATTTATACGGTTGCACTGGTTTCGGAGAGAGACTTTTACACGAATTATTATTGTCAACTAGATGCTGTCGCTGGGATTGTCCAAATTGATTCGTCGGTAGTTGTTCTTCAATAGATCTAAATGTGTTTCAAGTTTTAATGTAGTGAAATTACGTGGAGTTGTTCTTCATATATGTTGTCGAATAAAGCTATTACTCGTCAATCATACCTTCCTTAATGCTTTAGGAAAAATTCTTCTGGAATTCATTGCCTCTACTCAGCCCGATGACGATTGCACCTACACTACATTTTTCAAATGTGACTTGTACTCAGATACGTGTCTTCACTGTTTTAAGTAAATCTAAATAATACCATCTACAAATGTCATGAAATGGCTTTCGTTGACTTCGGCTGTGCCAACATCTATCTTCTCATCCGGTAATTTTCATGGGGTTCGGGTACTGAGATGTCGTCCTGAGTGAATGATAGAACGAACGTTTCATATATATCCATATATATATATCATTATCATCAACCATTTTCAATCCACTGCTGGATGTAGGTCTCTTCAAAGAATTTTCCATTGTTGCCTGCCTAGTGCTTTAGTCATCCAGTTAACATCAGCCACTTTTCTGATTTCGTCATTCCATCTTACTTAAGGTCGTCTTCTTGGTCGTTTTGCATCTTTGGGATACCACTGTAGGGTGTTTTGTGCTCCATCTATTGCAATGTGCCCAGCCCATTTTCATTTTAGACGTTTAATTCTCTCAATGATGTCAAAAACTTTCGTCTGTCTTCTTATGCAAGTTATTCTCTTTCTGTCTCTTCTGGTTAAGCCTAGCATACATATTTCCATACTTGTATGTGTTGCTTGTAATCTTTGTACCATCCGTTTTGTTAGAGTCCATGTGTCTGCTCCATAAGTTAGTGCAAGCAAAACACATTAGTTAAACACCTTTTTTTTTAAACAAAGAGACATGTAACCCTTCAGAGAAATGGATTCAAAAGGCAGTTTTTGAATTTCAGTAAATATGAAAATCAGATTAATTTATTTACTTCATCTCTAATGATTGATGCTGAAATTGTTAATCAAAATTCAGTGCGAATCTATTTGTTTTTTACAAAACATTCTCAAGTTTGATTTTAAATATTGAAATGTTAATTTAATTAAAAATAATTAAACTGATTAAATGGCCTCTTCGTTTATATTATTTTTTGGACTTTTCCCAACTGCTATAAATGTTATTTTTTTCTACCTTCCCTGAAAGAAGAATGCAGTATCTATAAGAAATAATATCTTATTATGAACAATATGAAAAATATGTGCAAATTTTAATGACAGTTTAAACAAATTGCATTTAAAATACATTTTGATTATCAAAATTAGCATTTCAAAATAGTACGAGAAAGTTTAATAATTCTGCGTGAAAAAATTTCATACTTTATTCAAAATACGTCTTTAAAATTCTTCTTCAGTCATAGCCTCTTCCAAGAGAAAAGCTTACTTAAGTTTTCGCATGTTTTCTATTCACAAACATTGCAACGATATTTCCGTTTTTCTACTTCTATATTTAAAGTATTTTCTTTTTGGCTGTTCTTTTCTTTTTTATCACTCTCGTTGTGTTTTCCTCCCGGTAGGTGAAAACAAGCTTCATAAGCTGATATCTATCTGTATACAGACTTATTAAAAATTACAAACTGCCAATTTTTACAATTTTGTGGAGGCCCAGATCAATAGAAAATGTAATAATTTGAAGAAATTGACAGACTAGGTTTCGCGTCAAACTAGGTTTTGATCATAGTGAGATCATCACTTACATTTTAAATACGGCTTGTTCAATATATATATATATATATATATATATATATATATATATATATATATGATTTTTTATCGGGTTCGTGGTCAACGAAAAATGTCTTATCGGAGTCGGATCAGGTTACGAGGATTTTTGAAGTAGACATTTCAGGCCCGGATCGGGTATAACTCGACACGGGTGATATATATATATATATATATATATATATGTATATCATTAGCGAATGCCAGCAATAATAACGAATACCAGAGAACTTACAGTTAGGCAAACTACTAACAAAGTCTTCAGGGTAAAATCCCGGTATGCTATTGAAATTCACTGCAGTCATTGAAAAGGTTTATTTTACTGTTTGTCTTTTTTTACACAGTTAGACAAAATATATCAAATAAATCCTCTGGGCACTTACATTTTAAATCACATTTTAATCTTTCCCTTTTACAAACTCTGCGTCATTTAATTATTTTAAATGCCTAAAGTGTCGTTGTTTGAAAATTCAAGGTCTTACAGAATCATGTTTCAGTTCTAGGATAATATTCGGGAATAATTGTTTATCCAAATTGCTTCATAAGTGTACTTAATATCCATGGTTTAGTGATTCATATAACTTTAAAATATAATTACTTAACTATTATCATAATAGGATGTTTCATGAATCATAAAAGCCATACACATAGCTGCCAACTTTTACGCTTTCTGTTGCCACTATTTTTTATGGAAATATTTTCCTTATTTAATCACAAAATATCCCGATTTAATATGACGAATTTTTGTATTGAACATTAGCGATAGGAAAAAAACGTAAATAATGACTGTGTTATGCATACAGAATAAAAATAGATTAATAAAAATGGAAAATATGGATTTGAATTTGTTTAATCTCTAAAACATGAAAGATGATTTATTTATTATTCAGTCATATCCCCAGTGAATTAACGTAAATTATAACGTAGAACTTATGTTATAATTTATGTCCAGCAGTTGTTGCAGAAGTTTATAATTCCCATATGGGAAATGTTGATTTATTAGACATCAATATTGGAAGACATCACATAAAAATTAGATCAAAGCGAGGGTTTCTGCGCTTTTCATTTGATTGACACTATTGGTAGTAATTCGTAGATATTGTATCGAAAGATGCTGATTCAAATAGATGTAAAACAGACGATAATGAGTGTGTCATGCCACTAATCCTCTAACATTTATTTAACTGAAATAAAGTGAAATGAGTTTGAAAGAAGGTGGAAGGTGAATTGAAGTGAAGCGAGATTGACGATAGTAGAAGAAGTTTTCTTTTTATGGTAGAAGTATGGTCTGGGTGACCTACGAGTAAATATTCTTATTTGAATTTATTATAAGGTGTACAATTCTTAGTTTCAGTTTAATGTGATAAATGTAAATATATTTGTAAATATATTTAGTGTTTTTTAAACAAACTTCATAGCTAAAATCTACTACTCGGAACTTTTCATCGTCTGTCTAGAAACTGTGACAGAGGCAAACGAAGTTCAGGACTGATTTCGCGCTAACTCTATGCCAAACTGTTCCAGAACAGAAGAAACGTCGTAGACCATATCATTCAGACCCAATAGAGAGCAGGAGACTTAGATACAAAGTGCCTTCGCTGCCTCCAAAGGATGAAATATTAGATCACTTCAAGCACAAGTCTATATGGAATGGGAAGAGAACAACATGCAAAAGTCATATCTGAAAAGAATATACATTTGTAATTTCTGAGAAATGCCTATCGTACTTGTGTCTGAATAAATATGGAAACTGTTTCTATTTTTTCATGTATAAACTCACTCGCATTCATTCAAACAGCACTACAGTAAATATTCCATTATTTGTACATGGGTTTTTTTTTTCATTTTACTTAATTTAAAATGAAATTTCATTTAATTCCATTTATTGTGCTGTATTGATGAATGTAACTTGTACGAATAGTTTAGCATTAATGCAAAGTTACCACAAAACTTTTTTTTAACTATGGGTTACATACTTTTTTCATTATTTTTGCGATAATCCTTGATCAAACATGCGTATATATAAACATAGTTTAGATTTCAGTACAAAAATAGTTCAGTGAGTGGTTAAAAAATTCAGACCAATATCATTTTTGAAACTCTGATTTCTGTATTACTACGTGTTTCAGTTTAGTTTTCTTCGAATTAAAATTATTTATTTAGGTTTAACTGTTTTATTTCCTACATATGCGTTTTAAATAAATTTATTTCTTATGTAATTCTCCTTTTACTGCTTGTTTACTTTGCACCTAGCGTGACATTTTTTTTTTTACTCTACGTATTAGGTAAGCTTATAAAGAATGTAAACAACATGTTTGTCATTAATGTGTAGTAAACATCTAAGCTGGAATTTGACATATTTTATGTTTAATACTGGATTAAAACGTATTTTTATTTAAAACTATTCTTTTCGCTTTCAGAACTGAGTAGTTGTTTACAACAGGTTTTTTTAATTCTTATAAATACTCAAATTTATTTATTTATTTACTTACCATTTTTACTCGTAGTTTCAGTAAGCTAAATAATACTTACAACTAAACAAATTTAATTGATATTTTGCATGATTATAAAACACATGTGGTAACATTTTAATAATACTATACATATTTCTTCTTAAAGTTGAACCTTTTGTTTTCTTAAGTTTAAAAATAAAATCTTAACATATTGCCTCTTTGTTGCACTCCAAATATAATTAACTTTCTGTTTGAATAAAACGTTTTCAAAAATACGTAACTTTTCACTAGTTATTTAACAGGATACAAATAACAGAAACACAAAAGAAATCATTTAAAAATTCATTTTTTATATTTTTCTAAAGCATCGCTCGCTAAGTTCATCATAATTATAACCATTTATCAATAAGTACATTAGCTTCAACACCTCTTTGAGAGCTGTTTAAGATTTATGACGAACTATCGACAAAAGAATGAGGCACTGTGTAAAAGTTCGTTTCAATGTTTTAAAAGAGCCCTTGTTAAAGAATGAAGGAAACGGTAATCAATCAAAAAGATTCTCCTTATACACTAAGATTTATTGAGTTAAAATATGAAACGCGAAAAAAGTATGATTTATCGTATATCGCTTTACACAAAAAATGTATCAATTTCGAATCTTGCTAAATATAAAAAACTAACTGCTTGGAAACCCGATTCGCTGCATTTGCATTTCATGAGATCTTTCGATTTTGTAAAAAAAAGTCTAATTTTATTCTAAATATAAAAAAGATTTATATATTTTATAGCATGTCTTACAATAAATAAGAATCACATTTACAACATAAGTAAAGTTATAAAAAATATCACATTTAGCAAAATACGTGATTTGGATACAATTACAAAAAAAAAAAAAATGTTGTTGTTTCCTCAGCCATAATGCGATTTTTGAATTTATTTTAATAAAAAACAATCGTCCTTTGAAGATTTGGTTATATAATTTTGGAATAGGTTAGAAGGAAATGACATCATTTAAACACGTTTATATAATGTACTTTAAGTTTATAAATTAGTATTCGTGCTTTGAAGATCTGCTGTTACAATTTTCTCAGCTATAATGCGCTATTTTAATGACGTCATTTTCAAAAGTCAATCAAAAGCGTTCCGTCCTTTGAAGATTTGGCCTTCTAATTTTGGAGCAGGTGGAATGAAAATGATGCCATTTAAACACATGTATATAAAGTATTTTAAGTTTATAAATCAATATTCCCAATTTCTTTTAAAAATCATGTCTCTTTTTTTTACTAAACAATTCCAATTTTAATGTCTTATATAACACCTATACAAATTGATTTTTTTGTAATGACAAAATGGCATGAAAGGGGTTTGTGATGTCTCTGTTATAGGTGTGGGCGTTCTAAAGGAAACAGGCCGTTCTAATTACAACGAACGCAAGTTTAATTCTTGACATAAAGTTGACATAAGAATGACGAAGACAGGTACATCACACGACATTAAATGAACATAAAAGATTATTCATATTTTTCAAGATTCATGACCGGTAACATTTACGGCCATTTTCATAACCAATTCTGGTTTCTCATATCATAAACGACGTTCTTCGCCGCTGACGTTCTGAGTTCTACTGCCGCGCGCTTTCGTTTCTCCAGAAGGGGGCGCTACTAGAGCAAGCAATCCTCACACCTCCCCCTTTCGAGAATTTGATTTAGTCTTTTGAGACAAATCAATATCTAGTAAATATCTAAATAAACAAGTAAAACATATTAATACAAAAATTCAAACACTTATAGAATATCAAAGAAAATAAACAAACAGAAAAACAGAATACACTATAACACTAATACTAATATTTTAAAGTTCGAGGATAAAGTTAAAGTTTTTAAAGTTAAAGTTCAGACTTGTAACACAGAAACAAAAGAATGTTCAAAGTTTTTAAGTCCAATGTGAGGCATGTAGCCTACTTAGAGAGTCAGAATTCGCGTGGAGTTTCCCACGTCGGTACGTTATTTGGGCTTGAAAGCGCTGAAGTGCAAGGGCCCATCTTTGGAGGCGCGCACTTTGAGGTGCACAGTCTGTGAGGAATTTTAAAGGATTATGGTCGCTCACCACAGTTACTTGCGAACCATAAATATAGTGTTCGAACTTTTTCAGGGCGAAGATAACAGCATAAGCTTCCTTTTCTATGGTAGCATAACCCTCTTGGCATTTGGAGAGCTTTTTGCTTGTAAAAGCAATGGGGTGCTCTTGTTCATTTTCATCTTTTTGAGATAGGCAAGCGCCTATCGCATACGAAGAAGCATCTGCATGTATAATAAATGGTTTCTGAAAGTTCGGGGAATAACAGATGGGTGATTTACTGATCGCCTGTTTCAACTCAAAAAAGGCTTTGTCACAATCCTCAGACCAAGTAACTTCATTAGGGGCGCGTTTCTTCGTAAGTTCAATCAATGGAAGAGCTATGTCGGAGAATGAAGGAACATAGGATCAGTAGTAAGATAAAAGACCTAATATGCTTCTGACATCTTTCTTTGACTTGGGAACTTCTAAGTTTTGTATCGCTGATACTTTGTCGGGATCGGGTGCATGTATACCGGATCCTACCACATGACCTAGAAATTTTTTTTTTCGTTTTCGCCGTCTTCTCGTACTAAATGTATTGTTCATTCGGCGAAAGCCATCACGTGTATACTGTTTCTTCCTTACAGTTTCCTTTATTTTCACTTTAACATAATTTTGAGAAAGTTCAGTTTCATTTTTATTTTCGTCGATCGTCACTTCCTTAGTCTCTGTAAACTCATCAGGCTTCTCAGATTTCTTTTGGCATTTTTCTAACATCATGTTGTCAGGATGATTTAACTTAAGGAATACATCGGGTTCTTTGTTTGCTATTTCATGTGATTTCACACAACCATTGACTATAATGTAGTCTGAATTTTCATTGTAAACAAGAGGTTGTTTCAAGCTGAACTCAATCGTGTTGGATTCGGAACTTCCATCAAGTGTTTCTGGCATTGTATTATTGAAAATAGAGCAAGATTCTTCTGTTGTCGTGACATCAACTTTTGAATCTTCATTTTCAGAAATTATGCTTAGTCTTATATTTTCTTCCTTCATGTCTGCTGATGCAATTAAATATTTATCTGAGGTACTTGCATTCTTTTTAGCATAATTCGGGGTTTCGTATTCGGTTTCTTCATCAGGCGTGACTGCATAGTTTGAGGGTTCGAAAATTGAAATTACGTTGTTAACTATGGGAGTATCTTTCATAATATTGTGTTCACTCTGTAAATAATTTGGGACTTTTAAATCTTTTGAATTATGTAAAATTTCTTCTTCTTGCCTAATTTGGGGATCTTCTTCCTTATAATAAATTTCCGTTTCGATTTGATCTCCACTCTCTATTACGATTAAATCGGCAACAGTACATATGTCATTTTCATTATTATTAGTTTCTTTCGTGATCGATTGTGTAATACTAGTACGCGGGTTAGAGTTATTTTCCGTCTCATCGAATAATTTATCCTAGTGATATAAGAAATTCTCATGAACGGAAAAGCTATTAAATTCATTTTTGTTAGCTGTCGAACACTGATTTAACGAAGGGTCGTTTTTCTGTTGCCATTTAAATTTATCTGAATCATTTATAAAAGTATCAGGGTTATCGCCAGGTGTACGATCAAGGTTCTCGTTTGCATTCGCATTTTCACCTGACACATGGTCTAAAATTGAAGCAGACATGTATACAGTGTTGGTTTCTTTCGTATTGTCACTTATCGCGTCAACATTACAATTTAATGCCTTATCATTTTCATTATATTTATCCAAATCATTTAATTCATTATATGTATCAAGAGAAAGTAATAAATCATTAATTAAATTATCAACCACAGCACATGTTATCATAATATTAGGATATATCTTGGGGTATAATTTATCAACTGCAATACTCAATGGAATATTTATTAAAGGAGCTTTCAATTGGTGACCGAATGCAGATTGCAATATTATAGTACCACAAGGATTTTTAAAGTATTTGGGTACACAATTAGCCTTTATTATAGAAATTTGAGTTCCACTATCTACTACGCCATGTAATATTTTATTACCACATTCGATATCTACTGTCGGTAATGTTTCAATTAATTTCGTTTCTTTTCGCGGTGTTCTCAAATTAAAAATCTCATCCGATTTGATTCTAGCAGTGAGTGCTTTTTCATTTGCATTCGAATTATCTTCCCTATCAAATTTATTGGCATTGCCAAATAAATAACTACATATTGTAACATTATGGTATCTGCCGCAATTCGTGCATTTTTTATCTTTTATGGTACAATCTTTAGCGACGTGTTTACCTCTCTTCAAGCATAAAAAACAACGCCCTTCGGCTCTTAATTTAGCTATTTTCTGCTCAACGGATAATTTATTACATTCCTCAGTCGAATGACTATTACAAGAACAAAATATACAAAACGTTTCAGAGGTGGCTTTAATATGAGATACTTCAGAATTAATTCTATCACTAGCGAACATTTGTTTACAAAATGCAGGGGAATCATTATTATAAGACTGCTTTAACCTTGGGTTATCTAAATTATCAGTTAAATAATTTTGTTTTTCTCTCGACTCTATTTCGGTACGAATAAATAATAACAAATCATCAATACTTGATTGCGTGTCACTAGAATTTTTTATACATTGCTTATTATATTCTAACGAAAAATTATATGGCAAGGATTTAAGAATTATTGGTGTCAACAGGTTATCAAATCCATTTGATTCAATGTCTAAATACCTGAGACTTCTTATTTGCGATTGAATCGTATCAAATAATTTCCGTAGAGCGGTTACATCATTTGTTTTCAATACAGGTTTCAAAGATAATAAAGTATTTATATGTGTCGTCACAATGAGATCCTTTCGGCCAAATTGTTGTTTCAGAATTTGGACAGCTTCCAAATACTTTTTATCTGATAACGCAAACCCGGAAATAGAATTATATGCACTACCACCTAAATAACTTTGTAAATAGCTCATTTTTTCGATATTTGACAGTGAATCATTATCATGGACTGCTATTTTGAATGAATTCCAAAAGTTTTGAAACTTACTTATATCGCCGTAAAATTTCTCAATTTTTAATGTAGGGAGTTTAACAGATTGTGCAACTACTTCTTCGTGCTTATTATCGACATGAGTTACGGGGGAAACTTCGCTTTTGCTATTATTTTTCAATTTCTTATTAATTCTAAATCGCCATAAAGTTATTTTTTCATGATATTCAATAGAGGTCTTCGCGTCTCTTTCGATTTCATCCTCATCATTAATTAGCGCTAAAATTTGTTCATCTTCTCGTTTAAGATCGATACCTTTTTGTTCTAGCTGAGCTAAATTTTCTTCCAATTCCTCCAAATTCGGCGATTCTAAAACCCATGCATCTTTGATCTTTTTAATAATAGATGTAATAGATGCTTTTATTACCCCTCTAGTTTTTTTAAGTTTAGTCAGTTGATCGGCCATACTTAAATAATAAAATTTACCTTACCTCTGTATAGGTTATCCAAAATTTTTCTTCACTATAATATTTCACTATAATATTTCACTATAATATTTCACTATAATGTTTCACTATAATATTTCACTATAATGTTTCACTATAATATTTCACTATAATATTTCACTATAATGTTTCACTCCGTAATCCAGTAATACAGCCTGTTTTTCATCCATTAATTCTGACACCAGTGTGATGTCTCTGCTATAGGTGTGGGCGTTCTAAAGGAAACAGGCCGTTCTAATTACAACGAACACAAGTTTAATTCTTGACATAAAGTTGACATAAGAATGACGAAGACAGGTACATCACACGACATTAAATGAACATAAAAGATTATTCATATTTTTCAAGATTCATGACCGGTAACATTTACGGCCATTTTCATAACCAATTCTGGTTTCTCATATCACAAACGACGTTTTTCGCCACTGACGTTCTGAGTTCTACTGCCGCGCGCTTTCGTTTCTCCAGAAGGGGGCGCTACTGGAGCAAGCAATCCTCACAGGGTTTATTAATCCACATTATTTATCCCCATTATTAAGTGAAAATACTCGTCTCTTTCAATAGTAATTTCATTTGGCCACAATAATATATAGTGCAATTGGCAATAATAATAATTTAAAATACGAAACTAAAATAACAAATATTCTATTAGTTCCTAAGCTAGAAAATAAAGGCGGTAGTCAATCTCAACTGGAACCGTCCTCTACTTTACGCATACTTTTTCACCAGCCAAACACATTTCGTCCGTAAGTTTCGGAGTTGCAGACATTGAACTTAAATGCGGAAATTTTCCCTTCTAATTCTTCATTCGGCGTTCGGACGACTAACTATTTCAGCATTTTCATTTATATGGCAACCCGCCACGACTTTCCTAAGTGGTAAGAAATATGTTGTGAGTCAGAGGAAAAAATATAGCATGTTAAAGTCGGCGTCTCTCTCAGTCGAGAATTTTTTCTCGCTGTTAAACGCTGGTTAAAAGTGAAAAATAAAAATATTTTATTTGTGTTAATCTGTGTAAAATATATAAAATTCTTCGAGATGATGCTACAACAACAGAACTAAGCTGGTCGTCTACGGATCTCCGATGTCAACTAGTGCGAGTGATTCAGTCTTTAGTTTCAAGTACATCGTTTCAACTGAAATTAAAAAATATATCCGTAATTACGTGAATAACTTTGTGTGAATAAAATTGAGTGATTTGGAATTCTGATTATTCTTTAAAATATTCAAGTGTCTCTTCATCCATAATGCATAAATATGCATTGAAAAGCAGAAGATTTGTGAGATTACTCCCACTTTTCCTCGCTAAACTCCCGAAAAGCGAAAAAACAAAATTTATATCAGACCTATATTCGAAATCAGAATCGAAATTAAAAAGTTTATAACCGCAAAAAATACATCCTATTATCATCGTTGTCGGAAGATTTTTCACGTCGCAGCCAATTGTCATACAAATCCCTGCTGCGTTGGATGCAGAGGAGGTCATTTTGCAAAAGATCGCCATTTAAAATCTACTCCTTAGCTACCCAAACCTTCCCTAAAAATGCGTTAACTGCGATCTCTCGCATTTCTCCAATTATGAAGGCTGTTTAATATTTGCAACTGACCCCAAATTAAAAAAAAAGCGTACGCGCAAAGTAAAAAACCCCCGGTAGAAAAAAAAGAAAACATTCCCTTCCGAAAATCCTACTCTGAAAAAAAGACCAATTCCCCATATTGAGCATCTCTACCAGTTATATGAGTTCTCTAGAGATATTCCTATGTTTGCCGAAATCGTTAAAAAATTAAAAAGATATTTCTAAATTCACTCTTTTTCTGAAATAACCGTGAAACTGAACAATTCTCTTGAACAAATCTCAGCTAAAAATTATATGTTTTCTAAAGTCTTAATATTTAAAGAGGTCATGTCTAATCTCAGACACATCAGACTCACTTGAAAGATTCATCATTTTTAGAATAGGCGTGAAGATGTTTTCATCTGTGAAGACCCTTAACGCTGCACATAATATTTAGCAATGTTTAGCATTAATTACGGGTATGATTCCCAAAAATACGGTTGTTCAAGAAAAATTTCTTTGTGAGTACATATAATACCCCCAACAAAATTGTTTCGAAATTTCCGGACTACAACGCTTTCCAGCTCCAACATAGGAAACGCTCTAAATATTCCATAATTATGGATGATGAGTGAACCTTTAGGAGTTCTACACAATTTGCTAATTTTTTTCTCTTCTTTTATGTTTAAAAAACATACATAAAATAATTGTTAAATAGTAAAAAAAAATTTTTTTTCGGCTGAATCCTCGAATAAGTGAGACACTTGGCGGCGTTGAATTTGGCAAGGCGATAAATGGCTTATTTTCAATACCACTTTGTGTCGTACATTTTTGCCACGCCTATTGTGGTTTGAGCAGAAATTTGCTTATGAAGGAATTATATTGTTTTGGTTGGATTGGTGGGTTTATTGTCAGTCGGATGGTTGGATTGGTGGGTTTATTGTTAGTCAGGATGGTTGGATTTGTTGAAATGTGTTTGTGTGTTTTTTTTTTATTTGTGTGTTTTGTGAAGTCAAGTCAAGTTTAATGCTTTGACGTATTTCCTTTTGAAGTGGTTAATTCACGTATTACTGTGGAAGTATTTTTGTTCATGTTCTTTTGTTATTTAATAAAATATTTGAGTTCTGTTTTTTGTAATTGGATGTAATTTTATTTTTAATTTGTTTATGAGAAGTTTGTAAATAAGGGTATTTAAGGATAAGTTTAAATTTCCCCCCACATAGCTGAATTCATGTGTAGAAAGCGGCACAGAAATGGCTCTTGTGAAGTGATTTATTCATTCTTGAAGGCGATTGTTAAAATTTATAAACCTAATTTACGGGATGGGGTGGATAACGAAGAGAGTATAGAAGATTCATGTAATATATGTGCGTCATCGCATGTTGAGGACAGTGATAAAGATGATATCAATAAACTGGGACCCTCCATAAAAACAAAAAAAAAGCGAAATATGAGAAATAAATGTAAATGATTATTTATTGATTTTAATTGATAAGATGTATTGTGTGGAGATTGCTGCAAAGAGAGTTTCGTGCGTCCAGTGATGTATTTGTCCGTTAATGTGCGTGAAGCGCTCATACAGGAGTTGACCGCGGCATGAATGAATTTCATGTATTTTGAGTATTATGAATAATAAAATTTCAATGTATTGCTTCAGTGCATTAAAACCGGAGTTATTTTACTGTGTGTCAATGGAAATGAAAAGTAAAAAAAAATGGTATAATTGAAAAAATTATATGGTATAAAATATATTGTAGTTGTTTGAAATAATGTTAGTAGAAATGTTTTTGAAATCTTGAGAAACACTTTTAAAAATGGGTAAAAATTATTAAAAAATTATTAAAATTGAAAAATTAGGAGTAAAAAATACTAAAAATTGAAAAATCAGAAGTAAAAAATGCTAAAAGTTTGTAAAAGTTGAAAAATTTGGAGGAAAAGATTGCTAAAAATTTATAAAAATTGAAGAATACGGAGGAAGAAATTATTAAAATCTAGTAAAAATTTAAAAATCCGTGGGAAAAAATTGTTAAAAGTTCGTAAACATCGAAGTGTACGGAGGAAAAAATTGTTAAAAATTTGTAATATTGAAAAAATCGGAGGAAAAATTGCTAAAAATTTGTAAAAATCCAAAAATTCAGAAGAAAACATTGCTAACAACTTCTAAAAATCAAAAAATCCGGAGAAAAAAAATTGCTGAAAATTTGTAAAAATGGAAAAAGAAAAAGAAAAAGACCGTTAAAAAATTTAAAAAATTTAAAAATCCGGAGGAAAAAATTGTTAACATTTGTAAAATCAAAAATCCGGATTAAAAAAAATTGCGAAAATTTGTGAAAATGAAAAATATCGGAGGAAAATATTTTTAAAAGTTTGAAAAAAATGGAAAATTTTCTAAAAATTTGTAAAAATCCTAAATTTTAGACAAATAAATTGCTAAAAATTTGTAAAAATCGAAAAATCCGAAGAAAAAAATAGTTAAAAATTGGTAAAAATTGAAAAATACGGTGGAAAAAACAGTTGAAAATTTTTAAAAATGTAAAAATCTAGAAGAAAAAATTGTTACAAATTTGTAAAAATTGAAACATTTAGAGGAAAAAAATGTTAAAAAATTGTAAAAATCGAAACAACCCGCGGAAAAGATGGCGAAACATTTGTAAAAATCAAAAGAATCCGAGGGAAAAATTGCTAAACATTTGTAAAAATCGAAAAATGTGGAGCAGAAAATTGCTAAAAATTTGTAGATATCAAAAATCCCGAGGAAAAAATTGCTAAAAATTCGTAAAAATGAAAACTCGGGAAGCAAAAAATTCTTAAAAGTTTGTGAAAATGGAAAAATTCAAAGGAAAAAAAATGAAACATTTGTAAAAATTTGTAAAAATCGAAACATTTGGAGGAGAAAATTGATAAAAATTTGTAAAGTCGAAAATCTTTATGAATTTTTTTTTTAATTTGTGAAAATAAAAAAAAAATTGCTAAAAATTTGTAAAACTCGAAAAGTCCAATGGAAAAAATTATTCAAAATTTTTAAAAATTGAAAAATCCGGAGGAAAAATTGCTGAAAATTTGTAAAAAACGAAAAATCTGGAGTAAAAAATTGATAAAATTTTGTAAAATTTGTAAAATCTGTATGCAAAATTAATATGTAAAAAATAATATTGTCAGCTTTATACATAGACAGGCTCTGGCGTTTTTCAAATTTCACTTTTTTAATATATGGAAAGTGTACACTACTGTAATAAGAATGAAACAAAATTCACTGTTAAAAAGAATTCATATCATCTTTTGCATTTATTTTAAGCTATTTTTAAAACATATTTAATCAGATAACGATAATTAACACATGAATTTCTGTTTCTGTCAGTATCAGCTAAGTGTCAAAGGTTATTTCAACATATAAGTTTAACTTGCAATAGGGAGATTTAAAGTATAAACATAATACGTACCTGCCAACTTCTACAATTTTACCGCACCAGTAATTCCGAACAGAAATTTTATTTAATCTCGAAATTCTATTCGATTAAAAAGAAGATTTCTGTTCGGAATTACTGGTGAGAAAAATTCACAGCAGTTGATAATTATAACACAGGGTGTCTCCAAAAATCCATTAGTAGGAAATGAAATAATCCATACGTTAGAAAGACAATTAGAGGAAACTATTGAAAAGGCAAAGTACAACACTGCAGCCTCTTATGTAAATAACTAAAACGGCATATCGATTGGAATTAAGGCTAATGTCGAAAAGGAGCACCTATGTAGTAAGTCGACATGCCCATTTCTACGGAAATGTGCTTAATTAAAGGATTCAAACACTGATTATTAATGAATTATTTTTTCCAATTTATTTAATAAAATGTCTTAATAATGTAAGATATCTTTTAAAAGTATTTTTAATTTAAAACACAAAAACATTAACAAAATTTTAGTAACATAAATTTTTAAAGAATTATTATTTTTAATTTTTTGGATCAGTATCGTAATTACTCAAAAGGTATCTTAAGCCCACCAACCTATGAGGAAACGTCACACAGGAATCACAAAAGTGACATCTTAACGTGCTGTGACAAAGTGGCTTTTTTGCAGACATTGACAAAGAGGTTTCAGAGTATATCGAGTCGCTTCACAATTCACAATCACGTCATTGTTTGTTAATTTTATATATTTTTATCTAAAAATTAAATCAAGTTTAAGTTATTTTTAAACAAAACAGTATCTTATAAAATTTTTGTGCTAGGTATTATGTTATTACTAAACGCTAGGTGCACGTTATTACTAAATGGTGTATAAATATTTATGTAAAATTAAGATTTAAAAATACATCAAATTGACATTTCGGTCAACTTCTATTTACAGATGTATTTGTCATAACAAGCACAACAGAATATATATTCTGAAGATGGTCATAGAAGTTGACCGAAACGTCAATTTGATGTATTTTTAAATCTTAATTTTACATAAATATTTATACACCATTTAGTAATAACGTGTGGTTTACCTTGCACAAAAATTTTATACGATAATGTGTAGTAATGGTACAGCTCAATCATTAGAACAATATCTTTTCTAAATAAAGTTGATGCAAATTAAAGTTTATTATTATTATTATTATTATTATTATTTTTACGTGAAATTTTATTTAATCAAACCCCTCTGCCTCAATAATTGCCAATTTGCATTTTGGATAAAAAGATATAGTAAATGCAAATTTAAGTTTACAAAAACTATTTGTTTATTTGTTATTTTTATCATATCAGATATAAAATTATATTAAAAATGAAAAAAAGATACAGCTAAAAGATTTATTAAATTTTTCGTTTCAATTTAAAGTTATTTTAAAACTTTTAATTAACACGTTTTAATCATTTTAATAGTAGTTTTCTCATTAAAAAATGTATCTTATACTTTATAACATTTAAAAAAATCTTGTTTCAGGAATTACGTTTATAATATTTATTTTAAAGTTTGCAACATATTAGTTCAAAGAAATATTTTTAAAAGTAATTTTCTTTTCCTTTGGCAAAAGTAGTTTATAATTTAAACGTAATACATTCGCAAGAACCCTAAAGAAACGAGAAGTTTCCGAAAAGTTACATTACTCTTTGTCAAATAATAAATTTGTTTACAGATGTATTTGTCAGAACAAGCGCAACAGAATACATTTAATCAAAACTCCAAGGAGAATAAGAATTTTGAAGTACAACATTTTTATATAAAGAAACATAAAAAAAATATTCTTCTCAAAGAAATTCAGTTTTATTTTCTAAATACCATTAAAACATAAAATTGTTGGTACATTTTATTTTAATTTTTTTATTTTTAAAAAATGCGCAATACATAGTAAAAAAAAAAAAAAAAAATGAAATAAAAGATCAAACCTCATAATTAATTCTTTTCCTAAACAACAAATAGTATTTTAATTTTTAAATCTTGAAAGCTGAGAAGTGTATTTTTTGCAAAACAACAGAATAGTTTAATAAAAAATAGAAAATAACACCAACAATTTGATAACAATAATAACAATAAAAATAATAATATATAAGAGGTGATTGATACAATTAATCTAAATTTATTTTCTGTATTTGTAATGAAACTTTTGTTGTATAAACATTGAAATATTATTCCTTCAACATGGAAACAACCTTCCAAACTTATTGTATCTATATAAACCTATACTGCCAAAAGTCACAGAACATATCAGATTTTAGACTTTTGTCGAAGATCAACAGAAATCATTGACGAATTCTTGTGGAACTTCAGCAATATAAAGAATGTATTTGCCATCATACTTTTCAGCGAATATATAATCACGACAACAATTAGAGGTGCAAAACAAATTGAATAAAAAGAAAAGTTTTGCGATCACCCTGAAAAAAAAACTTGAAATGACGTATAGAGCACATGACTTTGGCGATATCGTACAACCTTTGTGCTCATTTGTGCAAAAATATCACGTGTATTCATAGATATGTAAAGGTTTCTTTGAAAAAAATCAAGTAATTTCTGCAGGTTTTTTTGTTTATAGCATCCAGTGTTTTAAACCACACATATCGTCACTTTCAGGAAATTTGACAAAGTACAGTGGAAACATCATACTACAAATAGAATATAAATATATTAACTATTTTATGAAAAATGAGCATTTGTTTTAAATAATTGTCAACGATAACAAACTTTGTGTGCATACTTTAGTAGTTCACTGTATACAACAACTCATACAACAAGGCCAATCGAATATCTTGAAACTTCAAAAAAGGTATCGACGATGTAGTGATCTGAATTTCAGGAAACTTTTTAAAAATACGTATACTAAATAACGTGTGTCTATGCGCAGTTTTGGAATAGATGCTTCCATTTTGATAATCTTTTTTTTTTTTTTTTTTTTTTTTTTTTTTTTGAACAGGTTCGTTCTGATGATTCTTCCAAGGTGAACAAAAGCATCAATAAAAATTTTAAAACATTTCCACAGAGCACTTAAAGAAAGTGACATTTTTAAGTCGGAATTTGCGTAAGCTATAATAACATGTTCATTCTAGAAGTCTCAGTCCGGAGTTTACCAAAGTTGCCAATCACAAGATCTTAGATATGTCCACGGATTGTAGCTGTAAAATTTGGGGATTTCTTAACACATTTTTTGACCGGTCACCAATATACTACTGTTTTTTAACCAGCGTCGCTTCATTGATTAAAGGCCTGTAGTGAATACCTAGTAATCTAACATAGTTTTATTTGCAAAATAATTTATAAAATAGATTATATATTTAAACAAAATATTTAAGAATATTGTGTTAGTCTGTAAGACATTTTGTTTTAAATATACCGGGTGATTATAATTAAAGTTACGATTTCAAAAATCGATAATTTTAAAACTACTGGTCAGAATGACTTGATATTTTAGCAGAACAATCGTGAGGCAATGGAATTTTGTTTGGCGAAGGAAAAAAAATAGTTCCAAATTGTGCCGATAGATGGCGTTGTCAGGGTAATGTCAGGGGAAAGACCAAAAATGTATTCTTGAACCCTTTCCGGCGCGGAGTAAATTTGTTTGCAAAATGATCAAATAATAGACTGACACCGGAATTTACAAACGAATCCATTAGTAAAAAGAAACTTGCTTATTTTTCTGGTTCTTAATGAAAGGAAAATTTTAATTAAATACCGGGTGATTATAATTAAAGTTACGATTTCAAAAATCGATAATTTTAATTAAAACTACTGGTCAGATTGACTTGATATTTTAGCAGAACAATCGTGAGGCAATGGAATTTTGTTTGGCGAAGGAAAAAAAAAGTTTCAAAATGTGCCCATAGATGGCGCTGTTTGGGTTCACATTGTCTGAAGATATGCAAATTACTAATACGTGACATGCGCACCGCAGACATAGCAACCATAAAAATGCAGAGCAGCAGCTCTTTGCCTGAATGCTTCATCATGACTCTGACTATGAAGGATCGCGCTCTGCTCTTGAAGCTTTTTTATAAGAACGATGACTATGCACTTACAGCTATTAGGAAGTTTCGGACATTAAAATCCATAAAAAAAGGTCCAATAACAACAAATGGTCTGCAAAAAATGATTGTTAAATTCGAAGAGACCGGTTCATTTGACGTTAAACGTGGTAGAGGAAGAAAACCAGTTTCAGCTGCGGCAGTGGAAGTTGTGGCTACAGCATTACAGGAACATACTGACAGTGATGCTGGAATCAGCAGTGCAAGGGGGATTGGCCGAATGCTGGATATGCCGAACAGCACGGTGCGTAAAGTCCTATGGAACGTCTTACGCTGTTATCTGTACAAGATAACTCATGTGCAGGAGTTGCTACCTGCTGACCTGGAAGCACGTCAATCTTTTGCACTACAATTTCTTGCCCGGATGGAAGTGGACAACGGATGGCCATGGAACATTCTGTGGTCTGACGGAGCACACTTTCATTTGCAAGGTTCTGTAAATACGCTAAATTGCAGGATATGGGCGACCGAGAATCCGTCCCAGCTACAGCCATTACCTCTTCAGTCTGAAAAGGTCACTGTGTGGTGCGGAATAACGACACCGTTTATCGTCGGTCCATTTTTCTTCGAGGAGATCACAACTGCGGGTACCGTTACCTGCACAGTTACTGGCAAGCGGTATGAAGCACTTTTGCGTAACCATGTTCTTCCGGCACTTCAACAGCGTCAGTGTGTGGATCGCATAATATTCATGCAAGATGGCGCTCCTCCGCACATTGCTACTACTGTGAAGCAGCTACTGAGTAATAATTTCGGAGATGATAGGATCATAAGCCGCCATTTTCCAACAACGTGGCCACCACGTTCCCCCGACTTAAACCCGTGTGATTTCTGACTTTGGGGGTACCTGAAGAATGTTGTTTATAGCGGGCGGATTCAGAATCTAGCCGACTTGAAGGCAAGCATCACACAACACACCCATTGCATTAGTACAGATACCCTCCGATCTGTTGTGGAGCATGCCGTTTTGCGCTTCCAATTAGTAGCGGAACAAGGCGTAGGGCATATTGAGCAACTTATGCCTTAATAATCAGTAAGGTGTTTGTTCCATGAAGCTCTTTTTTTTTTCATTTTTTGTCATTATCGCTGTCGTCGCTGTAAACACGTAGTCTTGTCTTTTCGCTAATAAATTTTTAGTAAATCTCTGAACTCTATTTTTTTTCCTTTTGGCAACATCATTCCTATGTTTAACCCTTTAACGGGCGGTGGTCACAAAAAAGGACACCCAATTTTAATTCTAAAACTGACAAACGGCACCAAGAATATTTAATTAAAATTTTCCTTTCATTAAGAACCAGAAAATTAGCAAGTTTCTTTTTACTAATGGATTCGTTTGTAAATTCCGGTGTCAGTCTATTATTTCATCATTTTGCAAACAAATTTACACCGCGCCGGAAAGGGTTCAAGAATACATTTTTGGTCTTTCCCCTGACATTACCCTGACAACGCCATCTATCGGCACAATTTGGAACTTTTTTTTTCCTTCGCCAAACAAAATTCCATTGCCTCACGATTGTTCTGCTAAAATATCAAGCCATTCTGACCAGTAGTTTTAAAATTATCGATTTTTGAAATTGTAACTTTAATTATAATCACCCGGTATATTACAAGATATTTACTAAAGCACAAATTTTGAAAATAGTATTCGGGGAAAATCCAACATATCAATGACTTTGAGAAAAGGGCGGATCTTGTAGAGTTTCAGAACACAGTTTTCATATTTAATTACCGGTCAAAATGTTTTAAATAGCGGCTAATTGCAGCTCGATTTAGAAAAAATATCCAATATGAATAGATAACTAAATTTTGTATATATTTACACATTTTGTTTAAATTTTTATTCAGTTCCATAGGATTGTATATACTTAGAAAATTTAGAAATCATATAATAAAATTGTCAACTTGCCAGATTCTTGTAATACTCTAAATATTTTTCGATACACCCAATTTATGAAAACCTGGCATTTACTGTCATGGCATTTATAATTATTTAAGATAAACTACATACGAAATATCACTTATTTGTATAGAACTGTACATTTCATAAAGTATCATCGATAGAAGTAGTAAGTGCAACATAAAAGCTTTTGGTATGTATAAGAGTGCCTCGCTGTCTCATCTCTGTTACAGATTTCAAAATATGGCAATCAATATAAATAATTGGTTTTATTCAAGGCACTTTGTTTTAAAATGTGAAGTGTATCAAAATATGTTGTTAGATTTTGCTATTTTTCTGACACAAAATTGTTTATAACAGGAAAAGAATCAATTCGAAACACCTGATCAATTAAAACTTTCATAATGGTAATATTTCATATATGAAAGACGATTTACTAAAAATAGATTTTTAACATTGAGATATTTTTTACCCGAATGCTCCCAGAAATGAAGTGTAATGTTTTTGAAAGTGGACAATGTAAGAACCTTTATTACCTGAAAAAAATTGGAACAGATGAACGGATTTTCGTAAATGTGTCATAGGTTATAGATTTTTACAATAACCGAATATTTCCAAAATGCTTGTACATAATTGTTCTATTGCTGTTCCCAAAAATCTGAAAATTCATAAAATTCAAAGTATTAAATCTTACTAAATTTTCTTCATACAAAATGATGTCTTTATAGTTTTATTTCTTAAAGCGTGGGAAATATTTTTCTAAATATAACTTATAGAAAAAGAGGTACCCAGATATAAAATTAAATTTGTATTTTATGTCTATGTATAGAGCCCTCCCAAATTTAATTCAGCCAACACGTTTATAGCATATAGCTGCATGTGTCTTAAAAATTTTATTAATGAGTATATAGCAACAGAAGATATTATAGATCATAGTCTGAAATGTCCTCTACATAAAACTACCGTTCAACATAGTCACCATGCTTTTGCACACATTTGCGCCATTGGATAACTCAGGCATCAAAACTATTTTGGAAAAATTCAGTTTTGCTTGTTAGCCCATGATTTTAAATCTGTTTTAACGTCATCCAAGTCATTGAATCTGAAAAGACGTAGGTACATAGTTGTTCTATTGTTGTCCCCAAAAATCTGAAAATTCATTAGATTCAAAGTATTAAATCTTACAAAATGTTTTTCATACAAAATTATGTCGTTATAGTTTTATTTCTTAAAGTGTGGGAAATATTTTTCTAAATATAACTTATAGAAAAAGAGGTACCCAGATATAAAACAGGTAAAAGTCAGAAGGAGCTGTTTTTGCAATCGCCTGGGATGTGAACAATGACGTGTATGGGCATGCACTATCCTGATGAAACTAGGTGTAATGAACGTCTTTTTGTGGCATCTTCTTTATTACTGCTCATTAAGTTTCTTGAATGTGGTTACATAGGTTTTTTTGGTTGATTGTAGCACTAGGTTGCAGAAAATCAACAAGAATAACACCCTTTGTTTCCCAAAACTCTGCTATCATAACCTTCTGCACTGATCTTATAGACTTGAATTTTTGGAACGCGGAGAACCACTGTGGCGCCATTCCTTGGACTGTTCATTATTCTCTGGGTTATACATGCACGCCCAGGTCTCATCTCTAGTGACCACATTCCTGAAAAAAATCCTGTTGTTCTGCTTCAAATGCATCCAGGATCTCTTGACAAACTTCCATTTGCCGCCTCAGATTATCAACAGTAAATTGCTTGGGAACCCACTTAGCAAAAACTTTGTGATAACCTAAGTCAGCAATTATTCCTTTGGCAGAGACATACTAGACGTTCAATGCATCAGCAACATTCTGAACAGTAATGCGTCTGTCTCTTCGAATCAATTCATCGGCACGTTCTCGATTTGTATCCGTGACTGTTGTCGGCCAGCCGCTTCTCGGTTTATCAGCAATTTCCGTTTCTCCGTTTCCAAACTTCTTCACCAAACGCCGCACATTGCTGATGTCCATTACAGCGTCCCCATAAACATTCTTCAAGCGATTATGGATTTCCGTAGGTGCACAACCTTCTTTTGCCAGAAATTCAATTACGACTCTTTCTTTTAGCTTCAGATTCATGGTTCTTATCAGTAAATCCAAAAAAGAAAATACTAAATAAGTAGTAGAGTAAAGGTACCTCTATGATATCATGCATAGACAGTCCAGTAGCTGTGAAAAAAATAATATTTAGAACAATGGATGCATAACATTTGGTTTATTTACGTGATCACAAGATGAAATCAGTTTTACTCCAACTATACAATTAATGGTCAACGTTATGTCAGGAAAGAATTAAACATCATTCTTTTTTATAACTTTTTTTTTTCACATACATATATTTTCACGAAACGTGCAGATCAATTAATATATTTATTCGCCAAAAACAAACATGTATACAAACATGCTGTTTGTGAATCAGTATAAAGCAACGGATCGTATATGAAACCATAATCAAAACGAGCCCTTTTCAAAAAAAAATAAATCTATACAATTATTTTAAAGATGAAGCTTTTTTGTTGTTGTTTTGTTTGTATGGGGTAATCTCTGCCACTATCGAACCAATTAAAAAAAATGCTGACGTATAGATGGTGACAGTCCCTGCTGCAACAGTGATTATATTTGATGTCGGTGCCCCTACCCCCAAGGTGAGGATAGAGCGAAAAACGTTCTAAAATTGCGATTTTTGTTGTACTGGATTTACTATAGGAACTCAAAATTTGGTATGGTAGTTACAATTAAAATGCAAATACTCTCTGAGAAAGGTTTCTAAAAAAAATTTAATTTGAAAGCTCAAAATACGCGAAAAA
Organism: Maratus michaelseni; assembly: GCA_963931845.1. Lineage (NCBI taxonomy): Eukaryota > Metazoa > Arthropoda > Arachnida > Araneae > Salticidae > Maratus > Maratus michaelseni. The sequence continues at coordinate 248,249,785 of OZ007589.1, forward strand.
CGTTTTAAATTATGTTTTCTAGGGGATTGTTAAGGATAGAATCTTGAAAAATGATATGGCTTCTACCTTTAAAACGCAAATGCTCGCACACAAGAGATTTTGTTAAATCGAAATTTTAAAGGGTGCAGGAGAAAATGTTCTAAATTATAATTTTTGTGATGCTGAAAGGTGTAAAAACTATCAATTTGGCATGGTGCTGATTTTTAACATAAAAATGCTCGTTAAGAAAGGTTTCTAAAAAAAATTCGAAATTTAAAAGGGTGAAATGCGCGAAAAGCTTTCTAAAATCGTTCTAAATTACGATTTCTATGGTATTGTTAAGGATAAAAACTTGAAATTTGGCATGGCTGCTATCTATAAGACGTAAATACACGTACATAAGAGTTATTTTAAAACAAATCGAAATTTAAAATGGTGCATGAAATAAAAACATTCTAAAAATGTGCTTTTTGTGGTAGTGAAGCAGCTAGAAACTCTTGAAATTTGGCATGGTAGTTACATATAAGATGTCAGTTCTCTCTAAAAACGGTTTCTAAAAAATTCCAAATTTAAAAGGGTGGAATGCACGTAAAGCGTTCTAAGAACGTTGCATATTACGATTTCTATGAAATTTTACATAATATTCGTTAATTTATAAATTCCGCATACATTTCAAAAGCACACAAATATCAATTGGCATATTTCAACAACTACGCGTGCAAAGCCGTTTGTTTTGCTAGTAAATAAATAATAAAACAAAATCAGATAATCACAGTCCAAAAATATTGCGTGGAAATACAATAGAAAACAAATATCCAAAAGAATTGCATAACTTCATTTCTTTGTTAGCCGTTAAAAATTATGCATTTTTCAAAGAATGATTTAATTGAAATTCATTTATACATGTTGATTCATTCTTAAAAAAATTTCACAATGAATATTAAGGATGTTATTGATGAATTATTTTAATCATTAAAAAACGGATATTTAATAATTTTCAGTCGTTAGAACTTGTCATTTTATAGAAGTAAGCGAAATTTGCATTTTATGAATTATCTTGATAATGATCAAACGTATATCGTATAAATTAAATATCCTTAAATTGAAATACATTTTTAAATAAAGAAAATATTAAAGTTTTGTAAAATTCTAAAAGTTTTTTAAAAAGGTCATTAATTTATAGCATTTCGAAAAAAAATTAATACTTATAAATATTATTAATCATAAAAATTCAGAAGCAAATACATTTCTTCACTAAAATACCCTTCAAAACAATTTTTTTTCTAGCACCCCAAAAAATATTTTCACTTTCATTTTCAGAATATTTCAAATATTTTTACACGGTATCTTCTTACATATAGTATGGGAAATATAATGTTTCTTTATATAATAAGGGAAAGTAGCCATATTTGGACCAACGCTTTAAATGGACCGCTACAATTATGCCGTTAATTAGTGAAAAAGACGCCATCTACCGCTGAAATCCTACTCATCAGAAAGGCATGATTTATGATTAGAAGAAGCTCTCGCCTTACACATTTTGTTTTCAGACAATTTTAAAATACCTAAAATCAGCTGTTTTTATCTAATTTTTCCTACTAAACGTAAGAGAAAACTTTAAAAATAAAGTAAGTTGTTATGATTTCATATTCATATATAAAGTCATGTGTTTATTGCACATATTTTTCACATGGATTTGTTTGATTTCATTTTTGTTCTTAGTCTTGAAATCATGTTTTAAAATGTGGCGCAGTTGCCTTAATTGGACCAATTTTAACTGCTTATATTGGATCAGATATACGATTAAAAATTTGGAAAGTTAGTAATGAATGTGGAGGGCTATTCTTTCTTTATATATAAACACTTAAATATCTATTACGTAGATGCACAAGAATCGCGATTTTGAGCTCGTAAGGTTTCTCTTTAACAACTTTGCAGGTCTTCAAACTTTTAACTATCGCTTACAACATAGCAGCGACAGTTGAAACCGCTGTCCAGGCTTTTAAAGGAAGCGGCATTTGGCCTCCTAACAGACATATTTTTAAAAGTCATCATTTTGAAGCTGCTTCTACGCTTATTCCTGACAAAGAGATAGGCACTGCAGATAGATCCGTTGATTTGCCTGCTAGTGAGATTTCAGAGTCAGTCAGTAATCATGAAACCTACTAAAACTAAGAGAGTAAAAAAAATGATGAAATGACACATAAATCACACACACCCTTGCCAAAATTAGTTAAGTCAAAGTACAGACAGAGCCAAAAAACACATGTGTTAAAGTCTTCGCCATACAAAGTAAACCTTGATTGAAAAACAAAAAAAAACGACAAAAGGGAAGCTCCCTAAGCACAAAAGAAATTGAAGTAATAGGTGTAATTCAATTGGAAAGAAAAATATGGAAGGGAAGAACTATAGAAGGTAAAACAAGCTACGTCGCCGAAGGCTGATGTACTTTACCGTTGAGCCCAGGTTCTCGTAAACCTATACGAGTGATCCGCCATTAGAAGGCCGGGGCACCTTCGCAGCCCCGGCCCTTTGCAGGTGGGATCTTTGACCTGGAGAGAATACGCCACCTGCGAATCTCTCCTCTACCGCAAATGAATTGACAACAGAGGTCGTTGCAGCATGCGGTGGAGCCGAAACTTAGAGGAAACCACAACAAAACACTTGGGGAGTCCGCCTGAGTCACCCAACAGCTTCGGAGCCGGAATCCAAAAGAGGAAACAGGGCCCTAGTGCTTAAGCCAGGTTACCCCGATAAACTCATGTTTTACGGTAGCTTCCGAACATCGAAAGCTGTGGAGGGCGGTAGCGACTAGCCTCATCCGTTGCGGCGAGGAGGAGGAACCTCTCACCAGCCCGGGATGTCGAGGAAAAGCCTCCCTGAACATATAGACTCGTTCTGGATTAGGTTGTCTCCGCGTGACACCCGAGGCCTTTCCCTCCGACTTCTCTCGCCGGCAGAACGACGAGTGCGGTCGACTCGATCGAGGGCCATTCGGAAACACATGACATTTATAAAAAAAAACACAACAAATTTAAAATAAAAAATGGAAAGTTATGTTAGATACCATTATCAGACTCTGCAGGACGTGGACACTTCCTTCAAAAGCGCCAAAGAGATGGTCCTGATCGAGATTAGTAGCGTGAAACTTATTTCTGAGACTCCTGCTGGTCCCAATCGTCAGGAACTGAAAACTCTGACTACGCATGGACGTGCTGGACTGGTTTTGACCCAAGGTCTGATTTAGGTCTGGACGCCCTCACTTGACTGATGAGCCTCCGGACAGGTTCCTCGTATTCAGTCAGTCCAAGAAGAGGATACATCCCCTTCCCTGAGAAGGTGATACGAGCCACAGACCACGGACCTGAGGGGCTCCTCAAATCCAACCACTGTTGGTCTTCTCTTTCCGACTGAAATTTGAGGGCGGCACGCAACTACTCCAGCTACAGCAAGAGTCGCAAGGGATGAATGATCGAGAAGGAGGTCTCATTGGGGTTCGTCTACTCACCTACATATTCCCATCGTTGTCTAAGTTCTACCGCCTGTCAGTACCTAGGGTTTCTACACGCCGCCTCACGCACTGACCAGACGGCACTACGGAATCACCTGCGTTCCTTGTCCTACGGAGTCCGTTCTTGCCTTCGTCTAGTCTTAGATAAATACGGAAGCTGTCCTATCTCTGTTCGCTAGTTCGTTTTCCTCGTGTCACCATCCTTGGCAGGTACAAAGTGCCTAGACACGAGGGTTTGGCCTACGTGATGCCTTTACCACCCAGCCGTTCCGAAGTCCTCGCAAGAGACATCAACCTGAATCCCACGTCGTCGGGTGTTACCGACCTCGGACCATAGGTGAAACTCTGCCGTGGTACTCAAGGGAACGACTTTAGGCCGCAAACCTCCTGCTGCCGAGAACCGACTCAAAGGAGGGGATAGTCCGAAGTCATGTGGGCGGCCAGTCCCCCCAGCCTCCGGCACTGTAGGCTAAACGGATACCACTTTACAACCCGTCCTCCACGTTGAGGTGGTAATTCGTCAGCTTACCTGCTCCCGTCGTGTCGAGGAAATTCTCTCAATGCCGGGCGCCCGGTCTTATTCCCCCCTGAAGGGACCGATTCGGAACCACCCGGAGGGGCGGACGGGATAGACATAAAATAAAGAAAACTTCGGTTGCAAAAAAAAGTCTAATGATTGAGAATCTAAAAGGAAAAATCAAGACAGTGATGATTGGTTTTGCCTAATTTGTAAGAAAAATAAAATACCAGAAATGATTCAGTGTTCAGATTGCCAAATATGGTTCCATGTTATGTGCGCTGGAATAAAAAATGAACAAAAGAAATTGATGTGTAAACCTTGCATCACTTCTTACATGATATTCAAGTAACTGGCAATTAGTTTCATAATTTCTATTCTTAATTATTTATAACTTTGTTTTATATTTTGTATACATTTTTATTTGAAGCAATTACTCTTGCTTTCAGACATTTGATTTCCTTATACTTCATTGCTGATGTTTTGTTTCAGTGTTCCATTAATCGCAAACTTTGCTTTTAATAAAATTAGTTATATTCTCTACTCATTAAAACATCCTAATAGTCTTTGGTCCAATAAAAGTTAAAATTTCAGTGCAAATTCACCTTGTTTAATAACTAACATTCATTAAGATACAACTAAATGTAAATATATTGCTTGAAGGTGCGTAAAAACATACATAAAAAACATTTAAAAGCACATTAAAGTTCTTTTAAAAAATTCTAAAACGTTTTCAACCGAAACCCGGTCATCATCAGTGGACAAAACTAATTCTGTTGAGTTGAGTTGTTACCTCTTTGCTTAACAAGCAAGAAAACGCAAAGAGGTAACAACTCAACTCAACAGAATTAGTTTTTTCCACTGATGATGACCGGGTTTCGGTTGAAAACGTTTTGGAATTTTTTAAAAGGACTTTAATGTGCTTTTAAATGTTTTTTATGTATGTTTTTACGCACCTTCAAGCAATATATTTACATTTAGTTGTATCTTAATGAATGTTAGTCTTTGGTCCAATTTAGGAGACTGGAGGTCCAACTTATGCGACCAGTCACTGAATTTCGACCACTTTTGACAATTTTCTCAAATTAAATAAAACTTAAGATTTTCAAAAAGAAATTGTTCTAAACATTTATTTAGTTAGTAGATGAATAGATTGACCACGTGTAGTGATATTTTGAATATATTCCAAAACTGAAGTGAGTTTTACACCTGAAATTAATTGAAGTGGTCTAAATTCGGCTACTCTACCCTATATACATATTAAATAGCTTGAAAAACTTATGTTGCTAGCGCATATAGATAAGAAATAATTAGGTCTTAATGAATAGTGGAAAGTATATTCAACTAGGTAAATTATATCCAATGGTTGGAGTATCATAGTTCAGATCTTTTCCAACAGAGCGAAAATATGCCGGGACCAGGACTCGAACCTGGGTACTTTGGTTTGACGTACCAACGCTCTCCCTACTGAGCTCTCCCGACGATATCCTGCACTGGCATATTTCACTCTTATTTGTTGGACAAGGCTGCGAACTGCAGCGCTAACTTCATTCATCGAAGCTATAACTATAGCATTTACATGATGAATATTGAAATAGCACGGAAACTCCTGTATACCATGTAATTAGGTCATAATGAATAGAGGAAAGTATATTCAACTAGGTAAATTATATCCAATGTTTGGAGTATCATAGTTGAGATCTTTTCTAACAGAGCGAAAATGTGCCGGGACCAAGACTCGAACCTGGGTACTTTGGTTTGCCGTACCAACGCTCTCCCTACTGAGCTATCCCGACGATATCCTGGACTGGCATATTTCACTCTTATTTGGCGGAATAGCTCAGTAGGCTCAGTAGGGAGAGCGTTGGTACGGCAAACCAAAGTACCCATGTTCGAGTCCTGGTCCCGGCATATTTTCGCTCTGTTGGAAAAGATCTCAACTATGATACTCCAACCATTGGATAGAAATAATTAGACTGAAAAATTATCATACATATTCTTTTACGTTATTTTCATATGTCAGTTTTAGCATATTTATTAAAGAGTTTGCAAATTTCATTTTAAGTACATATTTGAATATTAACGAATGTAAAAAATGAAGCACCTTAAATTATTTTACTAAATTCTAAAGTTTTTTGATTTATATGCAATTTTCATGTTCTTAAAAAGATGAAAAAGATTTCATTATATTGAAAGAACATTTAATATTGAATCCTTCATGTAATTAACTTATTAAACAGTATGTTTTTATTTGTTATATGTAATTAGTTTTGTTATATATTCTTAATTTAGATTAACTCTCTGAAAAAAATATCAAAATGCATTTGTATGATTAAATTTTGTTTTCGAGAAAACATTATGTGAATAAATATGTAAGGCATTGAACGATTAGAGAATATTTTTTTGTTTTTTATCTCATCGTAATAAAATATTTTTCAATTTATATTTTACTAATTCTTTTACAAAGTTAATTTTGTACTTTACTAGTTTTATTATATTTAGTGAATAATTACAACAATTTTGATAAACTAAGAAAACATTGCTATTGTAGCTTTAAATGAAATATTTAATTTACACAAATCTAATACGTTATCTCTCTAATCTACTGAATATGTTATACTTGTAGAACATGGTAGATTCCATTTTTCGACGAATCGAGCCTGTTATCAAGGCCACTGGAGAATTTACATTGTATTGAAGCAATATCTACAGAGGATAACTGATTTTGTGTCAAAAATCCGTATTCCATCAACTACAAATGCAAAAAAGGTTGCAATCGCTTATTCAGATATTATATATACTATATATATGTTACATTTTAGACCCATTCCAGCGGTCGATGAAAAAAATATGTTAAGTATCTCATAATTTAATGCAGTCGTGTCATGAAGTTAACATAGTACTAGCCGAGAAAAATGTAAATAGACGAAATAAGGACACTGTTTAACTGTAATCCATTTATTGAAACTCCATCATCATTTTAGTTTTGGGGGAGTGCTCTCTCTCAATAATGATCTTAACGAATTTCCATGTTAAATAATACTAGAACATCTACAAGTCTATAATTTCTCACTGCAACGCCAGTATGCGTAATTTTATTAGACACTCAATTTGGCGAAAAAATATACTGTCTGCCTCCGTGCAGCTCATTTTAAGCTCGGAGTGCGAATGAGCAATTCCGTAACAGGTGACCTATTTTAACCAACGAATGCTCAATTTCATCTCGCACCATCTTTTTGCTGTGAAATAATATTGAAGGGATGCGTCTCTTATATGCTTTTGGCGGGAAAGAATATTCTCGAATGTCGGAGAAAAATAAAAGCGCGGGAAAGTTAATGGAACAATTTCAACTTTTGCGTATTGAGACAGAATAAGTTTCTCGATAACAAATCAATTTAAAAGAATGATTTTTTAGACTATTAGGAAAGGAAATTGGGAAATTACATAGATTAAAAGAAATAAAAGAGATTTAAATACGGGAATAAATAGGAACTATTTAATATCATAAAGAATTTAAGAAAATATATTTTTTAAGAAGAAATATACTTATGAAACGTGATTTTTCTATCTTATTTGACGGGAAATAGAAGGTGAATGCAAGTAGATTAGGAAAAAGAGAGTTTTAAATATGAACTATAATGGAATATGTTGAAGAAATGAAATATTTTAATAAACTAGGGTTGTAAATGAAATATTAATCAAATGATTTTTTTATAAAATAAATTTAATAGGGTGTGGAATTTTTAATTTTGTAATATATATATATATATATATATATATATATATATATATATATATATATATATATATATATATATGTTATATATATGTTATATATCATCATCAACCGTTTTCAATCCACTGCTGGATGTAGGTCTCCCCCAGATTTTTCCATTGTTGCCTGTCTAGTGCTTTAGTCATCCAATTAACACCAGACACTTTTCTGATTTCGTCACTCCATCTTACTTGCGGTCGTCTTCTTGGTCGTTTTACATCTCTGGGATACCACTGTAGGGTGTTTGTGCTCCATCTATTGTCTTGTCTTCTTACAATGTGCCCAGCCCATTTCCATTTTAGCCGTTTAATTCTCTCGATGATGTCAAAAACTTTCGTCTGACTTCTTATCCACGTTATTCTCTTTCGGTCTCTTTTGGTTATGCCTAGCATACATCTTTCCATACTTCGCTGTGTTGTTTGTAATCTTTGTACCATCCGTTTTGTTAGTGTCCAAGTTTCTGCTCCATAAGTTAGTGCAGGCAAAACACATTGGTTAAACACCTTTCTTTTCAAACAAAGAGGCATGTTACTCTTCAGAATAATATTGTTCTTCCCAAAAGCACTCCATCCATTTCTTATTCTTCTATTGATTTCATTCATGATACTGTTGTCTGATGATATTTCTTGTCCAAGGTACACATAACTTTCAACATCTTTAATCTCAGTGTTGTAGACGATTTTCTTTTTTGATGCAAATGAATTGAACATCACCTTAGTCTTTTCCAAATTTATTTTTAATCCCACATTAATGCTAGCTTCTGCAAAATCTTTTAGCATATTTTGCAATTCTTCAGGGCTATTCAAAAATCAAAGGAAAAGACAATATAAAATAAAACACAGTAAATTGAAGATGCAAATATGAGAAACTATGAATATCCTATGAATTCTTCAGAGGAGCTTCAAAAAATAATTCATAGTAAAGGCATGTTATCTCGTCGAATATTGTCAGCATTAAGCCTAAAAATTACAATATTAAGTTCCTTAAAACATGTAGAAATACCAGTGATTGATAGAAATTTAGATAACCAAGAAATATTTGAAAAAAAAACACGAGAGTTCGTAAAAAGACAAAAGGATAGACAAAAATACTTAAATAATTATTGAACAACTCATCAAGTAAAAAAGAATTGTCAAAGATGCAACCATCAGATCTGTCTATAAACCATGAGCAAGCAAATTATCATATGCCATGTTGGAGAAAAGAGCAAAATATGGCATGAATAACTTACACTACCTAAATGCAAGCTAAAAAGGAAGTAATTTGGTCAAAAATTGACAAAAAAAATTGCATTATAAAATTCCATGAAGAAGTGAAACGAGGAAAAAAGAAGTATAAGATAAAAATAAAAATCACAACATTAAATTAAATTATCATTATTGTTGTCAACTAAATGCAACCATTGCAACTATTCCAACTATTCGACCTAATGCAATAAATTTTTATTAAATTTTTTTATTAAAAAACATTATATTAATTTTTTTTTAATAAAAAATATTTATTAGAAAACATTTATTAAAAATGTTATATTACAAAGAACATTCATTAAAAAATATTAAAATAGGTGTCAATTAGTAATAAATAATTAATAAGAATTATATTAAAGGGGATACAATTATATCCAAGAATAAGCTGGTATATGTAAGATAATGTATGATAAATAAACGTATAAAAGATAACCCACTTTTTGTTTAATAAAATGTTCTATATATTGTTTTTTACAAATTATAAGTGCCGACAGTACTCATGAGGATGTACAATTTTGCAATAGTAAACTAGTCGTTGGGGGCCCCCGTAATACTTACCCATCATGAATATGCATAATGTAAAATATTAAAATACAAATGTATAAACTACTTATAAAATGCATTGCAATTCAAATAAAATCGTGGATTGATGACGCCATAAACTTTAAAGTCTCGATTACTGAATTACTTGAAAGAAACGTCCTTATAACTACAAAAATAATAATCCTATTAACTAGCGGTTTATTGCATCTGATTAAGCGTCAAATTTCCAATTAAAATATATCTTTGAAGTGAAATTTGGATGAAATACAGGGTCATGAAAAATAGAAGAGTGTGGGAAATAGGATTCCAAATATCTCGGCATCTCATTATCCGATCGACTTCATGCTTTATTCAAAATTTATGTTTTTTTATTTTCTTTTATATTCATTTCTTAAAATAAACAATTTCGAAAATTTTTATATACCTTTTATCAGAACGAATATTTCGAGAGTCCGAAAAAAATAGTTCCGGTTAATCGAGGTTACTGAAATTAAATATGCTTCTTCCCATTATTAAATACTAAGTACATACGAAATTGCAAGTCTCTATCTCAATTTTTTCGAGAGATAGAGAGTTTACAGACACACAGACACACAGACGGACGGCAAATTTTTTTTTCTAAAAATATGTTTTTCGGAATCTCCAGTGTCTGAAACGTATAAATCCGTCAAATTTTTTTTTCGATTTTCAAAACGATTACAAGACTTACTTATACTTCGTATGATGGGTAAGTAAAGGGATCGTAATCGCTAATTCAGTCAAAAATACAGAGTGTCGTACTTCGAGCTGAAGACAAAATTCCGTATATCACTTTAGATAAATTAATATACGTGGCAAGATTTGCAAAATGGTAATTTTCCGTCGCATGAAATGTGATGACGTCATGAGAAAAGATAAAAGTGAATTGTAATTCGGTAAATGAATCTATATGTATTCTCATCTACATTTTGAATTATGAAGCATTAATTCTGTACTGTTTAGACGAGAACAGTGGTTATTAACACTATTTATCCTGGAAGCATCACATTTAAAAGTAATAAAATTTAGTCTTACGAAAGATATGACGAAAAATAATAATTACTGGTTAAACTGACATTTTGGATAGTTATTTACGAAATACGGGTTCAGCTTGGACATTCTCCATTGAACGGATTGTATACATCCATGATTTCCAATACAAAATTAGTTCATCCTGATGGGCATTATCGGTGCTTTTATTTTGGAAAATCAGTTTATGAACACCCTATATATATGTGTGTGTGCATGTACATTCTTTATTTTCAAATTATTACGATGATGTTTTTAATAGAATATCTATTAAGATTTTAAGAATTACTTTTAACTTACATTTTTATGAACTAATTCTTTGTTTACAAAAAAGAAAGTACATTAAGAGACTTTCTTTGTTATACACTCATTTTATTAGTGAATTCATCTACTTAATAGCTTTTAGTATTTAAGAATGAGCTATTTTTTAATATCTAAATGAATTTAGTATTTTATGAAATATCATTTTTATAATCATCAAAAGTATTTCATGCACTTTAAAAATTATTAATTTGAACTACCTTTTCAAACGCAGACATTTATGGGTTTATAAAACTTTCCACAATTTTGAAATTTTAAATTAATCCTCTAAAGTTCTGGAAGGAAAAAATAATAATTACTGGTCTTGAACGATGAAAAATTGGAATTAATGAATAAATTCTTACCGATCAATTAAGCTATGGCTTTTAATATTTAAATTATCTTTACATGCAGATTTGTTCCTATTAAAATATTCAAGATGGATAAAAGTATTTTCTTATTAATGAGTTTTTTCACTCCTTTTTTAATCATTATGAAATCTGTTTTATTTCTTAATGACACTTTTTTTTCTTACGAGAAAAGCAAATTTTACATTTCGTGAAACATTATTTTCGGATCATTTATTATAGTTCGCGTGCTTTGTTGTATTTTAAATCATATAATATACATGACAATAGACGCAATCTACAATATACGATAGAAATAAAATAAATGAAAAGCTTTTTTTTTCATGCTTTTACCACGGACAACTTTCACATTAGAGAGACAAAAGAAAATATACATAGTTAAAATCCAACCTAGTTGAAAAGTGTTTAGGAATTCGGTTTGTCTAGCCATCTGTCTGTCGTATTCTAACTCCCGTAAATATACTTGTATTCCCATATATCTGATATATGTTATTCAGGCTCACGATGACATGTTCAGTATTAAAAATAAATTGATTAGCATTTATTATTCGTTTACAGGGACACTCAAAAAAATACTTTACATTATGGTTATTTGGGAAAAATCATTTGCAGTGTATTTTAATGATATTATATTATTTGAACCATAGTGAAATTTATTTACATCACTGAGGTTTGTACAATATTCTTATCATAAAATATGGTGTGAATAGAATTCACCGTTCATTTACTGGAACACAGAAATTTCGGTTGCAGTATTGTCTATTATCCACAATTTCTGTAAGTGCGTTTATACTTCTAGTATGCGTGTTTAAATGTAACTAATATTTGCAAATTACATTGTGTGCATAAATCATATACATTGCTGCACCAAAAAATTCGCGTACATTTCCGCTTATCGCTAAAATTATTCAAGCGAAATTTTTACCTGTGTTATGCGTTTCTTAACTGAATTGAATTTTTGCATATTATATAGCATACAAACAAATCTATAGATCATATACTGGAATGCACAAAAGAATCAGTATATTTTTCCCACTATAGATGGCAATTGATGGACTTGGGTTTTCAAATGTGTTATGCCTTTTCAAGCATCATCTTTTATCTTATTGAACGGTGAAGTTTTGTTACAGTATTCTGGGTGCGTTGGAAAGTGGTTCATAAACTGTGCTTAAAGTATCATTTTTTTTAATATTATTTAAACTTATGTTAAAAAAAGCTAGCCGTCTCCATATTGAAAATGTAGCAAGTCTTTAAATGTTTAAGACGAGCAGTTAATTTTTACTCGATAAATTGTACCTATTGATACCAGGCGGTAAAGATAATTAGGAATCAAATAAATTTTAAATTTTAAACACTTAATCTTAAATTTATTTACAACAGTTGTGAAACAAACTGAAATGTTGGTATTTTTTTAACTCAAAACCTACGTAGCCGAATGAGGTAAAGTTTTGGATTCACATATTTACAGCTTAAAATATCCATTTCTGTTGACATTTTTATAAACTAAATATACATTTGTTTATAGAACGTTATTTTAATAATTTATATATTATGAAATTAACATTTTGAAAATATATGCCTTACGGCCTATACAAATTCTAACAGAAATCACATTCTAGAAGCTGGAAATTTCATCTCATTCGTCCGAATAATATTTTACTTATCTTCGGGCTAGTTGAGCTTAAGCTGAAAGGTAGGCCTCCCCACCCGGTTTGACCTTGACCTTGTACTTTTTTTCGTCACATAGTATTATTTAGTACTGCTGAGGATGATTGGTAAATTGTATTTTCAGTATTTGTATTTTCGTAATTTTGTATTTTCAAAATTTGTATTGCAGCATTACATAGTATAATTATTGCTCAATATCATAAATTATTATTTAGTATTGTTCAGTATAATCAGTAAATCGTTTTCTCAGTTTTTGTATCTCAGTTTTGTTTTCTGGCATTATTGCTGTACTTAAATTGTGTTAACTGTTTACTGTAAATATCCCTATATAATTATTCAAAATCCCCCCCTCCCATGTAAGTATTTTATACCCTCGATGCTACTATTCAAACTATGATTACATTCTTTGTCAATATCGTATTTATTAATTGTTTATCTTTAAATGAGTGAGATATTAGTATTGTTTTATATTTATAGTTTACTCTCAACTTTAATTATTATCTTCTAAAAGCTCTACATTTCCTTATCTATACTAATATTATAAAGGAGTAAAGATTGTTTGTTTGTTTGTAGGGGGTAATCTCTGGAACTACCGAACCAATTTCAAAAGTGATGGTGCCAAATTGATGGTGACAACCCCTGTTCCAACATAGGCTATATTTTATGTCGGTGCCACTACCCCAGGGGGGTGCAGGAGCGAAAAACGTTCTAAAATGGCAATCTTTTCTATACTGAAACAGCTAGAAATTTGAAATTTGGCGTTGCAGTTACTTATAAGATGTAAATGCTCTCTAAGAACAAAATAAAAAAAAATTCGAAATTTAAGAGGGTGAAATGAGCGAAAAGCATTCTAAAAACATTCTAAATTGCAATTTCTATGGAATATCTAGAACTACCGAACCGATTTGAAATTTGGCGTTGAAATTACTTATAAGATGTAAATGCTCTCTAAGAACAAAATAAAAAAAAATTCGAAATTTAAAAGGGTGAAATAAGCGAAAAGCGTTCTAAATTACAATTTCTATGGTATCTCTAGAACTACCGAACCGATTTAAAATTTGGCGTTGTAGTTACTTATATGATGTAAATGCTCTCTAAGAACAAAATAAAAAAAAATTCGAAATTTAAGAGGGTGAAATGAGCGAAAAGAGTTCTAAATTACAATTTCTATGGAATCTCTAGAACTACCGAACCGATTTGAAATTTGGCGTTGTAGTTACTTATAAGATGTAAATGCTCTCTAAGAACAAAATAAAACTAGTGGTTGGGGGCCACCGTAATACTTACCCATCATGGATATGCATAATGTAAAATATTAACATAAAAATGTGTAAACTACTTATAAAATGCATTGCAATTCAAATAAAATCGTGGCTTGATGACGTCATAAACTTTAAAGGCTCGATTACTGAATTGCTTGAAAGAGGTTTTTCCTTATAACTCCAAAAATAATAATCCTATTAACTAGCGGTTTATTGTATCTGATTAAGCGTCAAATTTCCAATTAAAATATATCTTTAAAGTGAAATTTGGATGAAATACAGGGTCATGAAAACTAATTATCTGATCGACTTCATGCTTTATGTAAAATTTATGTTTATTTTTTATTTTTTTTATATTCATTTCTTAAAATAAACAATTTCGAAAATTTTTATATACCTTTTATCAGAACGAATATTTCGAGAGTCCGAAAAAAATAGTTCCGGTTAATCGAGGTTATTGAAATGAAATAGGCTTCTTCACATTATTACATACTAAGTACATAGAGATAGAGCGTTTACAGACACACAGACACACACACAGACACACAGACGGACGGCAATTTTTTTTTTCTAAAAATATGTTTTTCGGAATCTCCAGTGTCTGAAACGTGTAAATCCATCAAATTTTTTTTTTCGATTTTCAAAACGATTACAAGACTTACCCTATACTACGTATGATGAGTAAGTAAAAAAAAATCGAAATTTAAAAGGGTGAAATGAGCGAAAAGCGTTCTAAAAACATTCTAAATTACAATTTCTATGGAATCTCTAGAACTACCGAACCGATTTGAAATTTGGCGTTGTAGTTACTTATCAGATGTAAATGCTCTCTAAGAACAAAATAAAAAAAAATCGAAATTTAAAAGGGTGAAATGAGCGAAAAGCGTTCTAAAAACATTCTAAATTACAATTTCTATGGAATCTCTAGAACTACCGAACCGATTTCATAAGTGATGGTGGAAAATTGGTGGTGACAATCCCTGCTCCAACAGCCTCTTGAATAAAAAAACTATGCGTTTCTGACGACTGGGTTTTTCTCTAATTGTTGCCACAGATTAATCTCGAAAAATGAAACATTTGAAGTAACTGAAAAAAATAGTAGCTCGAAAAGTATTTGTCAGAAAATTGTTAGGCAAACTGCGTTTGAAAGATAAAAAATTGTATTTTTTTATATAAATTTCAAATCTAATGATTATGCCGTTGTTCAAATATTGAATTTGCAAAATTACTAAATTTCACAATGGAGTACCATAGCAAAACCTTCATGCGTAAAAAGATACTGATAAGGGCGACGTGTCCTGGCGTGTATATTGGCTATAGCACGAGTCACAAATTATAGTAGCCTTATTATTCTATTAAAAACTAAAAGTGAATTATGAAATGTAAATATTTTGTTGGATTAAAAGTTCGTTAAAAGAAATTGACCAGCGTAGCGGGCGTAGCTTGCTAGTATTTATATACAATCACAATTGTTCATTCACCCCATTATTGTATCTAACATTGCTCGTCCAGTGTAATTGGATAGCCTTTGTGATTGACATTGTAATCTTTGTCAGTTAATTTTCAATAGTCAGCGGTTCTCTTTCTGGGTGTTCGTTCCTGGCGTCGCTCTTTGGGCTAGAGCCCTTCTGCCTAGTAAGCAAACCTGCTGGTCGGGGCTAGTTGAGCTTAAGCCGGAAGGTAGTACATCCCGCCCGGTTTGATCTTGATCTTTCACTTTGTTTGCAACTTTTAAAAATAAAGTAAACAAAAAAAAAAGAGCTAAAAAAATTAGCTGTACTTAATTCCTAATATTACCCATTGAATTTCTTCCCGTTTTATATCTTACGGTAAAACTTGCAAAAAAAAATTTTAAATTATATTAAAATTAGATATTTGTATAAAAAATGTCAAAGTTTGTTACAATTTGAATATGGAGACGGACGACCAAGATTGTAACATAACTTTAAAGAAGGTGCGATTCTTAATCGAATCGTTATTTATCGTTTTATTCTGGGTTACTTTTTCGATAAAGTAGTTCAGTCAAACCTTTCTTTGTGCTGTCTTTTCTGTTACGACTTTTTTATGCGGTATATGAAAAAAATGTTCGTAACTATGCATAATGTGATTCGGACTTACGTGATTGAAACAATTTTTTACTTTTAATAAAGATGGAACTCTAGTATCTTCAAATGGCGGAAGCAATTTAAACAAGTTTAGAAAAAAAAAAACATGTTCTTGGCTACAAAGAATAATATTTAATAAGTAAAATTTTGATAAGTTTCGCATGTCTAAAATAAGTAAATAAAATGATTAAAAACATTCCTAAGTCTGGATCATTATTATTTTCTTTTTGTATCTCGTTATGAAAAGCAATTTCTAGCTACATCCTGAGGCTTTACATATTTTCTGTGCGATCCCTATGCACACCATAAAAAAATAAGTTATGAAAATGATTTATTATAGCTACTTGCAAATTTTTGGAAATTTGTTTTAGCATTCTTTATGCTGTCCTTATTCAATGTAAAAAATAAATAAATAAATAAATAAAAAACATGATTGAATGTATCTGTTTTTACGTATATATATATATATTGAAACGACTGTTATTTATCAACATGTTAAGATTTCGCTGCAAATGACCATTTTTGTATGAAATTTATAGAATATGATGTAAAATACGACAAGAAATCAGACAAGTAGACGAATATACCAATGCTGGATCCTGAGGAAACTTATTATGTAACAGCATCCATTTCCATACGATTCAATTCCAGCAAAAAAATATAATTATCAAAATTGGACATGCGTGGAGATACAGGAAAAAAAAATACGCACAATTAGTCAAACCTTCTTTATTGGAAGTTTGTTAGAAATATTCTTTATCGCACAAATACTGAAAAAAATATGTTTAAACTTTTTTTTTTTTTTTTAAACACATAAAGTCAATATTTTCCGTCTTTTCAAATCTCAATATATATTGTTTCATTAATATGTTTCCAGTAGAGGGTTTAGAAAGTTTTCAGACACTATTTATGTAAGAGAAAAAATTGACGTGGTTTAAACATTGGAATTATAATTATATGTATGCTCACAAAGGAACATAAAAAATTATTTATTTAGCTGTAATACATATCTGTGTTTCGTGGTTGCACATATAATTTTTAATGTAAATACTTAACTAATTTGATTGATACTTCTCATATTTTTTTCTGCATAATTATGTTTGATTATTTGAAAATATTTATGTAGCATCACTGTTTTTCAACATGTATGTAACAAAATGGATCAGATAATGAGTTACTTACCGAAATAATTAAATTATTTTCGGATAAGTTATGTTTTGTTACAAAAAGAAAGATAAAATACAGATGGCAACTTTCTTTTATCATATCTTATTTATTATAGCAGCATATCTTACAACATTACTGTAATATTTATTCCTATTTTATTTATGTATAAGAAGGGAAAAATAAAAAAGGTATGCCTATCTATATTATTAGTTTTATAGTATTTACGTCAATCTGTTTTTATTTTAATTATATTGTTTTAGTAAAATTATAATAATACAATGACCTCTCATTTATGCGTTTGATGCGATCGATTTCAAATAGCGCATAATTGAGAGTTACCCATAAGAGACCTCTGTGTTCTAGCTCTTTATACACATTATACATTATGCCAGACAAAAAACATTTTAAAACATGTTATTACGCTTAAACCATTTTATACGTTAAAAAGTGTTATATATTACATTATAAAAAATCGTTTCACTTTAAATACACAATTGAGCTTCACTTTTTAATAAAAAAATATAATGGACACATAATTTCATTTTATATTTAAGAAATATTAATTATATACATATTGAAGTGCGATTCTGGTTTTTTATTAAAAGAATTTCAGTATTAGTTTGTATTTGCTAAGTCCTACGTTTGTTAAACGACCTTTTCTAACTCATTAGAATGCAATATAGTTTTTGATTTTACATCATTTGCCAGTAACGTCTCAATGTTTCCAGTGATTTTAAGGCAGTAGCATAAGATGGAACATTTGGAATATCAGTTTCCATCATCATCATCATCGTGATACATCTTCTTCATCTTCTTAATCATTATCTTCTTCTTCTTCAGCTGCAACTCCATAAAAAAATATACGTCTTTCAGTTCAGTTGATGTTAAATTTTATTAGTTTTTTAACCTTAAACCTTCACGACAGGAAAAAAAGTATCTATCATCAGAATACACAAAACACAAATACAATGTACACAAAACTGGAATGCATGATCAGTGCCTATAATAAAGAAAACACAATGCCCTCTGTAATTGTAGTTTTAACACCTCTCGTAGTTCCATCTATAGACGCTCCCCACTATTATTCAGCCATTCAACCCAAATATTTGGAATATGGAATGACCACGAATCATTACACACTTTTGAACTTCTTATACAAATTTCAATAGATTCCTTCACAAATAGTTGTAAATAAAAATTGTATCTATAAATCAATTTAGCTTCTTTAAATAGGATGTTGATATTCTGTTTATTATTAAGTCTTGATAAGGCCGTATTCCATTTATTATACTGAATATCTGCAATATGTTCTTTACATCTAATATTGAATTTCCTTTGGGTCATGCCAACATAATAATTCTAACACTCCACCTCCCTAATAAATGGAATAATATATAAACCTGAAAGGTCACCCTTATCAACCGGATCAATTCTTCTACTCAAAATAGTCTTTAGGGGGAGCCCTCGCGGTTAAACTCAAACCAAATGCTTTTAAAGGAGTTTTTATAAACTCAAAGAAGCCTGTATAATAACTCATAACAACTCTTTTGAAATTACATTTACTATCCGTTTTATTTTCAGCAATACCTGTGTTCATTTTAGTAATAAAGCTCTGATTTAATTCATTAACCAAATATACGCGATACCCGTTGTTAATAGTGATAAGTTTAATTTTATCCAATTCACTCCCAAAATTTTTGGCCGAAGAAACACTAAAGGTTCTATTAATGATGAATCTGAAGAGAGATAACTTATGAGAATATAAAATGCACGCATCAAAAGGTATGATATTTAAATTTCTTATTTGTTTCATATAAACTGAACGAACCAAAACATTTCCCTCCGTCTTTAACTCTACATCTAAAAAAGTACATACCTCGATTAGAATTACGGACTCGATGGATAGGGGGGCGAGTAACTTTTTTAGAATGGCCTCTCGTTCCTCCAGATCTGGTACCAAATGACTTTTCTTTCTGTGAGAGATCTTGAATGCGATAGTTTACAAGACGCCACCCAATTTTATCGAAGAGTTGCAGCAGCGTATTGTGGAATGTTATAATAACGTTCCTACAGCCACATTTAAAGCAGTCAAGAATCAATTTCTTCAGTTTCTCTAATACTACCAAGTAATAGGAGACAGTCCATTTGAGTAACAGTTTCATTAAGTTGGGTTAGCATATTATTATTTTTATTTTAAAATGAAATTAAGAAATAATACTTTGATTAGTTATAACTTTCTTAAAGAATACGATATAACTTTTTTTTTTATTATTATTTAATTTTTTGTCTTGAAGAGGATCATTCCAAACATTTGCTAAAAATCTAGCATACGACATTATAAGAAAAAGTTCCGTGAAAAAAAAACGGAACTTATCCGTTTTCGATAATGTTTCCTTTTGGCATCCCTCCGTTTTCACGATGGAAATATTCCGCTATTCAAAATATGAATAAATATGACCAATTACGCAATATTAAAATAAATAAATAAATTAATAATATATATATATATATATATTGATGCACATTTATACGGAACAAGTAATTGTATTGCATATTATCACATCTGATTTTAATCGCTTAGCATTCCTCTGGATTCTAACCTCGGTACTCCACATTAGAGCATGAATACTCTGTTCCTAAACCATCTGACCACATCCAACAACTTGGCTATAGGCCAAAACATCCATACAGAAAATTTAACTCGATATTTTCAGTTTTCCGACAACTGAAAAGAAATATTTCCGCTTGTCTACCTTGGAAGAAATATTTTTGTTTTAAACATTCAATAGGTAAGGTTAAAAAGGAATGTTTCCGTTTATTCCTGCAAAATGTAAGATTCTCGCTAAAAATAGAAAATTCCTATTAAAATAGAGAAATTCCACTTAAACTCACATAAAATAGAAACATATCACTATATAATATAAGAATAAATATGAGCAGCAGCGCAAAGTTAAAAAAAATCTAATCCTCTTTAATAAAAAGGTATGCGTTGCTGACGACTGGGATTTTCGGTAATCGTTGCCACAGATTAATCTCGGAAAATGAAACATTTGAAGTTACTGAAAAAATTAATTGCTCGAAAAGTATTTGTCAGAAAATTGTTTAGACAAAGTGCGTTAGAAAGGTAAAAAATTGTATTTTTCTTGATATAAATTTCAAATCCACTGTTTATGCCATTTATCAAATATTGAAATTCAAAAATTACCATATTTCACAATGGAGTACCATAGCGAAAATTTCACGCATAAAAAAAATAATGATAATAGCAATGTGTCAGCACGAGTCACAAATTATAGTAACCTTAGTATTCTGTTAAAATATAAAAGTGAATTATGATGTCACGAGTGCATGATTTTTATTTAATTCTCGACAAATAATAACGACAAGATGCGACATTTCTTTTTAGTAGTGCATAGGTTAATTCATGTTATTAAAAAATGCAGCTATAAAACATATAAATCAATGGAAAAAGGTAATTAATAAATTGTAAACGTAATAGTAAACCTTATTAAAAAAACATAACTTAGTGAAATACGTATCCGTTTTTATGTTATTTCAGGATATTTCAGGTAAAGGTAAAGATTACTTTAAAATACAAGGTTAAATTCACAGATATATTTCGTTCGATTCAAGGTTCTTTTGGAGAAACCGACCAGCGCAGCGGGCGTAGTCTGCTAGTTAATATATATTCTGATGCACATTTATACGGAACAAATATTTGCATTGCATGTCATCACGTTTGTTTTTTATCGCCTTGCTTTTCTCAGCATTCGAACCTCGGTAATCGCCATTAGAGGATCAATGCTCTGTTCCTATACCACCTCGCAAGATTCAATAACTTGGATATAGATACATCCATTGCGAAAATTTAACTCGATATTTTCCTTTTTTTTCACAATCGGAAAGCAACATTTCCTTATGTTGGAGTTTATGTTGGATCTACGGTTCCTTATGTTATCTTTACCTTGGAGGGATCATCATTTTTGTTTTACACATTTAACGTGTAAGGATAAAAAAGAATTTTTCCATTTGTTACAGGAAAATTCCACTCAAAATAGAAAGTTTTTGTTAAAAGATAAAAATTCACATAAAATCCCCCATATATGTACTGGATTGTTTTACAGTGCAAATTAATTTTAATGTTGAACTTTCAGCGCCCCATATCCTGTTCCCCTAAGCCCCAAATTCCTTAATTCAGAGAAGGGTCCTTCAAATATTTCAACCATTTAAAAGGTTATACTACTAATTCTGAGAAAAGTCTTATCTGAATACATAAATATAATTTTATTTTTTATTTTTATTTTTTGGAATGTAAGAGAGCTTAGTTTTTAAATTTTTATTTTCTTTGTTGATACAATTTTGTATAAACCAAATTACAGCTATCACTTTCAGAAATTTATGACGTAAAATCGTCCTTTACTAGAATTAAACAAGAACGAAACATCATGCGTCAAGCATAGATTGTGTAACACTTTCCAATATATCCAATATAATTTTGCAAATCTTTACCGTTTAATAAGGTGATGTCTAAGTCAGGCTTTCCAAGTCTCCGGCTTTTTGCACACCAGTATTATCTTAGAGAAAATGTTGTTCTTTTAAATCGCAGAATATTCCGATTACATAAAACAACATTTTCCGTATTAAAATACTGGTGTCCAAAAAGCCGGAGACTGGGCAACTCTGCTAAGTAAACAATTTGGAAAACTCATAACACATTTTAAAACCCATTTTCAGGAATTACCAATAATATACCGAAAAAATATCAGAATTATTTTGTGCAACCTAGTATATGATATATAGATTTGTATATATATGCCACATAGAATCCTAAATTTAGTTCAGTTTCATTTAGTAAACGTAGTATTCAGTAGTTTCATTTAGTAAACGCATAGCACAGTTTAAAATACCCCTTCTCTTATTTCCGGCAAAAAATGGAAATGTACAAGAGATCCTTTGTGCTGCCCTGTACATGATCTATAGACTTTGTACACACAAAGTAATAGGCAAAAAATTAAGTAAATTTAAAAACGCGTTCCGCAACTATAAATGCACTTCCAGTAATTATTGTTAACACACAATACTTTAACCGAATTATTTTGCCTGTCCCTGTAAATGAACAATGAATGCTATGCACACAATATTCTACAGTAGTCCTCTTGTAATGCACCTCCGTGATATATATGAATTTCGATATGTTTGAAATAGTAAAACATTATTAAAATAAACCGTTCACAATTTTTCCCCATAGACCGTAATGTAACGGAATTCTTTCGAATGTCTTTGTAAAGGAGCTATAAGTGTATAATTTTTTGTGCCCACCACATTCTATAACTAGTCTCTTGTATTGCACTTCAGAATTCTTGAAATCGCATACCACCATTAAAATAAACGACAAATTATTTTTATCCATGGACAGTAATATAACAAAATTCTTTTCAGTAACCCAGTAAAGGAACTATAAATGCTACACACTTCATTTAGAACACGGAAAGACAGAGAGATCGACAGACAAACCGAATTTATATACACTTTTCAACTATGTTGGAAAGTGTTAAAAATTCTCTCTAGCACTTCGAAGTTCTAGTTACGACTATGCGTTTCATTGTGGTTTTACTTGTCTACGGGTGCAATATCTCATCTAAAAGTTTTTGCGAATAATTTTGAGAGATTTTACACATTATCATATTGTATTAATCTTTTGATTTATTTCTAAAAAAAATACTTTAAAGTAAAACGACCAATTATAAAATCGTCGTGTTCATTCAATTATTTTTTTTTCGTAACTTAAAGCAATTCCTTCTGCATATATTAATACATTTATTTGTGAAATAAATACATTTTCCAAGAAAATACTAGTAATTTAATTACAAATGCATATTTATGTATTAGCAAATGCATGTTTAAACAATCGAAAATATTTCAACAGTCATATCTAAAGTTCATCTAATTCAGTTAGTGGATTAATGTTCCTTAAAATGTATTAAAATCGAATGTAATCATACAAATGTAATTCTAATTTTAATTAAAATTTTCCAACTTTTTTAAAACAATTCCTTAAAAATTCAACGTTTGTAATGGAAATCGACTTACATCGAGTTACTTAACTTCTAGAAGTTAAAGTTATTTTTTGTGTATATATTACTAAATTTATGCATTTAAAAGATATATTTTTAATGCAAATTCCGATAATTTAATTAGACGGAATCGTTTGAATGCTAATAAATATAAATTTTTAAACACTCGGAAATGTTTTAATAATCATATCTAATGTTGTTTCAAATAATTTAGTGATTCAATGTCCCTTAAACTGCATTAAACGAACATTTAATATCTCAGTCTTCATCTAATTAAGTTATCAAACAATAAATCTTTTCTTTTCCCGTGTTCAATTTGTTTTAAAAGCTTGGAAACTAGTTATGATGATAGAAAAAATGAATACATTTGCATAATTAAATAACGTATTCTAAGCAAATATTATTTAAATAAATAGGAATGGTTATGAGCAATTACGTAATTTTTTTCACGTATATCCTAAAAGATATATTTTATTTTTATGTTTATAATTATTTCAAAATATTATAGTCATTTGATTTTGTTTTTGTTTTTCCCGCATTAAAGTAATACGCAGACAAATATGACCGTAAATTAAATTAAAAGATAAAAATCTATGCTATACTTTTTCTCTGTTGATAAGTTTATCGACATGAAGACTGATTTTGAAAGAATATAAATAAAGTTTATAATTTAAATTTTTTGTTAATATATTTAATTCACTTATAAGAGAAAAGAAATATCTTTTAGAAGTAATTTATTTTATTCATTTATTTATTTTTACTCAGAGACGTTAGTTTTCTAAAAACGATATAAAGATAACGTAGTTTTTGTGGACAAAATTTTAATAAAGGGTTCTAGTTCAAATTTTCCAACAACTGCATTTCTCAACAATGAAAATCGGCATGATCTCTTCGAAATTCTGAACTATGAAAAAATGAGGAAAGCGTTAAAATCTGCTTACTTTGATGAACATTTTTTGGTAATTTTCATGATAGTCATTAAGGTAAAGCTAAGAGAGTCTGCGCACAATTCAAAAGGGTAGCAATAAAAAAATCTAAATATTAATTTTTTGCTAAACTATCCATGAATAATTTTTACATCATTTGTTTTTTATGCATTTCCATTTCTATTTTGTTGTTTTGTTCCAATTTAATAGAACAGTAGTTATAAAACGAAGAAAGTAATTTTGCGCAATCTCTCCTTACAGTCTGCGCACAATTCAAAAGAATAGCAATAAAAAATCGAAATATTAATTTTTTGCTAAACTATCCATGAATAATTTTTACTTCATTTGTTTTTTATGCATTTCCATTTCTATTTTGTTGTTATGTTGCAATTTAATAGAACAGTAGTTATAAAACGAAGAAAGTAATTTTGCGCAATCTCTCCTTACAGTCTGCGCACAATTCAAAAGAATAGCAATAAAAAATCGAAATATTAATTTTTTGCTAAACTATCCATGAATAATTTTTACTTCATTTGTTTTTTATGCATTTCCATTTCTATTTTGTTGTTATGTTGCAATTTAATAGAACAGTAGTAATAAAACGAAGAAAGTAATTTTGCGCAATCTCTCCTTACAGGGTTGGTGTGATTGCGCACATGGGTAGGAGAGATTGTTACTAATAATAACTACAATTATATTGTTAACAATAATAATTACACTTAAATGACATTGCTGTAAGGTTTTTGTGAACAAATTTTATTGTATTGGGAGTGAATATTTCAAACTAATGCTTAAAGAATCAGAAAAAGGAAATAATTTTAAAAACGATTAAAAAATTTTAATTAAAGGGAAAAAATGAAAAACTCAGAAAAAGCAAGTCCAGATAAGATTACAAAATAAAATTATGTAACTTAATAACACGTTTAACTTAAAATTAGTCCATTTTCATTTTTCATTTTTTATGCAAATTTAACAATAAGCTGCGTAATCTCTTCTAGCATGGAAAATAAAGGGAACAATGCGCCATCTCTCCTAAGTAGCAGATGCGCAAACTCTCCAATTTCGGTAGGAGAAATTGCACGGCCTTTTATTTAAACATGACCGCTACTAAAACGAACCGTTGATGTTCACATTGTTAGTCTAGATTTGTAGCTTATGAGAAATCGTTTAAGTTTAAAATATTTTGTAGTATTGACATTGTATAGAAATTCTGATGAATAGTTATAAAAATTCAAGCACTTATTTTGGGAAAACAAAACAAAATAGCAATACTTTATCTTAGACGCTAAAAGCAATCAACGTGCACTTTCAAGTAGACTCTCCACTACTGTTGTTGTACAACTACCTGGAGTCGCTGCACTCTCACTCTACTCCTTCCCCCCGAACCTCTATGTGCGTAATCTCTCCGATTGCGCCATCTCTCCTGGCTTTACCTTATTTATAAAGCCTTATTGAAAATATGCAGTCCTTTATAGAAATAAAACAATATTAAAAGTTTTTAATGATTTTTAATATTTAAAATGTCCATGAAACACGTTGACATAAGACGTTTGTACGTAGTTATGTTTAATAATTTGTTATCTAAATATATTTCTTGCTAATTTTTAAAATATTAATCTGAAATATAATTTTTACACGTCAATGCATTGATAATACGTCCATTAATTGATTTATATAATTTTATAATAATACTTTATAAGGCAACTTTCATAATAGTGCAAAGTATCATATTAGTTATTATATAGAAGGACAAAATCAAAACAAATAAACTTAATAGAAATAAAACAATAGTAAATATGTTTAAACATTTATACTAACAAAGTATTTATGGAGTCTATTGATATAAAACTTGCTTATGCAATTTTCCATATATTTTTCTTTTCTTCCGTTCAATTTTAATACATTATTTCAAAACTGAGCTTTAAGCAAAATGCACCGATTTTACGTCATGGAACGTTATACATTTTATGGTACTTTGAAAAACATATATTGGCTATTTTAATAATAGCCCTTGTATGAATAAATAATTAAAAAATACGTATTTTCTAGAGTTATTCATTATTAAAAATGGATATAGATTTTTAAGATCAAAAATTTTCACAGAGCCTGTTGAAATTATTCTGTTAAAAATGTTGTGTTGGGATAAACCAACTTTTGGTGCTGCAGTAGGTACACCAATAAGAGGGTGAAATCTTGTTTCAAGATTTGGAGCTATAACTCAACCGTAGCTCCAAATGTTGGAGTCACATTTCATTTTATTAGCAAATTGTTGAGGCAACTGCAACACCAAAAGTGGGTTCAACATACCACAAAATTTTTATCAGTGTAGAATTGCTTATAAAATTAAATTATTGCTTATAAAAATAAATTGTTATTTATAAAATTAATTTCTTACTTGAAAACTTTAATTCTTATTTATAAAATTAAATTATTGCTTATAAATTTAAATAATTTAAAATACAGATATTTCTTTTATATACATTGTTCTAAAAGTAATTTGTAGATGTACCGATTTTTACTCCTGGAATAAAGTAAACTGAGTTTTAAACTGAAAAAGGAAAATAATGAAGCTAAACGTGTCCCATTATTATAATGTAATTTTTATAAATAATTTAATAAATATTAAAATAGGAATATACATGGAAAAAAATATTTAATAAACATTAGATGAGAAATAAATCTGTCAAGATTTTTCAAAATATACTGACATTCTTCTGAAATTTTCATGTAGAAAAATTCACTTTGCAATTTATATTTAGATAAAAGTATTATATGAAGTATTTTAGAATATATTTTGATAAATTTCTTTTTTTTTGAATACACACATCTCAAAATCTATACCGAATTTCTTGATTGATTGCTTCTTTTCTAACTTCAAGTACTCCAAGAAAAGCTCTTAAAGATGTTTTCTTTTATTTATCGACAATTTCCCATAAAACTTGAATTACTTTTTAAAATGTGACACAGTAAAGTTATTTATTGATAAGTGTTTACATCATAAGTGTAGAAATAAAGTTTTAATTGTTTTATCATATTTTCTGAACTAAGGTCATTGTTCTTAAATGTAACCAGAATCCCCAAAGTTTTGTCGTATGTAGGGCATATTTGGAATTTTATTAAATAAATATGTATTTTATTAAGCAGAGTAAGATTGCATTGTGTGTTTTTTAAGTCAAAACAAACTTGTTTTGTAGAAATTGAATTATTATATGTAATCTAAGCAAACAACATAAGAGGTGTCACATTTAATTTTTTTTTGTCATTTTCTTTACAGTAGTTAAAGCCTAAATGAGACAGACAAAAAATCTTTATGTAAAGTTGCATTTTATGCTGTGTCAGTTCATCTTAAAATATTCATTTAATTGATATCAATTTTCGAAATAATTAATACAAAGTTGAAAAACATAATGTGGAAAGTTGAAAAATTATCATTGTACTATGTAATATAATAGTGACTTAATTTAATAATAACCTCAATATATATATATAAAATTTGGTTACATAATATTGAATTTATTATAATTAAATAATAAATATTTTCCCATTTATACATTAAAAACTTTTAACTTTGACCATGTAAAAAATAAGAATTAACTAATTAATGACCACTACAATATAAATTTTACCAAAACAATGTTTATTACTGTTTATTTAAAAAAAAAAAAAAAACATTTCACTTTTGTTTAAGTTTGTCTTTAACTCATCATTTTCCTTATAAGTCTCAATATTTTATTTCTTATTTATTTATTTTTTTATATATCCTTTAGTTGTTTAGAATTCACCAAAGTTTGAACCTGTTACAATTTCGGCTGGGGTTTGAGTTGTTTGTGAAACTAAGTTTTCAAAATCCATCCTGTGTCGCTTAAATTTGTCCTCATTGTTAACTTTTTGGCATATTGCTGCTACTTCTTTGAATCTTATAAAAAACATGTGTTTTTCTCTTTCGAAAATTGAGTAAATAAAAAAAAATATATATTGTCTTTCACAGGAATTAGAATAATAGGTTGAGAATTTTTTTTAGAGTTTTTATTCAAACTCAGAACATTATTATTTTGCAATCAAACTACGTTTTTCAGACATTCATAATTGACATTTGTAGGTTCATCGTCAGACTAGGAGCAGCGACTATGTTTTTAATACTTCCGGTAATATATTCATTCCGCTTAATGCATTCCATTTAAGTAACACAATAAAATGTTGCATTAAAAGTGAGCAGTCCAAAATGAATCAGGAAACCTCTTACAAACCAACTTTCCATCTCTGCTAGAGATAACAATTTATTTATTTTTTCTTATACATGGTCTCCCTACGAGTTGTCACTCAAGAGGAAAATTATCATCTTGTATAGCACTAGAAAATACAAATAAATTTCGAAGAAAAAAAATTTCTTTTTTGAATTTACTTGTGTCTTACTTCAAAAAAGTATGAATTACAAATTTAAGAATGAGAATGCAGTAAGGAAATTATCTTCAACATTCGAAAAATTAAGATTATTTTCGTTTTTCCTTACTCAGAAGTAAGGACAATACATTCTATTCGTTTACCATATTAGCTTTTGTAGGTAAGGGGTAGAATATAGGGATTTGTTAGTCAATTTTAGCTGTATGTTAATTATCAAATTTATGGATCTTCTCAAGGGACAATATTTGAGCATTATGGACATACTACGAGGGCATTTTGAAAAGTAAAGATACACCGTACGCCGGAGGAAAAGAAAAGTTTTGGCAAGCAAGTTGGCAACACAGGTGTTAACCTTGAACCGTTAGCTTTCTCCTCGCGGTCGTTCGGCATTTCAACGTTGATTCTGGTTGGAGTAGGTCGTGTTTTAAATGTTTCCGCCGATTCAGAATCCCGCCAAATGCAAAGTGCGCTCCGTCATACGTTTTCTACATGCAAGAGGTCAGCGACCAGCGGATATTCACAAAGCAATTGTTTTTGTTTATGGGAACATTATAAATCGACAAAATGTAACGAAATGGTGTCGTCATTTCTCTGAAACTAGGACCGATGTTCATGACGAACAAAGAACAGGTCGGCCATCTGTGATCTCTGATGCCCTTCTTCAGAGAACGGAGGAAGCAATTCGTGCGAATAGACGTCTCAAATTGAAAGAATTGCATCAGATCATACCGGAAGTGTCAATGACAATTCCACGACGATGATGAGATCAAAGATGAAGTTGAAATGTGGTTCCGACAACAGGCGGAAACCTTCTATGACTGTGAGATACAAAAGCTTGTGCCCCAACTTAACAAATGTTTGGATAACGGGGGTGATTATGCTGAAAAATAATAAATAATCCAGTTAATAAGATGTAACTTACGTTTTCTAAATAAATATTTTTTTAAGGAATGCGAGCCATTGTATCTTTACTTTTCGAAATGCCCTCGTATATCGTTTCTATAAAACACTTTTTAGTTGCATATTTTTAATTTTTTTAATAAACATTTAATGTTATAGTAAATTAATAATTACACTGCTGTGTTATTATTGCTGTTTTTAATGTGCCGTTGTTATTTAGAGTAAAACTAGGACCTGAAATCGCTAGACAAAAAGATACAGATTAAATTTAGTTGACACCACAGAGGCCGAATATTAAGAAGGTCTCAAAATTTTCTTCATAATTTTTATCTTAATAGAATGGAGAAATCTACTGGACTCTCAGTATATCTTTCTCACCTACCAAACACCTAGCGAGAGGACTGTCCGCCCCACTGATTTTACGTGCAGTTATAATAATCCACACAGAGCCAACTGAAGCACAGTGTTCCCAGTGTCGCTCTCACAAGTAATGATCACGCTCGATGCTGTTTCACTTCGATATTCAGATAGTTTACCTATAGTGTTTTACCTATGGTAAACGTTTGCCCCTAGTTTCGCGTACCAAAATTATACTTATAAATATACAACAAGAAAATTATTTAAAAAAATTTAAATATTGAAATATTTGCTAAGATATGTATCACATTGTCACGGTATTTTTAGATCGAAGACTATATGATGCATTTTTGAATATATCTCGTTATAACTACTGTATATGTGTGCCAAGACGTCTTATTATGCAAATTGAACTTGTTGAATGCTTCCCATGTTTTTACAGAAGTTACTGCAGTCTAGAGCAAAAACTTGCTTTTTTTCAATTTTTTTATTTATTGACAATCTTTTATAAAACTTAAATTTATTTTAAAATAGATGTTTCAGAAAATTTATTTTTTTAATATTTTTATGTGATAAATAAAGGAATTTATTTATAGTTGCTTAGCCATATTGATTTATTGATATGCACAATTTTCTTTATATATATTCTTTTGTTACGGTAAATTGGTTTTAAAGCAAATTAATAATTGATAAATTAATCGTTTTATAAGTCCATGCATTGAAAATGAAATAATAAAATATTTTACTCGAATTTTTTGAAATCGTATGCATTTGAAAATTTTGCCAAGAAAATATCACATTATATTGTATTTTTAGATAGAAGAATATATGAAGCACTTGAAAATATATTTTGACGTACTCATATTCTGTCCCAATGAATCTTAGGAACTGTACTTTTTCATACATTTTCACATTTTCTGTGCTTGATTTTATTGCTTTTATTTCTGGCGAGAGGAAAGTCTCTATTCATTTTCAATTAATCGGCATTAAAGCTTGAATGTTTTTTAAATATAAACGATAATACAAATTTATTTCTTGATTTCGAATTTTCTACAGTACGTCAATATTAAAATAAATTAATAATTACATGGCTGTAAAATTATGTTTTGAAATCATACTATAAAATAGCTTACATGATTTTTTCAAAAACGTTAGTTTCTTGAAAAGTTTACGAAGAAAAGTATCTCATTACATTGCATTTGCAGATAAAAGAATATTCCAAGAATTATCGAATATTTTTCGATATATTCATATTTTGTGTCAATATATTGTATAATGTAAATTGAAATTTTTGTCACGAAAAATAGCACATTGCACTGTATTTTTAGATAAAGAATGAAAAAATTACAAATATATTTCGACATGGTCATATTTTGTGACAGTAAACGGTAGGATATAAACTGAACTTCATCATTGGTTTCTATACTTTTTTTTTTCGTTAGAGGAAAAGCTTTTATTATTATTTTTTTAAATTATCGAAAATTTTCCATAACACATAAATTTCGTTTAAAATAGACAACACAGAAAATAATTTTTTAAATATATTTATTTTTATCTGATAACTATAGGGAATCATTTATAATTAATTGTTTGATCATGCTTTCTATGAATACACAATCTTTTTTTTTTTTTGTATCTATAAATTTATTATTATTATACAAAATTATACAAACTTTTCATTTTTTTTTACTATAAAATATATCACATTACAATATATATTTTGATAGAATGTATGATGCATTTCCCAACATATTTCGACACACTCATATTTTGTGGAAATAAATTTTATGATATAAACTGAACTTCTTGATTGATTTCCACAGTTTCTATGCTTGTTTTTATTGCATTTACTTTTGCCAAATGAATTTGCCAAAAGATTTGACTTTGTATTTCATTTATTGGCAATTTTCCGTAAATTTTGAATTATTTTTAAAATTATTTTTAATATTTTTTCTTAAATTCTTTATAGGGTAGTTATAGGAATATAATTACAATTCTTTTTAGTATTGTTCCATAGCTATACAATATTTACTTTATATCTATGGCAGTTCTACAGTAAATTAATAATTACATGGCTGTAAGATTCATCTTTTGAAATAGGACATATAATATATCTAAAGCTTTTAAAAAAAGTATTCTTTTACAATTTATTTCTGCGAATCATGTCACATGACATATTTTTAGACAGAGGACAGAATAGAGCATGAAAAGTATGAAGTATTTGAGTATATATTTCGACCTATTCATATTTTGCAGCAATAAATCTTATGATTTAAACTAAATATTTTGATTGATTTCCATATTATGTTTCCTCGTTTTTATTGCGAATTGTGGTCTTATCAGAATATTGTAATCATAGTATTACTTTTTAGATTTCATTGGTTAGTTCTTTTATCTAGTTTTCTGCCAGTTTCGCTAATTTGCTGGTAGAATCTCAGCTAACTTTATAAATATATGTAGTGTTCCACGTTCAGTTCAAATGTGCAGTGGCCCTTGTATGTGTAACTCAATACAGATCTTTTGAGCCACAGTCTCGTCTTTTATTTTGTCTTTTTAATTGTCTGAATGAAAAAGAAGACTCATACATAGCGCAATTTTACTTTGCCCCATATATAGCTTAGATAGACATTAAAACATTCGTCAAGCATAACTCAAAAAATATTTAACGGATTTCGTTCCAATTTTCACAGATGGTACCTATGAGTCTGACAACAAAATTCTTCTATTTACCAAGAATAAATTTCAAACCATTTCGAAATTATATAAAAAAATAGACTAAAAAGCACAATTAAAGTACATACGTCACCAAAAATTAGTGCGTACGTCATTTTCACCTGCAGGAGATTTTCGTAGACAATCGGATTAGAGTAGGGGAAACTAGGGATACTTGACCCAGTTGTTAGTTTTGTATTTTTAATTTTTTTTTCTACAATACTTATGGGTGTGTAAATGCAGTCTATATAAACTTAAGGAAGTATTGCACAATATTTATTATTATTATTCCAAAGTATTAATTGTACAGGTAGTAAAATATGAATATTCAATATCTTTCAATTTGGGTCAAGTATCCCAATGTATAGGGATACTTGACCCAGCCATTAGGGATACTTGACCCAAGTCATAGATTTGGCGTTTGATTTAAAATTATAAACAAAACACTTTTACATAAGAACAAAATTAACATTAAGGTTAATACTTTTTTATTTTTGTCAAACAAAATTAATACTTCCATAGGCATAGCATTAATATGCCCAATTTAAATTTTTATTGTAGAAAGTTCAGAACATTAGCAGTCTGAAAGTTCATCCTGTGCTTAAACAAATTCCAGAATAAGAAAATAACAATTTAATCAACTCAAAATATAAAGTCATATTTAAACACAGAACTTGTAATTCCATCTTGGTAGTTAACTTGGTGGTCTAACCATGATTTATGCGAGCCATAACTTCTAAATAGTTGGACAGCAGTTCTTCTTTTTCATTAAAAACTTGCTTTGCTTTATATGATGGAACAAAATTTGTTGTTTGCTATCTCTGGATTTTTCTGACATATCTTCTTAAAGTGTTTCTACAGAGACCAAATTCTTTGGCTACTGTATGATATAGGACACCATCCAGAACCTTTTCCAAAGATTTTTCCAAAATACCAGAATGAATAACCTCTCGGGGTTTAGCCTCCTCTTTTCTTTTATATTTTTGGGGCATCTATACGAAAAAAACCCAAAATAAATAAATAAAACGCATTTGAATAGTGCTAATCCCTTGGGTCAAGTATCCCTAGGTGACTTGGGTCAAGTGTCCCTTGTTGCATATTTACTACATAACCCTAAAATGCAGCATTTTGCTAATAAGTAAATTAATACTATTATACATGTTATTGTAGCTAAAAACATGTACAAAACAAATGACCAATTAAACAAATCTTACCTTTAAACAAAAATAATTATAACATCAGAGTTTACAGCACAAAAAATTACTTTTGGAGCATGAAAATGTATTTTGTCTGATAGTTTAAAAACTTATGAAATGATTCAGTTGTTATTTACACCATATGGTCAGCAACCTGAAGGAAAAGAAGTGATGCCACTTCCAACTTACAAAACTTTCCGAATTCTGAGTAAAAGGCCTTGGGTCAAGTATCCCTATGGGTCAAGTATCCCAAGTTCCCCCTACATGGAGCAAAAAAATATGCACGCAGTAATATTCAGTACAGTAAAACATATTTCAAGTTAATAAAAATGGAAAATTAATCTGTAATTGTTTTATGTTTGAAAGAAATAATCCACAATGACTTAGTAGTAAAGATTTGGTGCAAATTTCACCAATTGCATTTTTTAATCAACAAAGCAGCATATTCACAAGTGTAAATTAGAAACAATTATTTGATGTTTAAATAAAATCTTTTGATTTATGACATTTTTTCTTATATTTTTCTTTCAATAATTTAAATTGAAATATTGAAATGATGTATTTTAAATCAAGTGATTGAAAGTGACATATTTTAAATGAAATGAATGCAATATGAGTATGATGTGAGAACAATATTTCACAATTTATCACCTGCACCCTGCTAATAATATAAAAGTACCAATAATGCAAATGATATGTGGCATGCGAAATGAAACAATTAATTATGTTATAATCACTCTTCGAATAATAAAAAATAGATGATATTCTGCATTTAGATACACAGGCAATGTTGACGTCAAGCAAGAGTAATGGTAACAACAACAGCACATAACTGCATGATAGTTGATAATAATGATATTAAATACTCCAATTGGTTTTGAACAAGACTACGATTGTTTTTCTTAGAAATTAACCACTGAAGGAATAGTTTACATTTTTTCGAGTGAAGCTAGGACAACAAGGGGTACAGCTGTCGCAGAATAACGGAGGTATCTTTTTGGCGCCAAAATGGCGATTTTATTCCTGGGTAATCCAGCAATTTTGGCGAAATTTTGATTCGTATGGCAACCCGGTAGAGCAGATTCTGTGGGTTTTAATATTAAATTAAATATTGTGTCTTTCATAATAAATTAATCATTATGTGTATTTTATAATAAATTAATCACTGTGTGTGTTTTATAATAAACAAAAGTATATCACAATAAAATAGAGGTCAAGGTCAAACCAGGCGGGCAAAAAACATACTGTTTTAGCAATCTAGGCCTAACGGGTATCCAAAAACATGGTTTTCTCGCTAAAATGGAGCAAAACAAAAGTCGCGCTAAACCCACGACAGGTACAGTCCCAAAAAGGTACTAATTATGTATGCAAACAACAGTTATGTAAACCAAAGTTTAAATTCCAATGTAAATATTTGCAATGCCCCCTCCCCTCTAGAAAAATTTCAGCAATGAAATTAATTGGCGTTAAACCACACTTTCTAAAATGAGCCATTGGCTGCAAACTCAATTAAGGAACTTTTCTCCAAAACATGAATTATTAACGGTACTTTTATGTTAGCCAGGCAATAATTTCGCCAAAAGCAGCGTTTTTCTTTCGCATGTGTAACTTAGAAACAATATGCTTTGATGTTGAAATTAAATACTTTGGCTTATGATATTATCTCTTCTAATTATGTTTGTTTATTTATTTATTTGAATTTTAAATGAAATTGGTAAAAGACATGCTCTTTAATATGCGTATTTTTAAATGTATGTATTTTAAATTAAATGAAAAGAATGCAATACGAAAGAGGGCGATAGGAACAATATTTGGCGATTTATTACCTGTGCCAGGCAAACATAAAAAATCTTCATTGATATGTTTCTCCTACTCCTGACAGTACCTTACAGTACTCCGGGCTTTGGCACTTTGTTAAAAAACTTGATGCAATGTAGGTCTGAGAATGTGATATTTATTCCCAAATGATATAAACAACTATGGAAGTAAAATTGACGAAATATTCTGGTTTATGCAAGTATATAAAAAAATAGCTTCTGATTACACGTATTAAATAACAATTATTTCTTTTTGTATATATAACAGCTTCTGTTTCTATACTAATACTAGCCGCCACTGGCGACCAGTTTGGTCGCCCTTAAATGTATGTTAAGCATTGTAACAAATTATTTTTATTCATAATTTATTTTTTTCCTTAATCCTTCGCCAAACCGGAAAAATCTAATAGACAAATCAAGAACTTTTGCGATCGTGGTAGCATTTCGCATATTTTTTGTTGTTATGTATTTCATCTTTCTTGACAAAAACCGCTTAACCCACTTTATAATAAATTAATCATTGTGTGTGTGTTTTTAATATAAAATAAACTATTTCATAATAAAATAAAAGTATATGCTGTTTTAGTAATCTCTAATAGGTACCTGAAAATGGGATTTTCTCGCCAAAATGGCGCAAAACAAAAATTCCGC
The DNA here is from genome assembly GCA_963931845.1 of Maratus michaelseni. Classification (NCBI taxonomy): domain Eukaryota; kingdom Metazoa; phylum Arthropoda; class Arachnida; order Araneae; family Salticidae; genus Maratus; species Maratus michaelseni. Next base: position 248,286,308 of record OZ007589.1, read on the forward strand.
CAACCCTGCTGCGTCCGTGACAGCTGTTCCAATTTAAAATACATGACGTTCACATTTTTCTTTAAAATAGAAAATAGATAAATAAGAAATATTATCATAAATCAAAACATTTGATTTCAAAATTAAAATATCGTTTCTAATTAATACACACGAAAAATAAAAGCTGACAATTTGTTTCGAAATTTGATCCATTAAATATTATTACATGAGTTCAACCACGGAGTTCAACTTACATCAAGAAAAGATCCGAAGGAAGTTGAGTTGTATGGAACAGAATTATGGTAAACTTTGACTGTCTCACTGGTGCTGATTATTTTTTTTTACACCAGGCAGCGGTCCAAAAATTCATGGTTTAATATTTTAAACGTTCACAACGAATGAATCTTTTTTTGTTGTTGTTGTTTACTTTCATGGATAGAGAATTTGAACAGCGAACCTAATTGAAACTGAAGTTATTGCAGAATGTATACATAATTGAACGTAAGTCATCTCTCAAATATTAATTTATTTTGAACGATCTTTCTAAAAATGTAACTTTTATGCAGTTTTATTAGAAAAAATAATTTTGAATAAAAATGGCTGCCTGGCATATGAAAAAGTGAAGCGGCATCCCGGAACTGTTGAGGACAGTCACATGACATACGGTTTTATTATATAGATTATAAAGAAGAGACATTTGTGTGTTTGTGGAGGATAATCTCTGGAACTACCAAGCAGATTTAAAAAATAATGATGGCAAAATGATGATGGCAATCTCTGCTTCAACATAGGCTATATTTTATGTCGGTACAACAAACTTTGAGGGAGTGAAGGAGCAAAAAATGTTTTGAAATTGCGATTCTCTCCGATACTGCTGGGGCTAGAAATTTGAAACTTGGTGTGGTTGTTACTTTTAAGGTGTAAATACTTGTTATGAACGGATTCTAAAAAGTTCGAAATTTAAAAGTGAGAAATAGGCAGAAAATGTTCTAGAAAATTTCTAAATCACGATTTATTTGGAACAGTTGGTGCTAGAAACTTGAAATTTGACATGATTGTTATATTTAAGACGCAGATGCTCGCAATAGAATATTTTTCTAAAAATATCGAAATGTAAAATGGTGCAGGGACGAAAAACGTTTTAAAATTTGCTATTTTTGTGCTGCTGATGGTGCTAAAAACCTGTAATTTTGTTTGATGTTACTTTTAAGATATAAATACTCTTTAATAATGGTTTCTAACAAATTGAAACTTAAAAAAGTGAAATGAGCGGAAAATGTTCCAAAAACATTCTAAATTATGATTTATTTGGATGTGTTAGGGCTAGAAACTAGAAATGTTTAATAAAACCAGATTTCGTTTCTCCAAAAAACAATACAATGACCTCGTGCAATTTGAATGCGGCACAATGGGCTGCTACGTAGTATTAAATAAATTGTGTAAATATTGGGGAAATGCTTGTGTGTATGAAACAGTAAATAGAGTGCCGGAAAGTGTGTTGAGATAGAGTGTTGTTTCTCCTGGCTTTTCCCTATCTCGTCATGGCCCCTAACACAGGGACATGCCAGCTTAATATTGATATGTATATATTATTTTCAGCTTCACTAATCTATATATATATATATATATATATATATATAATATATATATAATTATATTATATAGAAAAGTCATTTTATCAATTGCCATTAGCAGACTGTTTATATAGTAACTTATTTGGGGAAAGTTTCGTAATTGGGTTCACATTGGCGTATTTTAGCTAGCATGATTTGCAGAGAAAATATGCACGGATTTGTAAATTGCTTGGAATGGTACTTTCACAGCCCAAAGGTATACAAACGAGATATTCAGATCTCAAGCCTTACCTGACATAGAAGCCATTGCGTATTAGTTTCGTTTAATGCAGCCCGGCTGTTTGAGAATATGTTTGAAAAGCAAATAATACAGCGTATTTAGTGGTCAGTATGCTCTCCTCAGTCTCCGATCGAGCATGTCTTGATCACACTCGGACGACGCATTCAGTGTAAGCAATGCCTCCATTGAAGTTTACTGTCCGGCACATTAAGATTGAACTTTTCGAAAAGTGGAACAGAATTCCCCAAACTCCTACCGAAAATCTTACAGTAGCCATAAAAAACAGATCTGCAACGGTCTTAATTGTTCGAGAGGATTAACTACACATCAATAAAAACATCCTTTGTAAAAAAAAACATCTTTTTACATTTATAGTTACTCTAATTGGTGCAGAGTATCTCTTGATGTTCTTGACATTATTTCAAAGACGCAAAATTCCGATATACGATGTTTTATTTTCTGTATTACCTTTAATGTAAGTGTACTTTCAATTTTATAGTTATGAATATTTTTCTAACAGTGTATATGAATTTATATATGGTATTTTCTAATTCTACCATTTAATTTGCTCATTTTCATAATTTGAATATGTACCAGTATATAATTAATTAAAGATAGCGCCTCATTTTCACTACCTGTCAAAAGTTGTTAACTCTTTGTTCTGATCAATATCACTCAGACTAAATCCTTTGACGGAAGTCCTAGTTATCAGCAGAGCGCACTTTAAATGAATGCGCACAGACAGACAGAGTGACGCGCTTGTCTTTTCATTTTCTTGCTGCGGTTTTTGAGTGAGAAAATTTTATTTTGCTTTTGTTTTTTGTCTTTTATTGAGCATAATTATATCTTAAAAATAACTTTACGGCATTTCACTATTCGAAGTAAATTTTTTTCGGTCTGGAAAAGGTGAATGATCACAATTTTTTATGCTAAGGAATTAGACAATATTTTGCAAAACGAACCGTCTGAATATAATACTGGCTATATTGTGAAAGCCAAACAGACTTATGCTCTATTGTTATCACTGCTAACTGGGGGTGTTCTTGCATCGCTTCTAGATGAAAATACTACACATAAAATATGGAATAAATTAGAACGAACATATCATACAAAGCGTGCAGTGAATCAAATTTTGATTAGGAAGAGATTAGCAACTATTATGAAAGATCGTGCTGTGTCTGTGAACAGTCATACTGACGAAATAAATTAATTTGGAAACTTAAAATTTCAGGAGCAGAAGTAAATGAAACAGATACTATTGTTTATGTTTTAATGGCATTGCTACAATAATTTGAAAATGTTAAGACTGCTTCATAAAAACAGCCGAATGCTGATTTGACATTAGATTTTGTTTCACAAAGGCTATTATTAGATGTTAAAGCACGTCTGCTTGATTAAAAAAATAGAATAGGGCATTCCAGGACCGCTCATGAAAATACTGCGTGTGTGTCGTCTTATTCAAAATCTGTAATTTAAAAGGTCATACAACGAAGTATTGTAGGAAGAAACTTACGTGCTATCAATGTAGGAAACTTGGCCATTTTAAACGTAACTTTAAAGCTATTGACAATTCGAATGAAGAAAAGTTTACTTCTTCATCAGTGTCGTTTGTTGCCGAAAATTGTAGAAAGAGTAAACTTATAGATTCTCGAGCGACTTCCCATTAGTGCTGTAATGAGAAATATTTTACGTCCTTAGTACCATCTTCAGGAACGATTAGATATGCGTCGAAAATAAAGAATGTTGAACTAATTTTGTTTTGGTGAACGTGATTCGAATGGACAATACGTCAGTCACTTTATCCCTGATTATGAAACTGTTCTTAGATCAAAAGAAGATAATTCTGAAAAGCGGCATCGTAGATTGAGTCATCCGAGCGACAAAGTGTTGAAAGGAATGAATTGTTCTATACCCCTTCAATTTTGTGATATTTGTGTTCGGTCAAAACAGAGTGCGACACCAATAGGAAGTGGACCAAGGAAGAGAGAAACTGCTATTCACACTGATATATGTGGGCCTAATTTTCAGAAAAAAAAATTCTGGTGAATGATACTTTATGACTGTCGTAGAAGATTTTTCGCGCTTCACTGAAGTTCGTTTATTGAAGCATAAAAGCAAAGCTTCTGAAGAATTGAAAGGTTTCTTGAAAACTAATCTTACAGAAAAGAAAAATAGATGTGATAACGGCAAGGAATATTTAAAGTAATGATTTAATGAATTTCAGTACAGACCTTGGTATAGAGATTGATCCCGCTCCTCCATACACTCCAGCTTTAAATGGAGTTGCTGAAAGTTGCAACAGATCGCTCCTGCATATATGACGTGCTTTGATTGCTGAATCTAATTTACCTCAGACATTTTGGGATCAACCTATCCTTTTAGTAGCTTATTTGTAAAACCGAATGCCAAGCAGCTCTATTGAAAATTTAATGCCATACTTCCTAAAATATTGAGAAGATCCCAATGTGAAGCATATATGTGTTTTTGGATGCAGCGCCTACATGTTAGTTCCTTCCTTTCCTGGAAAGAAACTTAATGATAAGTCTAAATGGATGATTTTTATAGGTTATTCTTCAATGGGATATCGATTGTTGGATCCTGAGACAAAGCCCATAAATGTATTAAGAAATGTCAAATTCGATCAAGAGAAAAATCATAGCATAAAATCAAAACCACACATAGTAGAAAATTCAGAACGGATTGATTCTGAAGTTAACCCAAATGTTCAAGAAAACACTAATGAAGAAACAGATAATGCTGAAGAGAAAAAAAATAAAACGAGAACATCCGAGAGGCTATGAAAGCAACCTGTTCAGTATTCAGATTCTGAGGTGTATGAAGCATTACTTTGCTAACAAGAAACTTTATCTTTTTATGACATGAAATTTGTCCCTGTTGATGATCAATGTTTGTAGAAGGAAGCTATGAATGCAGAGATAGAATGCATGATGATAAACGACGTCTGGGATCTCGAAAATCTACCACCTGACAAGCGAGCTATTTCTTGCAAATGGGTGTATAACATGAAAAGAGGTAAATGATATAAAACACCCCTTGTAGCTCGTGGCTTCATGCAAAAAGGAAGAATAGACTATAGTGAAACTTTTTCACCTGTAATAAGTTTGCAAGCTTTACGTTTAATGCTTGTTGTGATTTTAAATGAAGATCAACATGCATTTATAATGGATATAAAATTAGCTTTCCTGAATGGTAAGTTAAATGAACTTGTTTTAATAGATCAGCCGCAAGGCTATGATGATAAAAGTGGGATTAAATGTAAGCTTAAATGAATTTTATATGGTCTTAAACAAGCGGAAAGGCATGACATAGCCGCAAGGCTATGATGATAAAAGCGGGCTAAATTGTAAGCTTAAATGAAGTTTATATGGTCTTAAACAAGCTTTAAGACAATAGTTTGAAAGGTTTCTTGAATTTGCTTCAAAATTAATTTTTTTATTACTTAATGGTGAATCTTGTATTTTTATTCGTTAGAGCAGAGGTTCCCAAAGTGTGCTCCGCGGAGCCCCTGGGGCTCCGTCTATACTTTTGAGGGGCTCCGCGGCGTTCCAGGAAAATAAAGAAAACATGAAATAAATTAGCATATTGCAAAGGAAATTTTTTCGAAAGTATGTAGGAATTTTTGTGTATGTGTGTGTCAAAAATAAATAAATCTTTCACTGGGTTGAAAAATACTATAATATATCTTTTAAAATCGTACAAAAATTTGCATTATACATATACATGTATTTATTTTCTATATAATATTTTTGGTTTGAACTACTTTATTTTATGTTTCTGTATTTAATGTATTATTTTTATTTTTGGAATTTAATTTCGTTAAACTGTTTATTTTATTTTTATAAAATTTTAGTTATATAAATCTTCTTTCCTATTTTTCATAATTGTATTTAGTTTTTAAAACAATGTTTGACGCTTTTTTATAAGATCTTGTATCATTTAAAGCCTCTCAATAGATTCATTTTCAATTTGTGTATTTTGTGTATATATATTTCTTTTTTTATGACTTAGATTTCTTTAATCTGTTTATGTTATTTATATTAATTTTTAGTTATTTAAATTTTCTATACTTTTTTTTTCTAGTAAAACAATGTTTCTCGCTTAAAGCAACTGTTTTATAACATCTTGTATCAATTAAAGCCTTCATTAGATTCATTGTATATTGTGTATATATATTTCTTTTTTTTATGTAACTTTAATTTCTTTAATCTGTTTATGTTATTTGTATATTTAAATTTTCTATACTGTTTTTCATAGTAAAACAATGTTTGTCGATTAAATAATTGTCGTTTAAAACGCCTCCTTTTTTGTAACATATTGTATTATTTAATAAACCCCTCATTAGATTCATTTAATATTTGTATACGTTGTGTTATATAGTTTTCTTTTTTTCTTTTTGTAACTTTAATTCCTTTAATCTGTTTATTTTATTGTTATTAATTCTTCGTTATTTAAGTTTTCTATACTGTTTTACATACTTGTACTTAATTTTTAATGCAATGCATGTTGTGTAAATGCATTTTTTAACATCTTGTATCACTTAACAAGCCCTCTTTAAAATTTTGCTTTAATTGATCTCGGCATTGGCTAAGATTCTAATGTTATGATGCCACAATTTCCTATCAGAAATGAGGCTGTAGCAATTTAAAAAATACATATTGGTTCTTTACATTTGTCATCACACTAACAATCTAAACTTTTGCTCAGCTCCACCCCTTGCTTAAACTTTTCGTCAATGAGTACCCGCCCTGATATAGATTTAACCCCACCCATATATCCCGTTTTGTTAGTGAAGTTTTTCTACTAGTTGCAGTTATTTTAACATGTGTGGTTTTTAACCGTATATATATTTTGAGGCAAAAACAATGGTGAAAGAAAGTTTCTTTCAAAACTATAATTAATAGCTAAATACTTCAAATAAAACATCCAAAAAAAGTGAACGATGCTTCACCTAAAAATTCAGGTTATAGATTTTGTTCCACCCTCTTAAGCACTAAAACGATGATATCTTTCTAAATGTATTTTTAAAAAGTGGTTCAAAAGAAGAAGCTGAGAGGCGATTCGTTTTCGTTGCATGTTTAGAACTACTAGAAACGTAAGAAGAACGAAACAAGAATCCGTAAGCGTAGGATTCTATTACTTATGGGCGGAATAGCGAAAACGGGTTATAATTACTCATGGGCGACTGGGACTACGCATTTTCTTTGTTTTCGCGAGTAGCCTACTGGGATTATACAGAAGTCTCTCTTTGAAATTAACACTGTACAACTTACCTTTTATTCTGTGTGTGTGTGGTTTTCGTCATAAATAATTATAGTTTCTCGTAAGCCCTAATGCAATGCATGACCCAGACAGGGTTACCATTTTGATCTTTAATTCCGAATTCATACTGGAAATCCCGAAAGAATGTTTTTTAAAAAATTGATGCCATTAACCCATTAACAGTATTGCTCGAACGTCGCTCGGGTACGAAGAGTTTGTTTTCTTCGTTACTAAAAGCTTTCAGAAACCCCAAATTTTTAACTATAATATTTGCTGTATTTGGCGGACATATCTCGATTATACAAAACAGATATTTTAATACTAAAAAAGTGGTTTTTAGTCCTTATTTTTTATTTATTGTGTCTAATAATAGTAATATTAAATACAACTGTTATGGGGTTAAATAATATAAAATTTGATTTTCAAAATTTCCAGTATGAATTCAGAATTTCTGTATTAAGAAAAGGGCCAAACTGAAAACCTTGGCCGAGTGTTGGAAACTACTGGTCCAGACTCTTATCCAGCAGATGTTTCTCGGCTGCATAGGCATAAAAAACATTAATTTGTAAACCTTAGTGTACTGTGAGTTAAGGGGCTCCGCCTTAGAAATTCCTCTCAAAAAGGGCTCCGCGAGCCCAAAAGTTTGGGAAACACTGCGTTAGAGTAATAGTGATAAAACAATTATTGTTCTTTATGTAGATGATATCTTAGTACCAGGTTCAGATGTAAATGAAACTAATGTAGTTATTTCCTTCTAAAGAGTTTCACATGTCAAAGTCAGAAAGTGTTTCGAAATTTCTAGGTATTCAAATGAAATTTAAGCCTGATAGTTTAAAAATGGATCAAGAATCTTATATAATTAAATTGTTAAGTAAGTTTAATGTGCTACAATGTAAACCTAGTGATATTCCTATTTCTCCTACATCCACTCCATCTAATTTCAAAAATTGAAACCCTTTTAATTGTTCATACCTTGAACTTATAGGTTGTTTATTGTATTTAGCATATATTGCATGACTTGATATTTTATATGCTTTACTGTTTGAGTAAAATACAGGAAAATCCTACTGAATGTGTATAGATTGCAGTAAAGAAAATCTTAAGATATTTAAAAGGAACTTTGTCTTTAAAACTTGTGTATAATAAACACAGTTCTAATCCTAAATTATCCATTTATTTTGATGCCGATTGGGGGGGGGGGGGCTCAAGCACAAATCCGCGGAAATCAGTCTCAGGTAATATTTTTATGTTCTGTAGCATGCCTGTTGTAATGAACAAAAATCAGCTGCATTATCGTCAACTGAAGCTGAAGTTATTGTCTTAACTAAACGTTTCAAGACCTGTTGGGGCTATAAAATATTGCTTGTGAAATTGTAAATTCTAAGGATTTAGTTATTTTTGAGGACAATCAGTTTTTCATAAAATGTATCAGTACTGAGAGCAATTATGGTAGAATGAAACATATAGGCATAAAACCAAAATTTGTTCGTAATGTTGTAAAAGAAAATAATATCAAAATTGAATATATTCCTACAAATATACGAATTGCTGATATGTTTACAAATGCATTACCTAAAGCTATATTTTACGAACTGTTATTTATTTGCTGCGTGCATAAGTAATGTTTTAACTGTGTCGTATTATTTTTAATGATTGTTTATCAGAATTTTGTTTCAGTTTTTCTGATGTAATGTTACTTTATAGGCGAGTGTTAGAATATTGTAATCACAGCATTAATGTTTAAATCTCATTGGTTCGTTCTTTTATCTAGTTTTCTGTCAGGTTCGAAATTTTCTGGTAGAATCCCAGCCAACTTTATAAATATATATAATGTTCCACGTTCAGTTTAGTTGTGCAGTTGCCCTTGTATGTATAACTCAATATAGATCTTGCGATCCACAGACTCGTCTTTTATTTTGTCTTTTTATTTATTAATTCCTCAACCTTTTTTACGTCATGTAACGCTTAAACCCATGGTTAAGCTTCAGTGGTACACTAAAATCTACATTAAAAAGCAAAAATATGTCTGTAAGTAACGCTGACGTCATATTCACGGTGGCAAAACCTAAAAAAATAAATTTCGCTTTTTTGCATTTCTTTTTAAAATTTCTCAGCATCGCACAATTTAAAATTTTACACCATCAAATAGGAATAAAATGTACTTTCAATGCAATTTGTTTGGAAACTGAATCTCAATAAAAATCCATCTCTATCATGTACATCCCGATTACAAAGAATTAACCTGTTTGCACTTTAAAACATTTAAAGTGTTCAGCATTTGTATCCTGCTAACATTCCATAAAGAAACTAAACTTAATAAATAAATAAATAAATAAAATAATATATATATATATATATATATATATATATATATATATATAATTAAAACATAAACTTAACAGACATGTAATTAAACTACGTGCTTAAATCATTAAAATTATCAAAACGGCTACTGTAAGTTGTGAAATCTTTGGCGATTAATTCCTGGCATGCGGTTAATGCGGATGTATTGCTTTTAATAATTTTCAAAACTTTATTTGAATACATTATTGATACTCTTCGTATAAAAATAGTGGGCAATGTAATAAAAATATATTAAATATATGGAATCTATTAGAGTTTTCAATTTTTAAAAATTGGTTTTCACCTACATTCTGTAACCCGGGAAGTCAGGTTTGTATCCCCTAGTTACATAATGAAAAAATCATATGATAGAAATGTGTGTAATTTTCAAATTTATTTACTAAAACAAACAAAACGTTCCACGAAGTCGCAAAAAAGGACAAAATAATTCATTAAAATTTGTAATAAAAAGAATATTAAACATCTGATATTTTTTCTCTTTAATATACATTAAAATTAAAGACATATCCGAGTTTGACTTTTTTTAATTTGAATATTTGTTATGTAAGATAAATATTTTTAACATACATATTCCTAAATAGTTTTAACAGTTTAAATAGTTTAAAGCACCCTTTTAAAGGGTAAACAAACAGAGAAATAAGCTTTTCAATAATGCAGTTCTATAACATTAAACATCATTTCAAAGTAATCCTTATAATATGAAATGATGGATGTGTAAATGTATCTATAATTCTATTAAGTTATAAAAATCTTGATACAAAACTTGATAAAAAAATTATCGCGGCACACCTGAGGAATTTTTTATGTGATAAATATAGTAATATGTTTATTAATCATATTGTTCCGTAGATATGCAATATATTAATTTTATCTATTACCATAAATTAATACTAAAATGATTTTACAAGTACAATTCTTATGTCCGTGCATTGAAATTTGAGTTATAAAATATCTTACGCGAACTTACAAAAATATATTCTTTTCAATTTTTTGCAGTTAAAAATATTATATTACCTGTTTTAGGTTGAAGAACATACGAAATATTTTCGAATATATTTTGCACCAATAAACCGTATCATGTAATTTGAACTAATTCATTTTTTTCTATATTTTTGGATTGTTTTTACTGCAGTTACTTTTCACAAGAGAAAAAACTTCTTACTTTTTTAAATTTAATGAAAATTACCCATAAAACTGGAATTGCTTATATAAAAGACGACACAAATATTTTGATTAACTATTTGTGTGATAAATATAGGAATTTATAACATTTATTATTAATATAGGAATTTACTGATAAAGTATCTTACGCAAAATTCTCAAATGCATATTTTTTTCACAATTTTGCAAAGAAAAAAATATTACTTTACGTTGTGTTTTTTGATAGAAAAATATAAAAAGTATTTTCGAATATATTTCAACATATTCAAATTTAGTCTGAGTAAATTTAGATTTTAAATTGAAATTTCTCATCGATTTCCATGTTTATTTATTTTCTTATTTCTTCAGTTATGTAGAATATGAATAGCAATACTTTTACTTGCTTTTCTTCACATGGACTACAGTTTTTTTAAAGTAAAATTTGGATTGTTTTTAAATAGCTATCATGGCAGATTTATTTAATGAAAAATTCTTATATCGATGATAAAATATTAAAAAATTTATAATTGTATGATGTATTTTCTCACCAAATTTTAAAATGTTTTTAACTCGTCTTACACATTTATTTTATCCACGAAATTATTATTATGCTGTAAGTTAGTAACTAATCTGATAAAATTGTATATATTACAAATGCGAATGAAATTATAAACAAAAACTATGAGAATTAATAAGTGTAAAAAGATATATGAAAGATCGGGAAAAATAATATTTTTTAAATATAAAGTTGCAGAGTTATTAACCTTTCACATTTTACGAATCACAGAAGTATACCATTAAGATTTCATGCTGCACACGTAAAGTACTTCATAAGAATTGTAAGAACTTTAAATTAAGAACTTTAACGAAAGTAAGAACTTTAAAATATGCAATTTATATAGAGATGTATTATTAAATTATACAAAATGTTCAAGATATTGTTTATAGTAGAATACATTTCCATTGTCAGTTTTCATCCATTCTGTATTTAGAGCTGAATTGTTTCGATGTTTTACATAAACATTCAATTTTGTTTGAATTTATAGGCAAAATGTTCCGATTTGAAACATCGAATTAAAAAATCGTTTAAAAATTAAATCTTATTCATGCGAATTGGAAAGAAAATCGTTATTAATAATTTTTAACTTCATTTTTTTAAATAAATGTTTTAGACATAATAGAAGAAATATTCAGAAAAAAAACTATATTTTCACTATTTTTTACAATGCACAAATCTTTATGCACAGAATGTTATATAAAACAGAAAAACGAAAACGATCAAACTCTTCTGCAATCCGGTATATGTAATGTACGCAACATGATTCAATAACATTAAAGAATCGAAGATGTAAGATATGCGCTTGATGTATTAATTATAATTTCATGTTCTTAATCGGTAACGTTGGTCCGGAAATATAAGATTAGCTTATATGAATAATAATAATAATAATAATATATGTTTTCCAAAAATATTGAGCTCGGCTTTTATTCCTTAAATATTCGTCATCATATTATAAATTACAAAGTTACATAAAAAAAGGTACAGAATTTTATGAAATATTTATACGACTGTACAAAATATTTCCCAATCAGTAAAATGTGCCCCATACACAGATAAGATCTTGTTAAAAATTTCAGAATTTTATCATAAAAAGTAGCAGAGATATGCTTAAAAAAATTGATGAGAGGTTAATCATAACTACATCATCACAATTATTATTTATTTATGCAATCATTGTTTTATATCATAATTTCTGTACGACTCTTGAAACACGATCATCCGGCATGTTTTTTTCCGTTTGCGAACTCATATCCAAGCATAGAAAAGTGGTTTAAGTCAGCATATATATATATATTCCCATCTCTGTGATTTAATGTATGACAAAATGCTGAAATTTTGTACATTTTCTTATTAGTATATGGAGAACATTTTACTGACTGGGGGAACATTTTTGTACGGGGGCCGTAAATTTTTTTTTATTTTGTATTTCTTCAAATTTAATCTCTTGAAAATTTTAATCTATTTCATAAAACTCTGTACCCTTTTCTACGTACCTTTGTAATTTATAATATATGTCTATGATGAATTTTTAAGGAAAAAATGTCGAAATCAATGTTTTTGGGACATCCTCTATAAATATTAAATTTAGGTTGCTTTTCAGTGCACCGCAATTATACAGTTATCAATATACATTTCATTATTTTTGTTAAAAATAATATTTTCCCCTTAAATTATTATTTTTTTGTTTAATTCACGTGTACTTAAATGATAATAAAAAAAATAAACATTCAAAATGACTTACCACGTCTCTGATTATTTTATATATTCATCTTTATATCCTACTTTTAAACCCAGTTATATATACAGATAAATAAAAGCTGTCAATGTTCGTAATTTGGGGACACCATAAAAAGTTTTTGCACTTTTTCTTTCCCTCATTTTGATTTCAATATAATAATATAAATAAACATTTAAACAAAGTATAAAATATAAAAATAATTTAAATCGTACATGGATTTTAATGCAGTGTTTAGAAGTTTAAATATAAATTTGTTAACATCTTGATTACTTTTAATGGATTACTTTTATTTTCGCAACGACTGTTTATTATATTTTATTCCTTTTTTAAATATTGATAATTTTAATTTTATATTTCATTTATGAAATTAGCCAAAACATAACTATACAGATTTATGATATAGAACAGTTTCTCATGTTTAAAAAAACTTATATTAATATAAACGCTTTCGGTAAAGAATAGGATAAACTTGAAAAAAGTAACATACATTGGAATTATCTGGTGGTGCAAGTGATAAATATGAAATAGTTTTGAATCATGTAAATATATAAATCAAATGGATTCTACATATTACACATGACTGATATTTGAAACACTTCAAACTTTTCTCCAAACAAACAAATATGTGCAATAAACATCGTCATTATGCACATTTTGTTTTCATTGACGATCAAGTGATACACGATAACACTTGATTTTATTTCGTGAATGGAAGATTGTGAATTTCATAACATGCAACTATAAATAACATGATTGTTGCATAATTCATTATCATATATGCTGCGTTATTTATTTATTTCTTTTTTTTTTAATGAATATGTCTTAGATGTACTTTTTTTCTATTTTATGAAAAAACATTAAATTTTAGTAGACATTGCAAAAACACTCGAAACAATAAATACAATTTCGAATTTAATTGCACTCCCCCCCTCCCTTAAAAAAATAAATGTATTAATTATTCCTAAACTACAGCATTGATTTAGCGGAATAACATATTAAACATTTACAGCATCTTTTAACTTTATCATAAAGAAAGACATCAGGAGTATTTTCTCTTTTTCCTCAAAAAGCTAGTTCATCATTTGATACATTATACTTCAATATTTCAAAAACAATCACAGAAAAGGGATATTTTAGGAACATTACTTTTAAATTTTAGGAATAAAATATTTGTTTATTTATTCAGTTGTCAAAAAAATGTGAAGACAAATATTGTACAGTTGTATATTAAATCTAAAAAAAGCTAAAGCTCCTATATTTGAACTAAAAATAGCACGAACATTATTTCTGAGAAACAGAGAATAAGATGTACTGCTGATATTTTGCGTCGAACTTTTCCATATTAAATTATTATTGAAAGTTATTCTAAATTTAAAATTTTTATCCTTTTGAAAACTATAAATGCAATAAAATATTCAAACAAAATTTTTCATTTTTTTTTTCTTTTAGAAGGCACAAAATGTGTTTTTGAATATCTCTGGTATGAGACATAAAGTAAGACTTTTAAAATGTGTGCAGAATATTTAAAGAAACACGAAAAATGATCAGGAAAATGTTCTATTCATTTCATAGCAAGAACTAAAGACGTTTTACTTACCCATCATACGTAGTATAGGGTAAGTCTTGTAATCATTTTGAAAATCGAAAATTTTTTTTGACGGATTTACACGTTTCAGACACTGGAGATTCCGAAAAACATATTTTTAGAAAAAAAAAAATTGCCGTCCGTCTGTGTGTCTGTAAACGCTATCTCCCGAAAAAAATGAGATAGGGACTTGCAATTTGGTATGTACTTAGTATGTAATAATGGGAAGAAGCCTATTTAATTTCAACAACCTCGATTAACCGGAAAAAAAATTTCGGACTTTCGAAATATTCCTTCTGAAGAAAGGTACATAAAAATTTTCGAAATTGTTTATTTTAAGAAATGAATATAAAAGACAATAAAAAAAAACATAAATTTTGCATAAAGCATGAAGTGGATCGGATAATTAGTTGCCGAGGTATTTGGAATCCTGTTTTTCCACACTCTTCGATTTTTCGTGACCCTGTATTTCATCCAAATTTCAATTCAAATATATATTTTAATTGGAAATGAGACGCTTAATCAGATGCAATAAATCGCTAGTTAATAGGATTACTGTTTTTGGAGTTATAAGGATGTTTCTTTTAAGCAATTCAGTAATCGAGTCTTTAAAGTTTATGACGTCATCAAGCCACGATTTTATTCGAATTGCAATGCATTTTATAAGTAGTTTACACATTTTTTATTTTAATATTTTACATTATGCATATGCATGATGGGTAAGCATAACGGTGGCCTCAACGACTAGTTTTAATTTGTCTTCAAACAAATATTAAAAAATGTTGTTGATAAACATAACGCAACAAAACTGTCATTCATACATTTTGATGTAATCTAAACTGCATTATTTTATCACTGAGGCAATATTGAATATTTTTAGAAGCTTTATATTGTGAGGAATATTAATGAAAAAATCCATGTATATTTAAATTCAATTTGTGTAATTTATTCTTTAAATGAAGAAAATATGTAAATTCGACCAAATTTATAAAAACGTAAAAAAGTATTTTTGGAAATTTATACTTTCTTGCCTTTTTTGAAGAACTGTTTTGATACACTATATTGTAGTGTAAGATCGATTAACTTTTCCTCAAACTTTCAACTAATTATTATTTTTATTATTATTGATTTAAAATATCATCTACCGCATGTGGCTCGACTATCCCATATAAAATATTTTTTTTTTCTCTGAATGTTTTCAAATATTTTTTTCCTAGTAAATGGTAACAATTAATTTATTTAATATCATTTTATATTAATAAACTACGAAATAATTTGTAAATAAAAATTTTTCTCGCTTTACAACATGGCATAAAATGAGAAAAATGGATTTATCGTTGGACTTAGATAAAACTATTTAATAAAAAATAAATGTATGTGGAAAACACACCCAAAATCGATAATTTAAACAATTTTGATTGCGCACCATTTTGAAATATGATCTTAAATAATAATAATAATAAAGTAAAGTATAAATTTAAACACAAAAGCATTTTTCGTTACAGAAAGGATTAAATATTGTAAAATAGTTTAAAAAAACAATTTTTTTAATGAAAAATTTTAATTTGAGATTCTCTTGTCCTTCAAAAGTGTGTTTTACAGTCTATTAAGAAAATGTAAGATGAGGGATAAAAAAAATAATTTTTCAATTTACATCGTAATCAAAATATTCATGTTATATTGCTCGCACCATATAATGTATTATATAACGTAAAATGTTTATTAATGTTAGATTGTAATTAAATAATACTATTAAAAACAGATCTATTGAGAAATAAAATCTGCATTAATTATTAAAACAAAAAATAGTGTTAATAAATTATAAAACCACTTCTTCGTTGGCCGCTGGTTTCAAGAGGCGACCACTTAATTTTAATCCCAAACTACCTAACTTGCTGCGCAATTTCTGAAAAAGCATTTTTGGTTTAATAATATACGTGAGGAAAATCATTTTTTTAAATTTTGTAATCAATTCGTTCCTAAATTCTGATAGCAGTCAATCAATTCAATATTTTACCAACAGTATTACTTTGCCTCTAAAAAGATTAATAAGGATTTTATAAAAATTAATATGAATTAAAAGTAGGTTGAACAACGTCGAATGTTCTATGTTTTATTAAACAGACTACATTTTGAAATTCTTTACCTGAAATATTACCTATTAACTAAAGAAAACTCTCTTCCTTCGATGAAGAAAATTTTTTTAATCAGATAAACTCGACGATTCAAAATATCTAAAAGCTTCTTTATTGAGCTTAAATATCAGATTATATTGGGAATTTCACAAACGGATTTTTTTAATGTTCAAAAACAATTCTGAGTAGATTTCTGAGTAGGATTTAGCAAATAAATTTATCCTGTTGAAATGTCAAAAAAAGCACCACCTAACAATATCTCAAATTTATATAGGAAGATCGTAAGATATTGTGTCTCAAATTTTAGAAATTTCTTTAATTAATAATTTTCCATATAAAGTACCTATTTCCTTTTCAATAAACGTACCTTCTATAGTAATACCGCTTCTGCTCTTTCGGTGGATAAATCCTTTGTTAGGCTTTTCCCTCAAAATATGATAGTAAAATTTCAGCAGCCCGGACTGTCAAAAAATAATATCTCCGTGTATTAAAGAAACTTTCTTAATTTTTATCGTTCAGATATAATTTTTAGTACAGTCCTGAAAAAAAAAATTCAACTTGTCTAACTAAGCCGCAAATCATGATATAAAAATGTGATCGGTACCAATCGATAAGTAATAACGTATAGTAAATAATTATATGCTTAAATTTTGCTTGGGGAATCGTCTACATATAGAAATTGTTCCAAGCTTGAAGATTTTCAATGCAAACACCTACTTTTTACGTAATATTTAGATTCCTCTGTAAATTTTACTTAACCAAACATGAAGTATTTCAACCAAGTAGTTAACGAAATATGCAGGTTTAAAGTTTGGAATTGCCATTGTTAATTTCATTATAATTCGTTGCAAAACAGATTGCGATGCGAGCAGCTTTCTAAGCATAAGGTAAAGCCTGGGGAGATTGCGCACAAAGAGGGTCGGGGAGAAGGAGTAGAGACCGCGTGCAGCGTCTCCAGGTAGTTGTACAACAGCAGTAGTGGAGTGTCTACATGAATGTGCACGTTGATTGTTTTGAGCGTAAAGGATAAAGCATTGCTATTTTGTTCTGCTATCCCAAAATAAGTTCTTGAATTTTTATAACTATTCGCCAGAATTTCTATATAATGTCAGTATTACAAAATATTTTAAACTTGATTTCTCGTAAGCTACTACCCTAGACTAACGGTGCGAACACCATCGGTTTGTTTTTAGAAGCGGCCATGTTTAAGTAAAACGCCGCACAATCTCTCTTGTACAGTTTGCGCATCTGCTACTTAGGAGAGATGGCACATTTTGTCGGCGGCGCAGTTTATTTAATATGTAAAATAGTTTATTTAATTGTATAAAACCAATACTTCATAAATAGAGTTAAGTAAGCATGCATTCGCTTACCTGATTGTAAGTTCAAACCTTCCTTAAGTTTATCCATTGGGTTATATCGTAGCACATTGTGAGTTTCCATATTCAAAATGTAATCCAAATGATTATCGATGATGATCAGCACATTACTCATTTCTGAAACTTTATTACTTTGCTGAAATTAAAATGTTTATTAACATGTGTTTTAATTAAATTAAGCACTCTTCACCTTTATATTTATATTATATTTAAACATTTAACGGTATCTTGATTACAAGTTAACAGAGCATTTACATCGCTCTGACATTTTCACACGCTACATTTTAAAAGAAATTCACACAACAACTGACTAAAGTCTAAAGAGTTTTCAGTTCTTGATAGCCTTGGATGACGTCACTGGGAAAAAGCACATGATAGCACGTGGTAATCATTCTTTCACGTGGGCGTTTATTCCATGTACTTAGCTGAGTTGAAAACAGTTTATGAATGGGTTTTTCCGACGAGATAATTAAAGTTGTTTACTGCGATTTTAAAGTACTTTATTATTATCTGACGATTGAAGAGTAGTTGATTCCGAATAGAAGATTACCCTTTAATTGCAATTTCCTTCACGCCCCCTTAATCTTCTATGTAGGATAAGGAAGTAAGTTCAGATTGTTTCGGTGTTTAATGAATTCAGGTTTGGGGTTGGGCTTGGTGAGTGAATCTGCGGTCATAAATTCTGTGGGACAATACTTTAAGTCTATTATTCCATCTTCCTTGAGTTGTCTTATCGCGTGGAATCTGATATCTATATGTTTACTTTTTCGAGTATGTTTTTCACTTTCAACCATTTTTATACATGGCTGATTGTCCTCGTATATTGTTATGGGTTTCTGTTGTGGTAATTTTAAATCTTCCAGGAGTTTTATCATCCATAGTATTTCCTGTGCTGCGTTACTTACAGAAATGTATTCAGCTTCTGCTGATGACAGAGCAACGCATGTTTGTCTTTTCGTTGTCCAATGTATGGGACATTTTCCTAACATAAATATATTTCCGCTGGTGGATCGTCTAGTTTCTGGATCACCTCCCCAATCTGCATCTGCGTAAACTTCGAGAATAGGCTTATTTTTCGAACTTAGCGTCAGGTTGAGGTGTTTTGTGTTGTTTAAGTATGTTACGATTCTTTTGACTGCTTTCCAGTCTTTTTCTCGAGGGGTTT
The DNA here is from genome assembly GCA_963931845.1 of Maratus michaelseni. Lineage (NCBI taxonomy): Eukaryota > Metazoa > Arthropoda > Arachnida > Araneae > Salticidae > Maratus > Maratus michaelseni. The sequence continues at coordinate 248,305,489 of OZ007589.1, forward strand.
CATTTCTACGGCTGAGTATGTTGACCGCTGCTGAAATATCGGGCCTGGTTAATGTTGAGATGTAGAGTAATGTTCCCGTTGCTTGTCTGAATTTAATATTGTTAGGTAATAGATTTTCATCATCGTTGAGTCGATTGTAACCTGCTTCCATAGGTGTGCTGTAAGGTTTTGCGTTTTGAAGATTGAGTTTATCTACCAATTCTTCAATTTTTGAATTTTGGTTTAAGTAGAAATTTTTATCGTCTCTTTTTATATTTATTCCGAGATAGTTATTGACTTCTCCCAAATCTTTCAATTCATATTCCCTTTTGAGATTGTTTATTAATTCAATTATATCTTCGTTTTTTCCGGCGATTAACAAATCATCCACATATACTATAATGTATGTCGAGTTTTCACCATTTTCGCGTATAAAAAGACATGAGTCAGATGTACTTTGTACAAAATTTAATGCTTTAAGACTTTCAGAGATTTTCGTGTGCCATACTCTGGCGGCTTGTTTAAGCCCGTATATTGCTTTTTGTAATTTACATACTTTGTTTTGTTGATTTGGAGCTATATAGCCTTCCGGCTGTTTCATGTATACCTCTTCTTGTAGGTTTCCGTGTAAAAACGCTGTATTCACGTCGATATGATTAACTTTAAGGTTATGATTTAATGCTGCTATGAGAAATGCACGGATTGTGGTATGAGAGACAACTGGAGCAAAGGTCTCGTCATAATCTACTCCGAATTTCTGACTGTATCCCTGTGCCACGAGTCGTGCTTTATAGGTTTGCACTTGGTTTAGGTTGTCGCGTTTTAATTTAAAAGTCCATTTTGAACCTATCACTTTCTTTCCTGGTGGCGGATCGACTAATGTCCAAGTTTTATTTTTAGCTAGGCACTTGATTTCGTTTTCGGTGGCTTTGAGCCAATTTTCCCTATCGTGTGGATTTTTCATTTCCATAATTTCGTTCCAATTCTTTGGTTCATTTGATTGTGTGTCTTTAACTAAACAGACACTTTATCTGGTGGTACTCCTCTGTTAGATCTATTTGACCTTCTTGGTTCTATTTGTGTTTGTTTGGACTCGCATGGTTGTTTTTCATTATCATTAATGTCAATTTCAATGTAATTTTTATTCTTCTCTTCTTGATTTCTATCATCAGTGGAGATTTCTTCGAGATTTGAATCTTCCTCAATGTTGTTTGAGTGTTTTATTTCATGTTCTATGAATTTTACAGTCCTGGCAATTATTATTTGTTTGTCTATTGTGTGTATGCGATATCCTTTGGAACGTGTGTCGTAACCTAGAAAAATACCTTCTTGCGCTCTATTATCTAGTTTTCCTCGATGTATTTTATTAATGTAAACAAATGCTTTACATCCAAAGGTTCTTAAGTGTTTGAGATCAGGTTTGATACCTTTCCATAGTTCGTATGGAGTTTTGTCGTTCGCTCTTGTTGGTAATCTGTTTTGTAAATATGTCGCTGTGTGTATTGCCTCTCCCCAAAATTGTTTATTTAAATTTGCTTCTAAAAGCATGCTACGTGTCATATCGAGTAGGCTTTTATTCTTCCTTTCTGCCACGCCGTTCTGGCTCGGGTTGTGTGGAATTGTGAATTGGTGTAATATCCCGTTTTCCTTTAGATAATTGTCTATTTCGTTGCTATTATATTCTCCTCCATTATCTGATCTTATTTCTTTTGGTTTTCTACCGAATTGATTATTTACCATTGCAATGTATTCTTTTAATTTATCAATTACTTCGCTTTTCTTAGATAGTAAGTATATAGTTGTATATCTCGAGTAATCGTCGATGAATGTGAGAAAGTATTGTTTTTCTCCTAGTGTTGGTGTACTTATAGGTCCACAGACGTCGCTGTGTATTAAATCGAGAACTTTGTTTGCTCTATTTGTAGCCGATTTTGGATATGGCGCGTCGTTTAATTTAGATTTGATGCAGGTTTCGCATAATTTATTATTGTGTCTGCAGTTTTTAATTTTTATTCCGGTAGCTAGCTGTTTGTTTACAATTGTTTTGATTGCTTCATAATCACGGTGTCCTAGTCTTCGATGCCATACTTCTAAACATTCTTTATTATTATTACAGCTTAGTGTGACGTTTGCATAGTTTTCTGCATTTTCTGAGTGGTTTGTTTGTTCGATTATGTATAAATTATTTTTGTTCTTCGCTCTTATATAAATTTCACCGTCGAACGTTAAATCGCATTTGTCATTTTCAAAGATTAATTTGCATCCATTTTTAGTTGCTTTGCTTACGGATATTAAATTGGATTCTAGTTCTGGGACGTATAGGACTTCCTGTAGTCTTGTGAGTTTTATTTCTCCATTTGGGGATTTCGTTTTTATTAAAACGTCGCCTGAACCGAATGCTTCGAGTTTGTTGCCGTTTGCGATGGTGACTGATGATTTTTCAAAATTGTTAAATTTATCAAATAACCTCTTATCATTTGCAATGTGTGAGGTACTGCCACTGTCGAGTATCCAGTTTTGTTTTCCTAATTTTTCTGTTATTAGTACGCGATCTTCTGATTGATTAGTTTTTGAGCTTATTTTCTGATCATTCGCGTTATCGTGACAGTCAGTATTCTCTTTATAATTCTCTGTGTTTTCATAGCATAGTGATGATGAAAAAGGTTTAGCTTTATTTTTATTATTAAAGTTATTCACATTTTGATATGTGTGTTTGTTTTTGTTGTGCTGTGTGTATCTGCTCTTGAGGTGATAGCACTCGCTATTATTATGATTTGTCATCTTACAGTGACTGCAATATTTTGAATTTCTTTTGTAGTCGTTATAAGTGTGTTTTCTTTGTGTTTTAAATGCCTTTTCAGAGCTGTTGTTTTGTTCAGACATTTCTTGTCTGCGATTATACTCATCTATGAGTTTACTTCTGATAAAATCTGGGGATAATTCGGCTTCGGGCCTTGCCTCTAATGCTGTGATAAGCGTGTTGTAGCTGGGCGGTAATGAGCATAGAAATAGTGCAGATATGTGTGAGTCATTTATATTCTCGCCTATGGCGGATAATTTATCTACTATTTGTAGAATATTTGTTATATGAGTAATCATATTGCCGTTTTCGGGCAGTTTAGTACTGTACAGTTTTCGTAATAAATACAGTTTGCTACTCAAATTTGCTCTTTCATGCGTACTTTTGAGACCTTCCCAGGTTTGCCTGGCTGTGGTAAAATTTTTTACATGCACAATTTGTGCATCATCTATGCTTAGATTAATTAAAGCTCTTGCTTTTCTATCTTTTTTGTTCCAATCCTCATTTAAAGGAGTTGGCGGTTGATCACTTATTACTTCGAATAAGTCTTCTTTAATGAGAAGCATTTCGAGCTTAAATTTCCAGTTGGAATAATTGCTCGAATTTAGTTTCTCGATGAATTGGCTTTCTTTAAATGTAGCCATTTTTATTTTCTATCTTTAATTATTTTTAAAGATATTCAATTTAATTTAATACGAATCGCTTTTCTTTGCGTTCGTTTTTATTTTCTATAAAGCGAGTTTTTTCAGCATATAGCTAATGTGCTTAAAATTTTTATTTAATACATACTATCAGTCTTTCATAATCTGTCGGCGGCGCAGTTTATTTAATATGTAAAATAGTTTATTTAATTGTATAAAACCAATACTTCATAAATAGAGTTAAGTAAGCATGCATTCGCTTACCTGATTGTAAGTTCAAACCTTCCTTAAGTTTATCCATTGGGTTATATCGTAGCACATTGTGAGTTTCCATATTCAAAATGTAATCCAAATGATTATCGATGATGATCAGCACATTACTCATTTCTGAAACTTTATTACTTTGCTGAAATTAAAATGTTTATTAACATGTGTTTTAATTAAATTAAGCACTCTTCACCTTTATATTTATATTATATTTAAACATTTAACGGTATCTTGATTACAAGTTAACAGAGCATTTACATCGCTCTGACATTTTCACACGCTACATTTTAAAAGAAATTCACACAACAACTGACTAAAGTCTAAAGAGTTTTCAGTTCTTGATAGCCTTGGATGACGTCACTGGGAAAAAGCACATGATAGCATGTGGTAATCATTCTTTCACGTGGGCGTTTATTCCATGTACTTAGCTGAGTTGAAAACAGTTTATGAATGGGTTTTTCCGACGAGATAATTAAAGTTGTTTACTGCGATTTTAAAGTACTTTATTATTATCTGACGATTGAAGAGTAGTTGATTCCGAATAGAAGATTACCCTTTAATTGCAATTTCCTTCACATTTTCCCCATTAGTTTCCATGCTAGGAGAGATTACGTGGCTTAGTGGTAAATTTGCATAAATGTAAATAACGTGTAAATTATATGAATGAATCAATTTTGAAATATTTTTGAAAAACGCATAATTATCGAAACTAAGTATGGCAATAAATGAATTTGCTAAAAAATATTGGGCAATGAGGATGAGTGCACTGAATGTCAGAAACTGTAAAAGGAGATCACTTCGACCAGTGACTGGATTCAATGTATTACTTCTGGCAGGTGGTTGCACAAATTCTGCACCATTTGCAAGCAATACGTGCATCGATTGTGGATAACGACAACCTCGGTGTGCAAACAAGAAACCTTTGAAACTGTGGAAATGAAAATGGACTAATTTTAAGTTAAACGTGTTCTCAAGTAACTTAATGTTATTTTGTAATCTTATCTGGGCTTGTTTTTTTCTGATTCTAGAATTTTGTTTCTTTGATTAAAATTCTTCAACTATTCTTAAAATTCTTTCTTTTTTACTGATTCCTTAATAATTATGTTGAAATATTCACTCCCAATGCATTAATATTTATTCACAAAAACATTACAGCAATGCCATTTAAGTGTAATTACTGTTAACAATTTAATTGTAGTTATTATTAATAGTAATCTCTCCTACCAATGTGCGCAATCACACCAACCCTGTAAGGACAGATTGCGCAAAATACCTTTCTTGGTTCTATTGTTCTATTAAATTATAGCATAACAACAAAATAGCAAAGGAAATACATAAAAAACAAATAAAGTCAAAATTATTTATGGATAGTTTAGCAAAAAATTAATATTTATATATATTTTTAATATTCTGTTGAATTTTTTGCAGACTCTTCTAGCTTTACCTTAAATCAAATAATGCTTTGTGGAATCAGCTGTAGTTTCGGATTCGCATATTTGAAGCTTCCAGAAATCGATTTCTGTTAAAAAATTCGTAGGTTACTGTCAGAGCCGCAGCGAAACCTTTTTTGTTCCGGTGCCCCCAAAAATGTTAATTAACATTCGTTGTCCTTCCATCAACAAACCAATGAAAAAAATATGAATAGTATTTTGTGGCCAAAATGATTGGTATGCTTAGTATTTTGTGGACATAACTTTCCTCTATATAAATCAAATCATCTTCAACCAAAACTAAATGACCATCTATTCGTTCTTGAGATATAGCTATCTCGGAAATCGTGAAAAACAGAGCATAGAATCGACACTTGTTCGGCGATATACCCCAAAACCTAATAAGGTACCTCCTTTTTATGTCAATGTCTATCACAATATTAAGTTTGGTGAAATTCCGTGCATTAGTTCTTAATGCCTATCGCGGTTAGATATAACTATCATGGAAATCGTGATAAATGCAGCACAGCAGGGCAATTTACACCGAAAGCTAATCAGCGACAATTTATGTCAAGGTCTAACAAAATATAAAAAAATAAATAAATTTCCGTGTATTGGTTCTTGAGATATGGCAAGCCCGAAAATCGTGAAAAACATAGCATAGCAACGATACCTGTTGGGCGGTATACACCAAAACCTAATAAGGATCTATATATGTTAAGTTCTAACAAAACATGAAGTATGATGAAATTCCGTACATTGGTGCTTGAGATACAGTGCACACAAATTTTGTGTTACAGATGGGCAGACACCCCAACAGACAAATACACAGATAAACTCAATGACAGGGATTTTCTAAAAAAAGTCAAAACGTGTTCTAAACCATCTAAAACGTATAAATCCGTTGAAATCCGGAAGTCAATATTTTTTTTACGAATCCAATGATTTTTCTTGTAAAGAAAGAAGAAAGTAATTCAACAAAAATGGCACTGCTATAGTTTTTTTTTTAATTAAGTCATTTTTTTTGGTCACAATTTTAATAAAATAAATAAAAAGTAAAATAAAATAGTAGAATAATAATAGAAATAATTTCGTTAAATATAATGCTCAGTGCATACATTTATGCTTTATATTTTAGAATAATAAATTTTTTTGTGGGTTTTCTGGTTAACGTGGTTTTTTGTGTTACTTCATAGTTTTAAATCGCCAAAACTTTCTGTACAGTTAAAATTGGAAGGCATATTTTAAAAGACATAATTAAATAAAAATATCTTCATTAACCTTTTGAAAAAAAATCTAAAAGAGTCATTTTCCTGAAGCGCGTTTTTCCCCTTCACTGCTACGCCCTCCAGAGCATAAATTTAGATGTATATACCGACAAACTAGAAGTATGGTCTTAAAGCTGAAATATTCTTCGAATTGACGGTTCAATTCGTTTTAAAAATTACGAAACACCGGCCAACGCAGGTTACTTCGAGCTTCTCGGAGACGATCTTTTCTCTACGCTAAAAGTAGCCAGTCGTCTGTATTTCAACACAATCTTTTTCGAGCATCTTGGTTGACCAATTTACATCACCTACAAAATTTTCGAAACATTCAGACGCGTAGAAATATTTTTAAAAAAGGAAAATCTGAGAAATAAAAAAATAATAAATGTGTGTGTTTCGACAAGACTTCGCTCTGCTGCGACTCATGTTTTCACTACTAAATATACATTTTCACGAAAAAAAAAAAAAAAAAACACCTTGGATACAGTTATATTTATAACCGATTAAAATTTCAGAGTGTTCGGAAGATGACAACTATTTTATTTATTGTTATGTTAAAGAAGCCGAGGCGAAAACGGACAAAAAAACAAATGCAAAAAGAAAACGCATTTCTTTTACAACTAGATTACAAAAATTTTTCACGATTTTTTTACATGGGCTGTAAAACCGTTATGTTTATAACCGATAAAAATTTCAAAGAGTTCAGACAAAAAAAAAACTCTTTTTTTATTACTATGAAACGACCCTATGTGGAAAAAACAAGAAAATGTCTTCTTACGAGCGTTCTTATCACTAAATATAATTTTTTTCGCAATTTTTTCCTTTAAATATATAATTTCATACAAAATTGAGTTAAAGATATCAAATCATACAAATTTGAGGTTTGTTTAAATTTATTATCTTGGGGCCCGAGCAACGCCGGGCGGGTCAGGTAGTTGCTTATAATATTTTCCGTTAAAGACAAAAACATTATTATCTGTAATGAGGTTCGTACCTGCAACAAAGTGTGTGTACAAATGTAGCATTAGAAGACAGATGCTCAATAACTAATAAAATTAACACATTTAAGGAAGACACAGTTTATTTTAATAAGAAAATTAAAATAAATATGTTAAATGTGACCAATATCGGAACACACGTACAATGTTTGAACGGTGCACTATTGCCATACTTAAACGGGTTTTCTTATTAACATAAACTGTATCTTGCTTGCGTGTGTTAATTTTATAAAGTGCATCTGTATTACAATGTCATGCGTCTGCATGCAATTAGTTACAGATTTAAGTTGTTCATAGGATATACAAAATTTGCAATTCAGGTATTCTAATAAAGTTATTTTTACGTGTCATATCATGTTAAATCGAAGATGTTCTACCCTTTTGTAATAGCTTTTATTTTACTTTTATCAATCGTTTTCGAGACAGGAACACTAACTGAATAGTTTCCCTCTAGGTGGCACCGTAAATGGTCTATTAAGTAGCGCATATTATACCTAGACGTCAATTTTATGACTGCAGCTTTCGTCATTCTGAAGTTAATGGAGGTGGACAGGAATTTAGTTTGAACCCTTTTTAAAATGTGCAACTATTTTTATAAGAAATACTGAACTCAGAACGTTGAAGAGTTTAATGTAAGACAAAAAAATATATTTCTTGAGGAACACATATTATTTTTTAATTGATATTTTCGGCAAAAAAAAGGTTTCGAAGAAATATGTATAATTAAAGAATTTGGTAAAATATGTACATTTGATGAGAAATTTTTGCTTTTGTCAAAAACATTTTAATTTCAAAGCGACAATATTGATAAAATAGAAAGCATAGCAGATAAACAAGTCTTTTCTTTCAAAAAGTTTGTTTGAAAACACAAAACTCTCCATTACAACAAAACTTACTTCAACTGAATAAAGTTAAATACCGCTGTAGGCACTCTAAAATCTGAAATGTGTAAAATGTGTTCCGTCGGAATTCTTGAATTCTGCAGAGAATAAAATAAACTTATTTGTTTCCTTTTATAAACATTTTCATTGAAGTGACTGAAGTCAGATAAGTATTTTTTAAACTTCTATCTTATAAAGGAATTCCGAACGGGAGATGAGTAAACAGATTAAATTTTAAATAAATGTTCTAGTTTAAAATTTTCGCTAGCTATTTGAAGAAAATAATAGAATCAGAATTGAAATATAACACTGCTCTAGCAACTAACTATTCATCTTACTAAGTTTAAAAGTTATCACTATTTTTAACTTTTAGTAAATAAAAAATATTTAGTAGAACAAAAATAGTAGAAAAAAAATAATTTAGTAGAAAAATATTAGTTATTTATTATTACTTCCAGTCCTACCTAACAATCCGATTAGATTGAATCTCATGACCAAACAACCACAACACTTAGATCTAAAACATCCTAGCCACTCACAAAATACAAGGAAGTGGAATCCGTATATCCAATATTTATTCTGGTAGCATCTATCAAGGTATATATTTATGTAAACGCAAACGATATAATGATGTAAATACAATATGTTCAATATTGTCCGAGTCTCTTAGCTACTTCTAGGGCCGCGTGTGATCATTCTTCTGCTAAGTGACGTCGCTATCATAGCCTGATTGGGGTAAGGTTCCTATAAGGGGAACTGACGCATATCCATTTTGTTGCCCAAATAACCGCCATATTGTAACCCAGCTCGGCATTAATTTATTGCCAGAGCAGGTGTATGTCGTCTCTGTCACTGTTACTCGTCGCCGTCCACCACTACGGTAAGCTAACCGGTTTTAGCTTGGTGTGTGGTCCGTTGGGTGATTAAATGGAGGTATGATTCAGCCTGTACTATAGTTATTAATTTAACTTTCAGTCTAAAAAAATAATTTATATCTATCTATATATGTTATAATATTGCTAAGAAATTCTGCTAAACTCAATACAAATTGCATTTACCTTTCTTTACTCTTTTTAAAAGCCTTTTATCCTGTCTTTGCTTAATCTATTTAATTGATATTTTTTCTTTTAGTCTTTCATATTGCCATATATTCTCCGCATAAAGAAATGGAATTCAATTATCCAATATTTATGACGGTTAATCCTATAAACTCATAGCCATTCGCACCATAACAGGAAGTGAAATCCAGTTATCCACTAATTATTGAAGAATCATATATCTAAAGATATAGTGATATAAGCGGAAACGATATAATAATGTAACCGCAAACTGTTCAATATTGTCCGAGTCCCTTAGCTAGGGCCATGTGTGATCCTTCTGCTGAGTGAAGTCGCTACCAGAACCTGATCGGGGTTTCGAGAAATTATTTTGAAGTCGATTTAATGAAAGTTTGATTGTAAATGTTAATGTAGTTTTTTCTCTAAGCTATATAAAATAAAATGTTTTAATCAAGAAAATGTGATTTTATTTAAGTAATAATTTTTACACTATTCATGATTCCCTTGAGATTGTTATTACATATATGTATACATATATATATATATTTATATATATATATATATATACGTGTGCTTGTGTGTGTTTCTTTACAATGAAGTTAAAATAGGTGATTTCTATGCATTTTCTAATAATCGTAGTATACTGACTAACATACCACGCACTGATGCAACTGTGGAATTAGTTCATTGCATTAAAAACATATATAAACATATAAATTTTGTTCTCTGAAATGTTTGTCCCTACGGTAATTTTTATAATCAATGATTGAGCTGGACCGTTACACCATCAAAACATTATTGTGTAAAAATATTGTGTGATGGCAGCATTTCGTTTATAAGTGTAATTGTTACAGAAATACATATTCTGAAGATGGTCATAGAAGTTGACTAAAACGTCAATTTAATGTAATTTCAAAGTATAATTTTACATAAAATTTTTCATACACCATTCAGTAAAATCGTGTGGTTTACTATACACAATATTTTTATACAATAATTTTTATAATGTTTTGCATAAAATTAAGATTATGGTTATCAGATTTATGAATAAAGTGTATCGTATGTTTTTCTTTACTATTGTAAATTCATCAGACTGCATGAAGTTAACATCAGTTTTTTTCCCATGTTGCTCTGCATTTATTCGAAAGTCTGACAGACAGAATTGATTGACAGACAGATTGATTCTTACAGACAGAAATCAAATACACTTTTTTACTATCATAAAATTGTTACTAATGTGTAATGCTTTATTTTCATTTAAGGATCTCTTTTATTAAACTTGTTATTCTACAGATAATTGAGATTGTTATTACACACACACACACACACATATATATATATATATATGTGTGTGTTTCTTTACAATGAAGTTAACATAGGCGATTTCTATGCATTTTCTAACAATCGTAATACACTGACTAACATACTAATAAGGGTATGTTTGAAGCCATGTAGTAAACCATAATTCATTGCATTTGAACAATAAGGATCTAATAAACAAACTTGTCTAAAATGAGTTGACATCATCTATTGATTGAGTTTCTTGAATTTTGTCTACAATTTGAGTTTATTTACAGCGGATTTATTAAGAATTTTAACTTTCAACGAATTTGACAAGTTTTTGACTGAACTGCTGCTTATGAAGAAGTAGAAATTTTAATTATTTCTGAAAAACGAGTGGTCGGAGCATTTAGAACTTTATTATTCAAACGCAATGAATTGCTGGGAAAGAAAACATCCTGTAGTTCATTCGAGTAAATTATTTTAACTGCACACTGCACAGTTAATTTCTCATGTGAGCAAATCATCATTCTAAAGAGAGATTGGATTAAAAAATTGACTGACAAATACGAAATATTACAAACTGATCTAATCAACAATTTTTAAAAATAAACATACAAAAATTATGAGTAATAATTTTCATGTTTTTTTATTTATTTATTTTGTATTTTTTAAGTACATTTTACTTTTTTTTAGTTACATTTTTATGAAACCTCTATAATAGTTTTACAATTTTTTTTTCTAAGAGATCGTTTATTTTCCATCATTTTATAAAACAATTTCTAGGATTTTTGTGAGAAAAACTGTAAATTTTCTGCTTCATAAAAATTGTTAATGAAAGTGTGTTTGTCTCAAAAAAATTTTGTACTAAGTAAAAAGAATCTATGTAGATACGAACCAAACCCCAATAAGATTTTTCACATAATTTTACGAAACACAAACACAATTCATGTGTTTCATATTTCTTATATTTAAATATTTTATTAACTTGGATAACAGTAATATAGCAAAAATCATTTCTTACGTTATGTTTTAAAAACGAAATTAAACATTCATGATAAAAACTAGAGCTGAAAAATTGTGCTTGCAAATTTTCATACAAAATGAATGTTTAAACCCCCAGAGTTTTTATTTCTGCCTACTTTATTCTTTCTCTAATTTCTTTATATGGAGTTCCAGAGGAGCAAATATGCATTTCCTTTCTATTTTATCATAAGTGGATAAAGGAATCACTCTACATTTCTAGGCAGTATGTGTATTATTTCTGATAAAATCTAAAGTAAGTACTTAAAAATTATCGAGTTTGTGAAATTTGCTTCTCATCCTTTAGTCTCAAGGTAATAATAACTCTAAAGTATTGCAGAATGAAATAAATGTGTTAAGGTTACCTTCCATTTTTAGCGTCTGTTTATATATTTATGCTCAGTTATCTTTAAATGATTTCAAAATTCATCTTAAACAAAATATGTAGATTTTACGTTTTCAGACAGTATAGATTTTACGTTTTAAGGTTACTCTTAAAATATATTCAAAATTTCTACATTGAACTGTCACTTTTGTAAATAACAGCATTCCTTCAATATATTAATCTGAATTATGTAATGAAAATACTTTAACGTATTTTTAAGATAACATATTTTTACTTCTTTTAATCTTTTCCTTTTCGTGAATACTTTTCCTACAGCACTTAAAATACAGTAATGTTAAATTTAACCATGTCTCGTTAAGTTCGTTATTACTCAGTGAAAAATATCATATAGTGGAGTATTGTTATCCTTTAAGACACTTATATTATTGAAATCATAGTTTTCATAAAACATAAAATTAATATTCATAAAACTAAAGAAAAAGACTCCAACTTATAATTGATAGAAATCCAGAAAACAATAATATTTATTTCCCGTTTTTATATTAAACACAAAACATGGACATTAAGGAAATTTCCACACAGATGATTATAAACATATAAAGAGCATAGCAATATTATATTGACGATAAAGTCACTGCTAAAAATAATAACAAACAGATTTCCCTTTAGAGATTATATAATATAAAGAATGATACTTATATTTTAGTATTAAAATGGACATTGATAAATCCAGAATTTTTTAATTTAATTTCAATATGTCTTTGAACGCCTGTTACGCCGAAATATTAGATCAAACTAAAGTCTATGTAAATGTAATACTGATTTAAGTATAGTTTTGGCCAAAAAGAAAAAAATCCGCACAGTAGAAAATTGGATTTTGATATTTTACGTTTCAAATATCTTCTAAATAAGTTGCGATAACGAAGCCCATTTTTAGATATTGTTGTGCAATACACAGGGCTATATGTTTTCTCTATTTCTAGATTATATATTTATATATTAATACAAAAAAATATGAAAAAATAAATACACAGTCACGATTTTGAAAAACCTATTCACAAACTTTCTGCAGAATTTTCAATAAAATCAAATTGAATTTTTTAATTAAATATAAATTGGTGAAAATATGTTTGTACATGAAATATAATGATGATTAAATTGTCGAAAAAGATATTTAAAAGAATTTTGTATTTAAATTTCATCAGAATTTAGTTATTACGCTCTTTTTCTAATTATACAAACTTAAACGATTTGGTATCAAATTATATATCCCGTTTATGTAATTGTTAACTGTTGCGTTATGAGATACAATAAGGGATGATAAAATATTAATAAGGGATGATAAACTGACAAGTTTAAACAATCGAATTTTTTCATTTTTTCAGCTGATGAATTTTATATTGAACTCTTACAAGGCCATGTTAATCGTGTAATTACAAGCCGTTGCTTATAAAAATATAACAAAAAAATTGATTGAGAAAATTGTTTACTGTAGGTGCCCTATAGCAAAAGGGGTTATCGTCTTAAAATAGTGGTTTTGTATGTGTAAAACATCGAATATGATAGAGTATGCACGCTCTTTCGTAATGTTTACATATTTTTAAGAGTTTACCATTCCTCAAAGAGTTAATATTGGATCAGCTTCATGATACATTTTACAACCCCACACCATAGCATAAGAAGGGATGCATTATTGTTGCAACAGTGAAATTTCCATTATAACTTTCAATCGTTCTGCGTCTAAAGTACTGATTTCCAACAATGTACAAAATCATTAAATTTTGATTCATCTGATAATATTCGTTGAGATTAATGGCTAATAGTGCAGTTATTTAAATTTCTTTAAAATATCTTGCCAAATTCAGTTGCTTTCTTCATTTCCTGTGCATGTCATCCTTTTTACAGGATCTATAGCGCTTAATCCTGTTTCAATTTACGGCCGCTGCACTGTTTTAGCGGAATTGAAATTGCGAAAGTTGTTTCTGTATATTATGTTAAGAACATATATCAATTACATTTTTTAAAACAAAAATTAAATATAATACAACTTCCTACTTTAGACAAATAATTATCCTTAGCTGTTCTTCCTGTATAATGTCTTATACATTTTAAATTGCACTAAAAATCGTACGATGAAACACACATTTATATTAGGGTTTTTTTTTATTTTAGTATATTTATTTATTTTTACATACAACATTTGTCTGTTTTTTCAATCAAAACAAAATGTTTTTTAAGAAATCTTTAATTTTGCTTTTCACGCCATACATGAAAGTCTTGAACTTTAAACTTAATGTTCCAATTGCTTACCTAAACATTGTGGTAAGAACTAGAATAAAAAATTCGCATATTAAAAATTAAAAAGGAGAAAATTTAAAGAAAAACCGAGAACTTGCAAGAGCGGCTTTATGTTGTCCGAGAATGTACTTATTAGATAGACTTATATTACTAAAACGTATAACTGACTCAATGAGATATGTAGAAGTGAACGAAATACAGATCTTCCAAAATGCATATGTATAATAATAATTTTGAATGTCTCTCAAATGATGAATATATTATTAACTTCCACTTTATTTTCTTTTAATTTACTTTTAAACTTTTTTTAACTAATCATAATTAAAAAAATAATCAGTAAGTGCAAATAATTATTCCCTGTTTCATTATGTCTTTATTAAGCAGATGAATAACATTATTGTTTTCTGTTTTATTAAGGAAATGCTATTTGTTATATAACTCAATGAAAAAGATTAACACAACAAACGAAAAATCCTTATAAATCACATCACTGACAGTAGATGCTTGTCCAAACTGTTAAGTTGTGTCAAAGTATTCCTTCAGTTCTAAAACTCAAGTAAAATAGAGTAACATCATGCATAAAAATATGGTGTATCACACTTTTTATTAAAGACTTTTGACTAATTTATTGTATTTGTATATACGTAAATTAAAACTTGTATAATGATAAGAACTGGTCGGCCCACAGTGAAGTAGTTTATGCAACATCCTGGCCCAAAAATGCAGAAATTAAAATTTGCTCAGCAATTGTAAAACGCATATTTTATAATAGCTGACTAACTGGCGTGTCAATTTATGTCTCTTTCAGAAGTATTAATCATATCCGGCAGCTCCTACCCTCAGTTGAAGTGAAAGTTTCTTTGTGTTTCTCTTTTGTTATGTTTCAGCTTTGTTATTGCGTTTAGATATATACTTTGACATGTGCATTTAAATAATGTTACTTTTCATATAATAAAAAATAATAAAAATTAAAAATGTGTTATTTGTAAGCCTTTTTAGATCTAATTTATAGAAATATTTTATTGAAATATATTATCAAATATATTCAAAGCATTGTAAAGCTGTGTCGGGGTTTGTCGGACCATTTTTGAAATATAATAGTATTGGCTATAGTTATAAAAGCAGTTTTTTTTGTTTTAATATTTCGTATATTATTGCCATTTTTAGATATCTATGTTTTTTCGGAGGAATGCAAACCTATTAAAAACACTCGAAAGCCTATACTATTGAGACTTCACTTTACTAAATACTAAATGCAAGTAATATATACATATATTATATACATTAGTTTATATAAATAATTAAATATTTATGTTTAGTAAAATTAACCACATTTAATTAAACATTACTTGTAAATAAAACAAACCTATCAACAATTACTTTCATCTTATAAACAGTAAACAATTAAATAAACGTAAAATTATATATTTATTTTTTAAATAAATGCATACATTTATGATGTGTATATAACATTAATTAAGCGTATTTACTAATAGTAAGTATGGTAAAAAAAAACATATATATATATATACTTTTACAATTTAAAGTAAAACTATATATAAATTATTTTATTAAATATATGTTCCCCTTTTTTCATTAAAGCATTTAATATATATTCCCTGTTATTTAAAGGCGAGGCCTTCTGTTCTTAGCAATGAAAATATGTATTTAAAATTACATCTATCTGTTTTTATGAACTTCTCTCTAACCTATTTTTATTCTGTCGGCAGTTGTATCTTAAAAAGAAAACAAAATTATAAAATGATTCTCTCATGGACAAATTTTAATTGAATTAAATTTTGTACAGCTTATATCGTGGAAATACATCATTTTTGAAACACGCAGATGGTTTTCTCATAAAGATTGTCGTCGCTATTTCGCATATGAATGCAATTCATCATTGTTCAGATGCCTTCTGTCCAAAATCATAAATACCATGCATGCCTTTTTTGCTACTTTCTCAAAACAATCGTAACTGTCTGTCTAGGAATTTCTTCAGTTTGTCAAAAGTGCACTTAGTTGCCTAATATAAACGCCCCTTCTTGTCACCACTTTTGAACATACAGTCCCTGGCCAAATTATTAGACGCAGTTGTTTTTATTATAATTTGTTAAATATCTGGAAAGATACATGAGGTTTTATCTTGAAACTTTAGGAGTGTAAACAACATCATAAACGTCATATATTTCCGAGAAGATTTTTTTTTGAAACCCCATAAGGGGCCGTCAACAAATTGAAGAAAAACGAATACGTTTTTGATAACCCTGTAAAAACCAATATCACAAAAGCGTTGAAACGGTATCACACGCTTAGGAGGCTTATTGTAATAATTTGGGTTCATTTTTATGAAGATAGCATGTATACTCGAAGAGAAATTCAGGTTTTTATAAAAACAGTCCCAAATTTTACGAAGTTTTTTGCTTATTTGCAGAGTTTTTAATATAAAAACAAGTTATTTTCAGAAAATATGACAAACAAAATTATACACAATACCCTGCAATCAGAATTAAAAAATAATAATAATTGCATGAAAAATGAGCAGGTTTACTAAATATTTTTTCATTGCGCATGCGCGAATTCAATCAAAATATACTGTGCAAAATATATTAGCTAAATATATAGACCAACTTTTATGAAAGTCTCAAAAACATAGCTTGAAAATTCTGATAGTGATCGTCGATAGAATAAGCTCGAAATTCGCTGTTCCCAAAAAGAAGCAAAAAAGATGAGGGGTTGTATCCAAATATACTAGATTATGAAAGTTGACATAATAAGAATGAAGTGTCTCTCATTCTATATTTGAATCAACCCCTCATCTTTTTGCTTCCTTTTGGGAACAGCGAATTTCAAGCTTATTCTATCGACGATCACTATCAGAATTTTCAAGCTATGTTTTTGAGACTTTCATAAAAGTTGGTCTATATATTTCGCTAATATATTATGCACAGTATATTTTGATTGAATTCGTGCATGCGCAGTGAAAAAATATTTAGTAAACCTGCTCATTTTTCATGCAATTTTTATTATTTTTTAATTCTGATTGCAGGGTATTGTGTATAATTTTGCTTGTCATATTTTCTGAAAATAACTTGTTTTTATATTAAAAACTCTGCAAATTATAAGCAAAAAACTTAGTAAAATTTGGGACTGTTTTTTATAAAAACCTGAATTTCTCTTCGAGTATACATGCTATCCTCATAAAAATGAACCCAAATTATTACAATAAGCCTCCTAAGCGTGTGATACCGTTTCAACGCTTTTGTGATATTGGTTTTTACAGGGTTATCAAAAACGTATTCGTTTTTCTTCAATTTGTTGACGGCCCCTTATGGGGTTTCAAGAAAAAATCTTCTCGGGAATATATGACGTTGATCATGTTGTTTACACTCCTAAAGTTTCAAGATAATTCCTCATGTATCTTTCCAGATATTTAACAAATTATAATAAAAACAACTGCGTCTAATAATTTGGCCAGGGACTGTAAAATGAAAATATACTAAAGGTTATGGTAACCTAGTCTAAAATTCACACCATCACATTTGAAAAAGGAAAATCTTTAGCGAGAATGGTAACTGCAGTTTTTCGTCACTTTGCATCTATCTATCGGCTTGATTACAGCTAATTAAAAGCCCCGAAAATGCATGGCCCGGATCCACCCGAAGGAAAACTTAAAAATTTTATCTTCTACTAAAAAGTTGTGCAGGTTTTTTTTTTCTTTTGCCCCCTCTTGGTATTTTAATGTCATCCTGCAATATGCGATTTCATACTTATTCGGAATATCTCCTGTCTAGCTGAGATGTAGAATTTTGCACATTATGTGACTTTTTTTTCTACATATTAAAAAACTCTTGACGTTGCAATATGGATTTGATATGTTTCATTTCTCTTTTCGTGAAATCCAGTTCATCTATGTTTTCGGGATTACGTCTCCAATGGTTATTGCTGTACACAACACAGGGTCCCACTAGTTATATTTTTACGTATCACACATAGCATAGAAACTTTTCCTGTCAACTGTTACATAAACAATTTTTGAAGTAATCTAAATGTTCATCAACATTATTATAGTAAGTCAACAGAAATGGTTTGAACTTTAAAACACATGAAACGTAATTTTGGTCAGCATTTTGACTCAAATACTCCACTGTGCGGCCATAGCTTTAACCATAAGGCTTACGGTGGTTCCATTGTTTGAATTTATTGTATTATAATGCATTGCTTAATTTTTAGAGTATACATTTTGAGACATGGTCGCAGTAAGTATTTATCTTGGTATATAAAATAATGCTTTCAAAATAGTACACAAATTAAAAAAATACATGGTGATTAATCTAAGATTCAAGTTAAGCATTTAATTTTGCATTAAGTGTTTCGTTGTCCTTATGAATATATGGATGCATAAAAAGCTTCAAATAAGTTATAATCTTCCAAATAGCAGTTCATGAAGTTAATCTGCTTTTCCAAATCTCTGATAAATACATGACATGTTGAAAAATAATGTGAAATTGCGATAATATACAGGGTGATTATAAAAAAACTATCCCGATATATGAGTCCATAACTGTCATACCGTTCACAGAAGCTGAATGAAATTCTGGCCTAAAGTATTTTGAGGTATGCGCTCAAGAATCACATGAAAAACAACAGTTAAATTCTAACAATTACGGTTACAGTAACAAAATTTCAAAAATTTCAAATGGCAACACCTACTTTTTTTATTGGAATGTGATCTTCGTAGTGAAAAACCATAAAAAGCGTTGGAACGGTACCTGTAGCACGAAAATTGCCGGCGCTAGACAGACTAAGAAGAAAAGTGAAAACAACCAATAAAGAGCAGAGAAGCAACAGAAAGTAAAACATTTTATTGTTCAGTACTATGCACCATCTGCCGCATGTAAAGTGTCGTCGTGTGTAAAATGGAAAATATATGCAACACAATAAAATATTTTGTTTTCTGTTGTTTCTCTGTTCTTATTGGTTGTTTTCACTATTCTTCTTAGTCTGTCTAGCTTTATTCTTCTAGCGCCGGCGATTTTCGTGCTACAGGTACCGTTCCTACGCTTTTTATGGTTTTTCACTATGAAGATCACATTCCAATAAAAAAAAGTAGGTGTTGCCATTTGAAATTTTCGAAATTTTGTCACTGTAACCGTAACTGTTAGAATTTAACTGTTGTCTTTCATATGATTCTTGAGCGCATACCTCAAAATACTTTAAATCAAAGTTTCATTCAGTTTCTGTGAACGGTATGATAGTGTCGTACTATTTGAATAGAACTGCTTTTTTTATGTATGAAGCTATGTATATTTTAATAATCTGTTAGGAAAGAAAGTCATTAAAAATCGTATTGCAGGGGAAAAAAGTACACAATATGCTTTAAAAATATAAAGATTTCAAAGCGTTAATAATTTTTAATGTCCTGAAATGTATTTTAATGATGATGAAATATTCAATTAAATGTATTATATGTAATTCGAGAAATAACTTTTGGTATTTAAGATATTTTTTACTCAAAGATTCGTTGATTCGAAGAAATAGTTCAGATACATTAAAAGACTTTATTATTTATAACCTCTTTGTCTCATTAACAAAACTGACTATTTAATTGCGCTTAGGTGTATAATTGCGTTAATTGCAGATCATTCTTTAATATTAAAATGAAATTTGTATTTGGTGAAATAATATTTTTCTAATGGCCGTTAATATTTCAGCTATTTTAAAGGTTATTAAATTTAATAAAATTTTTAACTGAAGATTTAATTAAGTTTACGTGAAGCTTTTAAAGACTTTAAAAATCTCATTATTCGTGAAAAGATTCAAATTAAAAAGTAGTAATTACTGTTCTGAAAGAAAATATTGAATAAAATTCTCATTACAGCTTGAAAATTCTACAAAACGTGGTATATTTTTCTTGCATATAAATTTAATATATATCTTTTTGAGAATCCATGGGTTCAATATTGTTTCTGGCTTATCATTCTAAAAATATATGCTCTAATGCCATTAAATAACACACACACACACACACACGCACGCACGCACGCGCACACACACACAATATATATATATATAGGGAAATATTTGATTGAAACTTTCCTCAGTATCATGTAAATTTAAAAACAAGAAGAAAACGAACCTAAGCACCATTTGTTCCAATTTTAATGTAGCTTCAAATTCCTATTTAATATTTAAATTGTTATACAGAGTGTCTCATTTGTTTTGCAACCCGCGTAAACACGAAACAAATGGGCAACACGAGTGCACGCGCACACCGTTAGCGCAGGTAGGGGTGTGGAAGGGTCTGCGAGCAACACTACCAACACGCTAGAAAACCGCACGAGACACTTCAATGCTAAGGAGAACGAAGTGAAAGGTAGTTTTGCGTCATGGTGCTATGTGCAGAAAAACGCGCGTTTATTATTGAACATTATTTTCGAACATATTCGTACAAAACAGTCAAGGAACGATATGAAAAGAAGTTTCCAGACTAGAGGGTGCCGAATAAAAGCACAATTAAGCGAATGGTGGACCATTTTCAAACAGAATGGACTGTGGGACCGAAAAGAAAGAACCGTCTGTCGTTTGTCCTAACTGACCACAAAGTGAACGAAATTGAGACGAAAATCAAGGAGAAACCGGCCACGTCAGTAAGAAAATTAGCTTTACAAACAAACAAATGGAAAATGCACGCTTATCGCGCCACATTGGTGCAGGAATTGAAGGTACCTGATCCAGCGCATCGTCTCAACTTTTGTCGCTGGTTAAAAACTTTTGTTCGAAAACATGGCATTGGTGTTTTAGATCGGGTGTTCTTTAGTGACGAAGCCTGGTTTCATAGAACAGGCTAAATTAATGCACGAAATTATTGATTTTGTTCATCCTGAAAAGAGACCACATTGCGGAAGAGATAAACGCTATCACACCAAACACGTTACAGAATGTGTCTCGAAACCTCCTCAAACGGGCTCAGATATCTAAAGATGAAGATGGCGGTCACTTCCAACACCTTTTGCAGTCGTTTAAGCACGTCTGTAAAATAAAAATTAATGTTTGTACATTGTTCTTTTTTTGGGGCTGCAAAATAAATGAGACACTCTGTATGTTTTGATGTGTAATTAAAGCAGTTCAAAATTTTCCTTCGCCCATGCAACTTGCTTATTATTATCATGCTTGCGTAGGGTCCTTTCACAAACCGATTCCACCCATACTTAGCGTTTCTGTGAGTCGATAATACTTTTACGTTAACTAAATTATCAATTGTCTCATTATACATGCAGTAATTAATATACTGGCCGAAGTTAAGGAAGACAAGTAAAAAAATAAATTCCAGTTAATGTGTAAAGAATACTGTTGCATATGAAATCGGAGAGGTGTGAATGTGTTGGAACTCGGCCCTTACCTATATTCCTACCCTACAGTATCCCTAGCGATACGCTTATAACATTTTGTGTATAACATCATTATTGTGTCACTTTCAGTTAAATAAAATATCTGAATGTATAGAAATTAATGCTTATATTAATCAAATTATAAACTAAGAAAAAAAATTACGAAAACAATTTGATAAATCTTCATTCATTAGTCTCTCCGAAAATTGATGTCATTTTGTAGAAATGTTTAAAAAATAAAAGAAATATTTTACCTTGTATATTTAACGCATTATTTCATTGCGTCAGTTATGAAGAGTATACCAAAATGGTTTCAAAGAAATAAATTTCAATTGCTGAATCAATTGCATTTTCTAATATTTTATAATAATTTAATAGATGAATTAACACTTTAAATTAAGTAATTTTAAAGATCTAAAAAAAATCATAATTTATGACGTATTTTTAAACGTGAAATTCAAATTTTAACAAAAAAGTAAAATCATGCATGAAGCATAGATTATGAAACACTTTTCAACACTTCAAGAATATTTTAACAAGCATTCGCTGTTTAATAAGGTAAATAATGTACCTAAATATACATTTTTGAAGACGCAAAATACATTTGAAAACCAGATTTCAGCAATTACAGAACATAGCCAGAAGAGTATACTCCAATTATTTTGTGCTGACCTCTATGTAATTTATAGATTTTTATATACTTTATATAGTATGCTACAACTTAGTTTAGTAAGTAATCACATAACACAGTTGAAAATTTCTCTTCAGCAGTTTATATCAATATATTTGAATTCTTTTGTACAGCTCTGTATATCACCTTAAGATTTTTATACACGCTACATATTAGCTAAACTCTGGCAAAAACGCGCTGTAAACTGCTGAAATCACACTTCCAGAAATTATCATATATAAATGACACTGTGTATTGTTTTATTTATATTCTACAAAAATCTCTTGGAATACTAATTATAGTTCAGTTTGAAAATTCATACCTCGAT
The DNA here is from genome assembly GCA_963931845.1 of Maratus michaelseni. Lineage (NCBI taxonomy): Eukaryota > Metazoa > Arthropoda > Arachnida > Araneae > Salticidae > Maratus > Maratus michaelseni. The sequence goes on from OZ007589.1 coordinate 248,328,145, forward strand.
TAAAAAAAAGAACTTTAAAAAATTAATGATCACACACAGTAAAGTTTACGAATTCTTTTGTGTAGCCCTTTATATGATTCATAGCAATTACGTATACCACATAGTATACAAACATTTATTTAAATGCATACCTAATAGTTTATAATAGTGTAACATGATTAAAATGCACCGCAAACGATTTTTTGCCAGAAACCATAATATAATATGATTTTTTTTTAGTTTCCCTGTAAAATAATTATAAGTGCTACACGTACCATGTCCGATAGTTTGCATGTTGTAGTGCACTTTCACTAATGTATATCAATTTAAATATATTTTTAAAAGTTTAACCTCATTAAAATACACTGTAAAGGATATTACCCCATAGACCATAATGTAACGGCATTATTTTGAATGCCCCTGTAAACGAAGTATAAGTGCTACTTACTTCTTTTTCAACACCGAACATGTCCTTACATATATAAATAACATATATCAAATGCATGGCAATCCGAGTATATTTACGTGAATTGCACCACGGACAGACAGACAGACAAACAGACAAACCGAATTCCTAAACATGTTTCAACTAAGTTGGAACATGTTAAAAACTACAGGTAGATTTGTAATATTCGTAAGCTAATTCGTACTATACTAAAGGTTAAAACAATTTCCTCGTTCTTTCAGGAGTGTTAGAAATAATATTTTGATCGAAAAAGTTTTTTTTTTTTTTTATTATTGGTAGTATTAATTTATACATAGTAATCCATTTCATCTTCTACACACATAAAAAGTCCACAACGAAGACCAAAACTAGCATTTGTAAAAAAGGATTCCAAAACAAAGTTTCGAATAAAGTTTATTAAAGCATTGCATGTAATATACCCATAGTTTTTTATACATATATATACTAGCAGTCTACGTCCGCTGCGCTGAGACATTTTCCAAATGAACCTTGAATCAAACGAAATGATGAATTCGACCTTCTATTTTAAAGTAATATGGACCTTCACCTGGTAAGTCATTTCGCATTGCTGAATACGATGCGAACGCCATTGCGTTACTATATTATTTTATGCATTAGATAAAATTCGCGCTATTAAGAACCACCTCTTTTAGTTGATAATTTATAGAACAGTTTGGTAAGTAAATGTGGCCGTTATGACCAACAGAAATTAAAATGTTGTCTAGTCACCACACTACTACCCATATAGCACCAAACCTCCTGAAAACCTCCCCAGGAGTTCCAATTCATCCCAAATTCCTCCTGAAACTGTAATGACGCTATCAGGCGTTCCTGGGGAAGATACTTTAATCACTTCCCCAGGACTGATCTCCCAGATCCCTCCCAGGGAGCAAGCTCCTCAGGACTGATCTCCCAGATTCCTCCCAGGGAGCAAGATCCTCGGGATGATATTCCCAGGGAAGTACCTAGGAAGAGACGGTGCTGGTGCCATCTCATGGGTGATTTTGACACTAAAATAACTTATTATAATTTTTTATTAAAAAAAAAATTTGATTTGATGTGGTTCGATTTTTTAATTAATAAAGTTTATATTATTATTTGATTTATTTTATTTCCTAAGCACATCTGATTATTGTTTAACTTTTAATTATTGTTATAATATTTAATTATCCTTATTTAAATATATTTTTAATTTATAAAATGCAATCAAAATGTAGTTAAATAAATAATTAAAATAAATTAATCTTTAAATATAAATTGAAAATTTATTATTTATTTTATTTCTGATCTTTTAAAAATTAACTTATATATTAATTCATTTTATCATTATATTCATTAATTATTTTTTCTGAAATTTCAACAATTACTTATATATTTTTACTATTACTTTTTCATCTAACTAATAATTTTACATTGATTTCACTCATATAATTTATTAGTTTCTATAGAAAAAATTTAATTTTAAATATAAAATTGATTTACTTTCTCCTAATAAATTATTTTTATTTTCAATTATAAGAAATCTGAGTTATTTTTTTCGAAACACGAAGTTTAATATATATTTATATATTTGTATATAACCATATTTTATAAATTAAGGATTAGAGATACCTACTAAAAATTATTTCTTCTGATCCTTTAAATATAGTCTTATATATTGAATTATTATTATTTGTATTAAATAATTAATAATTTCATATTAATTTGAATTATATATATAAATAATTTTTGGATCAATATTTAATTTTAAAATATAAATTAGATTTATTATTTTATTTTCGCTGATCATTTTAAATTATCATATATATATATAATATATATTTCTTATTATTTCTAATAAATGAGGGGTTTTTTTCCGTAACTGTAAGAAATCAAAAGGAATCAAAATTTTGTTACAAATAAGGGTTTTATCAACAGTTTAATACATATTTACATATTTGTATCTATTCAGAATTTGATAGTTAATAGATTAGAGATAAGCATTTTTTAATTAAACAATCTATTTAAAAAAATCTTATTTCGATTGTAAAAGTTAATTTTCATGTAAGTTTCAAAATTGAATCATATTTAAGTCATATCGAGCACATTTACTTTTATTATTATTCTTCTATTAATTATTTTTTTCTGATCTTTTTAAAAATTACATATATATTTATGTATTTTATTATTACATTTTCAACTAATTAATAATTTTATATTTATCGTCATTATCAAATCAATAATTTACTTTTAAGTCTAAATTATAACACCAACTTAGAGATTACATGCTCTATTGAAATGACACATTAGGTTTTAAAAAATACAAACATACCCCCCCCCCCCTCCCCCCTGAATAAGAGTTTTGCTTGAAAGATTTTTTATTTAAATATACATTCTTACAAAATCGGGTTAAAGATATTCGTGCTGATTATTATCACGGACCTGGTCAATACCACTTGTCTCATTTAATATACTTTATATATGTGTTGGTAATGAGCATATGTTCGCTAAATGATGTCAATTTTTAATTATGTGTGAATTTTTATGAAGCGTCTGTTCTGGAGGTTTTACCATATTAATTTTATTTTATTTTTTAAATACAAATTAGTTATTTTCTATTACATCTTTCAAATTACGATACATGGTATAAATTTTTTAATTCTTAATAATGAAGGTGAAATCTCAATTTAGTGAACTTAAGAAATATTAACAAGATACAGATTCAGAAAATATAAATAAATATTTATCTTTCTAAATAACAAATATTTCTCCAGAATTTAAAACTGAGTTGTGTTTTGCTTTAGTTGTTAAAACTTTCATTTAAGAAACCTATTTTATATTTGGCAAACTTTTTAGTTTAGGATATTTATAAAGGATTATTTTTCGTGCAAATTCTTCACTCCTGTTTAAGCAAGGAAATACTTCTATCCAGATATCAAGAACGATTATATAATCAGCTGCAAAAGTCCCATAATGCAAATATGTTTAGTCAGGTAAGGGTAGAATTTTAACTACAATAAGAACATGAATTGTACTGAGCAACCTCCAATTCCTTTTGATGAATGAAGAATGGATATGTATGCTTACTGGACTGCATGCAATACTTGCAAAGAAAAGTAGTTGAAAGCATGGAACTTAGTTCCATGGTTGAAAGGAGAGAAACGTTCTTCTTCCCAGAATAAGGAGTAAGCTATTTCAAATTTAGCTTTTAGATAACTAAAATAAACAATTGTCGGTACAATAGAAAAAATAATCTTTAAAGCAGTCGACCAATGATTCTATAAAAGACAAAAGTATTGCTTTTAAAGGATTTCCTTGTTTAGAATTTTTACACAATACTTCGTTGAAAATCATAACAAAGAACTCAAATTTTATGTCAAAGTATCCGTACATTTAGGCATTTTAAATCTCCTGAAATATTAGTTTTGTTAGCTAAAATGAAATTATATTTCAATGAAAAATAGTGCATAATGAAATTTCTATGTATTGAATATTTTCACAGGATTTCAAAAGATCGCTAAATGGAGATTTAATTGTAAATTAGTTTATTTATTACAACAAGAAAAAAATATTTTGTTTACAGACACAAATTTTATTAACAGTACTTTTTTTCATATTTAACTAGTTACAGATATAGAGTAGAAATGCCCATACTTTAAAAATTAAGAGTTAAAGAAATATTATTGTCATTTTAAACAGCAGTTTCATGTAGGTAATTGAAAATTAAACGATGTATTTATGTATCTTAGGGTGTTTCTCAAATGATCTGCTCAACAACGCGAAACTTTCTGACACATCTTTTGACTTATTTTTAAACGCAAAGACATAAAACTGGCTGGCCTGACTATTGAATTGATTTGAGATCGAAATGAATTTTCCATTTTTTGATAAATAAATTACTTATCGGGTTATAAGTGATTCATGTTACATGACGACACGTTTTTCTCCTTTCTCATGCTACGGCGTCGGAAATTCAGCACAAAACACCGACTTTGACGGTATTTTCTGAAAGATCTTCTGTCTTTACCAAAAAAATGGAAAACATCTTTTGATTACAAAGCTTATAAATAAGAACACCTGCCAATTTCAAGCGTTTCCGAACAAAAAAATATGTCATAAAGTAGCCAATTTGAATTTGAGAACAGCCTAGCATGCATAAACTCAGAAAAGCTTTTATAGATATATCGTTTAACAACTTGTAATATGGTAATATCAATATTAGAAATCAAATTGAGTTTTGCTTATTCTAATTTTAAATTTAAAATTATAATATTTCTAATTTTAAAAAAAGTGCATTTTGAATTTGTCTTTCAATTTTTGGTTCATAAAAACGTCAATTTTTCTCTTACTTTATTTAATTGTGATTATTTATAATTTATAATTTAATTTATTTAATTTTAAATATTTTTATTTAATTGGCCCCTTTATCATAGACCCCTGACCCTGATATATGTGGCTCCTAACTAAAATGATAAAACGCATTGTTGTTGTAAATGATAAAACACCCCTTCCCCTTTTCCCTTTTATTGTGATGCCGCGTGGGGAATTCGGTTCAAAACGACGACTTTCACAGTATTTTGTATCCGCGTTTACAAAAAAATAAAAAATAAATAAATAATAATAATTAAAAAAAAAACATTTTTCTAGTATTACATAGTTTCTAAATAAGACCACCTGTCAATTTAATGCATTTCCGAACAAAAACGAGTTAAAAAATGTGTCAGAAAACAGCTCCTTTGGGTTTGAGAACAGCCTTAAATAATTGATACGCTTTTTTTCTAGTTATCAATTTAATATTGTATTGAATATATATCAAAGGGTATGCATCTTTATTTGCAATAAAAGTTACAGAATTCCTGCTATACGAAGCATAAAAATATGCATGTTTTCTATTTACTGACTTTCATAAGAAGAGAAAGATATACATGAATACCTTATAAACGATTCAAGTACAACGGCCGTGTAGCGTAATCACTAGAGCGTGTTTCTCGTATGCGTAAGTACCCAGGTTCAAATCCGGTGGGTGGTAAGAAAGTTTATACCGTAAAATCTGTATCATAACTGTCATGTGATTCTGTGTGCGTGATTAATAAAAGTAATGTGTATTATGTAAATTTTTAAAAGATAATGTCCGTATTTATTAATTAAAAAAAAGAAAAAAATTAAATACTTTTTACATTACGTCGAATAATAATAACTTCGGATGTTTTTTATGCACATTAAGTGACCCTGAAGTCTCCCAAATTCCTCCGGTATTACTTCCTGAAATCTTCCCTAGAACAACCTGAGGAGGAACCTGAAGGAGGTCCTGGGGAGCTCCCTGGGATGCTATGAGGCGGACATTTTCGGTTCCTGAGGACCTCCTGAGGACAAATTTTTGCATCCTCAGGGATGCCTGGAGGATGAATGACAATCTTCCTGGGGACGTCCTAGGGAAGCACATGTGCTATATGGGTAAAAAGGAGCATTAAAAACATTGCAAATATTGTCCATTGAACTGAAATAAAGTTCGGGTTATTCATTTTTTTTTGTTAGTTCTTGCACTCCTGGTCTCTGAGCATGGTGCTATGTGTGGTTCTGGTAGCTTAAATACAATCAATTACTCTACGTTATACACTGCTCAAAACAATTAAAGGATATTGCAGTTTTAGGTGGATTTTGTATCTGGGAAATTTTTTAGCTGATTGATACATGGTCGACAGACATAGTAGGTTATATGAGAATAAATTACACATGTTTCGCAGAAAAAAATGCATTTTATTGCGCATTTGTGTACAAAAGAAAAAAAACACAATTTGTGCATATCAGAAAAAAAGAATAAGAAAAGGTGTTTTCTTCAAAGAAAATCATTTTCAGTAGGGGGTATGGTTTCCACGGGCGGCCAGCAACGTTGAACACCTTTGAGGCATGGACTCAATGAGGCTATTAATGACGAGTTGGGGTATTCTGCCCCACTCTTCCAGAAGAGCCCTTTCCAGTTCTTGGAGAGTTTGTGGGGGTTGTTGGCGGCCAGAAACTCGTCTTCCTAGAACGTCCCAAACGTGCTCGATTGGATTTATGTCTGGAGAACACGCTGGCCATTCCATTCGAACGATTCCTTCCTCGAAAAGGAAATCCTCCACCAGGTTTGCACGATGTGGCCTGCAGTTATCGTCCATTAAAATGAAGTTATCTCCGATTGCTGCAGCGTAAGGGACTACAATAGGTCTGAGGATCTCATCCCTATATCGGCGACCAGTCAGAGCGCCATCTCGAATGATGTAGAGGTCAGTGCGCCCGTCAATGGAGATGTCACCATACACCAACACTCCTCCACCGCCAAATCTGACACTTTCGTGCACGAACGCAGGATTATTCCTACTGCCACGGTCCCTCCAGATGAAAATACGCCTATTATCCGGATGCACAGAAAAACGGGACTCGTCAGAAAACAGAATATTGCTCCATACATTTCTCCTCCAATTGACATGCTCGGTTGCCCACTCCCTGCGGTCGCGACGATGCCTTGATGTTAATCTAACACATACCATCGGTCGGCGAGCATACAGACCTACAGCATGGAGCCGGTTTCGGACAGTCTGAGTTGAAATCGTGGTGCCTGCAGCCGAGCGAAGGTGTTGTTGGAGAAGAGTAGCGTTCATGTTTCGGTGTCTCCGAGCTGTTAACGCTAAATACCGATCTTCATTGGGCGTTGTTGCCCTTCTACGACCTTGCCCTGGTCTTTGGCCTGCAAATCCACTCTCCAAAAAACGGTTCCAGATCCTGGAAATGACACTTTGTGACACTCCAATGGCTTGCGCTACTTCGGCTTGAGTTTGGCCCCCTTCTAACCTACCAACAATTCTCTAAGCTTCTGAATCTGTCAAATGACTTCGCTGAGACATCGTACTCATCGAAACAAAGCAATCACTGAATGCCGATCATCCTTGTCTTCATTCTCTTTTATCCAGTTGAAAGTCAAATTTCATTCGCTGCCGCTGAAGCGACGTTTTTGACGTCGAACTCAAAATTTGCATACTCCACAGTTTGAAAACCAGATAAATTTACATTTGTGATTCTCTTCTTCTATTTTCGGCAAAAAAAATTTCGTTTATATCTTTATTTTATATAAAACTTCAAATATCCTTTAATTGTTTTGAGCAGTGTATATATACATGTGATTCAAAAAAAAATATTCCCACACAAAGAACAGTGTTTAACTTTCATATTTAAAAGAAATGTGAATCATGAATAAGTGGATTTGTAAAGCTGAATTGTTTGATTAAAATTAAAATAACGTAATATTCATTGCCTTTTCATTTTATATACCAGTTACAAACATGCAAGTATTAATCTGGTAAAAAACTTGGTAAAGAATTCTAGTTGAAAAAAAACACTAAATTTTGCATCCAATGAAATTTTCCTAACCGGGTTCACAGTCAAGTTAGGACGTCAAACATTGGAAGTGTTTGCAATGGTTCCAAATGTACCAGAGTTAGCTGCAAAAGGAAGTTAATAACGAGCCAAACTACGTTTCATTAAATAATATCAAATTGCTGTTGACTGAATTATACATCTTTCACCAACAAATTTCCTTGAGAATGAAAAATAAAGTTAGTTAAGCAAAATTTTTAGCAATAATCTTTTAGGTGAATACGTGAGCCGCAGATTTTTTTTTCATTTCTTTAATGAGCATAATAACACGGAAAAATATAAGGTTTGCTATTTCTTTTATTTTAAAGATTACTTTATTCTTCAGTCAGTTGCCTAAATAAACCCTACAATAAAATTAAACATTAATTTGTCTCTATTTTTAGCGACTAGGGCTGTGCGTCAGTCGAAATTGCTTTATAATGATCGAAATTTTATGTAATCTGAATTTCAGGTACTATTTTTCTTATCTAGGCTAAAATGACAAATCAACAAATATTGTCCCATTGGCCACCATTGACACTTCAAATTTTTTTACTTACATTGCAAGTATTACTTTTTTAGTGATAGTAAAATAACAGCTGATGAAAAATATCTAACAGTAAATCTTCTTTCGTCCGTTTGCTTCATAATGAAAAACCATAAATTTACTAATCGCTAAGTACAAAAATTTCGTGTAATCTTCTGCAATCGAATTCGCAATCCAATTCCGTCCCCTTCAAATATAAACGTCCAACAATATAGTAAATACGGCAATTGGCGGGTGACCCGATTACGGAAGATTAGTCCAATGTCTTTTAAAACCTTCAAAACGAAGAAAAGGTATGCAAAAACACATTAAAAAAACGAATGGCGATTTTTTTTTGTTATGTGTCTTAATAATTTGTTTTTGGTAGACATTTGCATTAAAATTTAAATATTTGAGTTTATTTTTATAATATTAACTGGTATTTATATAATTTACAATTGCATATAAAAAATTACTCCAAAAATGCTGTCGTGCACTTGAAAAAACTCCATTATTGTGATTGTCGCTCAGACTGGTGTCTTTTCGGCTTAAAATCAAATTGTTTGGCGACAAAGTAAAATTAAAATCGTAAATAAACAAATACCATGAAACAAATACCATTTTGATATTTACACCTGCTAGTTTCTTCTGTAAGTCACATAATGTCAGAGTTAGATAAAAATTAAAATTAAATGAAAACAAGAACGAAAAATCATGCGCCAAGCATAGATTATATAGCACTTTCCAACGCTTTCAAAATAATTTTACAAAACATACTGTTTAATAAGCTAAAAGATAACATCTAAGTAAACAATTTGGAAAACGCATAACATATTAAAAAACATAATTTCAGGAATTTCGAACAGATACAATATTCGGAAAAGTATCCGAGTTCTTTTATTCAACCCTGTATATGATCTATAGATTTGTATATATACTATATAGGATGATAAATTTTAGTTTAGTTAGGAAACGCGTAGCACAGTTTAAAATTCTCCTTCTGGAGTTTCTGTCAATAAACGGAAATGTGTTCTCGAACTTTTGTGCTACCCTGTATATGAAATACAGAATTTATACACCCCAGTAATAGACAAAAAGTGAGTTCAATTGAAAATCGCGTTCAGCAACTTAAAACGCCAGGAATTACTGTTAACAGACAGCAGAGAATTCTTTTGTATGTCCCTGTAAATGAACGATGACTGCTATACACACACTATTCTGTAGTAAGCCTCTTGTAATGCACCTTAGTAATATATATAAATTTCAATGCGTTTAAAATAGTGAAACATTATTTAAATAAACCGCAGACGATTTTTCTCCATAGACGTAATGTAACGGAATTCTTTTGACTGTACCTGTATAGTAACTATAAGTGGTATGCACACCCTATTCCATATTAAGCTTCTTCTAATGCACCTTAGTGATATATATAAATTTCAATGCGTTTAAAATAGTGAAACATTATTTAAATAAACCGCAAATAATTTTTCCCGATAGACCACAATGTAACGGAATTCTTTTGAGTGTCCCTGTAAAAAAACTATAAGTGCTACACACTTCCGTTGAAATAGGGAACATGCTATAGCTAACGATAATAACATATAAAAATTGCAGAGCAATCCGAGCATATTTACGGGAGTTAGAGCACGGACATACGGCCAGACGGCCAGACGGCCAGACGGCCAGACGGCCATACGGCCAGACAAACCGAAGTCATAAGCACTTTTCAACTAGGTTGGAAAGTGCTAAAAAAAACAAATCAAAAACAAAATTGTTACTCAGATTCCATCTTATAAAATTTTCAAATGCATTTTTTTTCACTTAACGCAAAAGATAAATCGCCAAATATTGTTTCAATGGCAATCTGTTACACTGAATAGTTTTTAAGCATTACGAACATTCCCTTTCTTGTTAAAAATAAATATTTCTCGTTTTATAATATTATCTGTCATCAAAACTGTTTTTTTTTCTTTTTAAAAAAATTAAATTAGTAAGAGTTTGTTCTTTCATTGTTCGAGGTGTATAGCCGTTTTGATTCTTTTTCTAACGACAATGGTTGCCAAAAAATGACCAAAGGTAACCTTTTCGTCCAAAATAACAAAATTTTCCATCATAATTATATCGACGTAGAACGATGTCTTATATAGTAAAACCTTCACTGAAAAATGATCTATCAAACAGTGCAAGTTCCATCAAAATTCATTCAGCAGATCTCGAGTTATAACCAGTCGGAACGAAATTTCCCCACTTGTATATTATATATATAGTAGATGTAGCGAAAAAATTTATAGAGGGATCTCATTGTTATTCAAGTTTTTTCGACTGTTAAACCTTTTATAAAGAAAACATTTTGATTTAAATAATGTATTCTAGATAAAAAATTAATAATAATGTATTCGTACATTTACATGACCTGAATGCACATGCACTGAGCTATTTTTCACCTTTTTTTCCTCAAATTTGTTGAAAGCAATATTCTTCTAAACTATTTATTATGTGCAAAGAAAATTATATGCAATAAATATCTTTATTATTATGACTAAGCCATTTCTTTCTGAATGTATTAAAAATCCAGTTACTTAATTATAAACGTATGTTTGAACAATAAAGAATATAATTAAACAATCACAAAATTTTAATAATCTTATCAAAAGATATTTCGATTCAGTTATTTACTTAATGTTGTGTTAAACACAACAAAAGGACATTTTATCTTTCGATCTTTATCCAATTAAGTTATCAAACAATAAATATGTTCTTTCTGTTGAATTCCTTTTAAAATTAAACTAATTAACTCTGAGTAAAAAAGTAACAGAGTTGTATAATCAAATCATATTTTTGATGGCAGTATTAATTAATCTCGTCTGGAAGCCATTAGCAGGTACGCAAATTTTACTGTTTTAATAATTCTCTAAAATGTTCTTTTGTTATTTTATTACAGTTTACTAGTTACAGTTGTTCAATTTTGAGTTTTGTTTTATTTAAAATGCAAAACTTTTGTACAAAAATATTTGTAATCTCAAAAGTTGTAAAGTCAATACAGTAACTGTTTCTGAAATATTCACTTATGCTTTTCCCACCAAAATGAGTACAATAAAAACTATGAATCTGTAATTTTACGAAATATTTTATTTTATTTGAAAACATCTGAATATTGTACATACATAAAAATCTAATGTTAAGTATGTTTTAGGTTTCCTTAAATTTAATTTGCTCCTAACAGCCATAAAAATTCATCTGAACAAGAGCCCTCTAAGCAACATTTTAACGAATTCGATAATTTAAATCATAATGAAATTTAAGATTGTTTATAAATGAAAGTAGTAAAATTAGTTTGAAATAGGCTGTGATAATGCATTCTAAAATTAGACCATTTAAATGTTGCCATGTTATATTATCAGAAACTTTAACAATATTAAAAAAACATAGGAGAACTTCTTATGTAAAATTAAGGTTTCAGTTAAATATGACATTTTATTTTTTCTTTCTATAGTAAATGAAGGATGTTTCCACGAATGCTGTGACAATATTGTTTGTAATTTAATAATATATGCTTTTCTATTACATAAATTATTCGTGTTTGAAACATATACATTCATGTAGCTATATTCGTGGAAAAATCACTAATTAAAAAGTTTCTATGTTGTATATGGTCCAACAATCCAATATTAAAATATTGGGAAATGGTGTACATTCATTTTATGGATGCAAGTTACAAATGAACCTAATCTTTGTCGTATCATGAATTGCACAGAGGAAAAATATTTTACATGAATAAATACGTTGATTAATAAATACGTTAGCTTAGGACATTTTCTGTGAAAATTCGTATCCAATTTCTGACAAATTATCGCCATTATCAGAAAAAAACTATGCATGCTATACTAAAACACTTTGAAGCTTTATCTGTTATTGCAGTAGGAAGAAAAGAAGGTGACTAACAGTATGGATGGAAGCTTTAACACCTTCGGCCCTGATTTTTTTTCAATTTTGGTAAAAAATTACTGTTATGCTAACAAAATTAAAAATAGCTATCGGAATCACAGAAGTTAGGGTTTAATGAAAGTTAACGAATGCGTTCTTTACCAAAACCTCACAAATGTAGTTATTTTGCGTGTTTTTCATATAACTATAGTCTGAGGAAGAATTTTTGAAGACGTTTGGAAAATGTCGTATTACAACTAAATTAAACAAGCATAAAAATTTAGTAATATTTTTTATCTTTTATCACAAATTACCAATTCGGAAAAGGATTCCCAAATTTTAATTTAAAGAGTGAAACGTATGTTTTATTTAAAAGAAATGCCAACGGCTTGCTAATAATTATGAAAATTATTATTATTATTACTAAATGCTAAACATAAGTGAAGTCATAATAGGAAATGTAGAGATTCATACTATCACTATTAGGTGCTGGAATTAATAAAAATAATGTTTAAGACAAAATAATTCTCAATAAAAGATATGTCCTATTAGTAGGATGTCAGGGCCGAAGGGGTTAATTTAAATATGATTAAACATATTATTAATATAATTTTTTTTATCCATTCCTTTCTTTACAAAAAAAAATCCACCGATTGTATGAAATATTTTCCTTTAGTTTCTAGATTATATAATTACTAAAATGAAAGTACGTAATTTACATTATGGGTCACATTTATGGACATTTAATAGCTCTAATTATTTATTTTAGGTAGTAATTTATTGCCGCATCATTTTCGAGCGTATGTAAACTATCACGATTTTTTTTATTTAACGATTGACATATTTCTCTAAAAATATTTTATTAGCCATTATTTATTCTTAATTTTGAATTTACACTTGTAATTATCCAATATATTTTATTTACGAAATAAATAAAAAAGGTTAAACGAAAATTTGAAAAACTAAATAACAAATTTAGGATTTATTCAAAGATTTTCAATAGTAAGATATTTATCTGCATGTAAGAAATATGCAAGATATTATACTTATCATATCGCATTCAGTTCCTCAAAGATTCATCCCTGTATCTGAAAAATGACTATATTTCTTAACTGAAGTCCTTCATGATATCTTATCGATAATAACAGTATTTTTGACACTAATAACGTAAGCTAATATCGGAGAATCAATATCACGTCATAAATCTTCTTAGAAAATTCTTTAGGCTGTTTTACACTTTAGCGGACAAAAAATATACTGTAGCTCAGTTATTATCTTCTTTTAAATTTATTTATTGTTTGCGATATTATATAAAGGCTATTAAGTGAATTTAATGCTTAACTAATTTGAAAAAGGACATTTTAAATAACATATAATGTATTCACTGGGTATGAAAAATATATGGACTTAAATCTTCTTTTTCTCCAAATAATGTTTAAAGAACACGACTATAGTTTCGAGCATGTTTTTATCCTTGCTCGGATAACTACTCTCTGCTAATGTCACCTGATGATGAGATCTGATATTTAATTGCTCTCGAAACGATTGTCGTGTTTTTTGTACTTTGTATGAAGAAAAAAGAAGAGTTATATCGGTATCATTATTTAAGTGTTTAAGGTGGTTTTTTATACATTAAAAATGTTTTAATATAAATTAAACTTTTTACTATTTAAAAAAAAATTTAAAAGCACAACTATTGCGTTGAATTTAAAGTTTAAAAACATTATTTTGCACATATGCTTATGAATCATTATGTTGTTTCTAAAATAATTACTATTTAAATTTAAAATGAAGACGTCTATTGCCAATTGCTTCAATTAAAATGGAAAAGTTGTGTAATGCCATTGAAGATATTATGTTTTAATCAGTTGGATTTTCTTAATATATTTTAGGTACCTCATTTTACTTACCCATCATACGTAGTATAGGGTAAGTCTTGTAATCGTTTTGAAAATCCAGAAGAAAAATTGTCGGATTTACACGTTTCAGACACTGGAGATTCCGAAAAACATATTTTTAGAAAAATAAAATTGCCGTCCGTCTGTGTGTGTGTATGTCTGTCTGTGTGTCTGTGTGTCTGTAAACGATCTATCTCCCGAACAAATTGAGTTAGAGACTTGAAATTTGGTATGTACATAGTATGTAATAATGGAAAGAATCTTATTGAATTTCAGTAACATCGATTATCCGGAACTATTTTTTCGTTCTCTCGAAATATTCCTTTTGATAAAAGGTATATAAAAATTTTCGAAATTGTTTATTTTAAGGAGTAAAAAATACATAAATGTTGCATAAAGAATGAAGGCGATCGGATAATGAGTTGCCGAGATATTTGTAATCTATTTTCCACACTCTTCGATTTTTCATGACCCTGTGTCTCATCCAAATTTCAATTCAAAGATACATTTTATTTATAAATGAGACGCTTAATACGACTCAGTAAACCATTAGTTAATATGATTATCAATTTTGTATTTATAGGATATTTCTTTGCAATTCAGTAATAGAGCATTTAAAGTTTATGACGCCATCAAGCCACGATTTTATTCGAATTGCAATGCATTTTATAAATAGTTTACACATGTTTTATTTTCATATTTTATATTATGCATATCCTTGATGGTAAGTATTACGGTGGCCCCCAACGACTAAAGTTTTTTAATCATTTGAAGATCAAACAAAAATAAAATTATAAATACTTCAATTTCTTAAAGGAAATTGTATTTTTAAAGATAAGAAATTTAATTTAAAAAATCACCTGGTCATTAAAAAACATAAAAAATCTGATCACATTTTCAAATATTGCCCAATATTAATTAAAATAAAATATTATTATCAAATATGATATAAAATTCGCCACTAAAATTTCATACACTAAAAAAAAAGATCACATTGTAAAGTATTTTCGGATAGAAGAGTATATGAAGTACTTTCGAATATCTTTTGACACATATCATATTTTCAGTCAATAAATCTTTCGATTTAAGCGGACTTCTTGATTGATTGCCTTATTTCTTCAGTTTTTCTTCCGTTACTTTAGATTTTAGGGAAAGCTCTTATACAGGTTCTTCTTTCTTATAGACAATTTCAAATAAACTTTGAACTGGTTATGAAATAGGTGTCGTAGTAAATATGTATTTGACAAAATTTTTATGTGATAGATATATAGTAGCATATGCATAAAAATAATTTATTTTTCTTTAAATACGCAATATTTATTCTCAAATTTAATAGTAAATTCATGAATGTATTTTATTTAGAAACTAAATAGAGTATAAGCCTTTGAGAGTAAGGCGGAGGAATAAACGCGTATAAAAATTATAACTATTGGCAGACTGATGCATTTGTTGCTTACAAAATACATTATATCGTTATCATATGCGGTAGTTACTGCAGTTAAGTACAGAAAATAATCGCAAAAAGTCATAAAAAACGTTACCGAGATATGACGTCCTTGTAAACAGAACAATCTATGAACTGAAAAGAAATTTCAATTGTAGGTATTTCAAAGTGTACACTCGAGAATAAGGTGAAAAACATGTATTGACCTGTCCGGAGGACAATTACTGTGACTAAACTGTAACTGGTCACAGTAAAATAAAATTCTGCTGTGTTAAATATATCATACATCACTAAAAACGGCAATTAAAATATAAACACAAAGAAAAATAATGGGAACAAAAAATCATATCAGACATGCGACAAATTACCAAATTATTTTATTTGGATTACAAAATAATTAAGTAGCTACCAGTCAATGACGATAATACATTGCCTTCGCTGAAATATGCTGAAATATATGTAGAAAATTTTTTTAATAATGTTTTTCGTCTGTGATGCATTTGTTCAATACCTTGCGTGTAACTTAGATTTTAAATATCCTCTGAAACGGAAGCCCACTCGAATGTGCTCGAGTGAAAACGGAAAATGATGAAAGAGTTACCAAAGTGCTGTTTGCAGCACGCACAGTTCCTTTTTTTTGTCTTATGACACTATATTTAGTGCTACAGGTATCGTGTTAGAACTATTCAATTTTGTTTCAGTCTGTAGACCATTGCAAAAAAACCACACATTAATTGTTGAATATTTCATTCATATCCATACAGCACATTATTTATGCATATTAAAAAAAAAGAAAAATACCCTTTCCAAATTTTTCTATAAGTAGATTACGGAAACGCTCAAAAGATCTTTTGTATAAACTTCAAGATTTTTTAAGGATCATGTCTAATAAAATTAAGAATAGGCACACGATTTAAGTATCGAATTTGTATCATTTACTTCTGTCTACAATATGTTCTAAAATACTTTCGAATAAAAAAGGCTTTGAGATGTTCATCTTCTGTTTACGTACTTAAAAATAAGCATATCAATGAAATATTCAACAACTAATGTGGGGGGTTTTGTTGTAAAATGATCTACAAACTGAAAAACAATAAAGAGTGTGATCCAGAAATCCCGAGACTTTTCAAAACTTGATAACTAGAAAACTATGTGCAATAAAAAGATGCGGTTTTCACAGAAATAGTCAGAAAAATGTGGGATTTTTGTTTATAGTGGAAAAATAAAAGTTGTAATAGTTAGATTTTGAACAAACTGGCGGCGCTAATGTACAATGCTATTATTTTGAGAATCTAAAACATTCGTTATATTCAGTCTTCGTCTCTGAATTCCAAATTTACTTGTCATCATATACATGAAAAAATGCAGGAATGTTTTGTTCCCTTTCTGTAGTGGAGAAGAAACATTTAAGGCTATTAGTCAGAACCCAATTCTCCTCGCTAATGTTAAAGCTATGGGCGTAGAATGCATTCGTATATTTAAAATATCTCCTAAGGAAACTCGTATTTTGAACTATTTTTTTTTTGTTTGTGTATTCTTCTTAAAGGAAGTCTCTTTTTATTTTATTTGCCAAATATTTCTAAAATATATACATAATTTATAATTTTATGTGTTAAAATATTTCAGAAAATGAATACGATTTTAAAACTTCTCATAAAATATATATTTTAGAAAAATTTTGACAATTAAGAAAAAAGAGAAATCCTTTAAGAAAAGTAGATAGAAAAATGAAGTTAAAAATATTAATGTCCTGAGGAGATGTTTTAAATATACGAATGCATCCAACGCCCATAGATTTAACATTAGCTAGATGAATTGTGTAGTTCACTGACTAACAGCCTTAAAGACATCTCCTACGGAATTTTCCCATTGTATTTTCAGTGGGAGATGGATTAGGGGACTAGATTTTAACAATTTCGTGAGACGATATTTTAAATATACGAGTGCATTCAAGACCCACAGATTTAACATTAGTTATTAGAATTGATGAGTTCAATGACTAACAGGCAAGGGAATTTCCCCATTGTATTTTCAGTGGGAGATGAGTTAGGGGATTGTAGCTGATATGCACGGCAAAAAGACTGGCATGCAACCACTGTCGATTTAAGACTTTTGATTGAGCCACATGCTTTAAATATGACCTTTTGCAATCCTGCAAATTTTAAATTACCTACATTTTATTATTCTTAGTTTGAAAAGTTTCCTGCTTCAAAGGGTAAAAGCCTATTTGCTTTTTATACCAATAAGAAAATGTTATATGCGTATAAATCACGAAGAAGATGAAGATATAAAATAACATTGCACGGAGTCTTTCACAATAAAACAGGTGGTGTCTTTCTCTCTTTTATAAATCCTGTAAAATATGAATTTAATTAGGCAAATATATAGAAAAGTATTATATATATATACATACATATATATATATATATATATATGTGTGTGTGTGTGTGTGTGTGTATGTATTGTAAAATCTGTTCAAAACTATTTTTTGAAACAAAAAGTTTATATGAAAAATTAACTTATTTAATATGTTATTAAATATTACTAAATTAAACATTTATTGATATATTTCTTAAGAAACGAGTTTGTATCCTTACTTATTCCTTTAATCTTTAAACATGAATTTATAATTAAACTACCTAAAATAATTTAATATGATAACCGAAGCTATATTGATTAACTGTTACTTCGATTAAGGCATTTTTTAAAAATAATTAAGTGCATTCTTTAAATACAGTTTTTATCTAATTAAGCTAATTAAATATTAAACGTATTTATTGTGATTAATAAAAGTTTACCTGTTAGCTCCAATGAATGAAGGAAAAATATATTCGCATATTTAAATTGTAGTTTCAAAGAGATTATTATTTAAGCTAACATACAAGAAAACGAGAAATTGTGCTTTTTTTACTTTACAGTTTCAATTTAGAAAAAACAATACAAGAAATTAAATTTGTTTTACTTTAGAATAAGACAGATAATTACTCAGTAATAAATTATTATACATAACCAAAGGGGTATAGAAAGGGGTTATTATGCATTTTCGAAATTTTTTATCTAATCTAATTTTCGGTTTAAACGTTCTAATTATAGAAGAAAAAATAAAGAATAAATATATATATTTTTTTAATTATGAATTTTTTATTTGTATTATTTATATTACAAATCACTAAAAAATCGAAAAAAAAATCATGGAAGATCTTTTAAAAGATTTATCTGAAAGTTTTCTAAAAAACTTCTGAAAATCTATTATAAATAAATGAGTAAAATAAGAAAACATTTTCGCACTGTGTTAATTAGTGATTAATAACATATGGTATTTTTTCTGCTGCCATATTTCCTATACAATGTAGGAGAAAAAAATCGTATACTACTTCCCTGATATCTCCAACCCGAATTGGAATAATGAGAACTATTTTATTATTTCGTGTAGAAGAATATATCATACGTGTCAGCGAACTGCAGCCGTTCTCGTTGTTTTATTCTGCTTTGTTTCACTTAAAAAATTTACAAAACGGCTTGCATTTAGCACTGCAATTCACAAAGTTAAACTAAATAATCGTATGAACACTACGTTTCTCTTTATTCCAAAAAAGTACCTAATGCTGCTGCTGCAGCCGTAAATTGATTTATTCTCATCTTCTTACTTTCTCGGCTTATATTGCAAATACTATTGCAAATAAAAATGGGAAAATTGTTAATTTTAAAGGAAAATGTATGATAAACACGCTGAAGAACGTAGTTTTTAAACAAAATAATTAGTTTACGCAACTTAATGTTAAAATGGGTGAAGATAGTTCAGTTAAATATGTTTTACAGGATCAAAACCTATGCGTAGGAACTTAAAAGTTTTTGGCAGGCGCATACTTGACAAGATTGAGGTGTCCAGTGTCCAACGGCTTTTATAATGTTTATTATTTTTATATTTGTTTGCCAAATTTTAATCAAAATTTCATTGTTTGCATAGACAGTTAATTCATAGTTTGAAATAGCCGTTTATTACCAACTGCTTCCAGATTGTAAAAAGCTCAAATAATAATATTTTGAAACACTTTTCTTAAAAAATCGAGTACTTCCCAGATATCTGCGACTCGAATTCTAAGAATGAGAACGATTTTAATATTTCGTGTAGAGGCATATATCAGTGGTGTCAGCAAACTACAACCATTCTCGTTGTTTCATTATGCTTTGTTTTGCTCTATAAATACACGAAACGGCTTGCATGTATCACTGAAGTTCACAAAGTTACACTACATGGTAGTCGTGTGGACGCTACATTTCTCTCTATTCTAAAAAAGTAACTAATACATTTATTCTTATCTTTTTAATTTCTCGGCTTATATTGCAAAAAACTGTTGCATATAAAAATGAAAAAATTCTTATTTTTATAGAAAAAAGTATGATAAACGCACTGAAGAAAGTAATTTTTAAACTAAATATTTATTATATGCTACTTAATATTGAAATCGGTCAAGATAGCTCAGTTAAATAGGCTTCACAGGATAAAAAGCTATTCCTACCAACTTAAGTGTTTTTTGTAGGCACATACTTGACGAAATCAGGTGTCCAGTGTTCAAATTTTTATTTATTTATTTATTTATTTATTTGCCTAATTTGTAATCAAAATTGCATTGTTTGAATAGAGAAATAATTCATAGTTTGAAATAGCCCTTTTTTTTATCTACTGTTGCCAGATTTTAAAAAGCTCAAATAATAGTAATTTTAAAGATTTTTCAACTGAAAAATATATTTACTCGTGACTATTATAAAAGAAAATAAATGAATAATGCGACTGCTACCAGTAACAATAGAAACATTCGCTGTCCGTACATCCCGACCAAGGAATAAAGCCGTAACAGTACTACGACAGCGAAGAAAGAAGAAGTATACACCAAAATTAAGCGATACATTAATTTGCGTTTATCTACATTTACAAGCATGTTTTTCATATTAGAAAGTTCAGGATAATATATTTCACAAATTATGTATTTAAATATATAATTTAATATAATTATTTAATAAAAATGTGATATTGCATTTATTTTTAAAATAAGCAATTGGCTTATATGTTTCCCAATCTGTTTATGGAATCAACATTTTTTTCACCAAAATGTGCTACACATATATCGTTTAATATGAAATTAACATAAAATAAACTGTTGAAACTAAGCTATACTTGGATAATCAATCAAAATTGACCTTTTACTTGATAAAGAGAGCCCCATTAGAAATTTTGGAATATATAGAGGTTATAAAACTAAATTAACATTAAAAAATCTTGCGCATCAGCAGCTAAATGCAGCATATTTCCTTCTCCTTTTTTAAAATTATTATTCTCTGTCTGCCACTTAGATAAAAAAGAATAAGATTTTAGTATAAGATCTGCCATGCTTCAGAATTACCTTGGCAAAGGCTTTGCACATGTTTCACTTTTTTCAATGTTAATTCATCCTTACCACATTTTATTTACTGGTGAGTTGTGTCAATTAATTGTTATGTTTGTTATCTATTTCAGATGGATCATCATTTTACTTTTGGATATCTTATTATTTTTACATATTCTGTTGTTTTTTCGATATGTTATAAGGAGCTTAATTTAGGCTTAATGCTGATAATATTCGACGATATAACATATCATTACTATAAATTATTCTTATGAAGCTCTTCTGACGGATACATAAAATATTCATAGTTTCCCATTTTTCCATATTCACTTTATTATGTTCGATTTTTTAATATATTTAACTTTAATCTTTATATTATCTTTTCCTTTGATATTCACATATGTGATTTCATTTTACTTATGTATATTAAAACATATTTTTACAAAAATTTTAACTCAAATTCATTAATTAGATGAATGTTTCTAAATAAATGTGTTTAATTTATCATCTTATTATTTTGAATCCCATTCATGATTTACACAATGCTCAGTAGTGACAGGAATTTTATTTAAGAGTACTCTGAGAATTATAAATAAACAAAAAGTAATAGCCATAAAAAATTAGTTAAATATTTCCGGCTTTCATTTGATTTTCCCCCTTTCCCCGGTGCCTACGCATTCTGTTTTCATAGTTTATAAGGAATGTATTTATTTGATGCAATATCAGTATTACATATAAATTACCTTTTTTTTTTGCCATAGACATAAATTTCATGATACAATAATTATATACTTTTATTGCAATTATATAAATTTAAGAAATCTATAACTCTGTTTTCTCTTTTGTTTAACACTGTTGTTCTATTTTATCTACCACCGTTACAATATTCTCTGCTAAGATATCATAATGTTTATTTGCCATTATATTGCTATTCTTAAAATTTTTATTATGAAGCAATAAAACACTTGAATATATTATTTTAACTCTTCCAAAAAGATAACAACTTCTAAAGGTTCATTTGGTAAATGGATTTTTTCAACGAATGATTTTAATCTGTTACCATTTACTCACTTTTAACGCAATGGAGACTGGTGACAAATTTTATTTTAGAGTAATGAGGAAGGGAAATGTGAAAAAGTCTAGAGATAAAATAACGTAAATAATGCATATAATTCTTAATGAAAAGAGAAGAGGAAATGTCATGTTATGTAGGGGAAACGACTGAAAAATCTAGAAAAGCGATAACAAATGAGCTTAGAATACGAAATATTTCATGTTCATTTTATAATATTTATCTATTTCTGTGGAACTGTGAAGATGATATTAATTTAATTTAACTGCATTTGAAAATCTTTTACATGATTGTAAATTTGAAAATAAATCGAAAATACATTTAAATTAAACAAATTAAAATAAATGAGGTTTGACAAATGGTTTTTTTAAAAAATCGTAACTATTCAAATCTATTGATAATTAAGTAAAGATACAAGTAAATATTTATCAATTTTAATAAAATGTTAAAAGTTACTATAATCTTAAATATTAAATATCCTTTATACAGATCATAGATTAAATACTAAAAGTCCGTTGCAATTCATTATGTATATTTATATATCAAAGATTTATATTTCAGTCATGATTCAAAATTACATAATATTAAAATTGTACTAATATAGAATATTTTAATATATTTATTCATTTTAAATTTGATAAACTTCTATAATTTAAAAATTAGCATAATTACAAAGAAAATGTGACCAATTTGCCTAAATCGTACGCTATTTTATGTTCTACCAAAAAAAAAAGGACGCATATCAATTAATAGCGTTTCATAGATTGATTAGCATCAAGAAATAACACACATGATTTTAATGTGCAGTGCGTGTAATAACTTTATAGACAGCAAAAAATTGTAAAAATTTTGATAAAATTAAAATTAGATAATTGAAATGGGGAATTAATGTTAATCATAAAGTTGAAATACTAATATAAAAATCAACAAAATGTATCTGTGAGCTTTTTACTGCGAAGTGCAAACAAACGCTACTTTTGACTGTGTAAAAACTTTAAGGAGACCACCATTTTTTCATAGAAATGTACGTATAACTGTTATTGATTTGCATGTTAAAAACTCTTGCGCATGGGGATTTTCATGACTTTTTCTATTAACAGTTTTGTTGATTTTATAATAATGCCAAAAGCAAGTAAATTGGCTGGATTTGAAACTAAAATATAATTAACAGCTAGAACTAAGTTATAGCGGACAATCAATCAAAATTCACCTTTTACTGGATAAAGAGAGTCCCATTAGACATTTTGGAATATATAGAGGTTATAAAACTAAATTAACGTTCACAGAATCATGCGTATATCAGCAACTAAATGGCAGCATTTGTCCTTTTCTTTATTATTATTATTATTCCCTGTCTGCCATTTAGACTACAGAATGAGATTTTAGTATGAGATCTGCCATGTTCTAAAAATACCTAAGGAAGAGCATTGGCTTTGCACATGGTTCACTTTTTTGCATGTTAATTAATCCTTACCATCTTTTATTTATTGGTGAGTTGTGTCAATTTATTTTAATGTTTGTCATCTATTCTAGATGGATCATAATTTATGTTTTGGATGCCTTATTATTTTCACATTTCTTGGGTTTTTTCGATATGTTATAAGGGGCTTAATTTAGGTTTACTGCTGATAATATTTGACGAAATTAATTAACTTTACTATAAATTATTCTTATGGAGCTCCTCTCACGAATCCATAAGATATTCATATTTTCTCATTTTTGCATTTTCATTTTATTGTGTTTTCAATATAATTTCATTTAATCTTTATCTTATCATTTCCTTTCATTTTCACATATGTGATTTCATTTTAATTATTTATATTAATAAATATATTTTCAAAAATATTAACTAAGATTCATTAATTAGACGAATGTTTCTAAATGAATGTTTTTAATTTATTATCTTATTATTTTGAACTCAATTCATTATTTACACAATGCACAGTAATGACGGGTACATCATTTAGGAGTTCTCTGCGAATTAGAAAAAAATAGCCATAAAAATTCAAAAAAATATTTTCCGATTTCACTTGATCTTTTCCATTTGCTCGGTGCCTACCCATTCGGCTTTCATCACGTTTCATCATGATACGCATCGTGTTTAATGCATTATCAACATTACTTATAAATTACTATTTTTTTTTATAAAAATGTACCATACACATAAATTGCATTACATATAAATTATATATTTTTATTCCATTTGTATAAATTAAGAAAGATATATTACGCTGTTTTCTCTTTTGTTTAACACTGTTGCTCTATTTTCTCTACCACCGGTGCTATGTTCTCTGCTAAGATATTATAAAATGTATTCGCCATTACACTGCTATACTTAAAAAAATTATAAAAAAGCATTAAAATACTTGAATATATTATTTTAACTCTTCGAAAAAAATTTCTAAAGGCTCATTTGGTAAATGATTTTTTTCAGGCGAATGATTTTAATCTGTTACTATTTACTCACTGCTAACTCATTGGAGACTCGTGACAAATTTTATTTTAGAGTAATACGGAAGGGAAATGTGAAAAAGTCTAGTGATAAAAGATCGCAAACAATGCATATAATTCTTAAATAAAAGTAAAGAGAAACGTCATATTATGTACGAGAAATGACCAGAAAATAGAGAAATGCGATAATAAATGAGATTGAAAAACGAAATATTTCATGTTCATTATATAATATTCATCTCTTTCTTTGGAACTTTGAAGATGGAACTAATTAAATTTTATTCCATTTAAAAACCTTTCATATGATTGTAAAATTGAAAATATTTAGAAAATACATGTAAATTAAGCGAATTAAAATAAATGACGTTTACCAAATTGCGACGTCGTATATTATCCAGTGTTTTCTGCTAAATTAAATAAAATAAATAAAATGTATAAAAATATTTATATTTTAATTTGGAAAAAAGTATTTAAAACGTACACTTTTTTTATCAAGTCCCAAAATCCAGTGTTATTCTAAATTTCCATCGCCTTATTCATTCGATTTAATATTTAGTCGAATATGTTTAAAATCCAATCACTGTAACATATACGCTATTGGCTAACCATCCTCTTATTGTGTAAAATCAAAACGTGCAAAAGTTTTCTTGTACTAAAAAAATCACACGACTGACTTTATCCTTTTATATCTGTTCTACATTTTTCAACATAGTTTATTATATAAGGTAAAGCTAGGAGAGTCTGCGCACAATTCAAAAGAATAACAACAAAAAATCTAAATATTATTTTTTTGCTAAACTATCCATGAATAATTTTTACTTCCTTTGTTTTTTATGCATTTCTATTGCTATTTTGATGTTATGATGTAATTTAATAGAACAGTTGTAATAAAACCAAGAAAGTTATTTTGCGCAATCTGTCCTTACAGGGTTGGTGTGATTGCGCACATGGGTAGGAGAGATTGTTACTAATAATAACTACAATTAAATTGTTAAAAAATAATAATTACACTTAAATGACATTGTTGTGAGGTTTTTGTGAACAAATATTATTGCATTAGGAGTAAATATTTCAACCTAATGATTAAAGAATCAAAAAAAGGAAATAATTTTAAAAACGATTAAAAAAATTTAATTAAAGAGAAAAAATTAAAGAATCAGAAAATGCAAGTCCAGATAATATTACAAAATAACATTAAGTTACTTGAACACACGTTTAACTTAAACTTAGTCCATTTTCATTTTTCAATTTTTAATGCAAATTTACCAATAAGCTGCGCAATCTCTCCCAGCATGGAAACTAATGGGAACAATGTGCCATCTCTCCTAAGTAGCAGATGCGCAAACTCCCCAATTTTAGTAGGAGATATTGCGCGGCATTTTATTTAAACATGGCCGTTACTAAAACAAACCGTTGATGTTTACATTGTTAGTCTAGATTAGTAGCTTATGAGAAATCGTTTAAGTTAAAAATATTTTGTACTGCTGACATTGTATAGAAATTCCGATGAATAGCTATCAAAATTCAAGCACTTACTTTGGGAAAACAAAACAAAATGGCAATGTTTTATCTTAGACGCTCAAAACAATCAACGTGCACTTCCAAATAGGCACTCCATTACTGCTGTTGTACAACTACCTGGAGTCGCTGGGCGCTCACTCTATTCCTTCCCTCCAAACCTCTATGTGCGCAATCTCTTCGACCGCGCCATCTCTCCTGGTTTTACCTTATATATATGTTATACATTATTAGATCTACTTTCACGATTTTCCCTGTTTTATTCTAAATTACTACTCTATATTCATTAAATCCTTATTCTTAAATTAGCTCTATCCTTAACTCTGTTAAATTCCCTTTTATTTAATATCTAAATTGTCCAATTTACTTAAATATAAAGCTTTTAGTTATTCTTAATTTTTATCATGATCTCCGCTCATTTCTGGGTTTTTGGAATGTTCTTTGAGAGCCATTTTCATTTTTGTTCCGAATTTCATTTCCCGCTCTAAGTACTTTTTACTATAAAATTCATCCTCTACATTTTTGTCCGAACTCTTTACTAATTATCTTTCATTGGTCGTGACGTAGCATGATGCGTCTTCTTTAATTCCTCGTTGGTTCAGTACGCGTTCTACGTCATAAATTGTGTTATTTCGCTAGATAACAAAAAGCAGCTACATGCGATGTTCCCGGAGAAATAAGTCGAATTTTAACTTGTCAATAGTTAAAATTCGCCCTGGCTGCTCGTATGACAATAATTTATTAATACTATGTTCTAAATACTTACCCCTCAATAAATTGATGACGTAGCGATGGTACGGCTACTACTATTAGGTGGAAACTGCTCAAGAGAAATACTTTAATAAAGTATTGGATTTGAAAGACATTGTTCGTTTAATTCATGGAAAATCGCCTCTGGTTATTTCATTTCACAGCCTCTGCCGCCACGTCGAGACTGCAACGAGAGTATTATGCAAATAACGCAACATCCGTTCTTATTATCATTGTGCGACATGTGTGCTCCTGCTTCTATTATCAGCTTTACTCCCACTTCAAAATATAACTTAAAAATTCATCATATATATATATATATATATATATATATATATATATATATATATATATATAAGAACATATCAAGATGTTAAAATTTCTAAATTTTAATAAAAGGTAAAAGTTCAAAATCAGAAACAACTAAACATATTAACTTTTCTTTTTGAAAAACAACAACAACAAAGTAAACTACTTTTGTAAACATTCAAATTACAGGTACATGAAAAGTACGTCATATATAAATATTGCAGGTGTAAAATTGAAAACAAAACTATAATTGGATCCCTTTTCGATTTTTAATGTAATTAAATTATGAAATTAAAGTACCCAAATATGTTTTTAAAATTAAATAATTTATATTTTTTATGTAAGATGTATCAGTCATGATACAAAAGTATCATTCATTATATTTTTAATGTATTTTGTACGTATTTTGTTGTAGAAAACATTTCAGATTATAAAGTATTTTTAGGTTAGATAATGCACGGAATTATTTTTAAGATCTTTTGACACACTTCATATTTTGAGTTAATAAACCGTTGGATCTAATACGAACCTCTTGATTGATTGCTATATTTTTTCCACTTTTCCTGTAGATTTATTCCAGACGAAAAGCTCTTATGCTTGTACTTTCTTATTTATCGACAACATCCTATGAAACTAGGAATATTTTCTAAAAATTTGACAGACAAGATTTATACATTGATAAATATTTAAGAAGAGAATATAATAAAATATTTATAAGTCTGTATCTTTACTTCCTTACAAATTCACAAATCTCTTCTTTAATTGTATATATATATTTATTTATCTAGACATCATTCAACGCTTAGTAAACTGTAGTTATGATATGAAATTTTATAGAAAATATGCAATAATTTTTTACAAATATATTAAAAAAGAAGAAAAAAATCTGGAATATAGGAAAATAAACTTTTCGCCCAAAATATTTTTTTATTAGCCCATGTATATCATACATGATGTATCTATAAAAGGGCTCATTTAATGTTAAATACTTACAATTTATCATTTTTATGAAATATGAATAAAACGCATAGCTTTTAAAAACAAGCAACTTACTCTAATGTATATCGAATTTCATGCAAGCAAAGTTTCTCTAAATACATCATATTCGATCGTATAAGATATTTTTTACATGAATGTTATCAATGTCATATTTTGTATAAAGATATTAAGAATTTTTTACTATTTTTTCATATAAAATATCATTTGTCGGGTAGAACTGTGAGTGATTTACCACCGACTTTCATCAATAAAAGGCCAACACCATAAAGAAATGAAAATAATAAGGCAAGAAATATTCCAAGATGTGATGAAGCACATTTTAAAGAGATCTTGCCAAGGCCGCGTCCATTTGAAGGACATAAGTTATAAGACTACTTTCAAACCGTCTCACAGATTTATACCAAAGTGTAACCCGAGAGTCACTCCCGATTTTGGAAACTTTTACTTTATCTTCAAAAAAAAAAAAAGGGGGGGGGGGATATTTTTTTACGTTTAATCTTACTGAAAAGTACATAATGACAATATGATGTAATTTATCTTCATGTATCATAATGTTTTTGATGTGTAGGGAATAATTATACTACAGTTTGATAATGTTAAATGCAAAATAATTGAAAAAGTTTTTGTCCGACAACTAAATCTTTTGGAGTGTTTTTTCAGGAGCAATAATAAGAATTTGACGCCGTTTTGTAGCATGAAGACAACAAACATAACGCAGGACAAAAAATATTTCTAAATTATTTCATGTGTTTTATATTGAACTTTCCATTTTGCACGATTTTTTTCTCTAAAGATCCTGCGTTTCTATACACAATTGTTTATCTTGATTTATATTATCACCGTTAGGGAAACTCAGTACCTTTTAAATCGTCAAACTTGACGAAAATATTGATTTATTGATTTTTTTTTTTGCGAAAAATAAACTTTGGCATGTTTATATATTTGATCAAAGTTATGAAACAATCTTACAATTATAAGTGTACTAAAAATACTTTTTATTATTTTGCCATCCCTTTAAATGCCACGCTATGTAAACTATAATTACAATAAATTGTTCACCAAGACAACTGTGACATCTGTAACTTAGAGATGTATAAGAAGCAAAGCTATTCAGTTAATAATAATTAAAATGAAACAGTTTTTAATAATTTTTCATAAGCATAAAATCTTTGATTTTTTGCAGTTTACCTTTATTTGAAATCTTGTTGTGTTTCAAATTCTAAGACTTGAACAATTTCTGTACAATTGTCTAGGGTATTTTTTTCTATAATCAGTATAATCTACGTAATAAAATTAGAGATGGATTTTGCAATATAATGAGAGAAAAAATAAAAATCTAACAAAAAAACGCGTTTTTTCTAGCATTTTGCCATGGATATATGCCTATTATTTATTTTTCTATAACACTAATTAATTATTTGCAAACTCGATCCATAAAGTTATAGCGATAACCTTATATACTTTCATTATAACTATTATAAACGTATTTTTAAAAATATCAGTGCTTGTTTTTGTAAATTGAAAGAGAAGAAAATATTTTTAAATCGTTGATTTTTTTTCTTTTAATTCAAAATTTACCAAGAAAATTAATTTTTGCCAGTTAATATGTATTTATGTAGTAAAAACATGTAACTATATGCATAAGAGGTAAGTGCAAATGTCTTAGTAGAAATATAAAAGACCAAACGGTAACGAGTGCTTAAATGTCTAAACTAATAATTTTGAGACAACCTATATAACACCATCGTTCTGATATACATTTTCACTTGCAAAATTCAATTAAATTTCACAAAAAATATTTTGTATTAAGAGTATATTAGAATTTAATGGGAAATATAAAATGTGTATAGACTGTGTAAAGCATGATTGAATGTGTAGGTGTAATGTATGAAAATCCGTTATTGTACAGTTTTTTCCAAACTAGAAAAAAAAACTTAAACAACTCATATCCATTAAACAGATTAAAATTCTGAAATTAATTCTAATGATAAAAATATATTTTTAAATAAAAAGCAAGAGAAATAAAAATTATATATGAAGCTTGATTTTTTTTAACATTAAAAATATCATTCTGCTAAATTTTAGCCTTTACTAAGAAGAAATAAAGAAAACAAAATAATGCAATAAACAGTTTTTTTATTTTCTTTCGAGTGGATAACACAGGGAACCACTTAGAAAATAATATAGCGGAATTTCAAGGTATTAGAAGTATTACTTTTTATAAACTGTAAAATAAGTATTTTAAACTATCGACTTTGAAAAAATTCCTTTCCTACGTAGTTTCCAGATAATAATAATTCTAAAGTACCGTAGAATAAAATAAATGCATTGAGGTTTTTCTTTCACTTTTAACTTCTGCTTGTATTATGTTTTATATTTATACTGGAAGTTTGTGGAAATCTTTTCGGAATTCCCCCTGTTTAACGAGTGAGTATTTAAGTTTTCAAAATACATTATTGTACACTTTTTATCAAAACATTTTCAAAAACTGAGCATTAAAAATCCAGAGCAAAAGTAAAACATGACAAAAAATATTTTTAAGCTGGAAAAAATTGTTGTTTTCAGATTGATAACATATTGTAATGAATTTTGTATATATCTGTAAATATTCCATTTGTTTAAATTTATTTTATTTTATTATTGTGAAAATTGCAGTATTATTAATGTATTTCCTATTGAGCATCATGTAACTCAATGCTAAAGGCCTCAGATGCTTTGCAAGGAAAACAACCTTACACCCTCATCTTTATAATGGAAGTCTATCGAAATATCACCAAGGAATGGGTTTATCGCCAAGTTGGCGATGGTTTTGGCGACTTATTTTTGTCGCCAAATTTGGCGATGTATCGCCAAATGTCGCCAATTGGCGACGGATTTGGCGACTTTTTGTGCAACACCCCCTTATACCTTTACATTGGGATCCTTTCTCGTTTGGGGTACTCTATCGAGAGTTAAAGCACTTTCTGGTAATTTCTAGCATCCGAAAGCTCTGGAAAATTCTACAGTTATCTTTAAAGCATATATAAGGGACCTCCACCAGTTCAGTTCAGTTAGTTCTCTGTCAAATGCGATTGAATACGCACGAGAGGCTTTGCATTGAGAACTGTGTTTCTCTGAGTGATTTTGTATTTGATTCGCCGTCTTGAGCAATACGCTATATTGTTCTGTGTGAAATTTTGCTGTGCTGTTACTAGATTTGAAGATTACTGAATATTTGTGTCTTTGAGGGTGTATTTATATTCTCATCGAACTGTTTGGAGTAAATAAAGTCTGTTGATTGTTCTTATATATTGGCATCAATCCTTACGAACCCCGAGCTCACAACAATATTGAGTAGTGATAGGGAATTTTGTATACCATGGAAAAAAGAAAGTTTAAAATCTCAACAGTACAGGGCGCTGGTGCAGGTAATCCCTTTAAACAGATAATGCCTGTAGCAGGCCTAACATTTACAAAATGAAACATACACACTCGGATAATACACAATAAAGACACAGTCGGATTTCTGGATGTGACGCTTCCCAAAATCACTTGTTTACGAGGAATTAAAAAAAATTTAACTCCACTAAAAATCTTCATAAGTCAGGATGTGGTAGCCTTTATGCAGTATAAGGTGTAATTCCGCAGCCATACTCAGAACTGCAATGTGGAAGTGGACACACTGAGCACATGCAGATGTAAAAAAGATGAAGAAAATATGTGTTATTTCATAACTATTATAATTTGTTTTTTATCGCATGATGTTACTGACAAAATGTCGTCTGAGTGAAATGTGTCGGATGGGAAAAGTCTAGGTATATTAGTTCATAGAGCGTTCGTAATTTAAGTCAGAGATCATGCTTTTGTATCTTGGCCTGAAAAGATTGAGATTTCATAATGGTACTAAATGAAAATACGTGTACTTTAAAAGAGATGTTTCCCATGTTACCGTAATTTGTTAGGCTATACAGTGAATGTAATGAACGACACATGTTCATGTATCCAATTAGAATAAACTACTTCAAGAAATGGAGATTAAACCAAATATACAGAAACATCACAAACAAATAATGGCACAATTTCAAAAAATTCATACAGTTGTCAGTAAACAAATTAAATACGGAATAATAAAATAATCTTAATTTCATTAAAAATTAATTTTTCGAGCAATCTTCTTTGCAAGATGTGGACGAGAATGTTACCTCCTTGTTGTTTTCTCATATATAAGATACAGACTTCAGCAACTGCATTTCATGATTATTTCAATTGTGCCTATTGAAATATCTTTCAAAAGAATTTTTATGTACCAACAATGGCTTCATTTCAAAGCATATTATTGTAATTTTTCGAAAAGATAATTCACACACTATAAACTGATATCAACAATTGTAAGGTTTTATAAAGTAAGGTTTTTCAGTTAATGAAATGTTATATTGCTTTTCTAATATTAGTTGGCAAAAATCCAATAAAAATACACTGATGCTCCAAGGGCATATTGGCATCAACGTGAGTAAGCACTTTTTTAATTTCGCAATTTTTTAATTGTAGAAGAGATTCCAGTAATATTTCCGAAGTTTATATAATAACAGAGCAGTATCTTTCGCTAATAATTTACATTACCGTCATCTCTAATCGTATGAGGATGCGGTGGACCACATCAATCGTTCCTGATTAAAATAATCATGATAATGGTTTTTATTTTTTATTTTTTCGGTTATTAATTATATTTGTTTAATAAAAAAAGAAGAAGTCAAAACTATCATCTGTCAGATTTTCCGGAGGCTGTCCTAATGTGACATTAGATGCACAGATCTAAAGGGGTGTTATTCAGAAAGCTTTAAAAAAATCATTTACTGAAGGGGAAAAACCAGCTTCTACTCTAGGTAAAAGCCGTTCTGAGAATTATGCCAGCAATGCGAGTTTTCCTTTTATCTGATTTGTAGGATGTAGACGACAACTGTACTGCTATATGCCTTTCAAAAATCTACCAATATCGACCGTCATTGTGAATTTCATAACGTTGTTCAATATTTTCTATCTGCGTTTGCTATCGAGGGTAGTGAGAGTTGCAAAGTCATAAGAAAACGGTATAGACCTGGTTATAAAGTCAGATTTTTAAAATAGACTGAATTTTTTGCAACAGTTGTGAATATTTTAAAATATATTCTAAAAAATAACGTAATTATCCCCTTCACGTTTCGTTTTTCACCGTTGAAGTTCTCTTCATTTAATTCAAAGAAAACTAGCACAATTTTTAAAGCTTTTTTTTAGAAATTATTGTCATAAATTAAATCCGTTTTTTTAAAGATATTTCTCCATATTTTGTGTGCTTTTAAAAAAATATTTTTTAAAATAAATAATTCAATTAACGTAGAAGTAAAGTATATTTTATAAAAAAAACGTACATTAAAAAACTATTAAAAATTACATTCCTTTTTCTAGTCTTTCACAATTTGACATTGTCTTTAAATGTTGAAATAATATTCTGAAAACTAAACTTTTTTCCATATTGTCCTTTGTAAACCCATTTGAAACGCGTTGCGTTCTACTCTATCGCACAATATGGAATCATTACCGTTTCAGTTAGCAGAAATGAAGAAGTAATCAATTTTCTTTATATTTCAGTACTTATTCTTGCAAACGCTAAGGCTGCAAGCACACCGAAGAAGAACGTTCGGAGTTCTTTTATGGGTTGTTTGATGTAGTATTTAAGATGTTACCATACGACTGACACATGGATCGTTTAGATTTATCACATCTTCTGAAGGTAGTTTCTTTTGTTAATTTTCTACCATTTGTTGTTGTACCTTTGAAGTGTAATACAAAATGACTAAATCTAACCATAGCGTCATTGAAGAAGGGAAGTCTATAAAAAGTTATGTGTTTTGCCATGTAAACTGGTCTGCCCGCAGAGTAAAACTGTGTTTTGTGACATCCTGAGAAAGTCGTGCTTTGCTGGGCATACATCAAACGTCACCCATTCTTCTCGACTAATTTTGTGGTCATTGACAAAAGAAAAGAGAGGTCCAACAAAAGAAAGAGGCGTTGACAATCTATCATCCCCGTTACCTGCTTGATATTTGAACTTTAGACATGCTAAGGAAGTCATAAAATATCAAAGAATTCGATATACCACAATAGAAGAAACCACAGCATGTTTGATGCTCAGGGCTAAACGTTTAATCTTAGTGACATCCAATAACATTTAATTTAGTGACGAAACATTTAATTTAGTGACATCCTAAGCAAGTCGTGCAATGAAGGGCATAAATTAAACGTCTTCTCATTCTGTATGAATCATTTTGTGGCCATCAAAAAAAAAAGGCGGAGTTTCAACAAAATAAAGAGGGGTTGACACTCTGTTATCCCCTTTTCCTCCTTTATCTCTGAACTTTAGACCTGCTAAGAAAGTCATAAAACATCAAATAGCACGATATACCACAATAGAAGACGCCGCAATAAGTCTGGTTGTCTGGGCGAACCTTAAGTGCATATAAAACTCTTCTTGGCTTCTATCGCCAAAAGAGTGTGTTGTCTGTGCGGCATCAGTGTTACATTGTTCGATCTCCTGTATTTGGTTTGCTTTTAAACCATAAACCCTGTCTGCCGTTTACGTCTCTCAGGCTACCGCGAAAAATTAGTTTCTGTCTACTGAATTATATTTTCCTTCGCTATAATTATTTTTTGGTTTAAAAAAAGTTTGAACGGATAAATGTTATTTTATCAACATTTGTTTACATTACTGAATATTTTTGGTCAAATTGGAATTTTTTAATTCAAGATTAGAAAAACATATACCTTTTTGTATTAAAAAATAATTTTAGATTAAATATAAACGTTAAAAATGGAAAGAAAAAACAGGAAAGAAGGAAGAAAATGAGGTATCTTGTTAAGACAACTATTATATTTATGGAATTATAAATAATTCGGTCATAATGAACATGGAAAAGTATATTCAACTGGGTAAATTATATTCAATAGTTGGAGTATCACAGTTGAGATTTTTTCCAACAGAGTGAAAATATGCCGGGACCAGGACTCGAACATGGCTACCTTGGTCTGCCGTACCAACGCTCTCCCTACTGAGCTATCCCGACGGTAATCTGATCAGGCATATCTCACTCTTATTTGTTGGACAAGGCTGCTAACTGCAGCGCTAATTTCATTCATCCGAGCTATAGCTATAGCATTTACATGATGAATCTTGAAACAGCACGAAAACTCCAGTATACCATGTAATTAGGTCATAATGAACATGGGAAAGTATATTCAACTGGGTAAATTATATTCAATAGTTGGTACGGCAAACCAAAGTACCCAGGTTCGAGTCCTGGTCCCGGCATATTTTCACTCTGTTGGAAAAAATCTCAACTGTGATACTCCAACTATTGAATATAATTTACCCAGTTGAATATACTTTCCCATGTTCATTATGACCTAATTACATGGTATACTGGAGTTTCCGTGCTGTTTCAAGATTCATCATGTAAATGCTATAGCTATAGCTCGGATGATTGAAATTAGCGCTGCAGTTAGCAGCCTTGTCCAACAAATAAGAGTGAGATATGCCGGACCAGGATATCGTCGGGATAGCTCAGTAGGGAGAGCGTTGGTACGGCAAACCAAAGTACCCAGGTTCGAGTCCTGGTCCCGGCTTATTTTCACTCTGTTGAAAAAAATCTCAACTGTGATACTCCAACTATTGAATATAAATAATTCATCAATAATTAGTTATTTTTATTTATAACTCTAAATTAAATTTAAATGTAAGATACACATTCACTCCTAAAACTTGATTTAAAAATGAGTTATTTTATCTCTAATCTTACTAAAGAGTGCATTTGATACTACTTTATATAATAATTATTTTAAAATGAAAATTTATCTACTGAAAAAAACATTAAAAATCATTAGATTATTTTTTAACACAATTATATCAAATTGGTAAAGAATCATACAAGTTGTAAATTTCCAACTGGACGAAAAATGTCCGGGCCAGGATTCGAACCTGGGATCGCTTGGCTGAAGCCGCCACGCTCTAACACTGAGCTATCCCGGTCGAATCTGGAGGGCATAATTCATCCAATAAGGTTAACTGGATGAATTATGCTTTCCAGATTCGACCAGGATAGCTCAGTGGTAAAGCGTGGCGGCTTCAGCCAAGCGATCCCAGGTTCGAATCCTGGCCCGGACATTTTTCGTCCAGTTGGAAATTTACAACTTTTATTTAAAATTGATATTTTTACTTAAAATGTACGTTTATTATTATTAAAATGCTTTTGAAGTACAAGCATTAAAGTTTTAATAACTTGAGTGTTTCCAAAAATTAATCTTCAACTACAACATTATTGATAAATATTGTTTTAGTAGCTTTTAGAAACTGAATTTTTAAAGAGTTCGTTCAATGAAAGGAACTTTTGAAAGTGCTCATTTGAGCTATTTACTTTATGTTGATATAAATTTTCTTTTATTGAAATATTGAAATCATTTTTTAAGTGTGCTTAAATGGAAGCTCATTGTCACACCAAATGCCTTTTTCTATTATTTTTAAAAACTCTTTAAATCTTATTGGAGATTGTCATATGTTTTCCCAAAATGACATACATATGAAAATAAATTTATTTGTTGATTAATTAATTAATTATGTGACTCGTTTTGTTCATCCAATGACTTTATTAAAGAGTTTATTTTAAAAAGTTATTTTACAATAAACAGAAAATTTCCATTAACAAATTAGAAAAGAGTACCATAAAAAAAATCTCTTCTTCCAATTCTTTTCTATAATATATTTTTTGAGATTTTGATATTAATATTCTGGAAATAACACTTTAAGCTATGAAATAACAAAATAAATAAGGGATTGCATATTTTAATTACTTCATAAAATAAATAAACTTAATCGCTTAAACATTTTTAGTAACTATAAAATTTTAGATGAAATGATCGAAATAATACATCTCATGATTTAACTAATGATGGTCAAGAATGAACTGGAATAACTCAATTTTATCTTATTCTTGGTTGTGTTTTCTGCTGCTATTGAAAAGTACACAAATTTCATGCCATTAATTTTATTATATGTTACTGTATTTATTATATTAATTAGTGATAATTGGCTGAAAACAGATGCAAACTGTGTAATCTCCGAACATGCTATTAGTCTTTACACTTTTATTCATTTACCATGATTGCCATAATAATTGATGATTTTTATTCTTTACATATTATATTATTTCATAAATAATAACTACGGTGTTAAAAATGGGTATTAATGAAATAAATATGTTTTCATTTTTAATAGTTTCTCGGCTTATAATAATTATGAGTATTTAAGTCTAAAAAAAAATTTATACTTATTTATCGAGTATCCCACAAGAAATGCAAAATGAAAGATAATAGAAAACACATGTAGATTCACTCATTGGGTTCTTTTTCGGGGTGTTAAGTTGAAGGAATGGGCTTAAGGACTATTTTAGGATCTTGGTAGCTCTATGGAATTATGGTTGGTCATGAGTTATGAAAAAATATAAAACTCAGCCTCTGCCTTGAAATAATGAAGACTAGTCCTGACGCGGCTCCAGTATAATTGAATAATGGAGATCCCCGAGTTCGGTCCAGGTCCGTGCAGACCTCTAAATTCTTCCTCCCGATCCCATATGGGAGTGGCATTTTATTTATTTATTTTTGTAAAAATTATATTGATGTTGTACGTTTTTTAGCGAAATTTTCACAAATTTAATTCTGTTTAGCAAATTACAGAAGAAAAAAATACAGAAAAAGTAACTGGAAATCGCCAGAAGAAAGAACAAAATTTTGAAGAAAATTATTTTTGTTGTGGAAGTTACCTGCCTCTTTTCAAAATGTTCTCTACATCAAATCAAAATTTAATTGCAAATTTAAGTATTAGACAGAATTAGGTGCTCGTTAAAATTGGAAAAATTTGGTTACATTCGATGTTCTCATTTAAAAGTAAAGGGGATTAATTCAACCCACTTATCATATTAGCTTCTTTTAATTCTTCTTATAATTTTTAAAATTACAAATTGTTTTAGTAATACTATATTTGCGTATTTTCTTATACATTTAATCTAAAACATCGTTTACTTAACTAGTCTATAAATATACAAAATAAAGGAATAAACAGAGTTTTAGATTAAATATTCAGGATGGATAATATTTGTCAACTATAAACACTTTTCTACATGAAAGTATGGTTACAATCAGCTTATTCAGTCGGAAATACGGGTATCGCATTCCAAGCCAAACATAAATTTTTGTGCTTAATTTTGAAGATATTGTAAGGAGATTTTCAATATATTTTCTTTATTGTCTGAAAAATAATATCATATTCTGAGACGTTGTGGAAATGGTAATAATGTAAGTTTCAATCACAGATGCTATGATACAATCTGAAATATATTCAATCATGTCTCGCTTGCTTGGAGCTGCTCTTTCTGGTTTCAAGTGGAGTTATTTTCAATACTGAACAGAACCCGCAAATGCAAGCCGCACGTAGAACATTTCGCAAGTAACCGCTGTGAAGTACTTTAAATAGTTTCACAAAGCCCAAGAACTGAGAACAACTATTTTTATAGCGATCAGTTGCATTCGACCTTTTATCTATTGTAGGAGCTATAAACAGAGATAAACTAGTCATAGTCATTGACAGAGGTAAATTATCACATGGTGCGTTTTTGGAGGTTTAAGAGGAAATGTCTTATATTTCTTAAGATAGGAAAGTACGTGATGCGTCAATTTAATGTCCAAGCATTAAGCTAGAATCTTTATAATCTGTAATATTCAGTCAGATTATGCGGTGTCACTGATTGAAATATAGTGCGATACTATAAGAACTGTTGTAAACATGTCCTTTTACAGAAGGCATAATTGGTCTCTCAATGATTTTAATAAAATACCTTCATTATTGTTCAAGGTATAAAATAAGTTTAGTGAGTATTTGTGAATGAGATACTATATTTTTGTTTGGATAGATTGATGATTCTGATTGTGGTTTTCGATTAAATAATCATCTATCTTCACGTATACCATCACTAATATACGGTTGTAATAATTTTCAGATAACCTGTACAGCAACCATTATACTAATATAAGTTTCGACAAAAAATAATTCAATTTTTTTGAAAAATACATTTTTTATTAATAATATAGAAAAATGTATTCTGATTTAACGGCAACATTAGAAATTTTGGGAAAACTCCACAGTTAAAAAGTGAAAATTATTGAATATAATTCTACCATGGAAGTGAAATTGACACAATCGAAATCCCTAATTTTATAAATTCTTCTAGATTTAAAAAAATATTTTTATACAAAATAAAGAAGAGTTTTGATTTAATATATTATGTACGACTGGAACCCTTATCAATTAAAGTATCATTCAGAACTAAAATTTTTACCAGAAGTGCTGTATGCACTTTTTCAGTAAAAAAGAAGTAAATAAACAGTTTTATATATTATTGCAACAGGATAACGCAGAGAATCGCTCAGATCTTTCATAGATAAATTTAAAAGTCTAAGGCGAATTATTTCTTATAAACTCTAAAATAAGTATTTAAAATTATCGACTTTGAATTAATTTTAAAACACCGTAGAATAAAATAAATGCGTTATTTTTTTTCTTTTAACTTCTGTTTTTATATTTATCATGGAAATTTGTTTAAATCTTTCCGCTTGTTCAAAGATTGAGGTTTTAAATTCTTGAAAAATATTTTTGTACAATTTCGAAATATTTCCAAAATTTGATCTTTTACTGTAGATGAAGATGTATCTTTTAATAAAACTCATCTGAAACTACTATTTTGTGCGGGTTTTATGTAATGATTTAAAAAAAAACATTTGGTAAAAAAGAAAATTAAAATTGTCTGTTCTTTTTTAGAAAAACAAATTAAGACCAGTTTTTTATTTAACCCCGATAACTATGCGTTATTTCGCGAAAAGTTTCAACATGTTCTTTTATCAGATGAGCATAATTAATTTTTTAATTAAAATAAAATGTATATTGCACACATATGCAAATTTTATTAAGAAATTTGCATCTGCATTAGAATGCCACGCACCTGCATGCAATTAGTTACGTATTTAAGCTGCTGATTATATATAAAATAAAAGTTTGTATTTGAGGCATTCCAATGAATTTATTTTACGTTTAAGATAACACTTCATATTAAATCGAAGATGTTCTATGGCTTTGTAATTGCTTTTTATTTCGTTTCGGATCCGTTTACGAGATAGTATACAAATTATACAGTTTGCCGGTAGGTGGCACTGTAAATTGGCTCATTGTGTAGCGCATAACCACTTTACAATATATACCTTAAATGACTGCAGCCTTCGCCGTTCTGAAGTTAATGGGATTAAGCAGGTCTTTAGTGTGTACCTTGTATAAAATAAGTAGCTATTTTTTAAAAATAAAAAGTGAATTCATAATTATAGAATGGTGACAAGTTTATATTACCACAAAAAATACATTTGTGAAGGAAAGTATATTAGTTTTCATATTAAACATTTTGATTAAAAAAATGTTTCCATGAAATATGTATATTTAAAGTAACTGGTAAAATATGTATATATAATGACAGAAGTTTCCTTTTGTTAAAAACATTTTATTTTCAAAGCGACACTATCGATAAAAGAGAAAGCATAGCAGATAAACAAGACTTTTCTTTCAAAAATTTTGTTTGAAAACACAAAACTCTCCATTACAGCAAAACTTACTTCAAGGAAATAAAGTTAAATGCCGCCGTAGGCACTCTAAAATCTGAAATTTATAAAATATATTATGTCGGAATTCTTGAATTCTGCAGAGAATAAAATAAACTAATTTGTTTCATTTTATAAACAGTTTCATTGAAGTAACTGAAGTCAGCTAAGTATTTTTAAGAACTTTTATCTTGTAAAGAAATTCCGACAGGGAGATGTGCAAGCAAATTAAATTTAAAAATATTTTCTTTTATAATGTTTTGGCTAGCTATTTCAAAATATAATAGAAAGGGAATCAAAATATAACACTGCTCTAGCAACTAATTATTCTTCTTACTAGTATCAAATTTATCAATATTTTTAACTTTTAGAAAAAAAAATATTTAGTAGAAAAAAATAATTTAGTAGAAAAAAATAATTTAGTAGAAAAAAATAATTTATTTATTATTACTTCCAGTCCTACCTAACAATCCGATTAGATTGAATTTCATGAACGAACAACAACAACACATATATCTATAACATCCTAGCCACTCGCAAAATACAAGAAAGTGGAATAAATAAATCCAAATTTTATTCTGGAAGCATCTATCAAAGTATATATTTATGTAAATGCAAACGACATAATGATGAAAATACAATATGTTCAATATTGTCCGAGTCTGTTAGCTACTTCTAGGGCCATGTGTGACCATTCTTCTGCTAAGTGACGTCGCTATCAGAGCCTGCTCGGAGTGTTGGGAAATTATTCTAGAGTGTTTGTTAAACATATCTTGTTGTACATGTTAAGGACTCTTCTCTTGAAGCTATCTGTTTCTTAAAGTTTTAAAATAAAATGTTTTAATTACGAAAATGGGACTACATTTAAGTAATAATTCTTACACTAGCTTTGATTCCCTTATGATTGTTACTATATATTGCATTATGTGTGTGTGTTTCTTCAAAATACAGATAAAATGGGCAATTTCCAAATGGGCAATTAACTGCTAGGAGGTCAGGGGGAAACACCCTGTAGTTCATTCGAGTAACATTATAATTACGCGGTCAATTCCGTATGCAAACTAATAATCATTCCAAAGCCAAACACGGGCAAAAAGATTGACTGAGAAACACGGAGAGTGACAAAATGAACTAATGTACAATTTTCTTTTTTTAAATTAAGCATAATAATATTCTCAATTATAATTTTCAGAATTATAATTCAGTTTATTTTAGAATTACTTTAACATTTTACTTTTTTAGTTTCATTTTTATGAAATATATATAATAGTTTCGCAATTTTTGTGCTAATGTTTTTTTTTCATGCATTTAAAAAAAAGAGATCTTGGTGAGAATAACTGTAATATAATGCCTCATAACAACTGTTAATGAAAGTTTGAGCGCCTCAAAAAATTTATTTAAGTAAATTAAAATAATCAACGTAGCTAGAAAGTAGATCTCAATAAGATTTTTCATATTGCTTCGTGAAGCGCAAACAGCACATTTATACATTTATACATAGTTACACATTTATATATTTAAATATTTTATTGACTGGGATATAAGTATTATAGCTAGCAAGATTTCTTACTTTATGTTTTGAAAACGAAATTAAACATTCATGATAAAAACCAGAACCGAAAAAATGTGCTTGCAAAATTCCATACAAAATGCATATATAAACCTCCAGAGTTTTTATTTCTCATTACTTTATTCTTTCTCTAATTTCTTTATATGCAGTTCCAGATGAAAAAATCTGAGATTTCTTTATTTTTTATCATAAGTGGATAACGGAATCCCTTCACATTTCGAAGCATTATGTCTATTATTTCTGATAAAATTTAAAGTAAGTACTTAAAAATGATCGACTTGGTAAAAATAACTTCTCTTCCTTTAGTCTCAGGATAATAATAATTCTAAAGTATTGCAGAATGAAATAAATGCGTTAAGGTTATCTTTCCTTTTCAGCGTCTGTTTATATATTTATTCTGAGTTATGTTTAAATGATTCCGAAATTCCTTGTAAATTCCTTGCCATTCCGAAAATTGCAAAATGTAGATTTTGCTTTTTCAGAATATTAAGGGTTTACTTTTTAACCTGCTAACATTTCTAAATTGAACTGTCACTATTTTAAATAACAGCATATTAATCTGAATTATGTAATAAAAATGCTTTAATGCATTTAAAGATTTTAAAATTACATATTTTTATTTATTTTTTAATATTTTCCTTTACGTGAATAATTTTTTCTAAAGCACTTAAAATAGAGAAGTAACAATATAACCCT
This sequence comes from Maratus michaelseni, assembly GCA_963931845.1. Taxonomy (NCBI): domain Eukaryota; kingdom Metazoa; phylum Arthropoda; class Arachnida; order Araneae; family Salticidae; genus Maratus; species Maratus michaelseni. The sequence continues at coordinate 248,371,201 of OZ007589.1, forward strand.
ATATCGCAAAGTTCGTTAACACGCTTTTGAAAAATATCATATAGTGGACTATTTTTATCTTTTAAAATATTTGTTATTAAAATCATAGTTTTTCATAATATACATAAAATTACAGAATACTAAAAAATAACTTACCTCTAAATCCAACTAATACACAATAAAAATGCAGAAACAGTCAATATTCATTTCCCTTTTTTTATATTAAACATAATCACTGGACATTAAATATTTTTACAGACACAGATGAGTACAAACACATGAGAAGCATAGAATTTTTATACTGACCATAAAATAACTGTTACTATTAATAAAAAACTGCTTTCACTTAGAATTTATATTATTTGAAGAATACCACTCATGTTTATAAGTATTAAAACGGACATTGCTATATGAAGAAAATTTCAAACTTCGTTCTCATTATGTCTTTCACTGTCAAGTTACATCAAGGTATCGCATCAAACTAAGGTCTATGTACGTAAAAGGCTGAATTAAGCATTTTTTGGGACAAAAAGAAAAAAAAAATCCGCACAGTAGAGAATTGGATTTTGAGATTTTATATTTCAATTATCTTCTAATTAAATTACGAAAACAAAATACTTTTTTGTATATTGTTGTGGAATACATATGGCTTTAATTTTTCCCTATTTGTAGATTATACATTTATATATTAATGCAGAACAATATGAAAAAATTAATACACAATCACGTCTTTGAAAAGCCTTTTTTTTTTTTTCGACAGAATTTTCAATGATATGGATTTTCAATCATAATTTTGTAATTAAATATAAACTGATAAAAATAAGTTTGTAGATAAAATATAATGAAGAATACATTGTTGAAATACATATTGAAAAGAATATTTTATTATTAAAATTTCCTCAGAATTTAATTTTTGCGCTCTTTTTTTTAATTAAAAAACATAAAAAGATTTGACATCGAATTATATGTTTTTTTGTAGTCAAGTTATAGCTATTGCGTTATGACATACACTATAAATAGGTGTTTTCAACTTTTAAAGTGCGAGGATTAAAAATCGATTTTTGCCCCTTTTTCAGATTATAAATTTTCTATTAGATTTACATCTGAACTGTTACAAGGCCATGGCAATGGTGAGTTTACAAGACGTTTCTGATAAAAAATATACCTAAATTGAAAAGAAAATAACTGAAAAGTATGCTGGCACACGTGAGACGGTCAATCGCACCTGAAATTTCTATATTTTTACTGTGGGCGCACTGTAGCAGAAACGTTATCGCCTTGCAATAGTATTTTTTATATGTGTCTGTTAAACTTTGAATATGATAGAATATGTACGCTCTTTTATAATGATTTTACATCTTTTATATTTTTTTTTACATATGTTTGACAGTCTATAAATATCTTCTCATAAATAATTTTTCACCATCTTCATGATAATTATTCACTCTCATGCCATTGCATAAAAAGGAAGACATGATTGTTTCAATGGTGCAATTTGCATTATAAATTTCACTCGTTCAACACCTTACGTACTAATTTCCACTAGTGTAAAAGAATAATTAAATTTTCATTCGTTTGTTAGTATCCGTTGAAACCAATCACTATTAGTGCGGTTATTTAAATTACTTTTAAATTTCTTGCAAATTCAAATCTTGGTTTATTCATTTTTCGAGTCTGTGGTGAGTTTTTGCAGGTTGTTTAGCTCTTAATCCCATTTCAATTTACATCTGCTGCACTGATTTTTCGGAAATTCCGATACCTGATGTGTTGTCCGCCTGTTATTTTAAGAACATATATGAATTCGATTTCTTAACCCTTTCAGGGGCAAGCACTTGTGCTCTCGTAACGTTGAATTCCCACCGGAATTTAGGAAAGAATTTATTTCAAAATAAGAATAAGCAATTTTTCAACTTTTTCTCGTCAAAGTTAAAAAAGTAAAATTTAATTAAAAGTTTCTGGTTTGAATCGGATTTAAATTAGGTGGTATATTATATATACCACCGCCCCTCAAACGGTTAAACAAAACTTCATTTTTACACAAACCTCATGGTTTTGAAAAACAATGGGACTGTCCTATGTCGTACTTCCTATATAAAGTTTAAAAAAAATAAAAATGTACTAAAAATCGTTTGACGAAAGACTCATTTACATTAAGTTTTTTTTTGTAACATTGCTGTAACCAAAAATTGTCTGGTTTCTTCAATCATGAAAATACATTTTTTTTTTCACAAATTGTCAATTTCCTTAAAAAAAGTAAGTATTTAGTATCATTTCATCTTTTATTATGTCTTGATAGAGAAGATAACTAAAGCTATTATTTTCCGTTATGTCAAGGACATACTTTGTTATATAACTTCATGAAAAATATTAACACAACAAATAAAAAATTCTTATGCATCACACCTCTTATAGCAGATGCTTGACTAAACTGTTAAGTTGTTTCAAGAACATTCATTCCTTCAGTTATGAAACTCAAGTAAAATAAAATAACACTAGATGGAACCCGTCAAAACGTGACGGAAAAAAATACTATAACAATATCAGTAAAATAAGCTTCTTTATTATTTAAGTAGGGCTTCGTATGAAACAGTCTTTCAAATATTTTATTGTAAAAAATCCCCCCCCCCCAGTGAAATGCTATTTCCGATGCAAACTCCAAATGAACACTCCGTAAACATATGTGTAATGCAAATCAGTTTGACATTACCACCATATTCCCCACGACAAAAAAAAAAAAAAAAAAAAAAAAAAAAAAGGTCATGGACTTCTAAAGTATCATACAAATAGTCCTATCATAAAGTATCATACAAATTTCCTACTTTCATCTCATATTCAGTAAATAAAAGAACATAGTATAAGCACCCCCCACCCCTGTGATAATGCAATCGAATGAGGTCCTATGCGCATATGTATTGCATCTGCCCAAAGGCACCGTTGAAATTCGACGTTAAAAAAGTTTTAAAATGTTTAATTTAAAAGTTTTAAAATGTCCTAATTAATCATTGTTCGTTTCAAATCCATATCTTCTAAAACGCATCCATTGATTTAAGCTAATCAATTTTTATGTAAAAATGAAGAATTTTTGTTAAAAATAATAAATTAATATGCAGATGAGGGAGAATTTTAATGTTTTCAATTGTAATTTATTTGTATGGTTTCTTCTATCCCTTTACATAATCAGGATGATTATTCCTTTTCCATCACAGTCAGTCTCTTATACAGTTAAATATCCAATGGATCTGTAAAAAAATAATAAATAACAGTTCCTAGCATATTCTGATTCAACATATACATCAACGAATTCAACATATCAATTTTATGTTAATCATAAACTCAAAATAGTTTTTTTTTTCTTTTGACAGATTTTATATTAGCGCCAAAATACTCTATCTTGTGGATAATCTGATCTTATGATTTATCAGGTTTTTATTATTATTTTTTTTTCACTTTTCATGAAGGTTAGGGATACCTATTTTCAATTGTTGCAACTTTCCAAGGGGCTATTTTACATTATTAAAACAAACGGATGGTCATTGTTGAGATAGAATTAAAAAATATTTCATGCTTGAAAATTATTTAAAAAGTCGTTAAATTAAGCGGCAGATTTCAAATAAATTTCAATCGAAAGCTAATTTTTTTTCTAATTGAGGATGCAAGAATTGAAATTGTAAAATGTAGTAAAAAAATTAAATTTTTAGTATTTAGAAGTGATGTAAGCGCGATGAAAGCTAAAGCGATAGTGCCGTTTGTTGTCACAACCGTTATACATTTCTAAATATTGCCACTGTGTTTTGGTTGGCGTCCAACAGTAGACTACCATTTTTTGACATCGAAAGAAAAATTCACAGTGAAAGAAATAAGACTTTGCCGCTAATAAGGAACTGTTAAATGAACTTATAACAAACCTACCAAAATAATTCCTATAAAATATTAGCCTTACATTGTTTATTCTAGCTAAAAATACAATCATTATTTCAAGTATTTTTTTTTCCTGAAATTCTTTACTTTTGTGAATTTTTTTATTAAAAAAGGAAATCTTAATAATTTAAATCCTATAATTCCTATAACTTAATCCTATAATTTAAAAAAAAGTAATTGGTAACATGTAATCAAGGTATGCAATCAAGATGAAGCAACCAATAAAGGCTCCAGTTCTAATCTTTAAAATTAAAAATTGAAATATCAGTTAATATTACGCCATGTTGACACAATCATATAAATTTTTCTTTTTAGTTTTATCAATGTTAAAATGCATTTCAAGCTAAGCATAACGTCATTTTCACCGGTACAAACTTTTCACACGTACATTTATGCTTAAGCACCATGCATACAAATAAAAATATATTTTGCATTTAATTGTAATGAAAAAAATGGTATCAACAAAGTTATAATGCTTAATGATAAAATGAACCCAATGGACAATATTTCCGTGACGTCACAGTAAATATGAATTTTTATTTGCTTATAAAACACACGGATAAATATTTTTACCGAAATACTTCAACATTTTAACTATGTTTTAACTTACAAATTAAAAAATTCGGCCTAAAAGTCACGTGCTTTTAATATTTAATATTTATTTTTTATGCTCGCAATCATTGAGTTCAGAAAATAAACTCTGTACGTCGCAACAGTGAGCGTTAATCCGATTGCCGACTTTATGACGTCATAAGCAGAAGTAAAATTTTAATTTAAGATTACAGCTAATTAATTAAATTTTCGAACAAACGAATGTACGATAACAAATCTGTGACCAAATATCTTTCATTTAAAAAAAGAATGATGTAATTTGATGTAGTAGTTTGTTCTCACGGATTGTCGAAACAAAACGCTTAGCGTTTTAAATATATAGATTATACATGTAAAAACTTTGTTTATCACATTTATTTTTGATAATTTTTTATCATGGTATTTTATTTTTATCGCTATAAAATAAAACTTGTACAATGTTAGGTACTGACTGCTAGTTAGGCTTTAACCATAAAGCTTACGCTTGATGCCAGGCCTTGGATGTATTGTATTATATTGTATTGCTAAAATTTTAGAGCATAAATTTTGAGACACTGTCAAAGTATGTATTTACCCTGAAATTTAAGATAATGCTTTCAAATTTGTACGCAGTTACAAAAATATATGATGCTTGATTAGAGTTGCAAAAAACCGATTTATTCCAAGGTTTATTTCCAATAGACCCGGTTTATTCCCAGGTTTATTGCCAAAAGACCTGGTTTATTACCAAAAAAACAAGTTTATTCCCAAAAAACCGGTTTATTACCAGGTTTAAACCCGGGTTTTTCTAGCCTTTGCAACTCTATGCTTGATCTAAAATTCAAATAAAGAATTTATACTTCTATTAAGTGTTTCGTCGTCTTTATGAATATGTAGATGTATAAATATTATCTATAAATAAGATGAAATAAGTTTGAAATATGTTGAAATAAGTTGAAATTAAGTTTGAAATAAGTTGCATTATAATCTTTCAAACACATATTCATGAAGTTTATCTGTTTTTCCAACTATCTGGTAAATGTTGAAAAAATGCGGAATCTCGATAATACAGAAATATTATAAGGGATTCTGTACTCATTTGATTATAGTTATTTCACATATAATGGTTTTCTCTTAATCAAATGGACTATTGTTTCTATAAATAGTTGCGTTGGTATGGAAAAGTTTTGATTGCTTTGACCACTATTTGTGAAAAGTGACATGAAAGTTTCCCTATCCCATAAGCAACACTTCAGTGAGAAATTTGGTGAATTAACTAACTCTCTAAATACTCGTTTGAATGCATTGTGGAAATATAATAGTTGAAATTGAACAAAGTAAAAAACAGCAGATAACTTCATCACATCAATTTAGCTAATACTATCATCTAGAAACTTGTCATTTGAAGGCAACGAACTATATTAATTCAACAACCAAATTGTCAAAAGTCTTAATTTTAATCGAGGGCTTTTCAGCTGTCTCAAGATACATTACATACCATATTGTATGTACAATTTCTTTTATTTAAATATCACATTTACATTTTACATAAAATAGAAATAATTTTCAGTAGAAATTTACATTAAATGTTTAGTAATATACAAAAAAAACTGAAATTTGTTCTCATACAACTTTGGTACTGTTTTATTTTTCTTGCATTTCTAGATGTTCTCTCCATCCTATAAAGAAACTTTTTGTGAAATGAAACTAGGTTGAAAACTGAATTTAATATTCTTAACTTAATATTACCAAAAATTAGGCTTATTATCCACTTTCATTTCAAAAGTAAAAAATTTAGTACTTTTCAAGTACGCATGAAAGAGATTGTATTTTTAAAGTATTTTGAAAATATCCCACTTTATAGGCAAAAATAACAAAAAGGTATTTCAAATTACTGCGTACATTTCAAATTGAATTTTAATAGATTTATTTTTGTTTTCTATTTTATCGTACTATTTCAATAGAAATATCTTTTTTTAGTGGATTTCATTTTAAGGATGAAACTGAATACATATATTTTAACAATCTGTTTGGAAAGAAAGTCATCAAACATCCTCTTCCAGGGGAAAAAATACACAATGATTTAAACAAATAAAGATTTAAAAGCTTTAATAATTCTTAAAGTCTAGAAATGTCTTTTTAATTATGATGAAATATTCAATTAAATATATTATATGTAATCCGAGGAATAACTTTTAGTTAAAATATTTTTTACACAGATATTCGAAGAAATTACAGATACATTAAAAGGCTTTTTCATTAATAACTTCTTTGTCTAATTAACAAAACTGACTGTTTTATTGCGTTTAGTTGTTAATGGCAGATCATTCTTTAGTATTAAAATGAAATTAGCATTTTGTAAAATAATATTTTTCTAACAGCCGTTAATATTTCAGGTACTTTAAAATTTAACAAAAAATTTAAATGAATATTTAATTAATGAAGCTTTTAAACACTTTAAAAAATCTCATTAATCATTCAAGAAGATTCAAAGTAAAAAGTAATAATTACTTTTTGAAAGAAAATATCAATAAAATTCTCACTAAAACACGAAAATTGTACAAAACGTGGTATATTTTTCTTGGATATAAATTTAATATTTACCTGACTAAAAATCCATTGTTTCAGTATTGTTTTTGACTTATCATTCTAAAGATGTATTTTCGAATGTCATTAAATAACATATATATATGCAGGGAAAGATTTGATTAAAAAGTTTCTCAGTACTATGTAAATTTAAAAACAAGATGAAAACGAACCAAAACAATATTTGTTCCTACACTAATGTAGCTTCAAATACATATTTAATGATTAAATTATTATATGTTTTGATGTTTCCGAAGCAGTTCCAAATTTTTACTTCTCCCGTACAACTTGCTACGGATTATCATGCATGCGTACGGCCTCTTCTTTTATAAACCGGCTATACTCATACCGCCAGGGAATAAAATGTTAGTTTCTGTAAGTTGATAATATTTTTAGGTTAGCTAAATAATCAATCGTCTTACTGTACATGCTGTGATATCTTGAGAGACTAACGCTCGTATTCACGAATAACTTCGACCGAGAGTTGAACCGAGGGTCCAGTAACCCCAGGTTGAGGTTTTCAACCGAGAGTTGAAAACTCATATTCACCGTCTACTTCGGACGGAAAGTTACCCAACTCAGAGTTACTCGACCCCGGTTGAATAAAGCGTGCTAATTGGTTAAAAAAATCAGATGACGTTTTCGGTTTCGCGTTGAAGCTTTGTTTGTTTATATTATGGAAGAAAAGTGCCGGAAAAAAAAGGAAATTAAATGTAGTACTTATTTCATTTTTTACAAAATATATGCACAAAATAAAAACTTGTAATTACTAAATATGACGATTAACTTATTTTAATTTCTTACAAAGTTTAATATTTTTTTAAACAATTTATTCAAATTTTATGTATTATTATTATTACTTTTAAACATATATGTGAGTTAAGAAAGGGATATGAAATGTGTTAATTGCTAAAGTAAATTTTATAAGTTTATTTTTCAAATAAAATTTGTCTTAGTAGCTAAACGAAAACTTGATTTGATCAAAACGAAAATTTTATTTCAACAGCAATTATGTTGATTTCTATTATTAATAGCTATAATTAGTAATTAATTAAATAATTTCTAATTAAGAAAATATTAAAATGGAGAAAAAGGAAAAAATTCCAGAAAGTAGCCTCTAGTACTATTTTTATTTTGCCGAATAAATTTATATATTAAATGATATCCAGATGTATTGATTTGATTTTTTTTATTTTCAGCAATCTAATTAAAATGATTAATTCTAATACAATTAGATAGTAATTAATATGCACATTGACAAAAACAACAACAACAAAAGAGTGGAAATAATATCAACAGAGCTTCAAAGAGTGCTTAAAAGGTGGTGTTTGTGGTTCTAACAGTGCCCTGGCACCAGGCACCCAAGTTTTTCAGGAGCTCCAACAGCGCATTCAATTATCGCTTCCGATCGGTTAACAAACATTTTATTTTAACTAGTCGCTAAATAATAAACTTCAAACTTGTTTTTAGTTTAAACTGTCAACCATGGATATATTGCTATTTTATTAGATGTTATTTTAATGAACACTAATATTTTAAACCTTTTAAGGCTACTATATAAATTTTCATTCAACACAGAATCGAGTAAAGTCTTTTCTAAATAATGATAAATGAATTCTGTATACTATCTGGACATAAAACTGTGAAATATTACAAAAAGTTGATTTTTTTTTTTAATTGTAGCTTTTAGAAGCCCCTTTACCCCTTTTGTATAAGAATTTTTCCATTATCAGATTTACAAGTTCAAAGGTATTCACTTGACTGCCTTTGAATATTTTTTAATAAATCAGCCTAAGTAATTACAAAATATTTTTACATGCATAGACATCTATTTTTAGATCCAGTGCATCATTGAAAAAGATGTATTTATATAGAAAATTATACTTCATTTTCTATATTCTTTCTAGTTCTTAAATTTTATTTTTTTCACTCATTTAGATGTCACTTCATAGATTCAATTACAATTTTATTTATGAGAGAGAGAGAGAGAGAAAAAAAGATTTTAAATATTTTTTTATGAATGAATGGCGATAGATTTCTAGACTAGATAGGGAAAATAATGATAGTTCGTAATCTGATAAAACAATCTGAATTTATTAACGATAATTTCAGATAATTTTATAGTACTGAATTTTAAGGAATATAATTTTTTTTAATGTGATTTAGTGGAGAAGAATAAGTGCCCCATTTGCCCCATCCTACCCATGCATCACTCTATCTTTCTTTCTTTTTCTTTTTTTCTTTTTTTTTTTTTTTGTCAGTGTTATAAGTTAATTAAAGTAAATTAAAACGTGACTCAAGATTCTATGTAAGATATAGAAATAAAAAGAAAGTTTAAAGTATTAAAAATAGAATGTATGTAATCTCATATATATATATATATATATATATGTATATATTATCTGCAAACTTTTTAGCTGGTTTGTTTATATTTATACGTACAACTCATATATTATATGTTTAATTATTTGCTTACATAAATATTCAAGATCATGGAGAGTAGAGTTTATTTGCCTTAAAAAATTGTCAACATTACCTAAAGGGCTAATAAAACATTACTAAAATAACATATTTTGCATTTAAGGTTATTTATTTTTTTTCAAATTTTCATTTAAAAAAAAAAAATTAGGAATAACGAATGTATTTTAACAGTAGCGAAATGACTCCTGTTTACATAAATGAAATTTCAGATATCAAACTAATTAGTATTTTTGATTTACCAACTAAAGTAAAAAAATTCAAGGTTTTTTTTTTTTTTTTTTTTTTTTGGGGGGGGGGGGGGGGGGGGCATTTTTGTGAAAAGTAAAAGAAGTTATTTTTGTGAAATGTATTATATTTTTGCGAAAAAAACATTTTGTAACAAAAGAGGAAATTCCGTTTTTCAAATTCAACCAAGCATTTATTAAAAATAACTTCTTTAAGTCCTGCTAAAGTTTTACTTTTTGGTGAATTTGTTTTGTTAGTAGATTACACATTTTAAAAGCTAACACAATAAAAATAATTAATGAAGAGTATGTTTTTGTGGAATTTGTGAAGGGTACTGTTTTATTAAAAGGGGTTTTGTGAAGGGCTTGTTTTATTAAAAGCAATTTTATGAAGGGCCCTGTTTTATGACATGGATTTTTGTGAAGGGGCCCTAAATAGGCCCCAAATTTTGTCATGATTAATCCTTAGTATGTGTATATGTGAAAACATGATGGGAAAAGGGGGAGGGGATAAGTTTGGTTCTGTAAGTTTATTATGTACAGCTGTTATAACTTTTTATATACCGTACAATCAATGGTTTAGGTCATATCAATTCTGTCATGATAGACAAAATTGAAAGTGACAAAACGTTTATTTGAAGAGAAGCATTATTTTAAAACAAAGGTGTTTCTGGATTTTTTGCCTGGTGTTATTTTAAAAATGAACAATTTTTTATCAATGTATTTCAGCCCTTTACTTCTATTGCAATATTTTAAATTATATATAATTTTGAAATTAAAACACAGTTGAAACTTAAATGTAATTAAATAAATATTTCAAATTTCTCAAAAATTGGGAAATATAACGTAAAGCTCAAAAACAGAAATAACAATAGTATAGTGTTAATCAATGATAGAGTTGTTTAATTAATATAAACATATTCGTGATTTAAACAAAGAATAAACCTACTAAAAATCTTCAATAGATAAATACAACTCGGATGACATATTGTTTAGTTTAAAACCACAATATCTAATTTATAGAGCTAATCTTATATTTATATAACAGATCGTACATAAATAATAATAGTGTATCTTTCACACAAGACACAAAATTTAACTTTTACCCATATTCTACGAGTACCAAAATCGAAAACCTACATTGAGTCGATGGATACTTGAACATAATCTAAGTATTTTTTACTTAAAGAAAAATGCAAATTAGTCTGATGTCTCAAATTTTAATTAGAACTTACGTACGACATTTATTTCGCTACTATTAAAATACATTCATAAATTCTTTTTAAGATCAAAATTGCAAAAACAAATAACCTTAAATGCAACAATTTTTATTTTAATAGCAATTTATCTACCATTAATGTAATGTTGACTATTTTTTATGGCAAATAAAATTCTTCGCGACCATGCTTATTTATATAAACAAACAATTGAACATAAAATATAGAGGATTTATATATAAATATAAACAAACCAGATAAAAAAAATTGAAGCTAATACATATATATGAGATCACATACCTTTGCATATTGTTCTTTTGTTTTATAACAGTAATAAATTTCTATTATATCTTATACACAGAACACAGACACTTGATTCAGTACGTAAGCTCGTAAGCCGCCATTATTGTAAAATGTGACTAGACTTGCTCTCTCGTCTTGTTTTTTGTTAACTACGCATGCTCGGTTGAAAAACTTGAACTTCAACCCTCTGTAAAGCCAGGTCCAGTAACTGACAGTAACTGAACCCAGCGTTAGATTTCGTCTTCAAACCGGTCCAGTCAGGTAGACGATGAATACCATTTTAGCTTTCGACTCGGGTTTTCGGCTTAACTCCGGGTCGAAGTTATTCGTGAATACGAGCGTTAAATATCTCAGCTAGTATAGTTTCTCGCTTGAGATCCATTGTCACCCTGTCCGACGGATGATCAAAGACACCCATTGGTCTTTTCCTAGAGGCAGTGTCGATTACTAGTTTGAATGAGCCAGACACTGCGGCAACCTGATATGACTTTAATGGATGACAAAGAACGCCAGACGCGTTTGAGTTTATGATGCAATCGCAGGGATCCAATGGAGACGGGAGCTCGATCCCATAGGACCAAAATGTTACGACGTTCAGACGTTCACCGCTCATCCCCCCCCCCCCGGAAGAGAGGAGAGAAGATTCATTCTGGTTTGGAGAGTCAAGACAAGGGGACCCTTCTCCCTGCTTAAAAAATATTTCAACGGTGGACAGCAGGTGCCGTGAAGTGGTGCAATCCCTGCGACAAACCTTATTTAAGAATTATCCGGATAGTGAAGAATCCTGAAGAGAAACCTGGGGACTTAATCTAGTGAACTTTTAACAAGTGTTTGAACGAACTATATTATGGATTTATCGTCACCTTGTCCCGTTCTAAAAACTTAACTTACTCACGACAGTAAAAGTACCTAAAGGCTAGTATTTAGCAATAGCCTGTAATGCTTCAGTTTAATAAATGTAACCCGTGTTTTACACGCTACAGCAACTTACAGATCCTGATCAAAAGAGTTATGACAAACTGTAATTAATATAAAGGCCAAAATTAAGGAAGTCAATTAAAAAATTTTAAATCCAAGTTACTGTAAAAAAGTATACTGTTCTATATTAAATCGGAGAAGTATCTGTTGAACTTGGCCTTTACATATGTACCTGCTGCGCCACTGTACCCCTAGTCGTACGCTTATTACTATTTGTGTAATATTGCATTATGGTGTCACTTCAGCTCAATCTGAATGTATAGAAACCAATGCTTATATCAATCAAATTGCCATATGTCAATATAATTTACGAAAAGAGTTTGATAAATCTTAACTCATTTAGTCTGAGCAAAAAGTTATGTTATTTTGTAAAAATGTTAAAAAATAGAAGAAATATATTTTTCCTTGTACATTTAATGCATTATTCCATTACGAGAATTGTGTGTTGTATTCCTAAATGGTTTCAAAGACCTGAATAAATTGAATTTTCAAGTATTTTATAATAATTTAAGAGATAAAATAATATTTTAAATTAAGGAATTTTAAACATCGGGAAAAAATCATCATTTATAACGCATTTTTAAACGTGAAACGTAAATTTCCAAAACTAAAGATAGATTTGTACTATTCGTAGGCTAATTCATACTATAGTAAAAGCTAAAACTAAATTTGGAAGTGTTGGAAATATTATTTTGATGAAAATACGTTCTTCGTTCCTTTTTTGTTTCAGTATCTATATATTTAAAACGCTAAGCGATTTCTTTCGACAATCCGTGAGAACAAACTACTGCATCAAATTACATCATTATTTTTTTAAATGAAAGATATTTGGACACAGGTTTGTTATCGTACATTCGTTTGTTCGAAAATTTAATTAATTAGCCGTAATTTTCAATTAAACTTTTACTTCTGCTAATGACGTCATAATCGGATAACGCCCATTGTTGCGAAGCACATATAGTTTATTCTCTAAACTCTGTGGTTACGAAAAAAATAAAATAATAATAATAATAAATATTAAAAACACGCGACTTTTAGGCCGAATTTTTTATTTTGCAAGTTAAATTTCGGTAAAAATATTTATCCGCGTGTTTTATAAGCGAATAAAAATTCATATTTATTGTGACGTCAAGGGTATATTGTCCATTGGGTTTATTTTATCATTATGCATTATAACTTTGTTGATGCCATTTTTTCATTACAACTAAATACAAAATATATTTTTATTTGTATGCATGGTGTTTAAGCATTATAGTAACGTATATAAATTATGTGAGAAAAGTTTGCGCCTGTGAAAATGACGTTATGCTTAGCTTGAAATGCATTTTTACCTTGATAAAATTAAAGTGAAAAATTTATATGATTGTGTCAACAGGACGTAATTTTAACTGATTTTTCAATTCTTAATTATAAATAACAGAACTGGAGTCTTTATTGGGGAGGAAATGTGAGCTTTATTTGCAATGTTTTTTTTATTTACTGAATATGATATGAACGTTAGGAATATACTATTTGTATATACTTCATAGGTCCATGAATTTTTTTCTTGCAGTGGGGAATATGGCGGTAATGTCAAACTTATTTGCATTTCACAGTTGTTTACGGATTGTTTGCTTGGAGTTTGCATCGGAAATAGTACTGTATTTGACTGGGGAAAAATCTTTTAAAATACCATTTTTGAAAGACTGTCTCATACGCACCCATTCTTAAATAATAAAGAAGCTTATTTGACTGATGTTGTTATAGTATTTTTTCCGTCCAGTTTTGACGGGTTCCATCTAGTTTATATTAATTTATATATAGTAAATCATTTCATCTTCTACAAGCAAAAAAAAAAAAAATTGGCAACAATGAAACTTAACACTTGTAAAAAAGCATTGTAATACAATGTTTTAAATAAATTTTATTAAATCATTGCATGTAATTTAACTATAGTCTGTTTTTTCTTTAGTATGTAGTAAAAAAAATATACGTAGGGATCTCAGTGTTATTCCAGTTTTCTCGATATGTTAAATATTTTATAAAGATAACATTTAAATTTAAATAATGTATTCTAGGTAAAAAAAAATAATAATGTATTCGTAAAGTTACATAATCTGAATGCAGATAAACTGAACTATGTTTACATGCTTTCTTTTAACTTACTGTAAATGTGTGTAGCGAGATGTATATCGGATTATATATACCAAGTTCTCTGTGTATGTAGCAGTCAAATCTTGTTACTCATTTTTCCCTAATTCCTGTTGACACAGAACTTTGAAATTTGGAATATATATGTATTCCTGAAGGCAATACATTAATTGAACATTGTTTTTTTTTTAAATTCGATACCTAAGGGGATCATCGTCGGCCCAAAACTTACATTTTCCCCATATAAATAACATTACGGTTATTTATTAGTAATTGAAACTTGTTGGAATTGCCAATCCCAAAAGTTCCTTCTATCTCAATCATATTTATACTTCAAAATTCGATGTCACGTCTCCAATAAAATGAATATTTTTTGTTGTTCTGTTGTACTTCAGCTCGCCGAATCGTCGGATTACCTGAATGCGATCAGCCGATGTATACTAAACTACAAAAAGTCCTTCTGGCCTGTATCGGCTGGAAAAGAAAGTCTCCCTATTCCTTGGTATTCAGATTTTAGCTAATGTTTCTGGAAAACACGAAGTTAAAATACGTGGAACGCGATTAGAAAAGATTCATTCCCAGTTCTCGTCAATATTGAATTTGAATGAGAATATCACGAAATTAGTCCGTTATAGCCAATTTTTACTTCAGTTATAGTAACCTATTTTTGTGGCCAAACTGGGCGAGAATTTGACGTTGGTGAATATAAATATATATGGTTAATCATATAAGAGTTAGAACAATGGTTACAACAATCAAAGAAAATTTGCTGAAAAACATATTCAATAAACTCATAAATTAAACTCGTTTATGGAGGAATTCTGCTGTCTTGTTTGAAAATGACAGATATCCTAAAATTTCAAACTGCTCTATCTCAACCATTTTTTAATATAGTGACAAAATAAAAATTGCTCCAGAATCCTTGGATCAAGGGCAAACTTTTAACGGTAAAAAAATTCCAGGATTTTTAAATTTTTGTTCATCTTTTTGAATTTTAAATCTTTAAGTGACAATTACTGCGCACCCTTCCAGCCGAATATCCCTAAATTCAACTTGGACTTGCAAACCGTTGCACATAAAATTTAGGTCAATTCTATCCTTTAATATACATAAAATTTGGTTCAATTCTATGCATAACGTTATACACGTTTCGTTGATACAAAAATAACAAGAACGAAAAATCATGCGTCAAGCATAGATTATGTAACACTTTCCAACGCTTCCAAAATAATTTTACAAATCATTACCGTTTAATAAGCTGAAAAATAACATCTAAGTAAACAATTTGGAAAACGCATAACATATTTAAGAACATAATTTCAGGAATTTCCAACATATGCAATATTCGGAAAAATATCCGAATACTTTTATTCAGCCCTGTATAGGATCTATAGATTTGTATATATACTACATAGGATGCTAAATTTTAGTTCAGTTAAGAAACGCGTAGCACAGTTTAAAATTCTCCTTGAGTTTCTGTCAATAAACGGAAATGTGTTCACGAACTTTTGTGCTTCCCTGTATATGATCTACAGAATTTATACACACCACGTAATAAACAAAAAGTGAGTTAAATTTAAAATCGCGTTCAGTAACATAAAACGCACTTCCAGGAATTATTGTTAAAAGACAGTAGAGAATTCTTTTGTGTGTCCCTGTAAATGAACGATGACTAATATACACACAATATTCTGTAGTAAGCCTCTTGTAATGCACCTGAGTGATATATATAAATTTAAATGCGTTTAAAATAGTGAAACATTTAAATAAACCGCAGACGATTTTTCTCCATAGACGTAATGTAACAGAATTCTTTTGACTGTCCCTGTAAAGTAACTATAAGTGCTATGCTCACCCTATTCCATATTAAGCTTCTTGTAATGCACCCTAGTGATATATATCAATTACGATGTGTTTGAAATTGTGTAACATCATTAAAATGTACCGCAAATGATTTTTCCCCATAGACCGTAATGTAACGGAACTCTTTTAAGTGTCCCTGTAAAAAAACTATAAGTGCTACACACTTCAGTTGAAATAGGGAACATGCTATAAATAACGACAATAACATATAAAAATTGCAGAGCAATCCGAGCATATTTACGGGAGTTAGAGCACGGACAGACGGCCATACTTCAGACAAACCGAAGTCATAAACACTTTTCAACTAGGTTGGAAAGTGTTAAAAATGGCACTAAAGTCGCTATCGCAGCCCCACTTCCGGTAGAATGTCCAGAAATTCAAGGAGGAACTGCTAGCCATCGTCACGAACTTATAAATCAAATTGGATTTAATTCTATGTATAATTTCGTACACTTTTCGACGATAAAAGAGGACCAACACACGGACAGACGGACAGACAGGCATTTTCTAAACACATGTTTTACGGGATGTCTGACCACTAAAACGTGAAAATCCATCGAAAACCGGAAGTCGAAAAGAATTTCGTTTCTATATAGGTAGCCCCATTGTTGTAACATTCATCCATTTTAACCACACCAGAAGGACCCGTGCGAAGCCTTCGCATTGCAATCTTTCAGATGATTATTTCCTGGTACGTTTGAGTACTCATTTTTAATTAACTGATTTTTTAAAAAATCAAACTACGCGTTTTATTGAAATGTGGGTGTATTATCTCAGAAACTTGTTCAATCACTTTTCAAAGTATACCTCATTTATCGTTGTATGTTTTGTATGTGCATAGAAAAAGGGTTGTTGACAACAGAGATAATATATATGATGATTGCTTGTGTATAAGAAAATGGGAATAGATTGCCAGACATTTTTTTACCAAATTTTCTTCTCTCGCCAAGAACATTTCTTTAGGTTTTCAAGACTCCTATACTGAAAAAAAAAAACGAATTATAAAAAAAATTTAAACACTGAATCAGACGTTTAGGGAATTCATATGAAAGCATTTCCTCATATTTTGCAAAACTGTTCCATAAATGTCTTAAATACATAAATCAATATTTCGTACACCACTTTTTTGCAAGTCTATGGGATCTTAAACACGGATTGTTCAAACTGTGTGGTCCAGCAGCCATTTAAGTGACGTCAGAAATATTAACAGCATAATGAAATATTAAAAAAATAAATACTTAACATTTTTGTGTATCCGAATGAACTGTATATCTAAATGGAAGATAATCCTTAAATTACGTAATCTGCTGGTGCTCCGATAAAGTACGCATATTCACAGCCATGATTAAACAAAGAAAACAAATAAACAATAGGTGACGCACGCGTAAAAATTAAATAAAAACCCGAGTAAAAGCTCTATATTTTTGCAAAAAGTAAGCGCAAGAAATAAAGTAGCAATCGTATTTTAATTGCATTAGAGGATGACGTCATCTGATAATGCAGTATTTTATTTTTGTGGCAACACTGATTTGAGGAAAATCTTTCATTTCATTTATGAATACAATGCCGATTTAATTTTTAATTAACTGCAGTTTTTAATCAAAAACATGTTTTAACGAAATGTTAAGTGTGCTATGTTAGAAGCCTGTTCAAAATCCTTTCATATGCTGTCTCATTCGTTGTTCTGAGTTTCGTATTTTTTTACAAAAAGGGATGTTGGCAGCAGAAATAATATATAAGATTGTTGCCCGCATCATTATAACGTCAGCATTGAGCGACACACACATTTGTGCTTTATAAATAAGTTGATTTCTTTTTGTGTGAATTCTAATGAAAAAGCATGCATTTTTAAAATCAAAATTACATTTAAATTATTATTCTTTTTTTTTTTTTTCAAATTTGTTGAAAGTAATTTCCTTTAACCTTTCTAGGTTGTTTGAATGGAGCATACACCTAATGTGTTCGGTTCAAAAATGACCCATCGTGTGATATTCAACGTTATCGAATTATATTCACATTTTATTTAATACTAGCAGATCCGCCCGGCGTTTCCCGGTCCCATCAAAAAATAATACGAAAAGCGAAATCACTCTAAAAATCGCTGCACGAAACCCTTCCTCTGGTAACTCTTTGTCTTTCGGAAATTAAATATTGAGATTTACCCGAAGCGGCAGTAAGTTTATTACCACCTCCTCACGTGTCTGGATCATTTGATTCAAAACGGGTTAGTTTTTGGTCAAAATTTAAAAAAAGTTACCGTCGGATTTTCACAAAATTCGCATTTTCGGAATCAGAAACATAAACTGTGAGTTTCGATTCAAATAATCCAATACTTTTCTTAATACTCGAGGATGAGTGAAAAATGAAACTTTTTTTTTCGTATAATAAATAATAATTTCGGATTAATTTCGGATAATAAATAATCCGCCCTTCACTTTTAAAATTAAAATTTTTTATCCGAAAAGAATTATCAACATTCTCCAAGCTAAAAGGATTAAAAATAGGACGATTCTGAGCGTATCTGAGGCTGAAATGGAAGCAACCACCGAACCAATCAAGTATTCTGGGCAAAATTACTTAGTGCCAAAGGAAAAAAATCGCAAAAAAATCAAAAATTGCTGTACGGATGTCGCATAAACTTTATTGAAAAGAGGATAAAATTTACTATATTGGACTAAAAGATTGGAACCCGATTCCGGTTACTAATGTGGGTAAATCGCAGCAAAACGTCAAAAAACACTAAAAATCGCATTTTTAAAATCAAGATTTTTTATCTTAAAAAAATTATAAACTTTCTCTAAGCTAAAAAGAGAAGAAAAAAATGACGATTCTGAGATTATCTGAGGCTTAAATGGAAGCGCAACCACCGATCCAATCAAGCATTCTGGAAAAATTTCTGAGTGTCGAAGGAAAAAATTCGCCAAAAATTGCAAAATCGCTGTATGAATTTCGCATTAACTTTATTGAAAAGAGAATAAAATTTACTGTATTGGGCTAAAAGATTGGAACCGGATTCCCGTTACTAATGTGGAAAATTTGCAACTAAACCTGAAAAAACACAAAAAATCGCATTAAAATTTAAATTTAAAGAAATCTATTCAAAAATTCCAAAATCTGACTTCGAGGTGCAAAACTACATGCATAGAGGTACCTTCCCAACAAATTTTGTAGCTCTGCGTGCAGCGCTTTCTTCAGAACACAACGGAGAAACAGACAGATACACACACAAACTTCCTTCTTTATTATAGTTGGAGATAGTCATTAATTTATTGATTCAGTTACTGTTTTTTTTTTTCCTTTTTTGCATTTATTTATCATGTAAAAGTGTCTTGTATTTAATTTTTCATAACTATAAGGGAATATAAATTTAATGAACCTCTCTGTATAAAAGTTTTGCAATTCCATCACCCGTCCCCCCCCCCCAACCGACAAGCACGCAATGCAATATAAGACGAATCTTTCCAGTGTATATTACATTTTTCTATTTTTACATTCGTTTGTTAGAATAAAAATTACAGAAAACATTCAATCTTGTACAATCATTACACACTTGAATGAAATGCGTATTTTTACAAGTAAACTTACCACATTTGCAACGCTTTACAGAACTTTTGTTATCAGTCTGTGGGTACAAGTGACATCTTTCACTTTTTTGTCAGTACTTGCTACGCTTCCGGTTTCAGGTTGTCCTGAGTTTCAAATACTTACCGTCAATTCGCAGGCAGTTCTTGCTCTTGTCAGATGTTTTTCAATATTGGGGGGAACCAAAGACATGAAAAGAATTTTCAATCAAGATTCTCTTTTTGTGAAATGAGATCATATTCCATGTTGGATTGATCTTTAGGAACAATACAAATTTGTTATACGCAAAAATATCTAGGATATTAAAAATAAATACAATAGGCCATCTGTTTGTTTTCCTACAACAGGAATAGTGGGAGGACAGTTTATCTAACGTGTCTACTCTTCCTTTGGTGTTGTTGTAACCCAGAATGACCAGAGGATTATTTGAGTCTTACTCTTTCATTTTTCTGTCATGGAGAAGAGTGCTCTGCAGGACTACAAACTTGCCTCTCTTCGGGATATACAATACAAGAGTCGTATCTTTTGTGAATGCAAATGTCGATGTGTACTCTGGGGTCCCTTTTGAAGGCAACTGCGGAGGAATTGTTGGTTTGTTTTTTCTGATTGTTCCAATCATTGTCAGTAATTTTTTTAGAAGAATCTGTGCAAGGTCATATGATGTGAAAAACGTATCACATGTAATTCTGTATCCTGTCATGTCTTGAAAGAGATCAGTGACAACACCATGACCTTGGTTTCGTTCCGTTGTAGAACAAAGTTGCTTTACAAGATACGGCGTTATATTCCAGACATAAGTAGTTGCGTTGTTACAAAGTATCCAAAATTGTATACCATATTTGGCTGGTTTGCTGGGAATTTACTGGCGGAATAGACATTTTCCTTGGAAAGCTACCAGTTGTCCATCTATATGTTCTTTGTCATCGAATTTTAGTTCGTTTGCAATCGTCTATTTCTGAAACAACTTCTTCTCAAATTGATTCTCGCATCCATTGCTCGATTTATTCATTAGTAAGGTCACGCGAAGGCATATCGTACGTAAACTTTGGAGAGCTTACAATAAAAATCCTTTAATCAACTTTGAAAAGAACAACGTCCTTTTAAGCGCTCTTCGAAAGCGGTAAGAAAAAGGCGTGAAAGGAAACGCGTGACTCATGAGGGAAGCACAAGACTTGTAGAATATTTGTTATAAATAGGCTAAAATTCATATACTGGAAGAAAGAAGAATCTGTCGTAATAATAATTGCAACAACGATTGAATAACATTGAAAATTGCGGTATTCATATATCATATGCACTGAAAAGTCCACGCGGGTCAAAATGACCCGAACGACATATGTGTTACAATTTTTACTGTGAAAAAACTACCATTTGAAATAAAAAGTTACACAACTGCGCATTTACTATGACTAGGGAAACAATGTCACAAAATAGTTTTGAAAATTTTCAAAAAATATAGTAGATAAAAAAAGAAGTAAATTTCATATGGGACATAAAAGACTCGAACACCCTAGGAAGGTTAAAACTCTTTATCGTGTGCAATGAAAATTATATGCAATCTATATCTTTATTATTATCGATTAAAGAATTTCTTTCTGAATTTATTAAAAATTCAGTTACTTAATTATAAACGTATATTTGAACAGTCATGAAAATAATTAAACAATCACAAAATTTTAATAATCATATGAAAAGATATTTTGATTCAGTTATTTATTTAATGTTCTGTTAAACATATCAAAAGGACATTTTAAATTTCCATCTTTATCTAGTTAAGTTATGAAACAATAAACATGTTCTTTTTGTTAAATTCCTTTTAAAATTTACTAATTAACTATGAGAAGAAAATATAACAAAATTTTATCCTCAAATAATATTTTCGATGGAATTCTTAATTAATCTCGTCTGAGCAGCTATGCAAATTTTACTGTTTTAATAATTCCACTAAAATGCGCATTAGTTATTTTATTTCTATAAGTACTTTAATAAGTTACTGTTGCTTAATTTTGAGTTTGATTTACTGAAAATGCAAAAGCTTTCCACACATATATTTGTAATTTCAACAGCTATAAAGTCAATACTATAACTGTTACTGAAATATTTACTTATGATTTTTCAGACAAAATGAGTACAACGAAAGCTAGAAATCTGTAATTTCAAGAAAAGAAATATTCAATTTTATTTGAAATCATCTGAATATTGTCTAGACATTAAAATCTAATTTAAGCATGTTGTAGATGAATTCCGAAATGAATGTATTGCATAGTCTTCTGAATTTTCCTTCGCTGCTACAGTAAAAAAAAAAAATGCAACTAAACAAGCACCCTCTAAGCAACCTTTAAAGAAAATTTATAATTTAAATCATAAATAATTTAAGATTGTTTATTTAAGAAAGTAAAATTAGTTTGAAATAGGTTTTGACAATTAGTTCATAAATTACACCGTTTAAATATTGCCGTGTTATATTATCGGAGGCTTTAACAATATAAAAATACATAAACGAACTTTTTCATTATTATGATTTTACTGGATGTAGCTATGGATTGTAGTTATACTTATCTAATGTGTTTGTTGTGACGTTTTGTCTTGACGTCGTGTTGTTAAGTAAATTAGAATTAAATGTGTGAAATTGATTTCATTCGCCCACCTTATTGAATTATGTGTGCTTGCATACTTTAATAAATATTCAATACAGAAAACATGGCGACGAGACAAAGGATTATAAAAGCAGAAAATCTAAAATAAAAGGTGATGAGTCGAAAACCAAATGGCTCTTGCTACAGTTTTGATTACAGTATGTGATGAGATGTCTTACTCAAGTGATAGTATAAAATAATTTTATTTCCTTCACAAAGTTAGTCATTTACGGGGTTGGTAAGTCTACATTTTTTTATTTCCTCAGTTGAATAAAGTACTATTAATGTTTGTCAATTTTAAGGAGTTTAATGATTCCGTTGAAACTGTGAAGGCATATCTTAAAAGGCTGGAACAATCATTTATTTTGTATGTTGTTAAAGTGGAAAAGAAAGTCCCTGCTGTTATTTCTTGTATGGGTCCTAAATTATACAATTTACTATCTGATTTATATTTTCCTAAAACTGCCAAACCCTTGAAATATGACGAGATTGTTGATATTCTAATAAATAACTTAAGCCCCGTCCTTAATAATCTTTTTCAAAAAATAAAGCTTCGTAATTCTCATCAAAATGAAAATGAATCTATTCAAAAGTTTTAAGCTAGATTAAAAAAATGTTTTTAAACCAAGCATATCTTCAATTACATGTAGACGAAAATTCACAAGAGTTGTTAACTATAAACACTTCGAAGGATTGAAGTTATCAATGAGTCTTACTAGTTCTCGAGCTATTTGGTAAAAAACAATTGAACAAATTTTAGGTGGTATTGATGGAGTTAACGGTTCTTAATGATGAGATTGGGCTGACGGTGAAATGAAATTCATTTGAAACGTCTAAAACAAGTGTTAGAAAGATTACGTGAATATAATATTAGGAAAAATAAAGACAAATCATTTTTTTCTGGCTGATGAAATTACATAGTGCGGTTATAAAATTGATAAACAAGGTATTCATAAAACATAAGATAAAATTGATGCTATTTTAAATACTCCTAGACCAATAAATGTATCACGGGTAATCTACCCTGTAACGTACCCCGGTAATGTACCAAATGTACCCTTCTTTTACAGGCTCAGTTACATATTATTTTAAATTTGTATCGGATTTACCTACAATTGTTTATCCTTTAAATCAATTGTTCAAGAAGTATGTGAAATTTATATGGTCTGAAGTTTGTGAACAGGTAGCTGAAAATGTTCTTGCACCTTTCAACCCTAAATTACCTTTAGTGTTAGCAACCGATGCTTCTCCATATGGTATCTCTGCATTTCATTTGCATATGATGACGTGAAAAAACGTATTAGTTTTATGTCTAGAACTCTAAATAATGCAGTACAGCGGTACATCCAGGCGGATAAAGAAGCAGTAACTATTATTTGTGGTGTAAAGAAATCTTTTCAATATTTGTATGATAACAGATATACTTTATTGACGGACAGTAAACCAATTGTGTCTATTTTCTGTCCTACTAAGAGCACTGTACTTTCAGCTGCTAGAATGCAAAGATATGCATTATATTTACAAACATATGATATTCGTTACACGACAACATCCGAAGACGGAAATGTTCATAGTCTTTTACGCCTTCTTTGCGTTGTGAAGATTTACCTCCACAATTAAAATCAACTAATGTAATTGACGAATCTGAATTTTTTCAAATTAATGAAATTTATACTTTATGTTGGAACGATAATGAATTAATTCCCTAAACATTTCTAAGAGGTATGATGAAGAACGGGGTTAGTACATACATATAAACATGAAAAAACACTGAACCCCGCGCTCGGAAGAGGTCTTATATCAAATAAACAACATTACTCTGAGATTCGCTTTACCGATCATTAAGTGACATTCTGTGACATACCACACATAATAGGAATTGTATAACGGGAATAAATATTCGATATATTTTTAGTTAATAAAAAAATATGCATCTCTAAAATAAAGGACATGAGTATTTAAAATTTACTTCATTTTATTTTTAAAAAAAGTTGAATTTGCTACACATTAGCTTGTAACTTCTTTTGAAATAATATTTGGGAGAAGGGATATAATTTAGGAATAAAATCACATTCATTATCTATCTAATCCTTAGATAACCACATATTATTTATATTTTTTTAATATATCAAATTATAAACAGTATAAATATTTCATAGACTGACAAGGGAAGCTGAATATAATATTAATATTTTTAAATATATTTTTCATTTTAGAAAATTTTCTGAAAAAAATTAATATATATATATATATATACTTAAAAAAGAAGGGGAGTGGTGGATAAATAAATTCTAATAGGATACTATGGGATTTGTAAAATAACATAACTAAAGTTATTCACCTACATGTCTCTCAGAAGTTTGTGTCGATTTAATCTCTTTTCTTTTCTTTTTTTGTTTTACAGTATATTAATTTCAGAAGGGCTAATCCAGCGATCGCTGTTCGTGCACGTGGTAAGGTGATATTTTTTATTTTACTCTTTTTGAGAAGATATAGCCCTTCTTTAAAATTTTATGGCAACATTTTTTGAAAAAAAATAAGGTATTTTTTTTTCACTCTTCTTTTCTTCAAACGGGCGTATTTTTTTTTTATCAGCATTTTTCTTTTCATCCAAAACTTCTGGAGACCAGTTAAATAGAATGCTAGTATACACTTTTTTTAACGTTCTGGAAACGTTCTGTATTTGGGGCGGGGAAAAGATGTTGGCGTCACTTGATTGGGTTTTATATGTCCCTGACGCCCATTGCTATGACCAGTGGAATCACTGACTGGAAGAGAAATTTAGATGACGAGCATATGACATAAAAATAGATAACTTTTACAGTTTACTAAGACATGCTTAAATAAATTAGAAAATTGGAAACAGCTTAAACAGAAATATGTGTCGTCTAGTTGCAAAACCGTCCATCTCCAAAAAGTAAAATTTTGAGAAAGAGCTGATTTTTTGCCACACTTAGCTAAAATAAGATTAGAACCAAAACTCTTTAGTTTTATAGTCATTAAGGCAGTATATTTGAAAACACAAAATAAGGTGGCAGGGGCACATGAAATGAGGGGGTTATTTAAGTCTTTGTTTTGGATTTGGCCACCTTTGCAACTTACTTTGGAGTTGACCGGTTTTGTAACAAACCAGAAATTAATTTTTGCTAAATTTAATGTGACATTGGGTTTTTAGGGGTAGCGAACACACAAAAATGTTCGAAGAAGCATTGAGGAGCATTGGTAAGCTTTTAAAGAGTGCCCACAGCTTGAATTTCTTGGACTACCAGTAGGGCAGTATCTGAAAAAAATAATGCCAGATATTATGAAAAGGTAATCAGAAATGTATTCTCTCAAATTTTAACCGTAGCAAAAGCTCGTTTATTCCCAATCTACAATCCTCAAAATAATAAAATTAAAAAAAAATGGAAGAACAATTACTGTAATTTCCGGCGTATAATCCGCGGATCAAACAATTCTGTTTCAACCCAGAAATTTTATTCAATAATTGAAGTCAAATATTTACAGCGATCTGGTAAGTTACATTTTATAAAACAAAATTTCTGGGTCGTAAAACAATTGTTTGATCCGCGGATTATACGCCGGAAATTACGGTAAATAGATTAAAAAATTCTTAAATTTATCAGAGAAAATTCACTTACAGTTTTATGAAAGCGAAGGGAGAGGGCACAGAAAAGTATTTTGCTTAGAGCATAAAAACATGTTAATCCGCTCCTGGTTATCACAAGGTGAACTTCGGATTTTTTCCTTTTCAGAGTCGTAGGGTCACTTTTCTTCTTCCTTGATGGATTAGGAAATATTTCCTCCACAAAACTTTTCCATAGTCAGAAAAAACACGAAACTAAATTATTAGAAACTTTGTACGCACCAAGAAGGAACAGTCACAAGCGAGAGAAAACACTATAACATTAATCTAATCAACAAGTGAGAGGTTACTGTGGAGAGAAGCAGAAGTGCCATCTAGCGGATATCGAGATGGCCGCTTTTGAACCTCACTAGTTTATGGATTTGGCCGATTTTGCAGCATATCATGATTTTCAAACGCATATAACACAGGGATTTGACCAGTTGAGGCTTGTTTTTTGTTTCCATATGGTAGAAACGTTTGCTTAGAACTTAAAAAGCTGAAAAAACACATTTTCAAATTTTAAGGAGTTGGCCGGTTTTGCAACTAGACGACACATATAATAAATTATAACACCTTATAATAATATATCTCTCTTTAATGATAAAATGTGTAAACTAACAATATAATATACAGTAAAATAACTTATATTAGATTGTTGACATGTTTCGGATCACTCCGAGACATTATCAAAAACAAATGAAAGTATTCAATAATTGCAGGGTCTTTGAAGTTATTATTTGAAATGCTATCATTTAATTTTCATGTACTTTCTAAAAATAAACGCACGATATTATTTTATTATTTATTTATTATTTATTATTATTTTTACTTGGTTGTTTATTTTGATATTTCCATTCCATAACTCCATGGTTACATATATGGAATTGAACAACCAAGTAAAAATAAAAAATAACATGCGTATTTTTTTAGATTTGATAGAATATCGGAAGAAAGTGATACAGAAAGTAACAAAAGTGAAAGTACATTTGTTAATCAAAATGATTCTGATCTAATGCATCCTAGCGTCACAGATCGTCGACCAGCTGACTCTGGTGTCTCAATTACTCCAAATCCTAAACAGCTGACTTTGTCCTTCCAACTAATCTTAGTCCTAAACCAGTTGACTCTGATGTATCTCCAGATCCAAAACTTATGATTTCAAATAGTACATTTGATGCTGCTGCAGATCCTTGAAAAACCAATTCTTTTTCTTCCTCCCGCACATGTACCTAGACGTACTAGAAGATTTCGAAGAGTATTTCAGATAATAAACTGTAGATGGTAGCACTACAAAGTATAAGGTCTGTGCACTAGCGCCCCTTAGTTTCATTTTTATGATTTCACTGCATGTAGGTATGGAATGTAGTTATATTTATGTAATGTGTGTGCTGTGACGCTATGTCTTGTTGCCGTGTTGTTAAGTTCTGTCCTGTAAATTATAATTAAATGCGATAAATTGATTTCATTCTCCCACATTATTTAATTATGTGTGCTTGCTTTAATTAATTATTTAAGATAGAAAATTAACCATTATTTAGTTTTAATTTTGCTAGCGCGCCCTATTTTAATTATTATGCATGTAGCTATGAAATGTAGTTATAGTTACGTAATGTGTGTTCTGAAACGCTATGTCTTGATGTCGTGTTGTTAAGTGCTGTGCTGTAAATTATAATTAAATGTGTGAAATTGATTTGATTCGCAAACCTTATTTAATTATGTTACCTTTATGTATGCTTCCTTACTTTAATAAAATATTCAATACTTTAAATTAACCATTATTTAATCTTAATTTTGCATTTAAACTTGGAATTAATCATTATGTTAAAAATTACATAAAATTGCATATCACATCGGAAAGCGCACTCCTTGCAATAACCGTTCATAATCAGTCATTTAACCGAATTATCTTGGGTCTCTGTGCATGAACGGTAAATACCACACACGACATAATCTATAGAAAATATATTGTATTGAACTTTAGTGATCCTTATAAATTCATTGTTTCAAGTATCACAACATGTTCAAAATGCACCGCAAACGATTTTTCCTCGTAGATCATAATGTAAAGGAATTATTTTGTATGTCCGAATCGAACTATAAATGCTTCTAATTGTATACTCCGGTAAAAACATTCTGTAGACTACCTCAGTAATGCATATTAATTTCATTATGTTTGAAATATTATGTTTGTAATGCTACATACTTCATTTTCAATACCGAACATTGTACAGTAATCCCTTAACATTCGCGGTTTTAACATCCGCGAGTTTTGATTATTCGCGAACATGAAAATGCGGAAAACTTAACATTCGCGAAAATCTGACTTGATTATTCGCGATTTTTTTAAAATTATATCTCTGCTTTTTCAGAATTTACAGTGGTTAAAGATTGTTTGTTTCCCCTGTGTTTTCTCAGTATATATTTACAAATCAATTTTCAGTTGTCTTGTGAAAAAGGAGCAAGTGTTGTAGGAAAAAAAAATAATAACAGCAGAAGAATACTCATTGCAATGGGGATATTAAAAGTTGGTAAGGCAACGGCATCTTCAATCTATTAATTTAAAATGCGCTTGGGCAGGTTCTAGTAGATATTGAGCTGAAGTTGCTGTATGGAGCTAAAGCTGCATACATTATCATCTCTTTGCGAATAGAAAAAAAAGTCGAAATTATATATTTTTTAAAAACTATGCTTTTTAGCTGTAGTTGTTTCTCCAGTCAGTTAATTTTAATTATCTTCATTCATTAAATTTCAGAAATATGAATATGTATGTACATTCAAAGATATATATTACGCATAACGTATTGTTAATACAGATATCCTTTTGTTTCCTTGAAAAACTGTGCCACTCTAATTAAAATTTTATAGAACATTACGCCTTTTTTAGTGCAGAGAGATAGACTCAACATTCGCGGATTTGACATTCGCGAGATTTTCCTGGAACGTAATCCTCGCGAATGTTAATGGATTACTGTATATTAAAATTCAATCATGTATAAAATTTCATGACAATCCGAGTATATTTACATTAGTTAGAGCAGGGAGAGACGCACAGACAGACAGACAGTCAATCCGAATTCATAAACACTTTTCAACCATGTTGAAAAGTGCTAACACTGTTGTAATATATGCGGAATCACATGTTTAATGGTGTTTCTCATCTCAGATGGATTTGGTGTACACTTTGTGTGCAACTGAGATTTTAAATATCCGTAGAAACGGAAGCCCACTGTAATGTGTTAGAGTGTAAACGGAAAAGGACGACAGTGTTACAAAAGTCCTGTTTGTAGCACACAATGTTCATTTTTTCCTTTGTCTTATGCCTTTATATTTATTTCTACAAGTATACATTTAGCACCTCTCAATTTTGTTTCAGTTTGTAGATCATTTTTTGCAACAAAAATCCCACATTAATTGTTGAATATTCCATTGATATTCATACAGCACATTCTTTATGCATATTAAACAAAACGAAAATATAGCCTTTACAAGATTTACTATAATACGATTAAGGAAATGCTCAAAAGATCTTTTTTTATAAATTTCAAGATTTTTTGAGGATCATGTTTAATAAAATTAAAAACAAGTACCTAAAAAAGTATCGAATTTGTAACAGCTACTTCTCTCGAACAACAAGTTCTAAAATACTTTAGAATAAAAAATGCTTGAGATGTTCATCTTCTCTCATGTATATTTATATAGTTGTTCAGAAAATTTGTTTAAATTGCTTCGAAAATCCACCTGTACAAAAGCTAGTTTTTATTTAAAAAAATACTTTTCTCGGTTTCATTGAAAATAATTTCAAATATGGAATATTAGTTTTTTAATGTTTTATTTACTTTTTACAGATAAAGATAGGTTTTTAAATAAATCTTATCTAAAAAATAAGCAAATATAATTTTTAAACAATTATGAAAAATTTGCTTTGTTGTGATAATTGATTTTTTTACAATTGTTAAAATATCTACAACAAAAAATTGATTATGTAATTAAAAAAATCTTCCCATTAGATGAAATAAAGAAAAAACAAAACAAAAAAACCCTGCAAAAAACAAAAACAAGCATTTAATGCATATCATTAAACTTGGTGATTCAAGAAAATAGATAAAAGAAAACTCCAAAGACTCACTTCAAAGTTAAAAACCCTTACGTCATGTTAACAGAAAACAAAAGAATTTGAATACCTTTAAAATGATAATTAACCTCACAGTAATCGCATATTTTTTTAAACCTATTGTTTGCGTTCGCACATTTTCTGCCGGTGCTTGAACGCAGAAAATGAAAAATGAGAAACTATTTGCATTTAATGTTCGAACATTAATTTTCTATAAAGTTATAAAGTTGCAGTTTATTGAAATAATACTGTTTTTTACAAGCTCTTTACACGGAGGCTATGCATGGTTTTTATTCATGGGTAAAATCAACAGACACTTCTTGGTCGTGCCACAGTCTTCGTCTCTGAATTCCAAATTAACTTGTCATTATATAAATAAAAAAAATAAGAAAGGTTTTGTAACGTTTTGTGTTGGAGGTGAAACATTTAAGGCTGTTAGTTAATCAGTGAACTCCCCAATTCTCCTCGCTGATTGTAAAGCTATGGGCGTAGAATGCATTCGTATATTTAAAGTATCTCCTGAGGAAATTCATATTTTTAACTCCTTTTTTCTGTGTACTCTTCTTATAGGATGTCGCTGTTTTTCAAACTTGTCAAAATATTTCCAAAAAATATACATAGTTTATAATTTTACGTGTTAAAATCTTTGAGAGACTGAATAAGATTTTAACAATTTCCTGCGAAGATATTTTAAATATACGAGTGCATCTAACGTTCACAGATTTAACATTAGTTAGTGGAATTGATGAGTTCAGTGACTAACATACAAGGGAATTTCCTCATTGTATTTTGAGTGGGAGATCAGTTAGGGGAGTGTAGCTGATGTGCACGCCAAAAAAAATGACATGCAACTACTGTCGAGTTAAGGCTTTTGATTGAACCATGTGCTTTAAATATGACCTTTTGCAATCCTGCAAATTTTAAATTACCTACATTTTATTATTCTTAGTTTGAATAGTTTCGTGCTGCAAAGGGTAAAAGCCTATTTGCTTTTCATACCTAGAAAATAATGTTATATGTGAATAAATCACGAAAAATATGAAGATATAAAATAACATTGTACGGAGCCTTTCACAATAAAACAGGTGATTTCTTTCTATATTTCACAAATCCTTTTAAATATAAATTTTTATCCTGCAAATTTTTGAAAAGTATTTGATACTTTTTGTCAAATTTCTTCAAAACAATTTTTTGGAAACAAAAGTTTATATGAAAAATTAGCATACGTAATATATTATTATATATTTTTATGTTAAACATTTATTGATATATTTCTTCAGAAACGAGTTTATATCCTTAATTATTCCTTTAATCTTTAAACATGAATTTATAAATATACTAAGTAAAATAATTTAAAATGAAAACAGAAGCTATATCGGTTAAGTATTACTTCGATTAAAGCATTTTTAAAAATTAATTAAGTGTATTTTTTAAAAGCAGTTTTTATCTAATTAAGCTAATTAAATATTAAACGTATTTATTCTGTATAATAAAAGTTTACCCCCTACCTTCAAAGAATGAAGGAAAAATATATTTGCATATTTAAATTATATTTTCAAAGAGATTATTGTTTAAGCTAATATACAGGAAAACAAGAAATTGTGCTCTTCTAACACTTTCCAACATAGTTGAAAATTGTTTATGACTTCGGTTTGTCTGTCGTCTTTCCGTGCTATAACTCACGTAAATATACTCGGATTGCCCTGAAACTTTTGAATGTCATTTTTTTTACTACAGGATGTTCTCTATTGCAAATGAAGTGTGTAGTACGTACAGTTTTTTTACAGGGATAGTCAAACGTATTCCGTTTCATTACAGTCAATGGGAAATAATCGTTTCAAGTGCATGTTGATGATGCTACGCCTTTTGAAATATGATGAAATTGATATATAATTATGAAGGGCATTAAAACATGCACTTTGTAGAATATGGGGTGCAAAGCATTTATTATTCATTTACAGGGTGTTACATATTGTTCTACGTGGAAAAATCGTTTGCAATGTAATTTAATGATGTTTCACTATTTCAAACACAATGGTAATTATTTGCATTACTGGGGTGCAATATCAATTGTTCTCTAAAAGTATAGTGTTCATTGGGTTTATCGTTCATGTGCAGGGACACATAAAATTTATCGGTTAAAGTATACCTGCGATAATTAGTGTCTATGTGTGATAAGTGCGTTTTGAAGTTTGGTTTGCGTTTTTAAGTTTAACTAAATTTTCTCATATTACGTGTATAAATTTGGTTCATCGTGTGTATAAATTTGGTTAATCATATACAGGGACAAACAAGGGAATTCGTAAGTATTAGAGACTACTGGAGTGAATTGCTTAAGTGCAGTTTTTGATTGTGTTGCGCATTTTCTTGCTGAACTATATTTGATAGACTAATATAAGTTTGTGGAATATAAATAAATTCATATACAGGGCTATGCAAAGAACAAAATACATTGTCGTTTACGGTTGGTAATTGCTGGAAGTGAGTTTTAAGTTGCCTTATGCTTTTTTTTACCTGAATAAAATTTTAGCTTAATATGCGGTGTGTACAAAAGTGTTTAGATAATATACAGGGCTGTACAAAAGATTTCGTGTGCATTTCCATCGATTGGCAAAAATTTCTACATGGGAATTTTCTAACTGTACTACATTTTATAATACTATATATTATATATATTGGTTGGTTCCTATTTGAAGGCACCATTTGGCGAAATCTTGCCAAATCGTCGATAGTCAGTCAGATGTAGCTCTTTTATTGTTGGAAAGGCTGAGCTATGATATTTTTTGTGATGACGCGTTTGTTACGTATGACGTACTTGTTACGTCATCAAGTGATTCTTTATTCAATGTTTATTTATATTTTAATGATGTTTAATGATTTATTATTTATTTAAAACATTTTTTAATATAATTAAATAACACTTACGTCATTAAATGGATATGTCATGATATTAAAAGAAAAAAAGCATTGAAAAAATTTCATCATCTGCTTGTTTATTTAAAGCTTGATTTTTTCTTCTTTTTTTATGTTTGTGAGTGGTTACTCTTGTTACTTTAGAACAGTATAAAAATTAATTGACTGCAGTTTTTATGGAAGTCTCATGTTCACGAAGCGATCATACATGCGGTATAGTGATCGCCGCATTTACAAATTTTGTGTATTTTTTGTGATCGGTATACAACGAAGTTGCTGCATTCAGAGATGTCTTTTTTCGGTTTCATGTTCGCGGATCAATCATACGTGCGGTACAGTGATCTCGGCATAAACGAATTTCGTGTATTTTTGGGGATTTCGATACGACGAAGTTGCTATATCCAGTAATGTTTTTTTTTTCGGTTTCATGCTCGCGAAGCGATCATACGTGCGGCATTAACGAATTTCGTGTATTTTTTGGAATTCCGATACGACGAGGTTTCTGTATCCAGTGATGTTTTTTTTCGGTTTCATGTTCGCAAAGCGATCATACGTGCGGTATAGTGATCGCGGCATTAACGAATTTCGTGTATTTTTGGGGATTCTGATACGACGAAGTTGCTGTATCCAGTGATTTTTTTTCGGTTTCATGTTCGCGAAGCGATCATACGTGCGGTACAGTGATCGCGGCATTAAAGAATTTCGTGTATTTTTTCGGGATTCCGATACGACGAGGTTGCTGTATCCAGTGATGTTTTTTACGGCTTCATGTTCGCGAAGCGATCATACGTGCGGTACAGTGATCGCGGCATTAACGAATTTCTTCTATTTCTTGGGATTCCGATACGACGAGGTTGCTGTATCCAGTGATGTTTTTTTTCGGTTTCGTGTTTGCGAAGCGATCATACGTGCGGTACAATGATCGCGGCATTAAATAATTTCGTGTATTTTCGTTTTTTCAACTTCACATTAATCGTTAACTTTTATGTAATATCGATGAAATGTGTATAAAAACGTTGTTTTTTACTGCTCATATTATCTTTTTCATACGTATCTTATTAAATTTGTCAAATAAAATATTTCATTTCACTCATAAATGCAGTATCTAAAAAAAATCAACTGTGCATGGTTTAATTTAATAATTCTGTAATTAAAATATCATCCTTTTGTCCAAATTGCTTTGAACGAATAAAAATGCAATCTGTTAGGTAGCTTTCGATACAAAAATGTCCTTCCGGCCTGTACCGGGAGGAAAAGGTAGCTTTCTTATATCTTCGTTTTAAAATTTTATCTAATGTTACACGAAAACAGCAAGTTAAAATGCAAAGAAACGTTTACAAATGATTCGTTATTACTGAATTTGAATAAGAAATTCGCCAAATTTTTGAGCAATAGCCAAATTGGCTTCATTTATGTAGACTTATTTTGGTCGCCATTTTGGCGATATTTCGCCAAATATCGTCAATTTTGCCAATTTTGTCGCCAATGTCGCCAATTTTCGCACTAACGGATATGAATATATAGTTTTATGCGTATGATTGGGAAAATTATTACAACAATGAAAGAAAATAATTTGGGAGTAATCGCGTTAATGTGCTGTTTTGTTTCAAAATGTCATCCACCCTAGAATTTCAAACTGCTCTATCTCAGCCATTTTTTAAGATAGAGGTAAACCAAAAAATGCTCTGGAATCCTTGTATCAAGGCCTAACACATAATTAAAAATAAATTTGAATTTATATTTTTTTTGTAAATTTATTTTAGTTTTAAATTTTTAAATGTCCGCCATCTTGAAACAAAATGGCGGACCAAGCTGGCCAACAAACTCGGTCGAGACATTGGTTAGCATAATACACACAATTAGTTTCATCAAAATTGATTTATAAATACGAGCGTTATCGTATGACATAGGTCAGATATATATATATATATATATATATATGGATATATCTATATATATAAATCAACATTTGAACGGAGGTTGGTTTTTGGGTCTGGGGGTCATGATCGGTGAAAATATATCGAAATTTTCCGGAACTGCTTTCCTCCGAACGGCTGCGTGTAACATTAGCTAAAATTTTAAAACGAAGATATAGGAAAGCTACCTTTTCCTCCCGGTACAGGCCGGAAGGACTTTTTTGTATTGAAAGCTACCTAAAAGTATAAAGCTACCTATTGCAGCCGTTCGGAGGAAAGCAATTCCGGAAAATTTCGATATATTTTCACCGATCATGACCCCCAGAACCAAAACCACCCTCCGTTCAAATGTTGATTTTATATATATATATATATATATATATAATTATAATATCTATGAATTTCAAAAAACATATCAAGTTCTATTCTACTTAAATCTCCAAAGAGATAATTAATGATATTGTGTATACAGAATACCACATAGCTAATAATTAACATGTGCAAACATAATATTACCATAGCTGATGCTTCAATGGTAATTGGCCAAATTTTACTCATACCAAAAGAATATTGAATATCTGACATATGTCATACGATAACGCTCGTATTTATAGATCGATTTTGATGAAACTAATTGTATGTATTAAGGTCACCAATGTCTCGACCGAGTTCGTTGGCCAGCTTGGCCCGCCATTTTGTTTCAAGATGGCGGCCATTTAAAAATTTAAAACTAAAATAAATATACAAAAAATTCAAAATTCAAATTTATTTTTTAATTACGTATTAGGCCTTTATACAAGGATTCCAGAGCATTTTTTGGTTTACCTCTATCTTAAAAAATGGCTGAGATAGAGCAGTTTGAAATTCTAGGGTGGCTGACATTTTGAAACAAAACAGCACATTAACGCGATTACTCGCAAATTATTTTCTTTCATTGTTGTAATAATTTTCCTAATCATACGTATAAAACTATATATTCATATCCCTTAGCGCCAAAATTGGCGACATTGGCGACAAAATTGGCGACAAAATTAGCAAAATTTGTGACATTGGCGAAATATCGCCAAATTTGGCAATCAAAATAAGTTTTTATAAATGAAGCCAATTTGGCTATTGCTCAATAATTTGGCGAATTTCTTATTCAAATTCAGTATTAACGAATCTTTTGTAAACCTTTTCTTTGCATTTTAACTTGCTGTTTTCGTGTAACATTAGCTAAAATTTTAAAACGAAGATATAGGAAAGCTACCTTTTCCTCCCGGTACAGGCCGGAAGGACTGTTTTTCAGTTACGTTTTTATCATTAAATCTATGACTTTTCCTATGTATAACTATTTAAAAATTAAGAATGGCAACATTTTACCACTTGCTTATTGTGGGTTACAATATGATAAATGTAAGTAAACAATTTAGAAATCGCCAATGTGGCATCATTTTTAAAAAGCGCCAAATGGTGCCTTGAAATAGGATTAAACCAAAATTTCTAAATGTGAATTTTCTAACTGCACTACATTTTATAATACTATATATTATATATACAAATCTACTGATCATATACAGGGCTTCACAAAATAATCCGACTATATTTTATAATGGAAGGTAATTTCGAAAACTGTATTTTTCAATGTAGTATATGTTTTTTAAACTGTTTACTTACATATCTTCTTTTACCTAATATAACAATGAATTTTTGTTCCAGTTTCCTCTATGTGTTGGAAATTGTATCATAAGCTATGCTAGATGCATGATTTTTCGTTCTTGTTTACTTTACAGTTTACTTTACTTCAACTTGAAAAAAAAAATAGAAGCACTTAAATTCGTTCTTCTTTAGAATTAGGCAGAATAAAAAGCTCACAATAATAGATTATTATAAACTAGCTAATCCGACCGGCGTTGCCCGGGCCCGAAATATTAATAATCTGTTCTATACGAATATGACTGAAATCTGTAAGGCTATCGAAATCAAGTCGAATGAGGCAAACTTCGTAGTAATCAGGCTCATAAAACCCAAGATCGGAAAGCGCATCCTGGCGGTCGAAAGTGCAGCTAAAATATTTAAGGCTACAGATATCAAGTCGAATGAGCCTAACCCCGTCGTAATCGGGTCCATAGAACCAGATATACTCCTATAGTTCCACTTTCCACCGCCAGGGGGCGCAGTCTGTTCTGGAAGAGGTCTTTTCAGAATACTTGACCCAACCAAATTTCCTAGTAGAGTTGAAATTTAACTACGGGTAAACATTGCCAAAATAGTGGAACTCGCGAAAGTGGGTTACGGAATCGATCGGTTTCTAAAGGATTAATGTAGATATTTTTTAAAACCCAACGATGCATTTTGAAGAAAATGAACGTGTCTATGATCTGGAGTCTACTGTTTGTCCGTACTTGCATTTCCCGAGAAGATGCCGATTTTTAAATCTGGACCAAAAAAAGGAAATTCGCGTGAGTGAGTTTTGAAAAAGATTTTTTTTCGGAGGGTTAAAATTAATTTTTTTCAAAACGGATACCAGATTTTAAAAAACAAAGGGATATAGATTAGGCACGGTATTTTAGTTTTTCGCATCTTGTTTATAAACGCCAATTCGGATTTTTAAATATAGGAGAAATAGTTAAAAAAGCGAAATTGACTTACCGTTAAAAACGTTTTCGAAAGAGTTAACGTGATTTATTTTTTAAACTAAAGGTTTCTGCCTAAACCCGATAGAACGTAGATGTCTTTAGGTGTGTTTGCTTTTTGTTTGGTTATTTTAGAAAGCCGATGCCAGATTTAATATATAGCAGAAAATCGAAGTCGCCAAAGAGATTCCTGCGCACGAATTTTTTTTGAAGGGTTAATATTCGTATTTTTCAAAAACAAATACATATGTCGAAAAAGGAATAAATGTAGATATTGTCTGGTATTTTTAGTTTTTCGTACCTGTCTCTGAATCGCCGATGCGAAATTTTAAAAATTGCCAAAATCGCAAAAATCGCAAAACGGCATACAGAAAATATACTTTTTCGAAGGGTTAATTTTTGTATTTTTTAAAACCAAAGGGAGCTTTGAAAAGGACAAAACAATTCTTTAATTTGGTGACCTTCGTTTTTCCGTATATTTTGTATTCCGGTAGATGCAAGGCTCAGAAAACGGGAGAAAATAAAAAACACGAATTCGATGCTTTTTGATTATTTTTTTTTGAAAGGGTTAAATATAAAATTTTTTCAAACCAACCAGATCGTTCTAGACGTAAAAGTATGTTCTTTTAGAATATGTAGACGGTTTTTCCGTATTTTCAGCCGTTTGTCCATGGCGATTTTAGAAATACTTTAAACCAGAGGTTCCCAAAGTGTGCTCCGCGGAGCCCTTGGGGCTCCGCCTATACTTTTCAGGGGCTCCGCAGCGTTCCAGGAAAATAAACAAAACATGAAAGAAATTAGCATATTGCAAGGGAAAATTTTTCGAAAGTATGTAGGATAGGAATTTGTGTGTGTGTGTATAAAATAAATATAACTATCACTGGGTTGAAAAATACTATAATATATATTTTTAAATCATGTAAAATTTGCATTGTACATGTGTCCATTTTCTATATAATATTTTTGGTTTAAACTACTTTATTTTATGTTTCTGCATCTAATGTTTTTTAAAAATTCGATTCAAAATAAGCTACAGTCAATAGTATTCTGAATCGAATGCACAACGTGTATCGAAAGAGCAAAGGCGCGCCAGTGCTGTTATCTCTGCTTGCTGAACAAAAGGGAGAACAGTTTTGTTCTTTAGAGCTCCGCCTTTTCATATGTATCACTTAACAACCCCTCTTTAAAATTTTGCTTTAGTTGGTCGCGGCATTGGTTAACATTCGTATGTTATTAGCTGGCTTCACCCGCTAGCGGGCCCCTAATTTACATCGGTGCCTCGAATCTTGTAAAACCTTGAATCTTTTGAAATCTTTTTTTATATAAAACCTCGAAACGAACGAACCTCCGAACTGGGTCTCCGCTGCCTTCGGCACTGGATATTCCCTTAATTTGCACATCGAATAGTATAAACTAATAATTGAACGAACCTCTGACTCTGCTTCTAAATGTATTTTAAAAAATCGTTCAAAAGAAGAAGCTCAGAGGCGATTCGTTTTCGTTGCATGTTTAGATGTACTAGAAACGTAAAGAAGAACGAAAAAAGAAATCGTAAACGCATGATTCTATTACGGGTGAGCTGGACTAACGAAAACGTGGTATATAATTACTCATGGGTACGCATTTTTTTTCTTTTCGCGAGTAGCCTATTGGGGTTATACAGAAGTCCCTCTTTGTAAACGAAATTGTACAACTTACCTTTTTTCTGTATGTGTGTGATTTTCTCTATAAATAATAATAGTTTCACGTAAGCCTCAATGAAATGCATGACCCACACAGGGTTACTATTTTGATCGTTAATTCCGAGTTTATACTGAAATCTCGAAAGAATATTTTTATGTTAAAAATGGATATCATTAACCTGTTAACAGTATTGCTCGAACGTCGTCGCTCGGGTAAGAAGAGTTTTTCTTCGTTACTAAAAGCTTTCAGATACCACAAATATTTAACTATAATTTTTTATGTATTTGGCGGATACAAGACAGATATTTTAATACAAAAAAGTGGCTTTTAGTCCTTATTTTTAATTTATTGTGTCCAATAGTAGTAATATTAAATAAAACTGTTATGGCGTTAAATAATAGAAAATTTGATTTTCAAAATTTCTAGTATGAATTCAGAATTTCTGTATCAAGAAAAGGGCCAAACTGAGAGCCTTGGCCCCAAGTTGGAAACTACTGGTTCGGTCTCTTATCCAGCAGATCTTTCTCTGCTCCATAGGCATAAAAAAAACATTAATTTGTAACCATAGAGTACCGGGGGGGTTAAGGGGCTCCGCCATAGAAATTCTTCCCAAAAAGGGCTCCGCGAGACCAAAAGTTTGGAAACCACTGCTTTAAACAAAAACGGAATGTCTTCTGCTTTCTTTCTTCTGTTCCGGAAGATACGGAAATTGGTTTCTGCACATGCGCCAGCCCGGTTCAGAATAATGACTTTTTTATTTGTGATCTTTGATCAGTTTTTAATTGATAACTACTTTAATTTTCAAAATTTTAAAATTCTGAGGCTCAGGTATACCAGGAGAGTGTTTGGACTACCTAAATCTTAATTTACAGACTTCTAGTTGCGCTAAATTTTCCTAACCATCGCCAACAGACACACACACACAGAGCGAAACTGTCTTTTATTAGTATAGATGACCAAAGTTTTATAAAACGGGTTATTATTCATTTACGAAAATTTTTATTTGATCATATTTTCGGTTTTAAACGTCCTGATTAAAGCAAAAAAAAAACATTAAAATATCAATAAAATTATAATTTGTTTTACATGCACCATTTACATTACAAATTATATCCTCAAAAAATCTAAAAAAGAAAAAGGAATTTTTTTAAAACGTTTAACAAAAAAAAAAACCCTTCTGAAAATCTATTATAAACAAATTAGTAAAATAAGAAAACATTTTCGCATTGTGTTAATTACCCTGTAATAACATACGCCTTGTATTTTTTCTACTCTCGATATTTCATATACAATGTAAAAAAAAAAAAAAAAAAAAAAAAAATGCATACTATTCCTTGATATCTCCAACCCGAATTGGAAGAATGAGAACTATTTTACTATTTCGTGTAGAAACATATATCACACGTGTCAGTGAACTACACCCGTTCTCGTTGTTTTATTCTGCTTTGTTTCACTTAATAAATATACAATACGACTTGCATTTAGCACTGCAGTTCACAAAGTTAAACTTCATAGTAGTATGAACATTACGTTTCTCTCTATTCCAAAAAATGTAACTAATGCTGCTGCTGCAGCCATAAATTGATTTATTCTCATCTTCTTACTTTCTCGGCTTACATTGCAAATACTATTGCAAATAAAAATGGGAAAATTGTTAGTTTTAAAGGAAAATGTATGATAAATACGCTGAAGAAAGTAGTTCTTAAACCAAATAATTAGTTTACGCTACTTAATGTTAAAATGTGTGAAGATAGTTCAGTTAAATGTGTTTTTCAGGATCTAAAACTATGCGTACCAACTTAACAGTTTTTGGCAGGCGCATACTTGACGAGATTGAGGTGTCCAGTGTCCAATGACTTATAATGTTCATTTTTTTATATTTGTTTGCCAAATTTTAATCAAAATTTCATTGTTTGCATATACGTTTAATTCATAGTTTGAAATAGCCGTTTATTACCAACTGCTTCCAGATTGTAAAAAGCTCAAATAGTAATATTTTCAAACACTTTTCAATTGTAAAATATATTTACACGTGAATATTAAAAAAGAAAATGTTTAAAAGAATTAAATTATTGCGTGCAATAAAAATGTGTTATTTCGATTATTTTTAAAATAAGCAATTGGCTTATATGCTTCAAAATCTGTTTATGAAAGCATTATTATTTTTTTTTACCAAAATGTGTTCCACATATGTATTTTAATATGAAATTAAAAGAAAATTAACACCTAAAATCAAGCTATAGTGCATAATCAATCAAAATTAACGTTTAACATCATAAAGAGAGTACCATTAGAAATTTTGTAATATATAGAGGTTATAAAACTAGATTAACATTCACAAAATCATGTGCATCAGCAAATAGCTGACAGCATTTGCCCTTCTCCTTTTTATTATTATTCTCTGTCTGCCACTCACACTAAATAATAAGATTTTCGTTTGAGGTCTGCCATGCTTCAGAATTACCTAAGGAAGAGCTTTGTCTTTGCACATGGTTCACTTTTTTGAATGTTAATTCATCTTTACCACATTTTATTTATTCGTGAGTTGTGTCAATTTATTTTTATGTTTGCTATGTTACTATGTTACTATGTTATGTTATGTTACTATTCCATGGGGATCATAATTTATGTTTTGGATGTCTTATTATTTTCGTACTTTTTGGGGTTTTTAGATATGTTATAAGGGGCTTAATTTAGGATTACTGCTGATAATATTTGACGAAATAAGTTATGTTTACTATAAATTATTCTTATAGAACTCCTCTGACGAACCCATATTATATTCATATTTTCTTATTTCTGCATTTTCATTTTATTGGGTTCAATTTTTTAACATATTTTCCTGTAATATCTATCTTATCTTTTCCTTTCATTTTCACAAATGTGATTTCATTTTAATTATTTATATTAATAAATATATTTACAAAAATATTAAATAAGATTCATTAATTAGATGAATGTTTCTAAATGAATGTCTTTAATTTATTTTCTCATTATTTTGAACTCAATTCATG
The DNA here is from genome assembly GCA_963931845.1 of Maratus michaelseni. Lineage (NCBI taxonomy): Eukaryota > Metazoa > Arthropoda > Arachnida > Araneae > Salticidae > Maratus > Maratus michaelseni. Next base: position 248,413,548 of record OZ007589.1, read on the forward strand.
ATTAACAGAATGCACAGTAGTGAAAGGAATTACATTTAGGAGCTCTCTGACAATTATAATTAAAATATATATATATATATACATAAAAATTCGATAATATATTTCCAGATTTCATTTGATCTTTTCCGTTTACAAGGTGCATAAACATTCTGTTTTCATAGTACATAAGGAATGTATTTGTTTGATGCATTATCAACATTACGTATAAATTACAATTTTTATATAAAACAGTTTCATAGACATAAATTTCATTACATATTAATTATATATTTTTATTGCAATTGTATAAATTTAATAAATATATAGTAGGCTGTTTTCTCTTTTATTTAACACTGTTGATCTATTCTGTCTGCCACCGTTGCAATGTTCTTTGTTAAGATATTATAAAATCTATTCACCTTTAAACTGCTATACTTAAAAATTTCATAAAAAAACATTGAAATACTTGAATATATTATTTTAACGCTTCCAAAAAGATTTCATTTTCTAAAGGCTCATTTGGTAAATGGATTTTTACAAGCGAATGATTTTACTTACTGCTAACTCATTGGAAACTGGTGACAAATTTATTTTAGAGTAATGAAGATGGAAAATGTCAAAAAGTCTAGTGATAAAAGATCATGAACAATACATATAATTCTTAAATAAAAGAGAAGAGAAATGTCATCTTATGTAGAGGAAATGACTAAAAAATCTAGAAAAGCGATAACAAATGAGATTGGAAAACGAAATATTTCATGTTCATTTTATGATGTTCATCTCTTTCTTTGCAACTTTGAAGATGACACTAATCTTATTTTATTCCATTTAAAAACCTTTTACATGATTGTAAAATTTAAAATATTTAGAAAATACATGTAAATTAAGCAAATTAAAATAAATGAAGTTTACCAAATGTTTTTCAAAAATCGTAACTTTTTGAATCTATGGCTAATTAAGTAAACAATGGAAATATATCTTTATGAATTTTAATAAAATGTTAGAAGTTACTATAATCTTAAATATTAAATATCCTTTATACAGATCATAGATTAAATATTAAAAGTCCGTTGCAATTAATTATGTATATTTATATATCAAAGATTTATATTTCAGTCATGATTCAAAATTACATAATATTAAAATTGTACTAATATAGGATATTTTAATATATTTACTCATTTTAAATTTGGTAAACTGCTATAAGTTAAAAAATAGCATAATTGTACAGAAAATGTGATCAATTTGCCTAAATCGTACGCTATTTTATGTTCTACCAAAAAAAATAATAAAATGAAACGAAAAATAAAAAAGTAATGGTATCAACTAATAGCGTTTCATAGATTGATTAGCATCAAGAAATGAGACTCATAATTTCAATGTATTAATTTAATAAAACATCGAATTGTATTACAAGTTCAAAAGAAACTTTTAGCACTTTAAGATAACAAATTGCACAACAATATCAAAAGTAAGAAACATTTTGACATCAGTAGTAGGAAAACGACAGTTCGGACTCAGGAGGTGGTGGCACTGTGGCATCGTGTGGCACCACCCGCAAACACACCGTTCGTTCACCCACACGATTCGAACGCCCTCTAGCGAGAAAAGAATAACTCTTAACGGTATCAGCTATAAAACAATATTGCGACATTTTATATTTAATAAAATGTAAAATGTTTGTATTGAAGTAATGAATAAAATGTTAGTTTAGCCTGTGTTTTGTGCTAAAGTAAACAAATAGAAACGTCTTTCTCTGAAAGTCCACCTAATAAAATTTATCAAAGTAATTATATTTTAATTTGGAAAGAAGTATTTAAAATATGCACTTTTTTAATATTTTCCATCAAAATTCATTGTTCGTCCTATAATTTCTATAACTTATTTTTTGGATATAACGTTAAGTAGACTATGATTAAAATCCAATCACTGTATCTTGCTCTCTATTGGCTAAACTTCTTATTGTGCAAAATCAAAACGTGCAAAAGTTTTCTTGTACCACAAAATTCATAGTACTGATTTTTTCCTTTCGTGTGTCTGTTCTACATTTTTGTAAATAGTTTATTATATATTTATATGAGAACATATTACAATGTTTTAATTTTAAAAGAAGGCAAAAGTACAAAATCAGAAATAACTAAATATACATACCTTTCTTTTAGGAAAACAACAACAACAACAAAAAAAAAACTATTTTTGTAAAAATTCAAAGTACATATATAAGTGTACATCATATATAAATTCTGTAGATATAAAATTTAAAATAAAATTACAATATGAACAATTGTAGAATTTTAATGTATTTAAAATATATCTTTTATGTAGCTAAAAATGTTTTTAAGATTAAATAATTTAGGTTTTTTTACGTAACATGAATCAGTCATGAAAAAAAAGTATCAAAATTAATTATTTTTTAAATGTATATATATATCCTGTAAATATTTTATTGCAGAAAACATTTCAGATTATAAAATATGTTTAGCTGAAATAATGCACAGGATATTTTAAAGATCTTTTGAAAAACTTCAAATTTTGACTTAATAAACCATTGGATCTAAAACGAAACTCTTGATTGATTGCTATATTCTTTCCGCTTTTCTTGTACATTTATTCCAGACGAAAAGCTCTTATGCTTGTTCTCTCTCATTTATTGACAACGTCCTATGAAACTTGGATTATTTTTGATATATTTGACAGACAAGATTTATACGTTGATAAATATTTAGGAGAGAATATAATGAAATGTTTATAAGTTTGTATCTTTATTTTCGTTAGAAATTCATTATTTTTTTTCTTTACTTGTATATACTTTTTTGTCTAGACAACAATCATTGCCTAGTAAATTGTAATTTGTATAAAGATATTACGAATTTTCCCCACTTTAAAAAAAAATGATATGTCGGGATGGAACTGTGAGAGATTTACCAAAGACCATTCCGCAATATAAGGTCAACACAATAAATGTATGGAAAGAATGAATAAAACAAGAAATATTACAATAGATGTAGAAGGACAGTTTAGAGGGATTTTGGCAAGGCCGCGGCCATTTGAAGGACATGTGTTATAAAACAAATTACAAATAATTTCGTAGAATTATACCTATAATTTACAAAATAGTAAAAATGAATAAAATGTAACTAACAATTGTGCCATGTAGAATATTAAATCGTTTCACATTAACATTATCTTTAATAACTGTAATACTTACAAACTTAAAATATTATACGATAAAAAATACTTATGCATATTAAATAAATTCCGACCATATTAAATTGAAAAGTAATAACAGTGACATAAAACAAACACAAATAAAAGCAGTGATGAAACAATTTCGTCCACCCATAACTTACCCACAACAACAGCACAAAATTTTTCTCGTCTTACAAAAAATTTAAGTGGATAAGTTATTCGACGATGAATTACGAAATGACTATAACCAGCAATACATTTCCTTTTCGCAGCAATAAATTTCTGTTTTGCATCAATAAATTCCCGTAAAATCAAAATTTCACATTTGAAGGGGATATCATGCCAGACTCTCTTATTGGATGTAACATGTAAACCTAGAATTTTACCTGGAATTAATGTAAACCTGTAACGCTCGAACTATACGCACTCCATCATATTTTCTCTCCTTTCCTTTTTTTCTATCAAAAGAACTGACAAGCTGAGTAAATTAGACTTTACCAGTAGAGAAGAATGTTTACAGAGTTTGTTGCCGACAAGGCATCTGAGCTAAGCCGTAATGTTAAATTAACTGAGTTATTTTGTAAATAGTAACATGTAAATACGTTGTAAATATTAAATTTATTAGTCAATGAAGAAGTTATCAAGTTTTAATTTGTAACTAAAATAGTTTCCACCCCGGATTCTAAATAATATGTCACAGACCTAGAATTCTTTGAGTTTTTTTAATGTTCCTATTTCTATAGGTAAAATTAATTATTAACACTATTTAAGGTTTTTCACTGTGAAAATCATTTTGCGATGAAAGAAATACGGCGTTGCTAATTTGCGAATTTTTGTCATTGTAACCGTAACTGTTAGTAGGTTGTTTTTTACCTCATTCCTGACCTCATGTCGTAAATTAACCACAATCCAAATCGCAACCCGTCCCTGAGCAATACGATTGCTAGGTGCTCATATAGTCAGCAGATTTCTTTTAAAATTACCCTGCATACACACACACTCATATATATATATATTGGGTGGTTATAATTAAAGTTCGACTTTCAAAAATCTGTAAAAAATAGAGCCTGATTCTGATGAATAGATCTGATTGTACGAAAAGAACGGGGAAGTGTATGTCATAAGAAAATTAAAATTTGAAATTTTAGCAATAGATGGCGTTTTTATCGTCATAATATGCAAATTAAAAAACCTGTTATCCACACCACATATTGTATTTTTTATGAAAACGCAGTGTACATGCCGTTTTTCGCATTTTTCGACTAAGAAGCTCGTCATGACTCTTTGAATGAACGATCGCGCGTCAAGGGCCAATCTCTTTCCCGCCGAAAGGTCCTACTGGTCCTGTTACCCGTACCATCAATTTTGACATTTATGAGACTATTTTGCGCAACCACGTCATTAGCAGTTCAACAGCGTGCATGTGTGGGTAGCGTAATTTTTATGCAAGATGGCTATCCTCCACATATTGCAAATCTAGTGGAGCTGCTGCTGAACATGGTATTTTGAAAATAATAGAATTATCAGTCGTCATTTTCCTAAAGCTTCGCTGCCTAAATCACTTGATCTTAATTCTTGTGACTTCTGGCACAAGAGCTATCTGAAAAATAAATTGTAATCAGTGGTCCAAATTCCAACTTAGCTGAATTGAACACACTCATTGCGCAAAACATTCACAACGTCACCATTCAAACACTCCGATCTGTTGTGAAACATGCTGTATCTCGGTTTCAACTTGTGACAGAAAACGGTGGGCAGAATATATTGAATATTTCTTGAACGAGTCTCCTGACAATTAAAAACCAATTTCATTGTTGCTTTTTCTGCGGTTTTTGGCCTCAAGACAATTAAAAACAGATTTCATTACCTAACAAAAAGACAAGTAAAAAAGAAAATCATTGCGTTTTCGAAAATAATGCATTTCGAAAATAATAGAATTACGAGTCATCATTTTCCAACTACCCCACCGTCCAGATCTCTTGATATTAATAAATGTGATTTTTGGCTCTATAATTGTCTGAAAATTAAATTTTATTTAATGGTCCGAATGCCAAATTAGCTTATTTAAAGACACGCATTGTGCAACACATTCACAACGTCACCACTGACACATAGAGTTGCAAAGGCTTGAAAAAAACCGGTTTAAACCTGGCAATAAACCGGGTTTTTTGGCAATAAACTTGGTTTTTTGGGAATAAATCAGGTTTTTTGGCAATAAACCTGGGAATAAACCGGGTCTATTGGAAATAAACCTGGGAATAAACCGGTTTTTTGCAACTCTACTGACACACTCCGATCTGTTGTGGCAGGTGGTGCAAACAGTGCACAGCATATTGAACATTTCTTGAACGGGTCTCGTGACAATAAAAAACCGATTTCATTGTTGATTTTTCTGCAGTTTTTGACCTCAGTACAATTAAAAACCGATTTCGTTACCTAACAAAACGACAAGTAAAAAACAAAACATTACACATTTTATTTCATTGTTTTATTTTAAAAAAGGGTCTACATGTGTGCAGAATGAAAAGAGACTAAGGTATACTAAATCGTTAAAGCTATTTAACACGCACTGAAAAAAAACAAAGAAACAATTGCACAAAAAATGTTTAAAATTTTCATCTTGCGAAAAGTAAGTGTACCCTGAGAGTTATTCCCGATTTTGGAAAGTATTACTTTATCTTCAAAAAAAGAAATTAACGGGCCACAACAATACAGATTTTTTAAAGTTTGCTATTACAGAAAAGTACATGATACCAATATATTGCAATTTGTTTTCACGTATCATAATGTATACAACGTGTAGGGAATAACTGTATTACAAATTCATGAAGTTAAATGAAAAATAATTGAAAATCTGTCCGACAATTAAATCTTTTTGAGTTTTATTTCAGGAAAAAAAAGAGGAATCTGACGCCGTTATGTAAAATGACGGCAACAAACATAATACAGAACAAAAATGATTTCTAAATTCTTTCATGTGTTTGATGATGAACTTTTCATTTTGCGCGATTTTTTTCTCAGTAGATGCTGCGTTCTTATACACAATTGTTTATCTTGATTTATATTATCGCCGATATGGGGACTCAGTACCGTTCACATCGTCAAAATTGACGAAAATATGGATTTTTTTTATTTTTTGGAAAAAAAAAATTAGCACGTCCTGTATATTTGATCAAAGTTTTGAAACAATCTGATAGTTATAAAATACTGTTCTATTATTGTCCCATCTATCATTACAATAAAATGGTCATAGATACAACTGTACATCTGTAACTTTAATATGTATAAGAAGCAAAGCTATTTCGTTTGTATTAATTAAAATGGAACCGTTTTTAATCATTTTTCCTAAGCAAAAAATCTTTAAATTGATTTTTCGCAGGTTGCTAATATTTGAAAACTTGATGTATTTAAAATGCTAATACAAGAACAATTATTTTACAATTGCCTTGAGTATTTTTTTCTATGTTCAGTGCTATCTACGTAGTAAAATTAGCGATGGATTTTGCAATATAATGAGAGAAAAAATAAAAATGTAACAGCAAAATGTGTTTTTTCCAGCATTTTGCCACAGATATGTGCGTTTTATTTATTTTTCTCTAACACTAATAATTTTTTTTGTAAGCTCGATCCTAAATTATAGAGATAACCTCATTATGACTATTATAAACATATTAAAAAAGATCAGTGTTTATCACTGTAAATTGAAGGAGAAGAAAGATATTTAAATTGTTGAATTAATTTGTATTTTATAATTTAAAATTAATTTTGAGACAACCTATGTAACGAACATCGTTCTGGTATACGTTTCCACTTGCAAAATTCAGTTAAAATTGCACAAGAAAAATTTATCTATTACGAGTATTTTATAATTTAATAAAAATTTAAAATGAACAAAAAAAACGCATTATTAAATGTTTATTGAATGTATAAAGCATGATGTATTGTATGAAAATCCATTACTATGCAATTTTTTCCAAAATAGAAGTACAACTTAAACAACTCATATTCGTAAATCATTTTCAAATTCTGTAATTAATTCTAATGATAAAAAATATTTTTAGATAAAAATTAAGACAAATTAATTCATACATAAAGCTTGATTTTTTTTTTTTTAACATTTAAAATATCATTCTGCGATTTTTTTTAACCTTAAGTACTGTAAGCACAAATCAAGAAAAATATAATGCAATAAACAGTTTTTATATTTTCTTTCGAATGGATAACACAAGGAACCACTTAGACAATCCTATAGCGAAACTTCAATGTATTAGAAGTATTACTTCTTAAGGAGCATTCGATAATGTCGAATGGAGAGATATCCTACTACAGCTCTGTCTTCTAAACTGCCCAGGAAACATCGCTGGAGTCATCAGAACCTATCTATCGAATAGAAGCATTCTAGTCAACTGGGGAGCAGGTACATCCAGCCACAACCAACAGAAGGGATGCCCTCAAGGATCATGCCTTGGGCCAATCCTCTGGCTCCTCATAGCAAACCTGATTCTTAAAGAATTAGATCGTTTAGGCTTTCTCCTCTTTGCTTTTGCAGATGACTTCAGCTTCATCTTCTCTGGTCGAAGTCGTCTGGATTTAGAACTTGAGGCAGCTTCAGCCCTTCCCTTTTTTTGCCAGCTCCTGGAGTCTCTACACCTGCAACTATCAGCTGCAAAATCACAAGCCCTCACATTCGCGAAACCCTACAAACTAAAAAGGAAACCAACCATCAGAATTAATGGCATCAGTGTACACCATGTCTCCACCTTAAAACTTCTAGACCTAACCATAGACCAACACCAAAATTGGTTTGCACACATAAATTACTTAAAACTTAAGCTCATTAACTACTACCACAACTCCACTAAATTAACATCTAAATCATGGGGTACTAAAAATACAATGTTAAAAATATGGTACACAACAACAACAGAAAAAATCATAACTTATGGTGCAGGAATTTGGGGAGGCCACCTAACCAAGGCAGCGCAAATAAAATTATTATCCATCCAACGCATGTTCCTACTGCAGATTTCTAGAGGATATAAAACTATTTCTAGTGATGCACTAGCAGTCATTACCGGCATCCCTCCTATCACATTTACCATTCTATACGAATTTCAAAGGAATAACATCTTACACCTACATAATAATGCCATAACACAAATCCACTTCCCACATTTAACCATTCAACACAAGATACAGAGCTGGCAAATTCACCCAGCTGATGAAACTTCCCACTTCCAAGTTAACCCTAAATGCAATTCCTACTCCCCTTCCCACCGCTTAACAGTCTTCACCGACGGCTCATGCACCGAAACCGGCGTAGGCGCAGCTTTTTGTGCTACGGAAGGCGGAGTGCTGACTCACCGGTGGGCCTGCAGATTGGACAACTTCAACTCTATATATCAGGCTGAACTCTTTGCCATCCACAAAGCTCTAGAATGGATTTCGGAACAACAAACAACCATTGCAATCCCCATCTATAGTGATAGCCTATCCAGCCTGCAGGCAATCTACGCCTTCAGAACCATCAATCCACAAATCCACGAAATTAAAACCCAACTTAGTAACCTGCTACATAAGACTTCGCTAGGTCATGTGACAGCACACAAGGGGATCTTCGGCAATGAATCTGCGGACATGCTAGCAAAGGAAGCAACGACAAAAACATCCATAGACATCTCGCTACCTGCGCCCCACTCCTATATCAAAAGATCCCTTAAAATGCGCATGTTGCAGCAGTGGCAAGACCACTGGGACTACTCAGAGAAAGGAAGATATACCTATGACATAGTCCCGGCGGTATCTTGCAATCTCATTACTTTAACTCCCTCAACCACTGCCTTCCTAACGGGACACGGCCCTTTCGGGTCATATCTAAACAGGTTTAAAAGGGCCCGAACTCCCACCTGTGAGTGCGGCGCAGAGGCGTCAGCCTCACACTTCTATTTTAACTGCCCCCTTACAGCTCGCTGGCACATCCGTCGCCCCTCTTCTCCCCCTAGTGGTTGGCTTGATAATATTCTTTCCCGCCCAGCACTTTTAAATAAACTAAAAAACATCTTTAAGTTCTTGATGGATCTTTCTAACTTGACCCGCTCCTGAGAACATCATTCAATCTTAAACCATCTTCACTGCCCAGTGTCGCGTTGGAGGTATGTCTCTGGCAGTGAACTACCTATAATGTACTATTTCCACCCCGCCCCCTGTCGCGTTTTCTGGCGGGTTCAACTCCAGCTAAAATATGTATTTTTTTTTTTTTTTTTTTTTTTTTTTTTTTTTTTTTTTTTTTTTTTTTTTTTTTTTAAGACCTTAATAAAGGGACCGGGAGGGACATCTATGCTCTACAGATCTGGTTCCCAGTCTGAGCAGTCCCTCTTAGGCATTCAAGTATTACTTCTTATAAACTGTAAAATAAGTACTTTAAACAATCGACTTTGAAAAAATTCCTTTTCTTCGTAGTCTCCAGATAATAATAATTGCAAAGTACCGTAGAATAAAATAAATGCATTGATGTGCTCTTTCACTTTTAACCCCTGCTTGTATATTTATACTGGAAGTTTCTCGAAATTTTTTCGGAATTCCTCTTGTTTAAGGATCGAGTATTTAAGTTTTCAAAATACATTATTGTACGCTTTTATCAAAACTTTTTCAAAAACTGAGCATTATTTTTTTTCAGTTAATACTACAATGTACTTTAGACAAAAATGAATTTTTTAAATAAACACATTTAGAAATATTTTGTATTTTTTTTTAAACACTGGTTAAGTCCAGAGCAAAAGTAAAACATGACTTTTTTTTTTTCAAGTTGGATAGACTTATTGTTTTCAGATCTGTAACAGATTGATTCGTGGTAGGTAATTTTGTATACCATGAAAATGAGAAAGTTTGAAATCTCAACAGTAAAGGGCGCTGGTGCAGGTAATCCTTTTAAACAGATAGAGCCTGTAGCATGCCTATCATTTACACAATAAAAAATTACAATCATGCGAAAATCCACTGTCGGATTTCTGGATGTGATGCACCCAAAATCACGTGTTTATAGATGTATCTTACAATTTTTTATGTCGAACCATTGACATTTATGTTCGACTTTATACAGTATAATGCGTACTTCCGCAGTCATACTCAGGACTGCAATGTAGTAGTGAACACATTGAGCACCTCCAGCTGTAAAAAAACTTAAAACATACGTGTTATTTTATAACTATTATAGCTTATATTTCATCGCATGATGTTATTCTCAAATGGTTGTCTATGTGAAATGTGTCGGCTGGAATTTTCTAGGTATATTAGTTCATAATTTAAGTCAGAGTTCATAGTTACGTAATCCTGGCGTGGAAACTTTGATATTTCATAATGGTACTAAATGAACTTATGTGCATTTTCTCTAAAGGAAATGTTTCCCGTATTGCCGTAACTTGTCAGGTCATGCAGTCAATGAACGACACGTGTTCATGTAAAGTAATTTTTTCAAATGGGCAGAAAAGTCCGAGCCAGGATTCGAATCAGGGATCTCTTGGCTGACGCGTCCAACTGAGCAATCCCGGACGAATATCGTGGAACTAATTCACCCAGTTAACCTTATTGATCACAGCATCTGGTCTGATATCTGAATCAGCTAAACAGAATAAATCGCAGGTAATGGAACCTCCAGTAAACGCTGGAAACGTGATTACACTAGATTAATTCATTTCTTTACCAACTTGAATAAATGCGTCAAAATAACTGAAGCATTTTCATGTATCCAATTAGAAGAAACTATTTAAAGAATTTGAGTTTAAACCAAATATCCAGAAACAACACCGACAAATAATGGCACAATTTCGAAAAATTCATACCGTTGGCAGGGCACAATTAACATAGGAAATTATAAAAGACTTACTTTCATTAAAAATCTATTTTTCCAGTATTTTGCTTTGAAGATGTGGATGGGAATGTTACTTCCCTGTTGTTGTTTTTTTATATATATAAGATACAGACCTTAGCAACTGCAATTGATGATTATTGCACTTGTGCATATTGACTTATTTTTCCAAAGGTTTTTTATATACCAACAGTAGCTTCATTTCGAAACATATTATTGTAATTTTTCGAAAGATAATTCACACACTTTAAATTGGTATCAACAATTGTAACGTTTTAGAAAGTAAGGTTGTTCAGGTAATGAAATGTTATATTGGTTTCATAATATTAGTTGGCCAAAATCCAGTTAAAAATACATTGCTGATCAGAGGGCAAATTGGCATCAACGTGATCAAGGACATATTCAATTTCGAAATTTCCTAATTGTAGCAGAGATTTCAGTGACATTTCCGAACTTTATATAATAACAGAACAATACTTTTCGGTAAGAGTGTACAATACCGGCATCACTAATCGTGTGAGGATATGGTTCACCACATCAATCGTTCCTGTTTAAAATAATCATGTTAATGTTATCAAAAAAAAATCATCAATCAAAAAAAAGAAGAAGCAAAAAATATCATCGGTTAGACTTACCAGAGGCAGTCCTAACGTGACATTACATGCACGGAATACAAATCTAAAAGTGCGTTATACAGAACGATTTAAGAAAATCATTTACTAAAGGGTCAAAACCAGAATTCTATCCTAGGTAAAAGTCATTCTGAATTGTGCTGGCAGTGCAGAATGGTTCTATGTGCAGTGGCAAATTTCTGTATATATCTTGACTTCATTTTCAGATACGGTTTTCAGAAAGTCTTCAGTGCTAAATGCACACAGATATCAGTACACAATTAAACATGCTATATTATCTAAATTCACTTTATCGTACAGTGGTACCAACTATGATGGGCCCATGCACATTCGAAATTTTTAGAGATGTTCTTACTCCTTTCTTAGAGTAATTCTTTTACTATTTTTTAGATTTTTCTTTTATATGATTCGTAGGATATAGGCGAAAACTGCACTACTGTACGCCTTTCAAAAATCTATTGATATCGACTGTCATTGTGTTGGAGTTCTTTTGAGGGTTGTTTGATGTAGTCTTTAAGACGTCACCATACAACGGTCGCATGGATAGTTTAGATTTATCACATCTTGTGAAGGTAATTTCTTTTGTTAATTTTGTTCCCATTGCTGTTTTACCTTTGAAGTGTAATACAAAATTATCAAAACTAACCATAGCGTCATAGAACAGGGAAGTCTAGAAAAATTTATGTGTTTTACCGTGCAAATTCGTCTGTCCGCAGATTAACCGTTACACGGGGGTTCAAAAAGCATCTGTCCAAGTTTGCCTGCATTCTCGGACAGATGATATCTGAGCCCCGGTGTAAAGGATAAACTTGCGTTTAGTGACCTCAGCAAGTCATGCTTTGATGGGCATAAATAAAGCATTATTCCATTCTTCTCGACTAATTTTGTGATCATCGACAAAAGAGAGGGAGATTCAACAAAAGAAAGAGGCGTTGATAATCTGTCATCCCCGTTCTCTGGTTGATCTTTGAATTTTGACATGCTAAGAAAGTCCTAAAACACCAAAGATTCCAATATACCGAAGTAGAAGAAGCCGCAGCATATTTGGTAGTCAGGACGAACCTTTTAAGCTGCGTTTAGTGACATCCTGAGCATGTCGTGCTAAGACCGACATAAGTCAAACGTCTTCACATTCTTCTCGAATTATTTTGTGGTCATCGACTAAAGAAAAGCGAGTTTCAACAAAATAAAGAAGGGTTTATACTCATGTCATTACCGTTCCTGCTTGATCTCTGAACTTTAGACATGCTAAAAAATTCATAAAACATCAAAAAGTCCGATATACCACAATAGAAGAAGCCGCAGTAAGTCTGATGGTCTGGGCGAAACTTAAGTGCGTATAAAACTCTTCTTGGCTTCTACCGACAAAAGAGCGTGTAATCAGTGCGGCATCACAGTTATATCGTTCGAGCTCCCTTATTTCATTTGGTTTTAAACCAACAACCCTGTCTGTCGTTTTCGTTTCTCAGGCTACCGTGGCAAATTAATTCCTGTCTGCTGAATTATATTTTCTTTCGCTATAATTGTTTTTTGATTTAAAAAATGTTTGAAACGATAAACGTTATTTTATTAACATTTGTTTATATTACTAATTATTTTTATTCAAACGGTATTTTTTTATTAGAAAAAGATAACTTTTCGAATTAAAAATTAATTTTAGATTAAATATTAACGTTAAAAACGGAAAGCAGAGACAGAATTAAAAGAAGAAAATGAGATTAGTTGGACAACAGTTATATTTATGGAATTACAATTCGATCAGTAATGTAATTGAGACGTTGTAATGGATATAAAAGCGAAACAAATGTGGAATATCACCGAAATTTTATCTAAATGTAAATAATTCACCAATAATTAATTATTTTTATTTTAATACTCGTAATTAATTTTAATTATAAAATACACATTAACTCCTAAAACTTGATTAAAAATGAACTATTTTACATAAACTTTGGATCTCTAATCTTACCAAAAAGTGCATTTGATACTACTTCTGATAATAACTATTTTAAAATGGATATTTATCTACTGAAAAAAACACTGAAAATCATATTTACAACTGATATTTTTACTTAATATATACGTTTATTAATATTAAAATGCTTTTGAAGTACAAGCATTAAAGTTTTAATAACTTGAGTGTTTCCAAAAATTAATCTTCAACTACAACATTATTTAGAAATATTCTTTTATAAGCTTTTAGAAATTTAATTTTTTAAGAGTTTGTTCAATGAAAGGAACTTTTGTAAGCGCTCATTTGAGCTATTTACTTTATGTTTATCTAATTTTCTTTTTATCGAAAGATTTAAATCATTTTTAAATTGACCCTAAATGGAAGCTCATTCTTTCACCATTGCCCTTTTCTATTATTAGTAAAAACTCTTTAAATCCTAGTGGAGACTATAATATTTTTCCTCAAAATGAGAGAAATATGAAAATAAATGCATTTATTGATTTGTTAATTTTTTATGTGTTTTGTTCAACTAATGACTTTATTACAGAGTTTATTTTAAGAAAGTCATCTATATTAATAAAAGAAAGTTTCGCTCTGTGTGTGTGTGTGTGCTTGTTTGTTTGTCTGCGATGGCTAGCAAAATCTATCCCACCAAGAAGTCTGAAAATTTAGGTGTGGATAGACGAAGGTCTGGCCATGTGCTCCTGAGTCTCAGAATTTTAATATTTTGATAATCACCCAAAATATTAATTAGATTCTCATTAACCACCGCTTCCAAAATGCCATATTTTTCTGAAAATGGTGCAAAAAATTGCGAAACCGCAAAATGAGGTGTGAGTTGGGAGAAGGAAGTAAGATTTTAGGTTTACTGGAAAAAGGTTGGGTTACCACAATGACTTTTAACTACGCCTTTTCAACACATGTCGAAATAACAGAAACTATTAGGTCTTTCTGCACGAAAATTTGCAGATCTATATAAACAAAAAATCGCAAATTCAAAAAGTTAATTTTCAAAAATATCCATCCACAACTTTCAGAAATATTAATTAGAAAAGTTTAATTTTTCGAGCATTTTAATCTTGCAATTAACAACAAGTTTTTTGATAAAAAATTGAGCCGACACAGATGTCTGGATAATGAAACCGGAAAGAAAGAAGGACAAAGAGATTTTTTAGGTGTCTGAAATTAACAATTCTAATTTAGCTACGATTTTAAAATTAACACCATTCGAATCCACTTTGTTTCCACATTACATGTTTGTAAAAATTAAGATTATCCTATTCTTATAACCGAAGATATTTATTATTTCGCATTAATTTGATTGCAAAAAAAAAAAAAAAACTTAACATTTTTTTTTCTAGGAGCAAGCAAAGCAGACAAGATGTCTGTTATCTCTTGAATAAAGAAAGATACAAAACAATAAAAACTTGGAATGGTGCTATTAGAATCTGTATAAAATTATTAAAAATCTTTGATTCTTTGATTGGAAAACTATGCATCCTTTCTTAAAACAGCCTGAGAATTAAAAATTTCAAAAAATCAAAATAATCCACCAATAAGTATTTATTTTATAAAAATTTTGATTTTTTATGAAAAAGAAATAAAAGCTTATTTGACAATGGGAGTGATAATTAAAGAAACGTTTGCATCGAGGTTTTCTTGAACAAATTATTTGTTGTACTTGCGGTTATGAGAAAGGAAAGTGGAGGTTAACGCCGTTTTATTTAGTATCGCATTTATTGTACTTCATCGAGCGTCCCCTGGGGGCGACTTTTTCATTAATGGAAAACTCTTATTAATAATTTTAAAAAATGTATTGCTCTGATTTAGACAAAACAAATTCCATTTAAGAAATTTAACATTTTTAGCCTTACCCGTAGCTTTTTGTAAACGTTATATATAGAGAATATCAGAAAATTCAAATAACGATTTTCGTAAAAATTAATTTATGTTCCTAACAAAAGTACACAACCCTTATTCACTTGATGCAAAACAACAATCAAAGTAAGTGATTTGTTGTTGTGCACTTGACCAAGCGCCCTCTAGTGGGCAATCCTACAAGTTTTTTTCTCTATTTGTGCATTTTTATCTTGAGTTCTATGGGCCCGATCACAATTCACAACGGGGTTTGGATAATTCTACTTGGTTTTCGATTGCGTTACAGATTTTAGTTCCACCTTCCACCGCCAGAAGGCGCATTATTTTCGCGAGTTCTATGGGCCCGATTTCGACGGAATTGTTTATTCTACTACCTTGATATAATGGGTACCCGTGTCGGATGTTTGTATAGAACACATTAGCATCCCCTAGCGGTGGAAGGTGGAAGTAAAGGAGTTTGCAACGCGTGCGCAGTATGCCTATTACACGGTGCCGGAGGCAGTGGGGACACGTGTCGGAGTTTCCATCGGAAGGCGGTTTGTTTGGAAAAGAGTGCGCCCCTGGCCGCGGAAGGTAGAACTAAAATATTTTGCAAAGCATGCGCCTATTATACGGTACAGCAGGCAGAAGGAACACGAGTCGGAGGTTCGTTTAGATCAGAATGCACCCCTTGTCGGCGGAAGGTGGAAAAAAGGGATTTTCCGTCACGTGCCCAACAATTTTAAATAAATAATTTTATACAAAATCGAGTTAAGGATATAAAATCATACAAACTTTAGGTTTGTTTAACTTTATTATCACGGGCCCGGGCAACGCCGGGCGTGTCATCTAGTTTTAGAATAAAAAGCAAATTTTCATTAACTAAATAAAAAAGAATACCATAAATAAATATTTCTTTCCAATCCTTTACTATAATCACTTTTTCGAGATACTGATATTAATATTCCAGAAATAACAGATTGAGCTATGAAATAACAAAATAAATAAGGGATTGCGCTTTTTAATTACTTTCATAAAATAGATAAACTTAGCCGCTGAAACGTTTTTAGTAAATATAAAACTTTAGATAAAATCATCAAATTGATGCATCTTATGCTTTAATTTATGTTTGCCAAAAACGAACTAAAATAATTTAATTTTATCTTATTGTTTGTTGTGTTTTCTGCTGCTATTCAAAAGTACACAAATGTCTAGCCATTAATGTTATTAAATGTTATTGTAATTATGATATTAATTAGTGATAATCGGCTAAAAATTTATGCAATTCTGTATAATCTCTGAACATGCTATTAGTGTTTACACGTTTGTTCATTTTCTTCGTTTACGACCGCTATGATAATTGATGCTTTTTAATCTTAACGGATTATATTATTTAATAAATAATAGCTGTTATAATAAATAATTAATAGGTTAATAAATAATAGGTGTTAAAGATGGATACTTCATAAAAGAAAAATATTTTCATTTTTAATAGTTTCTCGGCTTTTAATTATAACGAGTATTTAAGTCTCAAATTTAAAGAAAAACACTCATACTCATTTACCTAGAATACCACAAGAAATAAAAAATGAAATATAAAATGAACACATGTAGTTTCGCGAATTGGGTTCTTTCATTCGGGGCGTTAAGTTCAAGCTATGGGCTTAAAGACTATTCAAAGTGGTGGTTTTATGGTATTATGGCCGGACCTGAGTCTTGAAAAAATATAAAACCCGGTCTCGACATTGAAATAATTAAGTCTAGTCCTGACGCGGCTCTGGTCTAATGAAGTATATATCTCCGAGTTCGGGTTTCGGGCCAAGCCCTTGCAGTCCTCTAAATTCTTCGTCCCGAGCCTATATGGGAGTGGCATTTTATTTATTTATTTTTGTATAAATTATATTCATGTTGTACATTTTTTAGCCAAATTTTTAATTGTTTAATTCTGTTTTATAAATTACAGAAGAAAACGAGTAGCTAAAAAGTAGCTTGAAATCACCATAAGAAAGAACTAAATTTTGAAGACAATAAATTTTGTTATGGAATTTGCCTGCCTCTTTTCAAAATGTTCTCTACATCAAATCAAGATTTAATTGTAAGTTTAAGTATGGAACAGAATTTTGTACTTGTTAAAATTGGAAAAATTGGGTTACATTCCATTTTCTCATTTTAAAGTTATGGTGATTAATTCAACCCACTTATCATTTTAGATTCTCTTGGTAAAGAGAAGTTCTGCTTAAAATTATATTTTGGACACTTTTAATTCTATCTTAATTTTGAAAATTACGAATTTTACTTGGGTTATTTCTCTAGATTTAATCTAAAACATCGTTTACTTAACTAGTCTATAAATATACAAAATAAAAGAATAAATTAAATAAATATTGAGTGTGAAAAATATGTGTCAATATAAATATTTTTCTGTATGAAAGCTTGGTTATAATCAACTGATTCAGTTGGAAATAAAGGTGCGACATTCCAAGACAAACTGGGATTTTTGTGCGTAATGTCACCTGCATTGAAGATGTTATCAGGAGATTTTCGATAGGTTTTCTTTATTTTCTGCAAAATAATATCATATTCTGAGACGTTCAGGAAATCCTCACAGAAAAAAAATAACCCAATTTCCGTTGAAAGATCCTTAGGTATGAGCCTAAATTGGACCATGGCTGTTTTGGTTACCACTGTATATCCATTTTGGGCACTGTTAAATACCCATTTTCGAATTGGGTATTTAACAGTGCCCAAAATGGATAGACAGTGGTAACCAAAACAGGCATGGCCCAATTTAGACTCATATCTAAGAATCGTTCAACCCAAATTTAGTTTTATTTTTTTCTGTGCTCCTGTCATTCTGTGTCGAGTCATTAAAAAGGGTCATCTGTTTTCTTAAAAACCATCACTGTACAATAACTTTTTTCTTCTCCGGTCCGGAAAAAAAGCGTAGTAAAGGAAATCCCTCAATCCCCAAAGATGTAATAAACAGCAGAACAGAGGTGATTGCATTTACAACTGAGAACGCTCCGGGCCGGAGATTAAAACGTTATTGTATAGTGATGGTTTTTATGAAAACTGATGGCTATTTTCAATGACCTATGTTTTTAATGACTATCTATATAATGTCTGCTTGTAAAATTTGACAATACATTCATATGTTCTTAATTTATATGCTATTGTGTCCGCTATCTTGGAGCTGCTCTTTCACGTTTCAAGCAGAGTTATTTTCAATACTGAACCGAACTAGCAAATGTAAGCGGCACGCGGAACATTTGGCAAGTAATCACTGTTAAATATTTTAAATAGTTTCACAAAGCCCAAGAACTGGGAAAAACTATTTTTAGAGCGATAAGTTGCACTCGACATGGTATTTATTGTAGGAGCTATAAACAGAGATAAAATTGTCATTGACGGAGGTAAACTATCACAAGTTGCATTTTTGGAGCTTTGAGAGGGAATATCTTACATTGTCTATGATAGGCTATTTAGTGTAATCGCAGCTTAATGTGCAAGCAACGAGCTAAATGCTTCATAATCTATAATATACTACTTTTAAATATTATAGACGGTGTCACTGATTGAAATATAGTGCGATACTCTAATAACTGTTGTAAACATGACATTTTACAGAAGACATAATTAGTCTCTGAATGATTTTAATAAAATATCTTCATTACTGTTCAAGGGAAGAAGTAAGCTGCGCCGCAGGCGCCCTGGGGAAGCGCCCTGCGCGTCAGACGACTACCGAACCCAAGTCCTGAGGGACTTATATCGCGCCAGCAGGTTTGTCCCCCTCCGGAGCTTCAGCCGACCAGAGGAACGCCACCTGCGGACCCTCTAACCTTGAACCCACGCGTCGACGACGTAAGCCGTTGCGATACGCGGTGAAACCACGGAGAGTCACCGCGAGACACTTGGAGACGGGTCGGCGTCCCCCAACAGCTTCGGAGCTGGAAACCCCAAAGTGAACCAGGCCTTAGGCCATAAGTCGGGGTGTTCCAACCCGTACTTTCTCTACCACAACTCGAGGGGTGTATTGTTCAAGGTATAAAGGCAGTTTAGTGAGTAATTGTGAATGATATACTATACTTTTGTTTGGATAGATTGATGATTCTGATTCTGGTTTCCGATTAAATAATTCTTTATCTTCATGTATACTATCACTAATATACGCTTGTAATAATTTTCAGACAACCTGCACAGCAACCATTATACTAATATGAGTTTTGCCCAAAAATAATTCTCAATTAAAAAAATACATTTTTTATTAATAATATAGAAAAATGTATTATGATTTAACGGCGACATTAGAAATTTGTGAAAACTCCGCAGTTAAAAAGTGAAATTTATTGAATGTCATTCCTTAATGGAAAATAAATTGACACAATCGAAAGTCCTAATTTATAAAAGAAATTCGAATTCTTCTAGGTTTAAAAAAAATTCTTATACATAATAACGAAGAGTTTTAATTTAATATATTATGTAGGACTGGAACCCTTATCAATTAAAGCGCCATTCAGTACTAAAATTTTTACCAGATGTGTTGGATGTACTTTTTCAGTAAAAAATAAGTGGATAAACAGTTTTATGTTTTATTGTAACAAGATAAGGAAGGGAATCACGCAGATCTTCCATAGCTAAACATTAAATTATTAGGCGAATTATTTTTTATAAACTCTAAAATAAGTACCTAAAACTGTCAACTTTGTAGAATTGCCTTTCTTCGTAGTTTCAAGGTAAAAATAATTTTAAAGTATCGTAGAATAGAATAAATGCTTTAAGGTATTTTTTTTAATCTTCTGCTTATATGTTTATAATGGAATCTTGTTTCAATCTTTCGTCTTGTTCAAAGATTCAGTCTTTAAATTCTTCGAAATTATTTTTGTAAAATTTCGAAATATTTCGCAAATTTGACCTTTTTCTTTAGACAAATTTGTATATTTTAATAAAACTCACCTGAAGATACTATTTTGTTTAAGTTTTATTTAATGATTTTAAAAAAAATTTAAAGAAAATTAAATTTTTTTGTTCTGTTTTAGAAAATGTTATCGAAAAAATTAAGACCAGATATTTCATTCTAAATCGTAAATAAATAAATCTTCAGGTAATTAAAGATTCTATTCCATACCATTTATCTTTTGCAGAAGAAGATAATACTTCTTTTTATTGTTACTGAAATAAAAATTAAACAAAATGTAATAACAAAGAAGAAATTTTGCAGTATGAAAGGAAAATAAAGTAAATTTCGCAATTATTTATTAATATTAGTAATATTTACCTTTAATAAATAATGAAACTTTTGGTATATTTTCCTAATTGGCACAGTATTTTAAAAGGTTTTCTTTTTCATTCTGTTATTCTAAATCATCCAGTCAAATTTTAGATAAACGGAAGTTTTTGTAAATGTAGTCCATATTCTTATTTCTGCTTATGAATTATACAAACGAAGTATTTGTCTCTATATCGACAATAACCATAAAAATATATTTAAACTCGTCAATTTTAAATTAAGATGTAATCCATTAAGAACTACTGCAGCGATTTTAATGTATTTAAAGTTTTTTGGCAGTAGCTAAACTACACTGTAAAAAGTCCTTCCGTCCTGTACCGGGAGGTAAATGTAGCTTCCATAGTCCATAGTCCTTGTTTTTAAAACTTCAACTCATTTTACTCAAACACCATAAGCTAAATTGCTTGGAAACCGATTATAGAAGATTCAATACATGTTTTCGTTAATACTGAATTTGAATGCGCATTTCTGCATGAGAGTTACTGTATAAAAAAATCAGATTGTTTAAAAATGTCAGCCAACTTAGAATTTCAAATTGCCATATCTCTGCCATTTTTTAAGATATAACAAAAACCAAAAATATTCCAGAATCCTTGTATCCCGTTCTAACTCTTAACAGAAACAATTTTTTCAATTTATAAATTTTTTGTACATGTTTTTGAATTTTAAAAAATTTCAATAATTTCAATAGCCGCCATTTTGAAACAAGATGGCGGATGAAGCTGTCCAACGAACTCGGTCGAGACCTTAGTATGTCCTATACACATGCTGAGTTACATCCAAATAATATATAGTAAAATATCATAAATAAGAGAAGAACGGAGTGATTTTGAACGGAGGGTGTTTCGGGGATCTGGGGGTCATGATCGGTGAAAATATACCAAAAGTTTTTGGAATTGCTTTCCTCCGAACGGCTGTAATAGGTAGCTTTTTGTATTGAAAGCTCCCTAAAAGCCCAAACTTTTCTTAATCTGCAAAAATATAATATAACCATGAATTAAAAAATAATATAATCTTTTCCGAGACACAACAGTTTCCGAAAAGCGTTTCTTTATCCTCAGAAACCAATACATATCCGAGATTTAAAGAAGCATTTAAAAAAAAAGTTCTTTTGCTGCCAGTTATTTTGAGAAACTTTCCCGAGTAATATTTATAGTGCATTGAACAGTTTTCTCAAAGCGGAATACACTGTAAAAAATGACAAATTCTTCTTAATCTACGAAAATATAATATAATAAAATATAAAAATTTCTAATATAAACGCGTTCTTGCTAACCATGATTCTGAAAAGTGTTTCTTTATCTTTAGAAACCTCAGACATTTCATCCTGACATTTCATCAAACCTCAGACACATCAGTATCTCGAGATTTAAAGAATCATTTATAAAAACAAAATTTCTCTTGTTGCCCGTAATTTTCGAAACGTTTACCAGTAGCTTTAAAAGTGTATTAATCAGTTTTCTAAGCCCGGAATATAGCTTTTTCTGATGCTATACATTCTCAAGTAAACATTTTCATGTTCAAGAAATATGTTTAACAGACAAACATGCAAAATTAACTGTGTTAACATTAACATTAAAATTAAGATTATTTCTTTACTCTTTCATTTATAAATTAACTTATGCAGCTTAAAACGTTTACTTGAGAATGGATGACATTCGAAAAACAGGTATTCCAGGCTGAGGAAACTGATTAATACACTATAAAAACTTTTCGGAAACGTTTCTGAAAAATACGGGCAACAAAAAATACTTTGATTTTATAAATAATTCTTTAAATTTTGGAAATGTATTGTTTTCTGGCGATTCAAAAGACAATGGAACACGCTTTCGGAAACTGGGATAACTCAGAAGATTATATTATATTTTCGTTCATGGTTATAGTATAATTTCATAAAATAAGAAACATTGGTCATTTTTTACAGTGTATGAGTTTTTTGGATGCTGTCAATTCTCAAGTAAATATTTTCATGTTCAACAAATAGGTTTATCAGACAAACATGCAAAATTAGCAGCATTAACATTAACAATAAAAATAATATTATTTTGTTACTCGTGCATGTATAAATTCCGTCACGCAGCTGAAAATGTTTAATTGAGAATTGATAGCGTCCGAAAAACCGATATTCCGGTTCAGAAAACTGATTAATGCACAGTAAAATGTACTCGGAAACATTTACGAAAATTACCTGCAGCAAGAAATATGTTTTTACATAAATGCTTCTTTACACTCGAAATTTTATTGATTTCTCAGGTTTCTAAAGATAATGGATTAAGTAATCTGGGGAGATTTAGAAGAGGTATTTGTGTATATATATATATGTATGTATATGTATATATACGACACAGCAGGTGAACGCTGTTGCAGTGCCTGCGCATCGCGGTCGACCTCTACCGAATGGTGTATCGGTGTCTTGCACGTTCGCTTTCACCTATTGTGCCGTCTTTCAGTCCTTTGCATACAAACGAAGCGTTGAACGGCTATGGGCGAATGGAAACACAGAAGGTGAAAGCGAACGTGCAAGACACCGATACACCATTCGGTATGGGTCGACCGCGATTGCGCTGGCACTGCAACAGCGTTCTCCTGCTGTGTCGTCTTTCGCCCATAGCCGTTCAACGCTTCGTCCGTATGCAAACCCCTGATTTTTTTCCTGGAGGGCTTTTTGAAGCTTATAAAGCGGTATGACAAATGTCTCAATGAACTTGGTACTTATGTGGAAAAATATAGTTATGTTTTATCTTTAATATCTCATTACATTTTTTGTCTTTCATTCACACCTCTGTCCACAGTCGCCAGGGAAACTTATTTTCCGACTGCCCCTCGTACATATATATATATATATATATATATACACTCATGTCCAAAGTTAAGGTCACAAACATAAAATCTGTGAAAACTGATGGACTATTCACTGTGTTGCCACGAAATTTGGCACAGACGTATATTAGAATGGGAGAAAGAATATAGCAACATAACAATATGGAAAAGATTTTAATTGTGAATTA
The DNA here is from genome assembly GCA_963931845.1 of Maratus michaelseni. Taxonomy (NCBI): domain Eukaryota; kingdom Metazoa; phylum Arthropoda; class Arachnida; order Araneae; family Salticidae; genus Maratus; species Maratus michaelseni. The sequence continues at coordinate 248,437,318 of OZ007589.1, forward strand.
AAATACAGGGTATATTAAAAAGTGTTAAATCATGAATCAGAGATAAAGCATTTATCTCAGGAAAAGTATGTCCGATATGGAGTGTGACCACTGTGCACTGCTATACAAGCCTGACAACGAGCTCTCATAATGTTTATGAGAGTGTCAATAAATGTTTTTAGCAAAAAAGCCCATTCTTCCAAAAGCGCGGCTTTTAACTCCTGGCGGGTGATGGCAGGGGGGGGGGGGGTAAGCTGTGCAATGGTTCTCCTTAGACTATCCCAATGTCACCAGAAAGGCCAGCCAAAACCGCCAAAACCACCACAGAACAACGACACCTGCACAGAATATCTATTTGATGTTAAGCGCACGACGACATAGGCTGGCAACGATTCCTCAGCTTGCTGGTGACCTTACTGTTGCGTTTGGAATAAGAATTTCCAGGCAAACAGTATATAGACGACTAGCAGAGAGGGCCCTTTACGTCCGTCATCCAGTCGTGTGTGTCCCTTTCACTGCATCGAACAGGAGAGCCCAGTTGTTGTGGAGCCGAATTGGACACAACAAGAATAGGAGCGTGTTCTTTTCAGTGATGTGTCCGGATTCACTTCGGAAAGTGATTCTAGTAGAATCTTCATCTGGAGAGAACGTGGAGCTCGCTATCATCCCTCCTACGTAAAATAAAGCGACAGATTTGGTGGCAAAGGAATCCTTGTCTGAGACGGCATAATGTTGGACAGCCGTACCCCACTGCACGTCTTCAATGCGGGTACTGTCAATGCACATCGCTATAGGGATGAGGTCTTGAAGCCCATGTGAAGTTGTTCCGGGGTGCTGTAGGCCCAGACTTCATTTTTATGGACGATAATGCGAGGTCACACAAAGCTCATATTTTTGATGATTTTCCTGATGAGGAGGATATTCGCCGTATGAATTGGCACTCGTTTTCTCTGGACCTCAATCCTATTGAACATGTTTGGGATGGTCTAGGAAGAGCCATTGCACAGCGTAACCCCACTCCTAGGACCCTCCAGGAGTTAAAAGCCGTGCTTTTGGAAGAATGGGCTTTGTTGCCACAAACATTTATTGACACCCTCGTAAACAGTATGAGAGCTCGTTGTGAGGCTTGTATAGCAGTGCATAGTGGTCACACTCCATATCAGACATATTTTTCCAGAGTTAAATGCTTTATCTCCGATTCATGATTTAACACCTTTTAATAAACCCTGTATCTTAATTCCCAATTAAAAATTTTTCCATATTCTTATGTTGCTATATTCTTTCTCCCATTGTAATATACCTCTGTGCCAAATTTCGTGGCAACACAGTGAATAGTTCACCAGTTTTCACAGATTTTATGTTTGTGACCTTAATTTTGTACATGAGTGTATATATACACAGGGTGAAACTAAACTCTTGGGCAAAAATTTAAAGGGTGATAGTACACATCAATACAAACAATATTAAATAGGAAACTAAGGGTCCCAAACGTCTTCCGAAGGAGATAGGCATCATTAAAGTTTAGGGTCCAAAATTTCAAATGATTATAAAAAACGGAATAATTGGTCGATTCGTTTGCGGTTTTCGCTAAAACTATTCTTTATGTCAGTAATTTCTTAAAAATAAATTTTCAAGATAGAGTTAAAAAAATTGCTGATAGAGGCCGCTTTAGACTTTGGAGTAACGAAAAACTATTTTTTACCGTTATTTTTTGTATCTCATTAAATGCTTTCAAAAGCTTAGACTTAAACTTAAATTTTGAGCTCAAAATCTGAATCGTTAGGAATGGTTAAGTAGCGCAAACTGAACCAAGTTCAGGAGTTGAAATTTGAAACACCTCTCTCCTCCTCCTCCACTCTTGAACACAGTTCAGTTATTACAGATCTTGGTGTCGTAGACCAGGCAGAAACAATATGAGTTGTAATTTTCCAACTGGACGAAAAATGTCCGGGCCAGGATTCGAACCTGGGATCTCTTGAAGCTGCTATGCTCTACCAACTGAGTTATCCCGGTTGAATCTGGAGGGCATAATTCATCCAGTTCATTTCGGTATAGCTTTGTTAATAGAGCATGGCAGCTTCAGCCAAGAGACAGGTTCGAATCCTAGCCCGGACATTTTTCGTGCAGTTGGAAAATTACAACTCATAAGGTTTCTTTACCAATTTCAATAATTGTGTTAAAATTAATCCAGGCAGAAACTACAACCCCCTACACGTAAAATAAACAATAGAGTAATGACAAAATTAAATAGAAAATTTATTCATAACAGACATGAGCAACTTCTCCGCGCAAAATAAAAAGAAACAATTTGATGAATGCATGTAGTGAGCAATATGGATGAAGGTTGACACGTAGAAAATGGTACACGCATGATGTCCGTGAGGAATCACAAAAACTGCTCGAAAGAGTGCCTACTAGCAACGATGCAAGCCTCACGCCGCCGGCGGAGGGAGTTGCGAACATTAGTGAACACCCCGGGCATCTTCCGGATATCACCTGTTACGACGGCAATCCTCGCAACCAGGTCCTCGACGGAATCGACGGTAAAAAATGGTTGTTCATTACTCCAAAGTCTAAAGCGCCCTCTATAAGCATTTTGAAACTTTATCTTTAATTTTTTTTTATTAATTTTTTTATTTTATTTTGTCATCCCTCTATCGTTTATTTTAAGTGTAGGGGGTAGTAGTTTCTGCCTGGCCTACGACACCAAATTCGGGAATAACTGAACCGTGTTCAGAGAGGATTCAAATTTCAACTCCTGAACACAGTTTGCGCTACTTAACCACTCCCAACGATTCAGATTTTGAGCTCAAAATTTAAGTTTAAGTCTAAGCTTTTGAAAGCAGTTAATCATATACAAAAAATAACGGTACAAAAAATAGTTGTTCGTTACTTCAAAGTCTAAAGCGCCCTCTATCGACATTTTAAAAACTTTTTCTTTTAAATTTATTTTTAAGAAAATACTGACATAAAGAATAGTTTTAGCAAAAACCGCAAACGAATCGACCAATTTTTCCGTTTTTTATAATTATTTGAAATTTTGGACCCTAAACTATAATGGCGCCTATCTCTTTCGGAAGACGTTTGGGACCCTTAGTTTCCTATTTAATATTGTTTGTCTTGTTGTGTACTTTGACCCCTTAAAGTTTTGCCCAAGATTTTAGATTCACCCTGTATATATATATATATATATATATATATATATATATATGTGTGTGTGTGCGTGTGTGTGTGTGTGTGTTTGTGTGTTTGTATATATTCTAACAGAATAATTTTAAATACGTTGAGGTAGTTTAAAAATGTATGACAATATTTTTTGAATTTCTGATAATGCAATATTGCTATTACAAAATTGCTATTGCAATTTTTTAATACCTTATTTCAATTTATTATAGCTGTAGAATAATTTTATTAATAATATAAATAGTTTATTGTAATATATATTTGGAAAAGAAAGGTGTTTAAAAGAATCCACTTTTATAAATATTTTTATTTCAGGTGTATGTAAGATTTCCCTTATGAATAAAATATTTACGTTTTCAAGCTTCGGTATGAGTACATCTCTATTCTGTTCCGTTTTAAAAAAGCAAGCAAAAATGTAATGGCATTTCTTTTTGTTCATTTTCTATATTAGAAAAAATATTTTTTTAATAAACTTTTCTATTTGACATAAATTTTGAAAATAAATTTACAAAATTATATTCAAAATGATACATATCATGTGATCATTAGATGCTCATGATGTGATATTATGTCTATTTATTTTTAATTACGATTGTGTCTAATTTAGATAACCAGCTTTTTGCAGCTTAATTAGAAAAAAAAAATTCTGTTTTGGTTTAGACTAATTTAAACTGAAAATATGAAAAAGTTTAAGAAATGTTAATCAAAATGTAAAAGCAGACAAAATTACAGTTATGATCAAAATTTTCAATTAAAAAATTGTATTCAAATTTTTCCTCTATAAAATATAAAATTTTCTTTATACTTGATACTGCATCGTATAAGATATATATTTAATGAGTGAAAAAAGCAAATTGTTAATTCTGTTACTTAAAATATTCATAATAAGTTTTAAGTTGACTAGTTTGAAAATATTGGATATATATATAAAATAACGAAGATATATGCAAATATCCTATATATTTCAAAATAACGGATATTTTTGATATTTTCGAAAATATGATGATATTTATGAACCCTGCTCGGGACGCGTATATACAGAGAACTAACGTTTGCACGCCCCCTCCCCCAGAGATCTTCGGCGTCACTGCCTTTCGCTGTTGTTCTTATCTACCGGGTGAACCAAAAGTTCGTTAAAACTTTAAAAATTCTTAAAAAAGGAAGAAATTATGTTGTGCGGTTTGCGTGAACAAGCTCACAAGGTAGTCGGATTTTCTTTAGCAGCAAAAAAAAATTTGTTAAAATTGTCACTGGCAGAGGGCGTTGACGACCTGAAACACAATGAACAGGACAACAGTACGCTCCAACCATTTATTCTTGCAATAACAATTGTTCAACATGACCTGCAGACAAATTCTTCGTCTTCAGTCCTTTCGCCGTGTGAAATTTTCGCAACGCAACAGTTGCTGACTCTCCGTTCAAATAAAACAACTTCATCAACAACGCTCGATCCGGTAATGATTACATTCTGAAAGCGAATGAGAAATCCTCGTGTAACCCGGTTTTTTACTGCAGGATTAATTTGCATAATTCTGCTGAATCTCTCGCATGTTAGTGCCATCTACAGATGACTTTTTAAACAAAACATTTTTGCTGCAAAAAAATCCCACTTCCCTGTGAGCCCTTTCTTACAAACCACACTTCTTTATCATAATTTCTTCCTTTTTTATGATTTTTTAAAGTTTTAACGAACTTTTGGTTCACCCGGTATTTAAAAATAATATATTAGAAAATATACGGTTTGTTAAAACAAATGTGAAAAAAACGTAATGGCAGTATTTTCCCTTCTATTTACGTCTGTTTTAACTCCGTTTTATTTGCAGATCCTATTTTCAGTGCGACTAAGCAAACAAGATCATGTTCAGCTTCTTTATTTTCCATTAAATTTTTAATAAATTCAGACATTATGGTGGTCAATGTGATAAGGAAAATTTATCTTTAAACATGATTTAAAAGACCAAATGTAATTTTGGAACACGTAAGAATTTTGATAAGAAAGGGAAAAAAACGTATGCCTGATTTTTGCTCATATTCTTCGCTAATGAACAGGCGTCATCTTTGTTAATGCAAAAACGTGTTCTGGAAATTGTGAAAAAATTTAATGAGTTTGTGTTGTAAGTTTCACTCAAACTCGCAGATTTTTGGAATTCAACTCAACTCATTGCTTGTTTTTTTTCAAAAAGTGAGTCAAACTCAGCTCAAAGCTCACAGAAAGTGAGCGAAACTTGTGCGTTACCGCTTCATGAGCGCGCTCAGTTACAACACTGATTAGAAAGCATACAATTAGTTACACCTGCGCACCTGCATACAATTAGTTACATATTTAAACTGTGGATTGGATATAAAATAAAAATTTGTATTTGAGGCGTTCCTATATGAAGTGTTTTTTTACGTGTAAGACATCATTTCATATTAAATCGAGGATATTCTACGACTTTGTAATTGCTTTTTATTTCGTTTCATAACCGTTTTCAAGAAAGTAACACAAATTACAAAGTTTGGCGGTAAATGGCACTGTAAATGGTCTTATTTTATAGCGCATAACCACTATACTATATATACCTTAAATGTCTGCAGCTTTCGCCATTGTGAAGTTAATGGGGGTAAACAGGACTATACAGCCATATTTTAAAATAAATAATGAATTCATAATTATAGAATGGAAACAAGTTTATATTACCATAAAAAAATATATTTGTGAAGGAAAACATATTTTTTTTCTTATTAAAATTTTCGATCAAAAAATGTTTTCATGAAATATGTATACTTAAAATAACTGATAAAATATGTATATACTATAATGATAGATTTTACCTTTTGTTAAATGCATCTTATTTTCAAAGCGACAATATCGATAAAACAGAAAACACAGATTCAACCAAGCAGGGAGGTCTACCATATGGTTTTAGCCCCTGCAAGCCCTGCTTGGCAAGTTTATTTAAAAAAAAAAAATACATATTTGACAAAACAGCCCAGCTTAATTTGCAAAAAAGTCATACTCAAAAAGTCATACTCAAAAGTCATATTCAGCAAAAAAGTCACAATTAATAAGAGTTTAAAAATTATTTGAAATTGTCAGATTTTTAGCATAAAATATTTTAAAAGTAGAGACAGTGGATTTTTTTAATAAACTTCGTCATCATCATCATCACCACCAATGATGTGTACTGGTGGCATTTGGAATAACAGTTGGTTTTTTTCTATTAAGGAGATGCAGCTAATTATCTTTTGGAGCAATGAGGAATTTGCCGAGATTGATTTGAACCAATTCGACAGAGAGATGGTGTCTGTTTTCCTCAAATGTAGAGTAGCTGTCAATGGGCATGTTAGAACGTAATGTAGCGAATCCCCTCTTGCGCCACAGGTTCATCTTGAAGACAAAACTTTATTAAATTTAATTAAATAAGCCGGGAAAGGGCCATGATTGATAGCGAATATATATAGGTATCGATGACTTAGAAGATAGTCTTCTGAAACTTTTGGCTTCAATGCATAGGTATATCGCCCAGTGGGACATAAGTCCCAATCACGTTGCCATGAGTTATGTAAAGTTTGCTTTAATATTCTCTTAAGATATGAGGATGGATATGGTATAAATTTTTCTGGTATTAGTGAATTTGGGTCAGTTGCTTCCTTTGCTAACCGATCCACTAATTCATTACCTGTTATGCCTGAATGTCCTTTGACCCATTGTAGATAATTTTTTTTGTGTTGCTCCTTGCAGAGATTGGATTATTTGGCTGATTATTATATTTTTTGTAGATATATCTTTTAGTGCTGATATTGTAGATTGGCTATCTGATTTTATAACTATTGTGCGATATTTTGATTGTTTTGACCATTGTATTGAGTCCAAGATAGCCAGGTGTTCCGCTTGATACGCTGAGTTTTCGTTCTGTATTCTTTGCTGATATGTATATATTATTTCTTCTTCTTTAAATACACAGTAGGCATAACCTGTGCCGATTTCAGTTTTGGAGCCAACCGTGTATATTTGCACATCTGTCTCTATTTTATTTTCTGGATCCAGTATATTAAGATATTCTTTTGAGGTATCTATATATTTTTTGTAAGCTTTGTTTTGAAATGTATCAGAGTGATGTGGGTGTGATGGCACTCCCAGTCTCAGTATCATCCCTTGGTCTGCAATCTGTTTCAGTTTTAAAGGTAGTGGAGGAATTCCTGTCAGGACATTTAGAGCCGATGTAGGAGATTTTTTATATGCTCCAGAAATTAGTAGCAGACAACGACGCTGAATAGATAAGAGCAAGCGAAAGCCATGTGACTTTTGCAATCTTGGAAACCATGTAGCTGCTGCATATGAAACTTTCTTTTCTAGAATGGAAGTGTACCAAGTTTTTATGATTTTTTTGGAAATGCCACTTGTGGTTGATGCGAATTTTAACAAGTTTTGTATTGTTGCTGACATTCCATCCCGTTTGATTCTAAGATGTGGCAAAAATGATAGGGTTGAGTCTAAATGTATTCCTTATCATATAAACAACACTTTTCTTTCAAAAAGTTTGTTTGAAAACAAAAAAAACTCTCCATTACAGCAAAACTTACTTCAAGGAAATAAAGTTAAATGCCGCCGTAGGCACTCTAAAATCTGAAATGTGTAAAATATATTCCGTCGGAATTCTTGATTTCTGCAGAGAATAAAATAAACTAATTTGTTTCATTTTATAAACAATTTCATTGAAGTAACTGAAATCCGATAAGTATTTTTTTTTTAATTATCTTTTAAAGAAATTCCGAACGGGAGATGAGTTAGCAGATTAAATTTAAAAAAAATGTTCTAGTTTAAAGTTTGGGCTAGCTATTTGAAAATATAATAGAAAGTTAATCAAAAAATAAAACTGCTCTAGCAACTAATTATTCATCTTACTAATTTCAAAGTTATCATTCTTTTTAACTTTTAATAATAAAAGGAATACTCAGTAGAAAAAATTAATTTAGTAGAAAAAAAGAATTTATTTTTTTGCACTATTTTTTTCAAGTCTGTCAATATATATTTAAAACGCTAAGCCTTTTACTTTCGACAGTCCATCAGAACAAACTACTGCATCAAATTACATCATTCTTTTTTTAAATGAATGATATTTGGACACAGATTTGTTATCACACATTAGTTTATTTGAAAATTTAATTAATTCTCCATAATTTTAAATTGAACTTTTATTTCTGCGTATGACGTCATAAAGTGAGCAATTGGATACCTTCGACTGTTGTGAGGATTAAGACTCCTATAATACCAGCTGACGGATATCCAATTTGTTTCGGATTATTGGTACCCAGTTCAACATCAATCTACCGCAGCCGGAGTTGTGGTTGCCTAAAACTCGGTTCTGATTGGCGGAACCGGTTCTGATTGGCTTGATTTTGCGACTGGGCTCAAATTCGGATGCCAAATCTGCGAGGATGCGTCAGCCTCTATTATAGGAGTTCTAGTGAGGATAAAAGAAAAATAATAAATAATAAAGACACGTGACTTTTAGGCAGAATTTTTTAATTTGCAAGTTAAATTTCGGTAAAAATATTTATCCGCAAGCACTTTATTTTTATAAGCGAATAAAAATTCATATTTATTGTGACGTCTCGGGAATTGGGTTTATTTTATCATTATGCATTATAACTTTGCTGATGCCATTTTTTTCATTACAATTAAATAAAAAAATATTTTTATTTGTATACATGATGTTTAAGAATAAAAGTAACGTATATAAAGTAAGTGTGAAAAGTTTGCGCCGGTGAAAATGACTTAATGTTTAGCTTGAAGTACATTTTAACATACATTTTAACATAAAACTAAAGATAAAAATTTATATGATTGTGTCAACAGGACGCACTTTTAAATGATTTTTCAATTCTTAATTATAAATATTAGAATTGGAGTCTTTATTGATTGCTGCATCTTCATTGCATGCCTTGATTACACTTTACCAATTACCTTTTTTTTAAAAAAAATATTGTCTAGAATATATCATTTTTAATAAAACAATTCACAAATGTAAACGATTTCAGGAAAATTTAAATTATTAAAAATAGTGTTATGGTAGGGAAAAAAATAATGATTGTATATTTAGTTGGAATAAACAATGTAAGGCTAATATTAGCGGCAAAGTCCTATTTCTATCACTGTGAATTTCTCTGTCGACGACGTAAAAAAGTGGTATTCTTCTTTTGGACGCCAGTCAAAACACAGCGAGAATTTTTAGAAATGTATAACGGTTGACAACAAATAGCGCTATCGCTTTCGCTTTCATCGAGCTTACTTTACTTCTAAATACATTACAGTTTCAATTCTTACATCATCAATTAGAAAAATGTTAACTTTCGAATGAAATTGTTTTGAAAACTGCCGCATAATTTAACGACGTTTTAAATAATTTTTAAGCATGAAATAGTTTTCAAATCTATCTCAACAATGACCGTCAGTTTGCTTCAATAATGTAAAATATCCCCTGGGAAAGTTGCCACATTTAAAAATTGATTTCCTTAACCAACATAAAAAGTGACAAATAATAATAACAAAAAAGGCCCATGATAAATCATCAGATCAGATTGCTTAAAGTAAAAATTGTAATTATTTCTCAAAATTAGTGGTCGAAGCAATTAGACCTTTGTTATTTTCCAAGACAATTAACTGCTGAGAATTCAGTGGAAAACACAGTAGTTCATTCGAGTAACACATTACATGGTCAATTTCGTATGTAAACAAAATCATTCTATATTCAAACAGTGGGCTATAAGATTAACTGAGAAACACGGGGAGTGACAAACTGAACAAATGTACATTTTTTTTTAAATTAAGCATAACAATATTCTCAATTATAGTTTTCAGAATTATAATTCAGTTTATTTTAGAATTACTTTAAATTTTACTTTTATAGTGTCATTTTTATGAAATCTCTATAATAGTTTTGCAATATTTGTGTTAAAAGATATTTTTCAAGCATTGAAAAAAAAGAAAGATCTTTGTGAGAATAACTGTAATATACAGGCTCATAACAACTGTTAAGTTGAGCGCCTCAAAATTTGTCTGTAGTAAATGAAAATAATTAACGCAGATAGAAAGCAGATCTCAATAAATTTTTTTATATTACTTCGTGAAGCATAAACAGCATGTGTTGCACATTTCTGTATTTAAATATTTTATTAACTGGAGATAAACGTATTATAGCTAGCAAGATTTCTTCTTTATGTTTTGAAAACGAAATTAAACATTCAAGATAAAAACCAGAGCCGAAAAAATGTGCTTGCAAAATTCCATACAAAATGCATACATAAACTCCCAGTGTTTTTATTTCTCTGTACTTTATTCTTTCTCTAATTTCTTTATATGCAGTTCCACATGAAAAAAACTGAGCTTTCTTTCTTTTTTATCGTAAGTGGATAACGGAATCCCTCCACATTTCGAAGCATTATGTATATTATTTCTGATAAAATCTAAAGTAAGCACTTAAAATTATCGACTTGGTAAAATAACTTCTCTTCCTTTAGTCTCAAGATAATAACAATTCTAAAGTATTGTAGAATGAAATGAATGCGTTAAGGTTATCTTTCTCCTTCATCGTCTGTTTATATATTTATGCTGAGTTATGTTTAAAGGATTCTGAAATTTCTGTTAAACGAAATGTAGATTTTGCGTTTTCAGAAAGCTTAGGTTTTACGTTTTAATCTTACTCTTAAAATAGAGTAAATTTTCTAAATTGTGAACAGCCTCTTTTTTAAATAACAGCATGATAATCTCCGGTATAATAATTTGAATTATGTAATAAAATACTTTAACGCATTTTTAAGATTACATATTTTTATTTATTTTTTAATCTTTTCCTTTCTGTGAATATTTTTTTTCTACAGCACTTAGTACAGAGAAGTAGCAATTTATCCATATACCGTAAAGTTCGTTATGACGCTACTGAAAAATATCACATACAGGAGTATTTTTATCTTTTAAAACACTTATGTTATGGAAATCATAGTTCTTATATTATACATAAAATTAGAGTATATTACAAATATCTTACTTCGAAGTCCAACTAGTAATCAATAAAAATCCGGAAACAATCAATATTTATTTCTCATTTTTTATATTGAGCACAAAAACTGGACAATAAACATTTTTACAGACACAGATGATTGTAAACATATGAGAAGCATAGAAATTTTTTATTGACGATAAAATCACTGCTAACAATAATAAACAAGTTGAAAATTGCACATTAAACGTGATAAATCAGGTGCGTTCGTATTTTAACTAGTTTTACGATGTAAAAAAATCTTCCCCATTATTTCAGTGAAATGAATTATATCGTCTGCTATGTGCGAAATGAGCATCCTTTTTTTTTATTACGTATCCCGAGTTTACAGATGCGAATTTTTTTAAACACCAGAAACCGCTGCAAACTTCACCTTGGAGATTTTGTTTTGCGAATGATTACTTCCACGGTTTAATATTTTTATGACTCATAATGAACGAATCTCTTGTATTTATTCTCTTTACTGGATTGAGATATTCGGTTTTCAACCTAATTTCAACTGAATTTATCGCATAATATATACATATTTGCTTCTAACTCATCTCTCAAAGAAACAATTTTTTTGAATGATCTTTCTAAAAATGTAACTTTTATGCAATTTTACTCAAAAATATAATTTTGAATAAAAATGGTCTCCTGGCATATGAGAAAAGAAATAGTCAGCCAGTATTTGCTTTCCTCAGTCACGCATGATTTGCGTTTATATTATTATAAAGAGTACGTATAATAAGAATTAATAGAATGAATAAAACTTTTATTAATATATTTTTAAGTTTTGATTCGATTTCAGCGATTAAATTTATTAAATTTCGAACTATTTGGTTGGGTAGTTTTGAGCTGCTATATGTGGACAGACGAACGGACCAAACGACGATTATAGATGCTACGTATTTATATAATTACGAACACACCTAAAAACTGATTTCACTTAGAATTTATATAATTTGAAGAATGACACTCATATTTATAAGTATTAAAATGGACATTGATATATCAGGAAAATTTCAAACTTCGTTTCATTATGTATTTCACTGTCAACTTACCCCGAGGTATCGCATCAAACTAAGGTATGTAAGGTGACTGGATTAAACATAATTTGGAACCAAAAAAACATCCGCACAGTAGAAAATTGGATTGCGAGCTATTATATTTCAATTATCTTCTAATTAAATTTTAAAAAAAACGCTGTTTTGTACATTGCTGTGGAACACATATGATTATAATTTTGCACTATCTGTAGATTATATATTTATATATTAATACAGAAAAATATGAAAAAATAAATACACAATCACGATTTCGAAAAGCATATTCTTTTATTTTCTGCAGAATTTTCAATGATACGAAATTAAAATTTTTAATTAAATATAAATTGATAAAAATGTGTTTGTAGATAAAATATGGTGAAGAATAAATTGTTGAAATACATATTGAAATTTCCTCAGAATTTAATTACTGTGCTCGTTTTTTAATTAAACAAATATAAAAAAGATTTGACATCGAATTGTATACTTCGTTTATGCAATTTACAGCTATTGCATTATGACATACACTATAAATAGACTTTTTCAACTTTTAAAGTGCAAGGATTAAACAATCGATTTTTTCTCCTTTTTCAGTTTATAAATTTTCTATTGGATGTACATCTGAACTGTTACAAGGCCATGGTTATGCTAAAATTACAAGACGCTTCTGATAAAAATATACCTAAATTGAAAACAAAATTACTGAAAATTATGCTGGCACACATCAGACGATCAATTGCACCCTGAAATATTAATATTTATATTGTGGGCGCACTGTAGCAAAAACGGTATCGCCTTGGAATAGTTTTTTTTCCTATGTCTCTATTAAACTTCGAGAATGATGGAATATGTGTGCTCTTTTATAATATTTACATATTTTTGAGTGTGTATAACTATCTCCTCATGATTAATTTTTGACCATCTCCATGATAATTGTGCACTCTCATGCCATAACATAAGAAGGAATGTATGATTGTTTCAATAGTGCAATTTGCATCATAATTTTCACTCGTTCTATATCTCACTTACTAATTTCCACCAGTATAAAAAAATAATTAAATTTTGATACATTTGATAATATCCGTTGAGAGCAATCATTATTAGTGCGGTTATTTAAATTACTTTTAAATTTCTTGCAAATACAAATCTTCCTTTATTCCTTTCTTGTGTCTGTGGTAGTTTTTTACAAGTTCTTGAACTCTTAATACCATTTCAATTTACATCTGCTGCACTGCTTTTTTCGGAATGCTTTTTTACGATATCCAACGTGTTGTCTGTTTATTATGTTAAGAACATATATCAATTCGATTTCTTAAACAAAATTTAATTTTTACACATACCATATGGTTTTGAGGAACAATGGGACTGTCCTAAGCCGTACTTCCTGTATAAAGTTTTTAAAAAAATCTACTAAAAATCGTTTAACGAAAGACTCATTTGCATTATTATTATTATTATTATTATTATTATTATTATTATTATTTTTTTTTTTTTTACCATTCCTGTAACCAAAATATGTCTGTTTTCGTCAATCCAAAAAATACGTTTTTTTTTTTTTTTTTTTTTTTTTTTTTTTAAATCTAAGATTCAAGTAAAGCATTTAATTTTCTATTAAGTGTTTCGTCCTTTTTATGAATATATAGATGCGAAAATAACTTCCAAAAAGCCATTCATGAAGTTAATCTGTTTTTCCAACTCACTGGTGAATGTTGAAAAAATGCAAAATTGCGATAATATAGTAATATTAAAAGGGATTCTGTACTCATTTGATTATAGTTATTTCACAAGTAATGGTTTTCTCTTATTCATATGAACTATTCTGTCTAGAAATAGTTGCATCGGTATAGAAAAATTCTGACTGCTTCGACCGCTCTTTTGTGAAAAGCAACATGAAAGTTTCCCTATCCAATAAGCAACAAAAACTCCACTGAGATACTCGCTTAAATGCATTGTGGAAATATAATAGTTGAAATTGAACAAAGTAGAAATCAGCAGATGACTTCACCACATCAATTTAGCAAATACTATCATGCAGAAACTTGTCATTGGAAGACAACGAACTATATTATATCAACAACCAAATTGTCAAAAATTTTAATTTTATTCAAGAGCCCTTTAGTGGTCTCAGGATGCATTATATACCCTATTGTATGTACAGTTTCTTTTATTTAAATATCACATTTGCATTTTACATAATTAAAAATAATTTTCCGTAGAAATTTACATTAAATGATTAGTAGTATACAAAAAAAAATATATTTTTCTCATACAACTTTGGTACACTTTTATTTTTTCGCATTTCTAGATGTTCTCTGCTGAACGACTCGTTTTGCGCTGAATACTATAATGAAACGTTTTGTGAAATAAAACTGCGCTGAAGACTGAATTTAATATTTTTAACTTAATATTACCAGAAAACAGACTATTATCTACTTTTATTTCAAATGTAAAATGTTTTGTACTTTTCGAGTAAACATGAAAGAGCTTGTATTTTTAAAGAGTTTTGAAACTATCCCACTTTATATGCCAAATTAATAAAAATATATTTCAAATTACTGAATACCTTTCAAATTTCATTTTAATATATTTATTTTTGTGTTCTATTTCATCGTACTATTTGAATAGAAATATCTTTTTTTACTGGATTTCATTTTAAAGATGAAACTGATTGTGCTTTTCTTGCTCTAGTAGCACCCCCATCTGGAGACACAGAAAAAATGCAGCAGAACTTCAAATGGCGGCAACGAAGAAGTTTGTCTGTCATGAGAATCCAAAAGACGTCATGAGAATGGCCGTGAATATTGCCAGTCATAAGTAAGAAAAATGTGATTAATTGTTTATGTTATTTAGTATAACTTGTGTTGTTCCTGTCCCTGTCAAGTGGTGTAACTCTATGTGATGTATTAAACCTGTGTTCGTCATTAGAACGTCTCTTTATTAAAAAAGAACACTCCCACATTAATGGATATCTCACACTGACTATATATATTTTAACAATCTGTTGGAAAAGAAAGTCATCAAATATCCTATTCGAGAAGAAAAAAATACACAATGCTTTAAACAACTAACCATTTAAAAGCTTTAATGATTCCTAATGCCCAGAAATGTCGTTTTAATTATGATGAAATATTCAATTAAATATATTATATGTAATCCGGGGAATAACTTTTAGTATTTAAGATCTTTTTACACACAGCTTCGTTCATTCGAAGATATTACAGATACATTAAAAGAATTTTTCATTAATTATTTCTTTGTCTAATTAACAAAACTGACTATTTAATTGCATTTAGCTGTTAATGGCAGACCATTCTTTAGTATTAAAATGAAATTCGCATTTGGTAAAATAATATTTTTCAAACAGCCGTTAATATTTCAGGTACTAAATTAAAAAAAATAAATAAGTGAATGAATATTTAATTAATAAAGCTTTTAAAGACTTTAAAAAATCTCATTAATCCGAAAAAGATGCATAGTAAAAAGTAATAATTACTTCTTGAAAGAAAATATGCAATAAAATTCTCACTGGAAAATGGAAATCGAACAAAACGTGGTATATTTTTCTTCGATATAAATTTAATATTTACCTGTTTCAAAATGTATGGTTTCAATATTGTGTTTGGCTTATCATTCTAAAAATATTTTTTCGAATATCATTAAATAACATATATATATGCAGGGAAAGATTTGATTAAAACTTTTCTCAGTATTGTGTATATTTAAAAACAAGAAGAAAACGAATTAAAACAACATTTGTTCCCACACTAATGTCGCTTCAAATACCTATTTAATGTTTAAATTATTATATGTTTCCATGCCTTATTGAAGCAGTTCCAAATTTTTGCTTCTCCCCTACCACTTGCTACAGGTTATCATGCATGCGTACGGCCACTTCTTTTGTAACCTGATTACACCCATACATCCAGGGAAATAAATGTTAGTTTCTGTAAGTCGATAATACTTTTAGGTTAGCTAAATAATCAATCATCTTACTATACATGCAGTAATTAATATAATATAATGGCTAATAAGTTAAGGAAGTCAAATAAAAAATTTTAAAGCCAAATTACTGTGCAAAAGAATACTGTTCTATATTAAATCGGCGAGGTATGAATCTGTTGAACTCGGTCTTTACCTTTGTCGATGCTACCCCACCGTATCTCTAGTGGTACGCTTATTACATTTTGTGTAATATTATATTATGGTGTCTCTTAAGCTCAATAAAATATCTGAATGTATAAAAACCAATGCTTATATTAATCAAATTGTCACATAATAAAATAATTTATGAAAATAATTTGATAAATTTTAACCCATTTAGTCTGAGCGAAAATGTGTGTTATTTTGTGAAAATGCTAAAAAATAGAAGAAAATTTTTACTTTGTAAATTTAACACATTATTCCTTTAAGTCAATTATGTGTTCTATAACTAAATAGTTTCAAAGACTTGAATAAATTGAATTTTCAAACATTTTATAATAATTTAATCGATGAAATAATACTTTAAATTAAGGAATTTTAAACATAGGGAAAAAATCATCATTTATAACGCATTTTTAAACTTGAAATGCAAATTTTCAAAACTACAGATACATTCGTACTATTCGTATGCTAATTCATACTATAGGAAAAGTTAAAACTAACTTTTTACGTTTTTAGGTGTGTTAGAAATATTATTTTGATAAAAATACGTTCTTCTTTCGCGTTTTGTTTCAGTGTTTGTATGAGTTTATATATAGTAAACGATTTCATCTTCTACACGCAAAAAAATCCACAATATTGAAACCAGAACGTGTAAAAATGCATTCTAAAACAAAGTTTCAAATAAAGTTTATTAAATTATTTCGTGCACTGTAATACACATATCCGTGAAAATACAAGAGATTTTCCGTAAAATTTTAAGGAGAAGTTTCATTTTTCCAAAACAACAGTACAATTTCCGTAAATGACATTATTTCAGTAAAAAAGATTTCAAATCCGTAAATATGCATAAAGTTTTTTTGTAAACTTAACGGATTTTTTTCCATATTTCTTTCAAATCTGTACAATATCCTTATTTCTTCCAAAACAGTGCAATTTCCGTAAATGACGTTTAGCTGTTTGCATACATAATCGCTTTGTTTGATATGTGGAGTAAGATTATTACATATATTAGAATTCTTCACGGACCCAGACCGGGCCCGGCCCGGCTCGACCCGGGGAACTATTTTTTATCATTAGACTCGGCGCCGATCCTGGAGCTCATTCTAAGCGGGACCGTGTCTGGACGGTAATTTTTTTGAAAGAAAATAAGAGTGATATTTATTTTTTTAATGAAGTCTTTATAAATTTATTTTATTTTATTTTTATAAATTAAAGGAAAATACTTTTTTAAATCTCCTTTTTTTTCTTTTTATAATGTTTCAAAATTATGATTTTTTCTTCACTGAATCTTTAAATTTTCATTTCAGCATTTTTTAACGTGAGGCAATATTAGGGTATTTAAGGTTTCAAAAAATAATATCTTTGCATATTATCCGTATGTAAATTGGTATTTAAACGGAACTGATTTGACTTATAAATTTATGAATTAAACTAAAATGTATCATTTTATAAATTATATTTTTACAATGTTTATAATTATTTCTTTAAATTTATAAAAATAGTTAATAATTTCTTTAAATTTATAAAAATAGTTAATCTTTTTTTTTTTTTTTTTTTTTTTTTTTTTTTTTTATAAAAGTGAAGTTTATAATTTTATAAATTAGACTAAATTAATTTAAAATAAATTAAGTCCAAATTTAAACTTACCTGTCAAATAGTCATTAATTTCAAAACTGAAACTGACACTAAAAATCAATTTTTCTTGTATTATTATTTTAATTTTTTTTTAATATTAAATTTGAAAGAACCGTACACAAATGCTCTCAGCATAGCTCAAATATAATATTTATTTTATTATAAAATTGCTTATTTAAATAAGTTTTTTTTTTTTTAAATAAGAGATAAAGAAAATTTATTTTAATATAGCATGTAATAAATACGTCTGCTTGAGATAATTATTTTTTTTATAGGAATTGATAAAAAGATCATCAGACAAATAATTAAAAAAGTATATGTTCGAAAAACGAAAATGTTGGTACTATTGCAAAAAGAAGCAATCATTATTCTTAATACAATGTTTTACGCTTATAATACATAATATGTTAAAATTTATCTATTATAAGGCATCAATTAATAAAGCAAAATATTGAAAACTATGAATTGAAAATATTAAAAACATTGGAACTCTGAAAAAATCATTCTACCGAAGAAACCTTCAGGTTTTTGCATCATAAAATGCAACTAAAATAATAAGTAATAATATTTGAGAAAGTGGCTGTCCAATCACAGCGTAGAGGTCGAGACCGCCAGTTTAGTATAAACGGAAGATTCCGGGTTCGATTCCCCTCGTCGCAAGGGTTAATTATTTACTGAAAACTTACGCTGAAATAAACATGAAAAAAAAAGCAGAGATGCATGTATCCCTTATAAGGAAGAACTTAATTAAAGGAAAGTTACTTTGAAAAGTAACTTTTTTTCTTTTTGGTCCTATAAAGTTTATTTTAACGACATAAAATTGTCTAAAAAATAAGGAAGATATGAGCTACAAAACGGAAATTTAAAAACGGTTATTTCAGAAATCACGGAAAATTTCCTGTAATTTATGGAATTTATTTTTCCATTAAAATACGGAAATAGTGCTAGCCGCCCGATTGTCAGTACAATTTCCGTTTGTTCTAGGATTTTTTTTTTTTTTTTTTACAGTGAATAATCTACCTTATAGTATGTATTTCCTTTAATATGTAACGAAAAAAATGTATAGCGGGATTTCAAAGTTATTCCAGTTTTCTCGATATGTTAAAACTTTTATAAACATATCAATCGCACCAATGTTATTCCAGTATTCTCGATATGTTAAAGCTTTTATAAAGAAAATATTTAAATACATTTAAATTTACAAGCAGAAATATAATCTATTTGGATACTACACTGTTGATAAGTTATTTAAAAAAAACACAATTTGCACAAGTTGTGCCTGTTAGTTACTAAAATCAGTACAAAAATTGGTTTAAAACTCATAAAAAAGTTAAAATCCTACATGTTCCGTCTTTAAACACAAAGCCATCATCGAAGACTGAAACAAAACAAACGACTACTGACCTTTTAAATTTCGACATGAGAATACGGAAACTAACAGTTTGGAAAAAATAAAACAATAAAACAAGCTGGCGCCCTCTGTTGAACAAAGCGTAAAAAACTTAAACTATGAATTGAAAACTGGGGGGGGGGGGTTAAAAATGTATTCCATAAACTAGGTATGTTGAAAGAGAAGTTATCGTTACAACTATAATCCTTCCTAATTTTAATCTCCAATGATTATCTAATAGTGGCTTTAAATGGGTTATTGAACCTATAGATAATTCTTGTTTTCTCGAAATTAATTACAATATCATTATTTTTAGCGTAAAACCGGGAGAGTGCAGTGGATAACTTTCCGAATTTTCTGTCGTTTTTATGCTCTTTCAACCTTTCCAAAAACTTTCTTTTAGTTATACCAATGTAAAAATTTATTTGATTATATGATGTAAAAAATTGTAAAAAAATTTATGAATATTATTAAAGATAATGGGTATTTCGTATACACCTGCTAGTTGATCAGGGAGGATAGGATCTATTTTACATGAAACTAAGTCAACCAATTTTATGGGGGGAGACAGCAATAAGATGGATATTGTATTTAATGAAGGACTTTTTAATCCTTTCAAATAAAATTGGTATATATTGGAATTTCCGATAGTTTGGTTTATTACTGCTAGGGACAGGATGCTGAATTCAATGGCCATTGAATTTTTCTATAATTTTCTTTACGTGATGAGTAGGGAATCCATAGTCTATGGCGATATCTGTGATAAAATTAGGTTCATCTTGTATGAATTCCCTTGAACAAACCAGAAAAGCATAATTAATGAACGAATTGAATGCAGCAATCTTATAAGTAAAAGTTGTAGAGGCATTAAATAAGATTATTGTGTTACTTATCATAGGTTTACGATAGACTTTACGTTTTAAGTTGTTGTCACTTTTAATTAATTGAATATCCAGGAACGGAAGTGATGGATTTTCTTCTATTTCCAACGTAAATTTAATATTTTCATATATTTCATTTATTTTTGAGAGGAAGGGGAGAAGTGCCTGTTTTCCATGATTCCATGTGATAAAATTATCGCCCACGTAACTTAGCCAAACTTCTGGTGTTAAATTCAAACTTTTAAAAATAAATTTCTCGATAGGTCTAAGTTTAAATTCTGCCAATAAACCGGAAATAGGAGATCCCATAGGTGCGCCTTTATTTTGTCTGTAAAATTTCTTATTAAAAATGAAAACGTTGCTATGAATGATAAGGTTGTGTCCTGACTTTAGAGATGTTTTTACGGTATCACTTAAATTATTTTGTTTATCAATTTCCAAATTAATATTTTGTACAACTTCATTTGTATCAATAGAGGGGTAAAGAGACACAATATCTAAACTAGCTAGAATAGTGTCTTTAAAAATCTATTTTTTTTATGGACAAAATTTCTTGTTGACTGTACAGTTTTGCTTGAACTTGGTAAAATTAATTTTAGGAATATAACGAAGGTTTTTTTAATAAAATATGTTGGGCCAGAACACCTAGAAACTATAGGTCTTATAGGGAGATTTGATTTATGTTCCTTTAGCCTACCAATCAAACGGGGGGTAACTCCTGTATTGTTAATTTTAATAAGTTTTTGAATGTATTCTGGCCAGGATCCTCTTCTAATGAGTTCTTGTGTCTTCCGAAAAATTAAGGGATTTGGGTCATTCTTTAGTTCTATACAGTCCATTGCGTCAATGCAATCATTCATTTTATTAATGCAGTCTGTTTCATTTAGAATAGCCATTTTATTAGATTTATCCGTCTTAAGGAAAATAATTTGTGGGTCTTCCTTGTAAATTAGTTTCATCTGTAAATTACATCCTACCCCCCCCCCCCCTTATCAACTCGCAGGTGTGTACGAAAACCCCATTAGCTTAAATAATAATCATATAATTTTGTACATTGGTATGACTAAAAGAAAGTTTTTGGAAAGGTTGAAAGAGCATAATAACGACATAAAATTCAGAAAGTTATCCACTGTACTCTCCCGGTTTTAAGCTAAAAATAATGATATTGTAATTAATTTCGAGAAAGCAAGAATTATCTATAGGTTCAATAACCCATTTACAGCTGCTATTAGAGAATCATTGGAGATTAAAATTAGGAAGGATTATAGTTGTAACGATAACTTCTCTTTCAACATACCTAGTTTATGGAATACATTGTCCCGCAGTGGCGCGGACGGCTAAGCTTGGCTTTCGTAAGATCGCCGAAAGCGAAGCAGCATCGACCAAGGTCAGTGCTTGGGAGGGTGACAACCTCTCTCGACTGCCGCTACTGTGGGACCGTGTACGTTAATGGGAGCTGGTGCACGTAAAATCTATTCCTGGCTCCAATGTCCTCCAAGTTTAATATAAGCGTTACCTCTGGGAGTGCCAATCCAGGTGCAGGTCTCTCATCTGGAATTGGTTCAAAATTAGGAGACCAGCTCTAGAAGTCCAACATCTCTTGAGGCTCTGACACCCCTTCTTTCAGAGAAGTGCCTTGGCACTTTCTCTGACACGCCAACAACATGGAATACATTTTAACCCCCCTCCCTCCACGTTTTCAATTCATAGTTTAAGTTTTTTTACGCTTTGGTCAACAGAGGGAGCCAGATTGTTTTATTGTTTTATTTTGTCCAAACTGTTAGTTTCAGTATTCTCGTGTCGAAATTAAAAAGGTCAGTAGTCGTTTGTTTTGTTTGGATGATGGCTTTGGGTTTAAAGCCGAAACATGTAGGATTTAACCTTTTTATGAGTTTTAAACCAATTTTTACACTGATTTTAGCAAGTAACAGGCACAACTTGTGCAATTTGTGTTTTTCTTTTTAAATAACATTTAATTAAATGATGTATTCTAGTTAAACAAAAATAATAATAATGTATTAATACATTTAAATAATCTGAATGTACATAAACTGAATTAATTTTACATGCTTTCTTTAAACTTACATTTGTGTATGTATGTGGCAGACAAATCTTGTTACTTATTTTTCACCCACTTCCTGTTGACACACAGCTTTCAAACTTGAAATATATATGTATTCCTCAGAGCAATGCATGAATTAAACATTGATTTTTTTTTAATTCGATCTCTAAAGAGGGGGAGGGGGTGTCAACGTCTGCCAAATATTACTTTTCCCCTACAGAAATAACGTTACGATTGTTTAATAATAATTGAAACTAGTTGGATGTGCCAATCCTAAAAATTTCTTCTATCTCGATCATGTTAATACTTCAAAATTCGATATTACATCGCCAATAAAATAAATATTTTTCGTCATTCTGGTGTACTTCAGCTGCTTTTGCGAATCATCGGGTTACATGGAAGCGATCAACCGATGTATACTAAACTACGAAATGTCCTTCTGGCCTCTAACGGCAGGAAAAGATAGCCTCCCTATTCCTTGGTTTTATGATTTTAGCAAATTTTTCCGGAAAACATGAAGCTAACATGCGTGGAACCCGATTAAAGAAGATTCATTCCCAGTTCTCGTCAAAATTGAATTTGAATGATAATATCACCAACTTAGTCTGTTATAGCTAAGATGGGTTCATTTATGGCAACCTATTTTTTTTCGCCAAGCTTCGCAAGATTTCGCGTTGGCGAATATAAATATAGAGTGTTAAGCATATAAGAGTTAAAACAACCGTTACAAAATAGAAAAAAAGTTGCCAAAACTATATTCAATAAACGCATAAATTAAAACCGTTTATGGATGAATTCTGCTGTCTTGTTTTAAAATGTCAGCCACCCTAAAATTTCAAACTACTATATATCAGCCACTTTTTAATATAGAAAAAAAAAATTGCTCCGGAATCCTGGGATCAAGGCCGAAATTTTAATAGAAATGCTTTTAGGATTTCTATACTTTTGGTACATCTTTTTGAATTTGAAATCTTTAAGTGGCTATCACTGCGCCCCCTTCCGGCTGAAAATGTGTAGCACAATGTGTAGAACAATGTGTAAAAGAATTCTTTTGTTTGATCCTGTAAATGAATAATTAATGCCTTGCACCCCATATTCTACAAAAAGCATGTTTTAATGCGCTTCATAATTATAGATAAATTTCATCATGTGTTAAATGACGTAGCATCATCAAAATGCACTTGATACGATTATTTCCCATTGACTGTAATGTAACGGAATACTTTTGACTGTCCCTGTAATAAGGCTATAAGTGCTACACACTTCAGTTGAAATAGGGAATATGTTTTAGTAAACGACAATAACATACAAAAATGTCAGGGCGATCCGAGTATATTTACGTGAGTTAGATCACGGACAGACGGCAGACAAATCGAAGTTGTAAACACTTTTCAACTAGGTTAGAAAGTGTTAAAAATGGCACAAAAGTCGCTATCACAGCCCACTTACGGCGAAATATCTTCAAATCCAAGGTGGACCTGCCGGCAATCGTCACAAACCTATAAATAAAATTTGGTTCAATTCTATTTATAACTTCAGACACTTTTCGATGTTACATTGAGGACAGACAGACATTTTGTAAAAAAAAAAAGTTTTGCGGCATCTCTGACCCCTAACACGTGTAAATCCGTCAAAAATCGAGAGTTGAGAAAAAATTTCGATTACAATACTATTCTATTATATATAGAAGAACGTAAAAATAGCTCCATTCTTCCAACATTTATCCATTTTAACCTTATTGTTGCCCGCATACTCATAACGTCAGCATTCAGTGACACACACGTTTGTGCTTTAAAATATAAGTTGACTTTTTTGTAAATTTTAATGAAAACATGCATTTTTTTCTTTTAAATTACATTTAATTTATTATTATTATTTTGTTAATTGGTTGAAAGTAATTACCTTTATAACGTTCTATCATGTGCAATGAAAATTATATGCAATCAATATCTTTATTATTATCGATTAAACCATTTCTTTCTGAATTTATTAAAAATTCAGTTATTAATTATAAACATATGTTTGAACAATAATGAATATAATTACACAATCACAAAATTTTAATCATATGAAAAGATATTTTGATTCAGTTATTTATTTAATGTTCTGTTAAACATATCAAAAGGACATTTTAATTTTCCATCTTTACCTAATTAAGTTATGAAACAATGAATATGTTCTTTTTCTTAAATTCCTTTTAAAATTTGCTAATTAACTATGAGAAGAAAATATAACAAAATTTTATAATCAAATCATGTTTTCGATGGAATTCTTAATTAATATCAGCTAGAAGACCTTTAACTGTTAACAAAGTTAACTGTTTTAATAATTCCTCTAAAATGCGCTTTATTTATTTTATTTCTATAATTACTTTAATAAGTTACTGTTGTTCAATTTTTAGTTTGCTTTACTTAAAATGCAAAAGCTTTGTACAAAAATATTTGTAATTTCAACAGTTATAAAGTCAATACTATAATTGCTATTGAAATATTTACTTATGCTTTTTCAGCCAAAAGGAGTACAACGAAAGATAGGAATCTGTAATTTAAAGAGATATTTAATTTTATTTGAAAGCATCTGAATATTTTACAGACATTAAAATGTCATTTTAAACATGTTGTAGGTGAATTATGAAATTAATGTATTGCATAGTCTTCTGAATTCTGGTATTCTTTCTTTACGTAACTATGCGTTTCTTTTGTAAATAATTTACACTGCTACTCGTCGAGGTAGTGTAAAAGGTCCAATAAGTCAACGGGGCAGAATACGTGTCTCGTTGGAAATAGTGCCCCGTCCTAAATCAGCTAGTCTTATTGTATCAAAAATGTATTTATTGTGTTATAAAATCAGCCAAATAACCATATATGAAACGAACCCGTTTGATCATTTAGTCATTTAAGTAGAACTACCAATATAAAAAACAAGTTAAGTTCAAATATATAAAAAAGTTAACTATTTTTTAATATGGGTTCATTTAATGAATCCATTTTATGATAATTAAGCCTTTAATCAATTAGGCAAATAATATTTTACTATTTATGGTTTTGCAGCCACTTTCGTAAAATAAAGTTTCTTTAATTAATTTCTAGGAAATATTGATTTTGCTCTACTGGCGTTAACACCAGTGAATATTATGGCGAGTTTTAAAGTTTCGGAAATTTTCTCACTGTATCCTGAAATATTTACAGACTCGGAATTTTTCCCATCCTACTTTTCTGACAGGCCAGCTCCTGCCGTACAAAATCTTGAAAGTACCAACGATTCGGAACAGACTTCAAACTTGCCTGAACAAGCGACTGTTCATAGCCTGAATTAAAACCCACCGAAAGCATCAAATCTTTCTATACCAACGCAGACTAGGACTTCCGAAGAAGCTGTTCCTGTGAGTTCCCCTCAAACGTTCCCTATTGCTTACGAAGAAGGCGTTTCTTCAACATCCAAATAAACTTTCCTTACACCAGAAGAAGTTAGGTCTTTTGAGAAGGCGGCACCTAGGAAGCAAACACATTGGGAAAGAAAAAATGGAAGTCAGCTATGCACTGTTAAAAATATGCAGCAAACCGTCCAGTCATTTGACCGTTTTTAGAGAAAGCGGTTACATAACAGTAATTTAACAATTATTGCTCATATTATGGTCTGAATAGAGTTAAATTACTGTTATGTAACCGTTTTCTATAAAAACGGTCAAATGATTGGACAGTTTGCTGCAAATTTTTAACAGTGTACTGGCTGATTCTGCCGGTAAAAATCAGCTGAAAATTGAAAAAGATTTAACTAAAAAAAGGAAAACTGCAAAATGAATCAGATTAAAGAGACGAAAAAACAAAAACAAAATCCAATCCAGGCCAGGAAGCTGTTTAGACCTTCGTCTTCAAATGTGAAATACTTTAAAACATCAAAGCCTAAAAAAGGTATAAAAAGCTGACATTCAAGTGATGAAGAATATGAAGATTGTCTTTCCATTTATTGCTTTGAACTTTACTCCAAATCTAAGACAAAAGAAATGTGGGTTCGATGCGCGAAATGCAAGAGATTGCACCAAAAGAGATGCTTCATTTTGTGTTTGCGTTCATTCAGATTCAGACAATCATGACGGCTTTTGTTTTAAAAAAATGTGTCTTCATAAAATTTTTAAATGTCAGTTTTTGTAAAATCATTAAGTGGCATTTGTTTTATATATTCAATTAGTTTCTCTATGTACTATTATTACGACTTTTTGTTTACAATAAAAATACATATTAATTAACAAGCAAGATTTATTACCTGTGTTTTACCATTTCAAGTATAGTACTTGTCCCTGTACATTTTTAGTAGGCTGGAAAACTTTCCCCATATTTTCCAACGTAACATGATCAGAGTTAACCATTTTCTGTCAAAAACTATGTTTAGATTGAAATTTAGATTTGCCTTGTTTAGATTTTCCTTGAAATATGATGAGATGTTTAATATTCCACTAAAGCACTTAAGCCCCGCCCATAATAAATTTTGTCAAAGAATAAAATTTCGTAATTCTTATCAAAATGAAAATGAATTTATACAAAATGTTTATGCTAGATTAAAAAATTGGATTTAAATCAAGCATATATTCAATTACCTGTAGACGAAAATTCACAATAATTGTTAACTATAAACTCTTCGAAGGGCTTATTCCAGTCATTAAAGTTACCAATGGGTATTACTAGTTCACCAGCTATTTAGTAAAAAGAACAATTGTGTCGTCTAGTTGCAAAACCGGCCAACTCCGGAAAATTTGAAAATGTGTTCTTTCAGATTTTTACATTCTAAGCAAACGTTTTTATTATTTGGAAATAATAAACAAGCCTAAGCCGGTCAAATCTATGTGTTATATGCGTTTGAAAATCACGATGTGCTGCAAAACCGGCCAAATCCATTAATAGGTGAGGTTCAAAAGCGGCCATCTCCATATACGCTAGATGGCGTTTCTGCTTCTCCCCACAATAACCTCTCACTTGTTGATTAGATTAACGTTATAGTGTTTTCTCTCGCCTTTGACTGCTCCTCCTTGGTGCATACAAAGTTTCTAATAATTTAGTTTCGTATTTTCTCCAACTATGGAAAAGTTTGTGGAAGAAGTATATCCTAATCAATCAAGGAAGAGGAAAAGTGACCCTACGACATGGGAAAGGAACAAAGCCAAAGTTCAAAGGCAATGTACACCTTGTGATAACCAGGGGCAGATTAACATGTTTTCATGCTCTAGGCAAAAATACTTTTCTGCGCCCTCCCCTTTCGCTTTCATAAAACTGTAAGTGAATTTTCTCGGATAAATTTAAGAATTTTCTAATCTATTTAATTTTTTAATAAAATATTCTTCCAGTTAAATTTTTTTATAAAATTTAGTATTTGGAGGATTGTAGATGGGGACTGAACGGGCTTTTGTTACACTTAAAATCTGAGAGAATACATTTGTGATTACATTTTCATAATTTCTGGCATTATTTTTTCAGGTAATGCCCTGCTGGTAATCCAAGAAATCCAAGCTGTGGGCACTTTTCAAAAGCTTACCAATGCTCTCAATGCCTCCTCAAACATTTTTGTGTATTTTCTAACCCTAAAAATCCAATGTCACATTAAATTTAGCAAAAATTAATTTATGGTTTGTTGCAAAACCGGCCAACTCCAAAGTAAGTTGCAAAGGGGGCCAAATCCAAAACCAACACTTAAATAACCCCCTCATTTCATGTGCTCCTGCCACTTTATTTCGTGTTTTCAAATATACTGTCCTAATGACTATAAAACTTAAGAGTTTTGGTTCCAATCTTATTTTGGCTAAGTGTGGCAAAAAATCAGTTTTCCCAAAAATTTTATTTTATGGAGATGGCTGGTTTTGCAACTAGACGACACAATTAAACAAATACACTACATTGCCAAAGGTGACCGGTCACTTGTGATTTTAGACGTTTTGCTAACTATCCAGAAAAATACACGAGGAATTAACCTGAAACTGCAGGTGTGTAAACAGTACAGTATAGGTTATATACTTCCGTGAATATTTTTTCCCGAAACCCCATAGGGGACTGTCAACAAATTGAAAAAGAACGAATATCTTTTGGATTACCCTGTAAAAACGAATGTAGCAAAAGCGTTCAAACGCGAGATTGTTAATAAGTGGCTTATTGTAATATACTGTGTTCATTTTTATGAGGATAACATGTATACTCGTAGAGAAATTAAGGTTTTTATAAAAACAGTGCCAAATTTCGCCAAGTTTTTGAGAAAATATGTCAAACAACATTGTACTTAATACTCTGCAATCGGAATTAAAAAATAATAAAAATTGGATGAAAATGAGCAGGTTTACTAAAAAATGTTTCACTGCGCATGCGCGAATGCAATCAAAATATAATGTGCATAATGTATTAGCTAAGTTTATAGAGCAACTTTTGTGAAAGTCTCAAAATCATAGCTTGAAAATTCTGAAAATTATCGTCGATAGAATAAGCTCGAAATCCGTTGTTCCCAAAAGGAAGCAAAAAGATGAGGGGTTGCATCCAAATATAGTAGTACGTGCAATATTATGTACGCTATCTTGACACTAATCAACAGATATTTGATACAATCCCTCATCTTTTTGCTTCTTTTTGGGAACAACGGATTTCGAGCTTATTCTATCGACGATAATTTTCAGAATCTCCAAGCTATGATTTTGAGACTTTCACAAAAGTTGCTCTGTATACTTAGCTAATACATTATGCATATTATATTTTGATTGCATTCGCGCATGCGCAGTGAAACATTTTTTAGTAAACCAGCTCATTTTTCATCCAATTTTTATTATTTTTTAATTCCGATTGCAGAGTAGTATGTACAATGTTGTTTGACATATTTTCTCAAAATAACTTTTTTTTATTAAGGACTCTGCAAATGATAAGCAATAAACTTGGTGAAATTTGGGACTGTTTTTATAAAAACCTTAATTTCTCTTCGAGTATACATGCTATCCTCATATAAATGAACACAGTATATTACAATAAGCCACTTATTAATAATCTCGAGTTTGAACGCTTTTGCTACATTAGTTTTTGCAGGGTAATCCAAAATATATTCGTTCTTTTTCAATTGGTTGACAGTCCCTTATGGGGTTTCGGGAAAAAATGTTCGCGGAAATATATAACCTATACTATACTGTTTACACACCTGCAGTTTCAGGTTAATTCCTCGTGTATTTTTCTAGATAGTTAACAAAATGTCTAAAATCGCAAGTGACCGGTCACCTTTGGCAATATAGTGTATGAAGGGGTGTGGATGGAGATACGGTTTTTATTGATGATATTGGGCTGACAATAAAAATTGATGAAATTCATTTGAAATGGGTAAAACAAGTGTAAGAAATATTACGTGAATATAATATTAGGATAAACAAAGAAAAATAATTTTTTATGGCTGATCAAATCACATATTTTGGTTATAAAATTTATAAAGAATATATTCATAAAATATAAGATAAAATTGATGCTATTTTGAATATTCCTAGATCAATAAATCCAAAAGTACCCCGGTAATGTACCAAATGCACACCGCTTTTCCAGGATTAGTTATTTTTTTTTAATTATTTGTAACGAATTTATCTACAATTGTTCATCTTTTAATTCAATTGCTCAAGAAGTATGTGAAATTTACGTGGTCTGCTGTTTATGAACAAGCATTTAAAAATTTTAATAATGAGATTATTTCTGAAAGAGTTCATGCAACTTTCAACCCTAAATTACCTTTAGTGTTAGCAACCGATGCTTCACCATATGGTATCTCTGCATTCTATTCGCATAGATGCCTGATACCATGGAAAAACCGATTGGTTTTATGTCCAGAACTCTAAATAATGCAGTAAACCGGTATAGCCAGGTGGATAAAGGAGCACTAGCTATTATCTTTGGTGTAAAGAAATCTTTTTCAATATCTATACGGTAACAGATTTACTTTATTTACGGACAGTAAATCACTTGTGTCTATTTTCTGTCCTATTAAGAGTATCCCTGTACTTTCAACAGCTAGAATGCAAAGATATGCATTATATTTACAAACATATGATATTCGTTATAAGAAAACATCCGAACACGAAAATTTCCATACTCTTTTACGTTTTCCTTTGCGTAGTGATTTACCTCGACAGATAAAATCAAGTAATGTAATTGACAAATCTGTGATTTTTCAAATTAACGAAATTTATACTTTATGTTGGAACGAAAGATTAACAATGTTGGAACGATAATGAATTAATTCCCTAAACATTGCTAAGAGGTATGATGATGAAAGTGGTTAGTACATACATATAAACAGGAAAAAACACTGAACCCGTGCTCTGAAGATGTCATATATAAAGAAACACTGCATTATCCTGAGATTCGATTTACCAATCATTAAATGACATTCTGTGAAATATCACATATAATAGGAATTGCACTTTGAAATAACCGAACAGAAAGTCAGATTAACGGTGAGATAATTCGGCTAGAAGAAAATCATAAATAAAAAAATACTAATAAATATTCAATATATTTTTTTTTAATAAAAAAATGTGCATCTAAAATAACGGACATGAGAATTTAAAATGTACTGCATTTTATTCAGAAAAAAGTTCAATTTGCTACACATTAGCTTGTAACTGCTTTTGAAATAATATTTGTGAGAAGTGATATAATTTATGTATACAATTATATTCATTATCTATCTTATCCTTTAGATAATCACATATTGTTCATAAGTTCTTTTAACAACCAAATATATCAAATTATAAGCAGTATAAATACTTCATGGAATGACAAGGAAGGCTGAATATAATATTATTTTACATAATTATTATGTTTAAATATAATTTTCATTTTCGAGAATTTTCTGAAAGAGAAAAAAAAATAATGATTTTTTTTAACTTAAAAAAGAAGGTGGGGGATAAAAAAATTTAAATGGGATACAATGGGATTTATAAAGTAGCATAACTAAAATTCCTCAGCTACATGTGTCTGAGATCTTTGCGTCGAATTAATTTCTTTTCCGTTCTTTTTTTTCTTTTCTTTTTTTTCTTGGCAGTATATTATTTCCGTGAAGAGATAATCCAGCCCTCGATGTTCGCGCATCTTGTAAAGCGATATTTTTACATTGTTCTTTTTGAGAAGATTGTCCTTATTTAAAATTTCTTCATCATTCTTCTTTTACAAACAGGCATTTTATTAAATCAGCATTTTTCTTTTCATCCAAAACTTCTGGAGACCAGTCTAACAGAATGCTAGTATACACATTTTTTATATCCCCCTACGCTGCTAAAGAAAGTTTTAGAAACCTGTAGATTTGGGGAGGGGAAAAGCTGTTGGCGACAATTTATTGGATGATCAATGCGCTTGACGTCCATTGCTATTAGGTCTTGCTAGTGGTCAGTGGAATCACTGACAGGAAGAGAATTTTAGGTGGTAACCATATGAAATAAAAATAGATAACTTTTAAAGTTACTAAGAGATGTTTAAATAAATTAGAAAATTCTAAACAGCTCAAAGAGATATAGAATAAATTATAACACCTTGTAATAATATATTTCTTTTAAATGCTATAAGAGGTAAACTAACAACATAATATACAGTAAAATAATTTTTTTTTTATATAGCTGACATGTTTCGGTTCAGTACAAGTCATTATCAAAAACAAATGAGAATATTCTATTATTGCACGATCTTTAAAGATATTATTTGAAATACTATCATTTAATTTTCATGTACTTTTTAAAAAAAATACGCTCTTTATTATTATTTTTTTTTTATTATTACTTTTACGTGGTTGTTTATTTCTATATTTCCATTCTATAACTTTATTTTTACAAATATGGAAATAAACAATCAAGTAAAAATAAAAAAATAACGTGTGTATTTTTCATAAAGTACATGAAAATTAAATGATAGCATTTCATATAATAACTTCAAAGACCTTGCAATTATAGAATATTCTCATTTGTTTTTTATAAGAGCCGAAACATGCCACCAATCTAATAAAAGTTATTTTATTGTATATTATGTTGTTCGTTTACATCTTTTAGCATTTAAGAGAAATAGCTTAAAGAGAGTTTTCAAAAATCATCATTTATAAGGGCTCGGAGTGAGCCGAAACATGCCACCAATCTAATAAAAGTTATTTTATTGTATATTATGTTGTTCGTTTACATCTTTTAGCATTTAAGAGAAATAGCTTAAAGAGAGTTTTCAAAAATCATCATTTATAAGGGCTCGGAGTGAGCCGAAACATGCCACCAATCTAATAAAAGTTATTTTATTGTATATTATGTTGTTCGTTTACATCTTTTAGCATTTAAGAGAAATAGCTTAAAGAGAGTTTTCAAAAATCATCATTTATAAGGGCTCGGAGTGAGCCGAAACATGCCACCAATCTAATAAAAGTTATTTTATTGTATATTATGTTGTTCGTTTACATCTTTTAGCATTTAAGAGAAATAGCTTAAAGAGAGTTTTCAAAAATCATCATTTATAAGGGCTCGGAGTGAGCCGAAACATGCCACCAATCTAATAAAAGTTATTTTATTGTATATTATGTTGTTCGTTTACATCTTTTAGCATTTAAGAGAAATAGCTTAAAGAGAGTTTTCAAAAATCATCATTTATAAGGGCTCGGAGTGAGCCGAAACATGCCACCAATCTAATAAAATTTATTTTATTGTATATTATGTTGTTCGTTTACATCTTTTAGCATTTAAGAGAAATAGCTTAAAGAGAGTTTTCAAAAATCATCATTTATAAGGGCTCGGAGTGAGCCGAAACATGCCACCAATCTAATAAAAGTTATTTTATTGTATATTATGTTGTTCGTTTACATCTTTTAGCATTTAAGAGAAATAGCTTAAAGAGAGTTTTCAAAAATCATCATTTATAAGGGCTCGGAGTGAGCCGAAACATGCCACCAATCTAATAAAAGTTATTTTATTGTATATTATGTTGTTCGTTTACATCTTTTAGCATTTAAGAGAAATAGCTTAAAGAGAGTTTTCAAAAATCATCAAATATGATAGTAGAATATAGAAAAGTTATTAAAATAGAGATTAAGTGCAAGATAAAAGAAAATAATTATTGAAATTATATTCTAATAGCTGAAATTAAGTGCAAGTTAAAGATTATATCATAATAAAATTAGATCGGTTAGTTTCTGTACACCGCCACTTTACTTTTGAATTCCAAAACAATTGCTGTAGCTACTAAATCTGATCCTGTATTACGTAAAATATTTCAACATCTAATTTATGGTTTTCGAATTCCTAAAAATGTGCTCTTTGGAAGTAAGTAAGAAGAATTTACTCTTCAACATAATTGTATTTTAAAAGGATATACAAAAATACTTTATTCCCTGAAATTTATAGGAAACAAATTTTAAAGGATTCTCACTGTGGGCATTTCATTCTAGTGAAGATGAAGTCCTTAGCTCGGAGTTTTTTATGTTGGCCAGGAATTGACCAAAATATTGAAGATCTTGCACGGAATTGTACTGCTTGTATCAGTTTAAAAAATAATACTCCCAAGGTAGCCACATAATTGGGAGAGGTCTACAGCTTCATGCCAAATAATTCATAATGATTATTTTGGTCCAGTTATTGGTAAAATGCTTTTCCTTTAGGTTGATGCTCATAGATATTGGCCAGACGTTTTCATCGCTCCTAATACAATTTCAGAACATACGAACTTGTCATTCTTCATTTTTTGCTCGATACGGTTATCCTATATCATTGGTATCTGATAATGCTAAACAATTTACTTCTGAAGAATCTCTTACATTCTAAAAGAATCACGGAGTAAAACATAGGTATAGTTATCCATACTATCCAGCTACAAATGATCAGACTGAGAAATATGTGCAAATTCTCAAACGTAGATTAAAAGGCAGATCTTCAGAATATGGTACTTAAAAAATTAAATAACTTTCTTTGACAGTATAGAAAGGTGCCTCATATTACAACGGAGAAAAGTCCTCTATCTCAATTTTTAAAGCGGCATATAAGAAAAAATATTGACTTGATAATTCCAGGCGTTACAAACTTTGTTCATGTTAAGCATAATGCGAGAATTTCCAATACTAAAGTAAAAGAATTTAAAATTAACCAGAAAGTGTCTGTTAGAAATTATACCCCTAAATCCAAGTGAAAAATTGGTCGCTTTATTACAAGAGAAGACAAGTTACGTTATAGAATTCAAGTTGGTTCAAATATTTGGAAATACATGTTGATCAGATAACTATTGTGGGTTCAAAGGTACTTTTAATTATTGATAGGTATTCTGAAGAAAGTCATACAGAATTTCACAGAAGTGAACATACAGTTGTTAATCAAACTGATTCTCAACTAATGAATCCTAGCGTCACAGATCTTCGACCAGCTGACTCTGTTGTCTCAAATTCTCCACATCCTAAATAGCTGACGTTGTCCTCCCAACTACTATAAGTCCTAAACTATCTGACACTGATGCACCTCCAGCTCCAAAACTTTTGGTTTGAAATAGTACATTTGATGCTGCTGCACATCGTTTAAAAACTAATTCCTCTTCTTCCTCCCCCACATGTACCTAGACGTACTACAAGATTTCGAAGAGCTCCTATCCGACTGCAATATGAAGTGGTGGAGAATTTTAGTGTTTGTATTTCGGATAATAAACTGTAGATGATAGAACTACAAAGTATAAGGTCTGTGCACTAGCGCCCCCTATTTTCATTTTTCTGATTTCACTGCAGGTAGGTATGGAATGTAGTTATATTTATGTGATGTGAGTGCTGTGACGCTATGTCTTGTTGCTGTGTGTTGTTAAGTGCTGTCCTGTGAATTATAATTAAATCTGATAAATTGATTTCATTCTCCCACATTATTTAATTAGGTGTGCTTGCTTTAATTAATTATTCAAGATAGAAAATTAACCATTATTTAGTCTGCATTTACACTTGGAATTGATTATTATGTTTTATTTGCCAAAGAATTAGAACAGTCAAAAGAAAATTGTAAAAAATAAATAATTTACATTTTTAGACAAATTTAGTATTTATTCAAATTTATAAACCTTTTTATAATGAAATATTTATCTGCATATAAGAAATATGCAAGATATTAAACTAATCTTTAGCATTCAGTTTCTCAAAGATTCATCCCTATTTCTGAAAAATGAACATTTTTCGTAACTGAAGTCCTTTATGAGATCTTATCGATAATAACAGCATTTTTGACACTAATAGCATAAGTTAATATCGGAGAATCAATATCACGTCATAAATCATTTTACAAAATTCTTTAAGATTTTGTACTCTTTTGCGGACAAAAAAAAAATATTGTAGCTCATTCATTTTCTTTTTCAAATTTTCATTTATTGTTTGCGACATTACATAAAGTCTATTAAGTGAATTTAATACTTAACTAAGGTGAAAAAAATGTTTAATAACATATAATGTATTCAGTGGGTATGAAAAATATACGGACTTAAATATTCTATTTTCTCTAGATAATGTTTAAAGAACACGACTATAGTTTCGAGCATGTTTTTATCCTTGCTCGGATAGCTGCTCTCTGTTTTTGTTGCATGATGATGAGATCTGATAAATAATTGTTTCTTGAAACCATTGTCGTGTTTTTTACTCTTTGTATGGAGAAAAAAAAGAATATTTATATCAGTATCATTATTTAAGTGTTTATGTTTTTTATATATATATATACATTAAACAGTGTTTAAATAAATATTGAAATTTTTACGATTTTTAAGAAAGTGTTAAAAGAACAAATATCGTGTTGAATATAAAGCTTTAAAACATTCTTTTGCACATATGGTTGCGAATCATTATGTTATTTTGAAAGTAATTGCTATTAAAATTTAAAATGAAGACGCCTATTTCCAATTGCTTCAATGAAAATTATGTAATTCCAGTGAAGATATTATGTTTAATCAGTTATTTTTTGTTAATATATTTTAGGTACATCACTTTTTGTAATAATTTGAAGGCAAAACAAAATAAATATATATAAATACCTCAATTTCTTTAAAGAAAATTGTATTTTTGAAGATAAGTAAATAAACTAAAATAATAATCTATTCTTTAACAGATCATCAACAAATTTATGACATTTTCAAAAATTATTTCGCCACTGAACTTCCATGCAATAATAAAAAAAAAACACATCGTAAAGTATTTTGAGATAAAAGAGTATATGAAGTACTTTCGAAAATCTTTTGACACATATCATACTTTCAGTCAATAAATCTTTTGATTTAAAGCGGACCCCTGGATTGATTGCCCTATTTCTTCAGTTTTTCTTCCGTTACTTACGATTTTAGAGAAAGTCTTTATACAGGTCCTCGTTTACTTATAGACAATTTCGAATAAACTTTGAATTGGTTATGAAATTGGTGTCACAGTAAGTATATATTTGACAGATTTTATATGATAGATATATAGTAGCATATTTATAAAAAAAAATCTATAAATACACAATAGTTTTATTTATACTTAATAGTTAACTGTATGATTTATTTTATTTATAAACTAAATAGATTATAGTATATTAATAATTCATTTAAATGAATGCTTCTAAAATATTCTAGGTCTTTAAGAGTGGGGAATATAAAAGTGTATATAAATTATAACTATTGGCAGATTGATGTATTTGTTGCTTACTAAATACATTATATCGTTATCATGTGCAGCCGTTATTGCAGTTAAGTACAGAAAATTGTTGTAAAAAAGTCATAAGAAACGTTGCCGATTTATGACGTCCTAGCAAGCAAAACAGTCTATGAACGGTTTTCCCCTTAGACTATACTGTAATGGAATTATTTTGTGTGTCCCTGTAAAACAACTGTTAATGCTTCATTTTCGATACCGAACATAGTAAAATTCAATAATGTATAAAAATTGCATGACAATCCGAGTATATTTACGAGACAGACAGGACGACACACAATCCGAATTCATAAAAACTTTTTAACTATGTTGGAAAGTGTTAACACTATTGTAATATATGAGAATCACAGGTTTAATGGTGTTTTTCGCCTCAGATGGATTTGGTGTATACCTTGTTTACAACTTAGATTTTAAATATCCGCAGAAACGGAAGTCCACTGGAAGTGAAAACGGAAAATGACGACAGTGTTGCCAAAGTCCTGTTTGTAGCACGTACTGTTGCTTTTTGCCTTTGTCCTATGCCACTATATTTATTTCTACAGGTATAATTTTAGCACCATCGTTCACTTTTTTGCACATTAATTCACCCTTACCACATTTTATTTAGTGGTGAGTTGTGTCAATTATATTTTATGCTTGTGATTTATTTCAGATGGATCATAATTTATATTTTGGATCGCTTATTATTTCACATTTTTGGGGTTTTACGATATTTTATAAGAGGCTCAATTTAGGATTACTGCTGATAATATTCGACGAAATAAATTATCTTTGCTATAAATTATGCTTTTTAAGCACCTCTGACGAATCCATAAGATATTCATATTTTCTCCTTTTTGCATTTTTATTTTATTGTGTTCAATGTTTCAATATATTTTCCTTTAATCTTTATCTTATTTTTTCCTTTCATTTTCAATAATATGATTTTATTTAAATTACGTATAATTATAAATATATTTAAAAAATATTAACTAAGATTCATTAATTAGGTGAGTATTTCTAAATGAATGTTTTCAATTTATTATCTTATTATTTTGAACTCAATTCATGATTTACACACTGCACAGTAGTGACGGGAATGTCATTTAGGAGTACACTGAGAATCAGAAATAAAAAAAATAGCCATAAAAATCTATAAAATATTTCCAGATTTCATTTGATGTTTTCCCTTTTCCCAGTGCCTACACATTCTGCTTTCATAGTACATAAGGAAAGTATTTATTTGACGAATTATCGCATTACATATAAAATAATATATTTTTTAATAAAATGTACCATAGACATAAATTTCATTATATATTAATTATATATTTTTATTACAGTTTTATAAATTTAAGAAAGGTATATTACGTGTTTTCTCTTTTGTTTAACACCGTTGCTTTATTTTGTCTCTCACCTTTTCAATAGTCTCTGCTAAGATATCATAAAATGTATTCACAATTACATTGCTATTCTTAAAAATTTCATAAAAAAGCAATAAAATACTTGAACACATTATTTTAACGCTTCCAAAAAGATTTCATTTTCTAAAGGCTCATTTGGTAAATGGATTTTTTCAGGCGAATGATTTTAATCTCTTACCATTTACTCACTTTTAACGCATTGGAGACTGGTGACAAATTTTATTTTAGAGTAATGAGGAAGGGAAATGCGAAAAAGTCTAGTGATAAAAGATCGGAAACAATGCATATAATTCTTAAATAAAAGAGAAGAAAAACGTCATATTATGTAGGGGAAATGGCCAGA
The DNA here is from genome assembly GCA_963931845.1 of Maratus michaelseni. Lineage (NCBI taxonomy): Eukaryota > Metazoa > Arthropoda > Arachnida > Araneae > Salticidae > Maratus > Maratus michaelseni. The sequence goes on from OZ007589.1 coordinate 248,476,062, forward strand.
AAATACAGAAATGCGATAGCAAATGATATTGGAAAACGAAATATTTCATGTTCATTTTATGATGTTCATCTCTTTCTTTGCAACTTTGAAGACGAAACTAACTTTATTTTATTCCATTTAAAAACCTTTTACATGAATGTAAAGTTGAAAATATTTAGAAAATGCACGTAAATTAAACAAATTAAAATAAATTAGGCTTACCAAATGTTTTTAAAAAATCGCAGATATTCAAATGTATGGCTAATTATTAAATAATGCAAAGATATCTTTCTTTTATATGCTAAAAGGTGTAAATTAACAACATAATAAATACACAGTACAATAACTTTTATTAGGTTGTTTGACATGTTTCGGCTCACTCCAAACAATTTTCAAAAACAACTGAAAATATTGGGAGCATATTTTATATAGTATATTTTAGCATTTAAAAGGAATATATTATTACAAGGTGTTATAATTTATTATATTAATATGCAAATATATCTTTATGAATTTTTATAAAAATTAAAAGTTACTTTAATCTTACATATTAAATATCTTTTATAGAGTTAATAGATTAAATATTAAAAGTCCGTTGTAATTCAGTATCTATATTTATACTCTTTATGAAAGATCTGAATTTCAGTCATGATTCAAAATTACATAATATTAAAATTGTACTAATATAGAATATTGTAATCTATCTATCATTTTAAGTTGTAAATTTCCAACTGGACGAAAAATGTCCGGGCCAGGATTCGAACCTGGGACGGCATATGCCCGAATCTGGAGGGCATATGCCCTCCAGATTCGACCGGGATAGCTCAGTGGCGGTTTCAGCCAAACGATCCCAGGTTCGAATCCTGGCCCGGACATTTTTCGTCCAGTTGGAAATTTACAACTTGTATGATTACTTTACCAATTTGAAAAATTGTGTTAAAAAATAATCTAGTGTATTCTCGTATCCAGCGTTTACTGGAGTTCCATTACCTGCGATCTTTTCTGTTGAGCTGATTAAAATATCAGACCAGATGCTTTGATCAATAAGGTTAACTGGATGAATTATGCCCTCCAGATTCGACCGGGATATCTCAGTGGTAGAGCGCGGTGGCTTCAGCCAAACGATCCCAGGTTCGAATCTTGGCCCGGACATTTTTCGTCCAGTTGGAAATTTACAACTTGTATGATTACTTTACCAATTTGAAAAATTGTGTTAAAAAATAATCTAGTGTATCTATCATTTTATATTTGGTAAACAGTTATAATTTAAAAATGAACAGAATTTTAAAGGGAATGTGACCCATTTGCCTAAATCGTACGCTATATTATATGTTCTACCGAGAGCAATACGTAATAATATCAATTAACAGCATTACATAGTTTGATTAGCATCAAGAAATGAGATTCATGATTTCAACGTATTAACTTAATAAAACATCGAAAAGTCTGAAAATTTTAAAAGAACCTTGTAGCACTTTAAAAGAACAGGTTGCACAACAATATCAAATGTAAGAAACATTGCGACATCAGTAGTAGGAAAACGACAGTTCGGACTCAGGATGTGGTGGCACTGTGGCATCGCGCCACTACCCGCACACTCACCCGATTCGAACGCCCTCTAGCAAGAAAATAATCAACGCTTTAAAAACAAAATGTTGAATAACGGTATAATCTATAAAACAATATTGAGACATCTTGTATTTAATAAAATGTAAAATGTTTGTATTAAAGTAACGAATAAAATGTTTGTTTAACTTGCGTTTTCTGCTAAAGTAAACAAATAGAAACGTCTATCGCTGGAAGTCCAACTAATAAAATTTATCAAAACATTTATATTTTCATTTGGAAAGAATTATTTAAAACGTAGACTTTTTTTATCTAGTCATAAAATCCAGAGTTAGTCCTAAATTTCCGTTGCTATATTTATTGGATTTAACATGAAGTCGAATAGGATTAAAATCCAATCACTGTAACACGTTCTCTATGGGCAAACCATCCTTTTATTGTGTAAAACCAAAACGCGCAAAAGTTTTCCTGTACCACAAAATTCATACGACTCAGCGGCATCAATTAACATTCTAAAACGTCAATATTTCGCATTCTGAGCAATAATTTACAGCTTCGCCATGTTTTTTCCAGATGGGTCCCACATCACCTTACTAAACAACAAATGCAAACAAGAATTCTCCAAAGGTGTGAGTTAAAAAACAGATGCTTCAAAATGATCTGAATTTTCTAAAGACTGTAAAAAACAGGTGATGAAACTTGGGTGCATCATTTTGATCCCCTTACACCCCTTTAATTCAGATTCTGAAGTTATTTCAGCAGTGCAGGTTTCTTTCAAGCAGCTTCCAGAAAAAGTCTTCTCTACTTGTTTTGAAAAGTGGGTTGAAAGATTGGACCATTGCATATCATCTGAAGGAAGGTATTTTGATAAAGAATGATGTATTTTTTGCTGTAAATATATTTCTTTATTTTTAATGATGTTACTCTCAGTTTCTATGGAACGCCCTTTGTATATACTTTTCTTTTTGAAAAACAACAACAAAGTAAACTATTTTTGCAAAAATTCAAAGTACATACATGTACGTCATATATAAATACTAGATGGAACCCGTCAAAATTTGACGGCAAAAAACTTGATAGTACCATAAAAATAAAATTCATAGCTGCTTTAAAATGTTTGAAACTTTTGCAGAATAATTCAAATAAATAAAAAACCCACTTTGAATTAAAGCTAGGTTGAAGAACAGCAATTGGCTAAGTTTCACTGGCACATGTACTCGCGGAATTTCTTTCATCTGACACATTTAGCGCTGTTGTGCAAGTAAATGGTAAGTGCCCCCTTGGGGAGGGGGAAATGGCGGGATGGACCAAGGAGATGCATAAAATGAATAAGCAGTCAAAGACCTTTCAAACAATATGTAACATGAGGGGTATGTGCAAAATTTTAAAAAGTACCCCCTTGGGGGGGGGGGTAAAGTAGGGGATGGACACGGAACATGCATAATATGATTAAGTGGTGGTCACAGACCTTTCCAACGATATATAACATGAGGGTTGTGTGCAAAATTTAGAAAAGTACCTCTTTGGGTGTGGGGGGGTGGGGCAAAGCGGGGAGATGGACATCAGAGATATGCATATGATTAAGCAGTCACAGACCTTTCCAACGATATATGACATGAGGGTTGTCTGCAAAATTTAGAAAAGTACCCCCTTGGGGGAGGGGGGGGCAAAGTGCGGAAATGGACATTGGAGATATGCATATGATTAAGCAGTCACAGACCTTTCCAACGATATATGACATGAGGGGTGTCAACAAAATTTAGAAAATTGCTCCCCTTAAGGGGGGGGGGGAAGTGGCGGGATGGACCCCGGAGATGCATAACATGAATAAGCAGTCAAAGACCTTTCCAACAATACGTAACATGAAGGGATTGTGCAAAATTTACAAAAAGTACCCCCTTGGGGGGGGGGGGGCAAAGTGGGGGAATGGACACCGGAGATGCATAATATGATTAAGCGGTCACAGACCTTTTTAACGATATATAACATGAGTGGTATGTGCAAAATTTAGAAAAGTGTCCCAATTGGCGGGGGGGGGGGAGGGGGATGGACCACACAGATGCATAACATGAAAAGGCAGTCACAGGCCTTTTCGAACGATATATCATATGAGTGGTGTCAACAAAGAAAAGTCTCCGCCCCGTGTAGGCAAAACATACTCCCCCCCCCGCCGCCATAATTATTGATGCGGACTCATTTTTTAAATTCGTTCGCACCCCTCTTCTCCCGCAAAATGTTGTGAATTTTAAAAACTCCACTTACAAATTTTTTTATACCAAAAGCACTTATGTCTGTCGTCTGCATGCAGAGTTTTGTGCTTACAGACGCCAGACACAACAACACTCACACAGACAGACGTTTACCGACATTAATAGTATAGATGATACTCAGTGCCTACACATTTCACCCTTTATAATTCAGCCAATGAGTTGACGGTTGTTCATTTCCAGAAACGAAACAATAATTCTTTAGGATGAATTTTGTTTGTTTGATACACCGTGGCAGAATGCGTGCAATGCAGCGACAGGCGTCACAAACTTTTTAGGGCACCTGCAGACTAAAAACATATAATCAATCTTCGCGGGAAAAAAATCCTAGATTTCGTCAAATGATCACGGGAAAAACACTAATTTCATCAAAGGATCATGTAAAACGTGAATTTCGTTAAAAGGCCACAGAAAAACGCGATTTACACAAAAGATGAGCAAATTTTGTCAAAGAATCGCAAAACAGGAAATTTCACCCAAAGATAGCCCTTTCTTGCTAAACTTTCTCTAAAAATTGCGGAATAAAATGTATTTTATCAAAAAATCGCTGGAAAACGCACATTTCGTTAAAGTATCGCGAGAAAAATGCGAATTTCATAAAAGAATCGTGGAAAATAACGCAAATTTCGTGAAAAAAAAAAAAACGCAGAGAAAACACAAATTTCGTCAAATTATCACTGAAAAAAAACCACGAATTACGTCATAGGATAGCTGAAAAAATTATGAATCTCCACAAAAAAAAGATACAGAAAAAAATGCGAATTTCATTAAAGAATCACGAAAAAAAATGCGAATTTTGTTAAAGAATTGCGCAAAGAATGTGAATTTTCGTTCGTGTGAAAAATGAAACTGTCTGTATTAAAAACAGCACACACACAAACATCTATACAAACCTCAATACACACAAACATATTATAGGCAGGGCTTGAAATTCAATTTTTCCAAATACGGGAGTCTCCCTACCAACATTTTTAAATGGAGGGGAGTTGTAATGTTTGGGAGGGAGAGAAAAAAAATCTTTAAACCCCACTATTCTTTTACGTGCTATTTAAAGAATTACATTAATGCAGACATGACAAAATACCATTGAAAAAAATTAAGTCAACTGGGAATGATTATGTAAAATGTTTATTTTTATTATAAAAAAGGGAAGAAAGTTAAGTTTTATATATGCAGTGTATTTTTCAAGTTCCATTAAATGTGTTAGGGACCCTTAACAATTAGGTTGTTAAATAAATTTCTGACTTTAGATTTTACTTGATTGAGATTCACCGATCGATCGTGGAAAAGACGCAAAGTTCATCAATCTGTCGCGGAAAAAATGCTAAGTTCGTCGATCTGTCACCAAAAAACGCAAAGTTCGTTGATCAGTCGTGGGAAAAAAGCAAATTTCGTCGATCGATTGCAGAATAAACACAAAGTTCGTCGATATGTCCCCAAAAAACGCAAGGTTCGTCGATCAGTCGCTTAAAAAACGCAATGTTCGTCGATCTGTCGCAGAAAAAAAATCAAAGTTCGTTGATCTGTCACAGAAAAAACCACAAAGTTCGTCGATCAGTCGCGGAAAAAACACAAAGTCCGTCAATCGGTTGCGGGGAAAAAAAATCACGAAATTTATCGTTCGGTTGCAGGTAAATTAAATAATGCAAATTTCTCCAAAAATGCTGAAATTTTTTGGGCGGGAGGCTCCCGCTCATGATCTTTTTTGGGCGGGATTTCAAAATTTTCCGTGCGAATCCTGCCCTGAAAGGTATAGTTTTAATCTGAAATAATATACTGCACTTGAATTAACTTTTGAAAAATCGGGTTAACCCAAATCCAACTTGCAGAAATCTACACTCAGTCTGAAATCGACTCGAACCATAAAGACAGTTAACCCAACTTGCAACAAAAATAATTATTTTCTGTGAATTTTCTAATTTTTTCTTTTCTCAGAAATGCTGTAGTCATTTTGTCCCCCAATTTTGCCCTTTACAATTCAGCCAATGAGTGGAGGGGGCCAAAGGAGCGTTCCTTATCACAAACGAAAGATGAGATACGTTCGTTTGATGTCGTTGTTGAAAATTTATGGATTTCTATTATTAAAGTAATTTTTTCATTTTACCGTATTTATTTTCTTTTTGTGTTGTATGTATTTTGCTACTTTGAATTTTTTTAAACTAACCCTTTTTTTTTTTTGGAGAGTGAGAGAGAGAGATTTAGTAATTTGGTGACACAAAGTTCAGCAAATTCTTAAAATCCACAAATCGTTTCCAATGTAAACAATGAAATTTACAATTAAGTTGCAAGTGCAAAATTTCAGTTTTTTAAAATTTTCATGTCATTCTGTACACATTTTAATATGTCATTCTGATCATTATACATATTTAGTTATGCATTATTAATTATTTACTTGACATTTACTTTTAATATTTTAAATATTTCAAACTTACAGCTGAATGTAATTATTAAAACATTTGAAATACTGCATTCGAAAAATGAAATTTCAGCTTAGAAACTCGACAATTAAAAAATTTAAAGTAGAAAAGTACTTATGATATAAAAAGAAGAAAAAAAAATACACCAGAATTTATCTGTATTACGAAAGCGGGAGAAATGATTTTCTGTGCCATACGAAAAGATATCCAAATAACTCAATCATGAACATAGAAATAGGTATCGGCTTTTATGTTCAGGTGCACTCAATCCAAACTTGAAACTTTTAAAACGGTCATTGAATGAATGAAATTCATCTCCGCCTTTCACATCCAGAAAACTTGCTGTGTCGCCAATTATGTTTATATTTTATATATATATAAAAAAATAATAATTCAGGCACTTTTCCGTTATACGGACACCATTGTCGCCAAACATACATACATACATACATTTTGGCATAGTATCCGTATAACAGAAAAGTACTAAAGTTCATGGTTTAAAATCACAATAAAATATCATGAAATTTATTGATTAGTTGTGGGAAAATAATGTGTTTTTCGTGAATTTTTTGTTTTGTTAACAATGTGGTTAGAGAGACAGGGAGAAATCCAGAAAACTTGCTGTGTCGCCAATTATGTTTATATTATATATATATATATATAAATAATAATTCAGGCACTTTTCCGTTATACGAACACCATTGTCGCCAAACATACATACATACATTTACATACATACATACATTTTGGCATAGTGTCCGTATAACAGAAAAGTACTAAAGTTCATGGTTTAAAATCGCAATAAAATATCATGAAATTTATTGATTAGTTGTGGGAAAATATCGGGGAAATAATGTGTTTTTGTGAAATTTTTTGTTTTGTGTTGTTGTGTTTAATTGTAAGCATTCATTATAATTTTCAGTGCATTATTAAATTGAAATTTTTGTTTAAAATATGTAAACAAAACAGTGACCAGAAACCTGCACAATTTCTAATATAGATAGATAGATGCATGCATGTAGTACTTTTAATTATTTGGTAAAAATACTGTGATCGTCACTGAGAAAACCTGAATTTAACCTAAAAGTAATTGTCGAGTGTTTAAGCTGAAATTTCATTTTACGAATACAGTATTTCAAATGTTTTAATAATTACATTTAGCTGTAAGTTTGAAATATTAAAAGTAAAGGCCAAGTAAATAATTAATAATGCATAACTAAAAGTAATTGTCGAGTGTTTAAGCTGAAATTTCATTTTACGAATACAGTATTTCAAATGTTTTAATAGTTACATTCAACTGTAAGTTTGAAATATTAAAAGTAAAGGCCAAGTAAATAATTAATAATGCATAACTAAAAGTAATTGTCGAGTGTTTAAACTAATTTCATTTTACGAATACAGTATTTCAAATGTTTTAATAGTTACATTCAGCTGTAAGTTTGAAATATTAAAAGTAAAGGCCAAGTAAATAATTAATAATGCATAAGTAAAAGTAATTGTCGAGTGTTTAAACTAATTTCATTTTACGAATACAGTATTTCAAATGTTTTAATAGTTACATTCAGCTGTAAGTTTGAAATATTAAAAGTAAAGGCCAAGTAAATAATTAATAATGCAAAACTAAATATGTATAATGATGAGATTTTTTTTTTCTTGAATTATTCAGTGAAACTCGTCTTATAAATGTACGCAAATAATTCACATCAAAATCTTAAAATAACAAAGTTTTCTTTCGTGTTTAGCTATGCTTAATAACCAAAAAAGCTTGATTAATACAAAAATTATTTGGTAAAAATACTGTGATCGTCGCTGAGAAAACCTGAATTTAATCATATCACACAGAATTACATATTAAAAGTTTAAAATTAGTTTGTTTACATCGGAAACGATTCGCGAAATTTCGTGCCACGAAATCTCTCTCTCTCTCAAAAAAAAGGGTTAGTTATAAAAAATTCAAAGTACTAAAATACATACGACTTAAAAAGAAAATAAATACGGTAAAATGAAAAAATACCTTAATAAAAGAAATCTATAAAAAGTTTCAACAACCGAACAACCAATTGGAACACATACGCTTCTAGAGAGAGGAAAAAGCCTTCACCTGATTGGCTGGAACATCGCGGCTGAAGATAGTAAAAGCCTCTAGCTGATTAGCTGAATGCTCGCGCATGCGTATAAATAGCATTTTTGCACGAAAAACTAAAAAGCAGGTTAGCTTTAAGTATATGGATTGCAGATGTAAAATATAAAACAAAATTATAAATTGAACCCTTGTAGATTTTTAATGTAATTAAAATATTTATTTAAGGTAGCCAAATATGTTTCTTAAATTAAATAATTTAAGTTTTTTATGTAAAATGAATCAGTCATGAAAAAAATTATCAAAAGTAACATTCATTATTTTTTAAATGTATCTATATATCCTGTAAATATTTTATTGTAGAAAACATTTCAGTTTATAAAGTATTTTTAGCTAAAATAATGCACGGAATATTTCAAGATTTTTTGACACACTTCATATTTTGAGTTAATAAACCGTTGGATCTAAAACGAACTTCTTGATTGATTGCTATATTCTTTCCGCTTTTCTTGTAGATTTATTCAGACGAAAAGCTCTTATGCTTGTTCTCTCTCATTTATTGACAACGTCCTACGACACTTGGATTATTTTCGAAAAATTTGACAGACAAAATTTATACGTTGATAAATATTTAGGAGAGAATATAATAAAATGTTTAAAAGTTTGTATATTTATTTTCTTTACAAATTCACAAACTTTTCTTCACTTGTATATATATATATATATATATATATATATATATATATTTTATCTAGACAACAATCATTGCTCAGTAAGTTTTAATTATAATATGAAATTTTCAAAACAAATTGCAAGAATTTACTACAAATATATATATCTAAAAAACAGGAATATAGAAAAATGATCGTGGGTCAAAAGTTTATTATTAGACATGTATATCACTTATGTTATCAATAATGTGGTACAAGTTGTTTAGCAAAGTGAAAATTAATTCAAATTCTTTGTCAGTCTTATTAAATTTATGCGCAGTTTCAGCCTTGCTAAAAATTTAATTGGTAAAATTAGATATTATCCGATGCCGGGAATTTATTCGTCTCATGTATGCCACTGGATAGTGTGCTCATGCATGACATTTCATCTTGCGCTGCAAAGTTGCAGCCTTGCCAACGTATAAGTGAAAAATGCCAGAATGGATGTCGAACAGATGGCTTAAATAGTACAGCACTAGGTGCGCTATATCAGGGTATCTGGGTTCTATCCCAGTTCTGGACGCATTTTTAACTCTGTTGGTTATACGTTAATTTGCAAAATGAACATTAATTCACAACTTTTGTCAGTACATGCATATCACTTATGATGTAAGCGTCAAAGATAGCAATTAATAATAAATACTTACTATTTATCTTTTTTATCAAATACATGGACAACGCGTAGCTTTTAAAAATAAGCAACTTACTCTAATGTATATCGAATTTCATGCATGCAATGTTTTTCTAAACAGAACTTATTGGATCGTATAAGATATTTCTTACATGAATGTTATCAATGTCATATTTTGTATAAAGATATTACAAATTATGTACCATTTTCTCATAAAAAAAAGATTTGTTGGAGTGGAACTGTGAGTGATTTACCACAGACCATTCAGCAATATAAGACTAACACCATAAAGAAATGGAAAGAATAAGACAAGAAATATTCCGAGAGGTGATGAAGCACAGTTTAGAGAGATCTTCCCAAGGCCGCGGCCATTTGAAGGACATATGACATAAAGCTCATAATATGATATAAAACTATTTACAAATAGTTTCGAAGAATTATACCTACATTTTAAAAAAGAATAAAAAGGAATAATATATAAATAATGATTGCGTCCTGTAGAATATCAAATCGCTAGACATTAAATTATCTTTTAATCCAACAATGCTTACGAATAAAAATCATATATACGAAAATATATATGTTATATAAAAATTTTATTTTCCAATATTCCTTTAAATTATTCTACATTCTAACATATTCATTATTTCCCTATTTCTTAATAATATTATTCCTATTTAATTTCCTTTTAAAATTAAAAACGCGTATATTAATAATTATCTTTTTCAAAATCTTAATCTAAAACTTTAAGTCAATTAGTAACTTTTATCAGCTATCCAGTCTATAATATTCTGAGAGAAACTAGTTTTTCATTTTGAATGTTTTTAAAAGCTGTTTTTTTTTATTCCACGGGTCGTGCGCCAGATTTCTTTACTTCGAAAACAATGCTCCACTAGATCTGAGATTCTTTCTTATTGAAACCTCTCTATCTCGCGTCATTCGCTTAGCCGCTCAATTCTTAAATTTCTGCTCTGACTGATTGGTTCGTGTACGTATTATGTCGATTGTGTAGCTGTCCGCGCATCTAACAAAAAGCAATTGCAAGACTTCGGAGCTCATAATTTTGTCTTGTTTTCAAGTGCTGAGTAAACGGTTATCTCGCGTTTTCATGATTCGTAATTTCTAAACCAGCTATTTAAGATCAACTAAATGATGAAATGATTTATAGTCAAGCCCGGATGCTTTAAAAAACATCTTTGTCCTGTGGGAATATTTTCTTCATCTCTCCTGTGTCTGAATAAACGTTTTATTTGGAAAACTGGCTTAGTCCTTATGGAGAAATTACCCAATGGGTACATTCATTGCCTATACTTCTCCCCATGATTATAGATATATCGACTGCAATTATTCACCATCTTTAACAAGCTGTCCGTTTCTCGTGAATTTTTAACTCATACAGCAAAATCTAACAAATATATATATACATATCAAATAAATTCCAACCTGTATTACGTTTACCAGTAGAAATGAGGACATAAAACAAACACAAATAAAAGAAGTTAGGAAACAAATTCGTCCACACATAATTTGCCCACACCAACAGCAAATAATATTTCTCGTTTTACAAAATTTTAAGTGTGGTTACATTATTCGACGATGAATTACGAAATGGCTATAACCAGCAATACATTGCTTTTTCGCAGCAATAAATTTCTGTTTCGCAGCAATAAATTTCTGTTTCGCAGCAGTAAATTCCCGTAAAAGCAATATTTCACGTTTGGTGGTGTTTTCATGCCAGACTCACCTAGAGGATGTGACATGTAAACCTAAAATTTTAAATACCCTAAGAGACCAAAAGCAATCGACGTGTATCCGCGTGACGGGAGATGGGGCTAGAAGACAATGTCACTAATTTTTTCATGTAGCACATACATTACACGGGGAGCACGGAATGCTGCTGTTTGCACTTGTTTCATGTTGCTATTTCTATAGGTTAAATTAGTTATTAAAACTATTTATGGTTTTTTATTGTGAAAATGATTTTGCGATGAAAAAAAAATTGGGCGGTGCTAATTTGGTAAATTTTGTCATTGTAACCGTAACTGTTAAATGATTGTTTTTTACCCCATTCCCGAGTCATGCCATAAATTAATCATAATCGAAATTGAACGCGTTCCTGACCGATTTGATTTCTAGGGTTTCATATATCTGCAAAAATAATGTCCTGAATTTTGACCTGATTATACGCAAAGGAGTGGGAAATGGTATGGCATAAGAAAAAATATAATTCGAAATTTTAACAACAGATCGCTCTTTATTTGGATAATATACAAATTAAAAAAACTCTGACGGCTCGGCCTACAGGCACAGGTAGATCGCAAAGACGCAGACCGTGGGGTGCCTGTTTGTTGGGAATTGCAGAAAAAATTACGTTTTTGCCGTGATGCGGCAGTTGGGACCGAAAACTACCTTGTCTGTAGGCGGAGCCGGCAGGGATTTTTTTATTTTAATTTTATTTATTTATTTATTTTTTTGCTATAAGGGTTGGTATTATAAAAAACTGGTCAATATAAATGCTTTAGATAATATTAAGAGGATTTATAATAAATTTAACCGGATTTGATATCTTGTGAATTGACGAAGTTAGGAATTTTTTTCTTCTGAAACCCCTCTTTCCCCCTCCCCTTGGGCCATTTTTAATGATATCAAAAATCTGTCATACATAAGTTTTTTGCCCTTTTCCGAGAAGTAATAATAACTTTAACCGGATTCGATACGTATCATAATTAAAAGTTATGTTTTTTTCTGTTTTCTCAAAATCCCCCATTTTCTCCCGCCCCCGCTTGGTTCGATTTTGCCCATTAACGAACTCAACCGAGATTTTATGCCCCTTGATTTTATGTATCATTTTGGAAGAGATTTGTGCAGAATTATTGAAGTTTGCGTGTCCATAAAAAGTGACATAGATAGATAGACAGATAGATAGTTTTGAATTAGGGGTGGTTTTGGGTTCTGGGAGTCATGATCGGCGTAGATCTGCAAACATTTGTCAGAAATTCTAATTTAGGGGAGTATTTCTTACGAAATCTACCTGAAATGTGGCAGGCGCAGCACACATTGTATTTGTTAGAGAAACGAGGAATGCATGCCGTTTCTCTCATATTACGTCTGAGAAGCTCGTCATGGCTCTTATCTCTCAATGAAGGATCCAGCTCTGCTTATAAAGCTGTTTTACGAGAACGGTGACTGTGTGGTATTAGCTCTGAAAAAGTTCCAGACTGTAAAGACTGTGGAAAAAGTCTGAGCTCCGATGTCTGCCAACGGTCTACAGAAATATTTAAGAAATTCGAAGACACGGATTCATTTGAAGTGTAAATCTGGCAGAGGGAGGAAACCAATTGCTTTGACGGCAGTTGAAGTTGTGGCCACAGCATTGGAGAAACAAACGATCAATGGTACGGGAAGCTGCAGTGCACAGGGAATTTCCCGATCATGAGATATGGCTGTGTATGCACGGTATATAAAATTTTACGAAACATCCTGCACTGCTATCCATTCAAAATTGGTCTAATTCAAAAACTTGTTGCATTTAAAATGCTAAAACTCCAACATTTATTTTACAAATGTCTTGAGTATTTTCTTTTAAGTTGAGTAATAAAATTATGGATGGATTTTGTAGTATAATGATAAAAAAATATAAATATAAAGGCAAAACTTGTTTTTTCCATAGATATATGCGTTTTATTTATTTTTCTTCTAACATTAATTAATTATTTGCAAACTCGGTTCATAAAGTTATAAAGAGAACTTTATATACTCTCATTATAACTATTATAAAAATAATAAAAAAATATCAGTGCTTATTACTGTAAATTGAAGAAGACAATATTTTAATTTATTCTAATTTTAAAATTTAAAATTTTACCAACAAAATATTTTTTTTCCAGTTAAAATGAAGTTATTTAGTAATAACATCTAATAGTATGCGTAAGAGGCAAGTACAAATGCCTTAGCAAAATTAAAAGTCCAAATGGTAACGAATGCTTAAATATCTGTACTAATAATTTTGAAACAACCTATGTAACAACCATTGTTCTGATGTATGTTTCCACCTGAAAAATTCAATTAAAATTTCACAAGAACTTATTTTCTATTCATAGTGTCTTAGAGTTTAATGAAAAAATATAAAATGTACGAAAAACTTATCATTAAATGTGTATTGTATGTGTATTGCATGATTGAATGTGTACGTGTAATGTATGAAAAATCCATTATTATGCTAATTCTTCCAAAATGGAAATAAAAAGGAAACAACACATGTTCGTAAAACATAGTCAAATTCTTGAATTAATTCTAATGATAAAAAAAAAGCTCGATTTTTTATAACATTTAAAATATTATACTGTTAAATTTTTTAACTTTAGGTACTTTATGCACATTTCAGAAAAAAGTGCAATAAACAGTTTTTATATATTTTTTAGAGTAGATAACACTGGGAACCACTTAGACAATCTTTTAGCGAAACCTCAAAGTATTAGAAGTATTATTTCTTATAAACTGTAAAATAAGTACCTTAAACTATCGACTTTGGAAAATTCCTTTTCTTCTTAGTCTCGAGATGGTAATGATTTTAAAGTACCGTGGAATAAAATAAATGTATTGACGTACTCTTTCTCTTATAACTTCTGCTTGTATATTTATACTGGAAGTTTGTCAAAATACTTTTGAAATTCCTCTTTTTTAAGGATTGAGACTTCATGATTTCTAAATACATTATTGTAGGCTTTTAACAAAATATTTTTAAAAACTAAGCATTAAACTTTTTTTTTCTATTTAATACTACAATGTACTTTACATTTTTAATTAAACTCATTTAGAGCTGTTTTTTTTTTAACTTTTTTTTTTAAATACCATGCGTTTTAAATGTCCATAGCAAAGGTAAAACGTGATAATAAAAGAAGATTTTTAGGCTGGAAAAACTTTGATATTCACCGTGATATGGAATTATGTATACTATGAAAAAAAGAAAGTTTTAAATCTTAACAGTAGAGTGTGAGGGCGCTGCTGCAGGTAATGCATATTTCATGCCTAACATTTATCGATCATTTATCACACGAAAATCGCCTTAATTTTAAATCCAAAATGCCACAATGACACTAGAATTTTATAATCAAATTTTGAATTTATAAGATACATGAGGAAAAGTTTTTACTTATTTTAAAATAAATTCGTTCGAGAAATTTGGTGTCAATCAATCATTTCAATATTTTAGCTACAAGAGTACTTTGCCCCTGAAGGGGTTAAATCTCAACAGTAGAGTGTGAGGGCGCTGCTGCAGGTAATGCCTCTCTCATACCTAACATTTACACCATGAAAAATTACGATCGCGCGAAAATACACCGTGTGATTTCTGGATGTGACGCTACCCAAAATCCCATGTTTATAGAGAAATTTTACGAGGCTTATCCCCACTGAAAATCGCCATACATAAGGAGGTGGTAGCCATTCCCATTTATGTTCAACGTGTTTAAACTAGCTAAAATGAACGTAACTATTGCTAATGTAAAGGAATGCAGTTATTAGCAATAGTTACGTTCATTTTGTACGTTTAAACACGCCGTTGCATCCTAAAGTCTCTTAGTGAATGCAGTTACTTAACTCTCTATTTTTAATATTGTACTGTGAGCGCATCTTTGCAACACTTTAATATTTAGATATATTGTACATTATGATGTCTTTTATAATATATGTAAAGAAGAAAGTGTTGCACAATTGCGCTGATATAAATAATTGATGTAAAATTAGAAGAAATTGCGTATTTTTCATTTAAAACTACGAATAATTCTAACTTTGAGCTTGTGTAAGTCATTTAAATCCGCACAAAATGCAAAAAGTATTGTTGAAATCGTACAGTACAAATCTTCCAATATTAAAAAGTGAAATAATTAAGTCAGTATAACAAAATCTAATTTTAGTCTTATTTCATGGGCCAAAAACTACGCTTATGGACTCTGATCCTCTATTTACGGAGGAAAATACTGAAAATCCTATTTCAAATTTGTATTTTTCAAAAATATATATATTATATATATTAATATTAAAGCAATTTTGATGTACCAGCATTAATGTTTTAATAACTTGAGTGTTTGCAGAAATTAATCTTCAACCACAAAATTCTTTAGAAATGTTGTTTTAGAAGCTTGTAGTAATTTATTTTCTTAATAGCTCGTTCAATAAAAGGAACTTTTGTAAGCGTTCATTTGAGTTATTTACTTTATGTTCATCTAATTCTCCTTTTATCGAAATATATTCTAAATTATTTTTAAAGTGTTCGTAAATGGAAGCTCATTGTCACACCAATTGACTGTTTCTATTATTTGTAAAAATAGGTTGAATCGTAGGGGAAAGTTTAACCAATTTTCGGAAAATGAAATATGAATATAAATTTATTTATTGCTTAATTATTTTTTATGTCAAATGTTTTGTTCACAAAACGACTTTATTACGGAATTTTTTTAGAAAGTCATTTTAGTACAAACACGACAGTTCCAGTAACTAAATAGAAAAGAGTACCATAAATCTCTTCTTCATACCCTATTCTATAATGTATTTTTGAGATTCCGGTGATAATATTTCGGTAATAAATGTTTAAGCTATGAAATAATAAAATAAATAGCGGACTGCCCTTTTTAATTACTTCATAAAATAGATAAACGTAATAGCTTAAACTTTTTAGTAACTATAAAACTTTATATAAAATGATCAAATTAATATATGAGTGCTTATATTACGAGTGCTTATGTCTCAAATAAAAAAGCATACATGATCAGTTACAGGGCTTTACAAATTTAAAAAAACCTGGTAGCCAGCAAAATATTCTAATCGCCAGTAAAAAAAAAAATCCCCCCCCCCCCCAATCATTGATTTTCAAAAAGCACATTTTTTAACACATTTAAACGACATGAATTAATTGAAAAAAAAAATAATCACAAGCATAGTTTAGAATCATTAGTCACATACTTTAGAATAGCGCATAGCTTAGTAAGCTTATATAACATTCCAATGAAACTTATCAAAGTTATATATCTCTGAAATAAAAATACTGTCAAGGCTGGATTAACCAGTAAGTTTGGGAAATACAGATTGCCGAATGCTTCAAATGTCCGTATAGTTGAGGGATACAAAATGTATATCTGAAGCGGGGAACATTTTTAATTTTATTAAAACTAATTATTTTTGAAATTTTAATTAATTTTTATAAATTTTTTTCAAACGAATTACGTATAATCACTTATATGTCATTACTCCTTAGAATGAATATGACAGATTAATCAATTTAAGAATAAACATAAATATTTGTTGTGAAACTTACAAAAAAACTTGAGCATTTCTTAACATTGTATCCAATTTTAGATGCTATTTTAGATCCTATTTTTTACAATTTTATAGCTCTTATCCCCTCCCCTTGCATTATAATGCCGTGACTTTCTAGATCGTTAAAGCAAAAAAAAATTGAGTTTTCTATGTATAAGATGGAAAACTTTTTCTAAACTTGGTTCTTCTATTTAAAGTAGGAGAGAATAGGCAGATCATTGCTTGCCGAGACGAGTAGCGGTGGGGAAGAGAAAAACTGCCGTTTGTGCTCATTTTTGAAGCCAAGTGTTGTACCCCCCCCCCCCCCCATCCAGATAAAAAAAATTGGTCGCCAGATAAAAAAAAATCTTGGTCACCAGTGGCGAAATGATGTGTCGCATTTGTTAAGCTCTGCCCATTTACCTAATATACAGCAAGAAACACATATAATTTCACACATCGGGTTCTTTTGTTAGGGGCGTTAAGTTCAAGCATTGGACACAAGGACTAAACGGAGAATCTTGGTGGTTTTATGGTATTATTGCCTGATCGAATCTTCGAAAAAAAATAATACCCTGTCTAGGCTCTGAAATAATGAAGTCTAGGCCTGACGCGTCTCGAGACTAATGAAATAAATCAAGCCCGAGTCCGGTCCTCTACCCAGGTATCCGACCAAGACCAGGCCCGTGCAAACTTTAAAATTTTTCCGCCCGAATTCGTTTAGGGATCGAATTTTATTTATTCATTTTTGTAAAAATTATAATGATGTTATACATTTGTTTAGCGAAAACTTTAACAATTTAATTCTGTTTAATAAATTACAAAAGAAAACAAGAAGAAAACTATCAACTTGAAAGCAGTCGAAGCATGAAATAAATTTCGAAGTAAATAAATTTTGTTGTAGAAGTTATCTGCATCTTTTCAAAATGTTCTCTACTTCAAATAAAGTAATTTAATTGTGAGGCAGAATTAAATACTCTTTAAAATTGGAAAAAGTCGGTTACTTTCGATTTTCTCATTTAGAAGTATGGGCGAATAATTCAACCCACTTATCATACTCGTTTTTCTTGGTAAAGAGTAGAGCTATACTTGAATTGATATTTTGGACACTTTTAGATCCATCTTAATTTTCAAAATTACGAACTTTTTTAATGCGGTGATATTTAGGAATTTTTCCCTACATTGAATGTAAAACATCGTTTTCTTAACTAATCTATAACTATACAAACTAAGAGAATGAACAGAGTTTTAGAATAAACATTCTGGGGAGATAATATTTGTGAAGAAAAACATTTTTCTATAGAAAGCACGGTTTAATGAGCTTATTCAGTCGAAAATACAGAGTTTCTCATTCCAAGCCAAAAAAGGATTTCTGTGCGTAACGTTAACTATATTGAAAAAATTGTAAGGAGGTTTTCAATAGATTTTCTTTATTTTCAGCAAAATAATATAATATTCTGAAATGTTCAGGAAGTGGTGTAAGTTTCAATCTCACATACTATGATAAGATCTTAAATATATGCTATTTTGTCTCGTTTGCTTGAAGGTTCTTTCGGGTTTCAAGTAGAATTTTATCAATATTGAACAGATCCGTAAATGCGAGCAGCACTCGAAATATTTGTCAAATAATTGATGTTCATTTTTTAAATATTTGCACAAAGCCCAAAAACTCAGAGCAACTTTTTTAGAGCGATAACTTGTATTCGATCTGATATCTATATAAGTGATACAAACAGAGATAAACTGAGGTAATTGACGAAAGTAAACTATCACACAGTGAATTTTTCGCCATTTTTCTCTTGAAAAACCTGTTTTATGGGAAATATCTTATGTTGCCTATGGTAGAAAAGTAAGTGTAATAGTAGCTTAATCTCCAAGCAACAGGATAGACCCTTAATAATCTAGACTATCTTTGTCGGTATATGCAGTGTCACTGACTGAAATATAATGCGATACTATAACATCTCTTTAAAACATATAATTTCGCAGAAACCAAAATTAGTCCCTTAATAATTTTAACAAAATATCTCCATTATTGTTAAATATATAAAATAAATTAGTATGCGGTTATGAATCAGACACTACACTTATGTTTGAATTTATTGATGATTTTGATTCTGGTTTTCTAATGAAAGAATATAGTGGTCTTTACGTATACTATTACCACTATAATCTTGTAATAAGTTTCAGACAATCTCTACAGCAAACAACATACTAGTATAACTTTCGTCATATATATATATATATATATATATATATATATTCGAAAAATTACCAAAATATATGTTTTATTAATAATATTGAAAAATGCATTAAAAATTAACAGCAACATTAGAAATGTGTGAAAAATTTGCAGTTGCAAAGTGATATTTGTTGAATACCCTTCCTTAATGGAAATGAAATTGACACAATCAAAAGTCCTAATTTTATAAAATAAATTCAAATTATTCTAGATTTAAGAAAAACTACTATGCATAATAAACAAGAGTGTTAATTTAATATCTCATGTAGTACTGCAACCCTTATCATTTAAAGTACCATTTAATGCTAAATTTTTACCAGAAGTGCTTTATGCACATATCAGTAAAAAAAAAAGTGGGTAAACAGTTTTATATTTTATTGTAAGAGGATAACGCAGAGAATCACTCAGATCACCCATAGCTAAACTTTAAGGTATTAGGAGTATTATTTCTTATAAACTCTAAAATAAGTACTTAAATCTATCGACTTTGCAAATTCCTTTTCTTCGTAGTCTCAAGATAAAAATAATTCTAAAGTACCGTACAATAAAATAAATACGTTAAGGCATTTTTTCTCTTTTAGCTTATGTTTATATATTTATAATGGAAGTTTGTTTAAATCTTTCCTCTTGTTCAAAGATTGAGTTTTTAAGTCCTCGAAAAATATTTTTGTGGAATTTCGAAATATTTTCAGAAGTTGAGCCTTTCTTTTAGATAACAATAAATGTTTTAATAAAACTCGTCTGAAATTACTATTCTCTACTGATTTATGTAATATTAAAAAATAAATAAATAAAAAGCATTTCGTTTTCTTCTTTAGAAAATATTAAAAAAAAAGAAACTAACACCAGTTTTTTTTTTCTTTCAAAAATTTAAATAAATAAATATGCAGATAATTATAGCCATACAATTCAAGTTTGTAAAAGAACGTAACCATTATTTTTATTGCTACTAAAATCAGAATTTAACGATATGTAATAAAAAGGGAGTAATTTTGCAGTAAGCGATAAAAATAAAATACATTTTGCAATTATTTATTAATAGTAGTAATATTTATCTGTATCAAATAATGAATCTTTTAGTATATTTTTCAAATTGACAGCATATTTTCAAAGATTTTTTTTTTCAATCAGTAATTTTAAATCACTCACTTAAATATATTACAGAATCGACGGATTTTTGTAAATGTAGTTCATATTGTTTTTTCTGCCTATGAATTATACGAGCAACATATTTTTCTCTGTGATGTTTTTCTTTGTATCATAAAAATGTATAACTCATCCAATTTTCTCGTGTTTAAACAGATATGAGAAGAAATAAAAATTAAAAAAAAGTACGAGATAATCAGAAAATTTTGAAGAAGGGTAAAACTTTATGAATTCATTTATATAAAATATAGTTAAACTATATGTTTAAATTCATTTATTATTAATAATAAATATAAATTGCATTTAAGTGACAATAACATTCGCAAATTCCTGTGGAAAATACCTGATATTCTGAAATATCTTTTTTATTACATTTAATTTTTTTGCAGTATCTAAATTACACTGTTAAAAAAGGCAAATAGTTTTAATTTGCAAAATTTTATTTAACCACAGATGCAAATATAATATAACCTCTTCCAAATCACATCTGATTCAGAAAAGAGTTTCTTTATATTTTGTAACCTCAGAAACCAATAGATTTTTGAGATTTAAAGAAGCATTTATAAAAACAAAGTTTATTTTGCTGCCCGTAATTTTAGAAACATTTCCGAGTAATTTTTACAGTGCATAACTTTTACAGTTTATATGTAATTATATTACCAAAAACAAATATTGAAACTTCTTCAGTAGTTCTTAATAAAATGGTATGACAATATCAGCTGTATTTCGAATTATTTCGCTACTGTCGCTACCCCATTAAGTAGTGACAAGATTAGATCACCCTTGATTTAATAATGTATACGAAAATAAGCATTAAATTTATGAAATAAATTAACTCAATTATGAAATAAATTAACGTTCAGTTCAATATAATCCATAAATTTATTTTTATTTTTTAAAGCTGCAAAATCAAATATATTCCTCTCTTCTAACATGGCCAAATACTTGAAAAATTGAAAAAGAAAAAACAAAGGTTAAAGATTTATTATATTATCAATTTACAATTTTCTTTTGCATGGTAATAGCAATTAGTTATGATTTAAATGACATTTACATAGAAAAAAAATATTTTTGTCTATTTTTTATTATGTGTGCTATTTGTACAATAGTGTATTTTTATGTAAAATTAATAGAAATGTAATTTCTTTTTAGTAATGTTAAAATTTGCAATTACCCTAGCACACATAGATTAAGTGAAAAATCTTTAAATAATGTTTGATTTTGAGTAAATATGCATAAGTTTAAAACTTCGTATTTTACTTAAGCAATCAACAATGAATTAAAAACCTTTGTCGAAATTGCTATTTTACTTAAACGTTACTGATGTAAGCAAATCAGTACAGACGCTTCATAGGATTGATGACATCGTATTATCTGTTACAATGCCATCTGCACACAGTCTTGTTGCAGCTGAAGAGAAAAATTCCTGGCCAAAAAGAGAATTTTGACAAAGTTTAAATACTGAAAAATGAAAATTGGAAGGACACATACGGTCATGGTCATATTAACATGAAATCCTGATCGTTGGTTCTCTGATACTCTTCATTCAAAATTTGTGTGAAATTTCTTTTAACAATAGGTGTGCTTAAAATGCATACATTTTCCGTTTTTTTACGAAACCCTATTCGTCCCGCTACGTTGTCTGTACGTCACAAAACCGGTTCTCAGAAACTATATAACTTACAGACATGAAATTTTGTATACTTATAGCTGAATACCTACTATGAAGCTCAAAATCATAAAATTAAAAAATATCGTATTATTTAAATATAGAGATAAAAAACCAAAAATCTAACAGTCTTTTCCTATTAAATTTAAACATTTTTCGTTACAGCAGTTGCCAACAATTAAAACTCACAATAAAATTTTTACTACAATAATTAATTTTCTATTGAAATATTTCCACGTGAAAAATGAATATGAAATAAAAAGTTTCACCAGTTGAAAAAAGATTAATATGACGTCATATTGGTAACTAAACGGAAATTTTCAAACATTTCTCAATGATACAAGAATTGTGAGTATGTGTAAGTACAGAAAGCAGGTTAATATTATGTCATTAGAGAATTAAAAAGAATATTAATCTGACGTCATATTGGAAGTTTAATGGATTTTTTTCAAATGTTTGGGAATAATACAAAGAGAGTATCAATATGAGTAATAGAGAAAGCAAGTAGATATTACGTCAGCAAGTGATTATAACATCTTATGAATTTGAGGAAATTATTGAATCATGATAAAAACCCGATTATGGAAATATTGGGATATTTTAACATTTTGAAGGTCTCTATAGAACATGTTTAATATTGAAATTGATTTGTTTTTAATATCGCATTTAGTTCACATGACAGATATTAGTATGACAAAGCTTCGCCCGCTATCGGTCCGGTTCAGATATTCGAAAAAACGAGATAAATAGACCTGTAAATATTTACTTTATAAAAAGCATGATTCCGGTAAATATTTACTTTATAAAAAGCATGACTTTTTTTTTTTTTTTTTTGGAAATGAAATTTATTTGGATTTGTTCAAGAAAAGATAAAGTGGTTTGAAAGGAATATTAAACGAAACCCTTTGTGCTATCTTCGATCAAACTTACCCACTTATTGCTTTTTGTCACCGTTATTTATAATACTTATCCTTAACTTTCAGGGATAATTAGAATATATTGTCCTGTACATTTTGTCCTATGCCTAATCCGGTTAAAAGTATGCATAAATACGTTATACATAAAGGCGAATTCTAGGAATCTCCGAACATACATACACGCACCCACACATGTTGAAACAATTTTCAGTGAGTTCAAGTAGCTGAAAAATTTATAATTTTTTTTTTTTTTTTTTTTTTTTTTATAATGTAATTTAGCTGTTAAAATATTGCTATTGCAATTTTTCTATACTTTCCTTCAACTTATTACATCTATAGAATAATTTCAATGATCATAGAAATATTTTAAAATGTAATATATAAATATATGAAAAAAAAGTATTTAAAATATTCCTCATTTATAAATATAGCAATATTTTCTTATAAATTTGACTCTCCGTTTTCAAAAGTTCTGGAGAATTTATATATAAATGGAAGCAGACAATTTTTTCCCATTTCAGGAGTATGTAAGATTCCTTTATGAATACTATTTTTACGTTTTTAAGCTTCTCGAATGACTACATTCCTATTTTGTTTCGTTTTGAGTAAGCAAAGAAGAATGCAATGGAATTCTTCCTCGAGCATTTGTTATATTAAAAAAAAATATTTTTAAATAAAATTTTCTATTTCACAGAATTTTTAAAACTAAAATTCCAAAACTATTTTTAAAATGATACATATCACGTGATCATTATATGCTATTGATGCAATTTTATGTTTATTTAGTTTTATATAATTACCTTTTGTAAATGTAGACTTTCAATTTGTGAAACAATAATTTGTGAAAATTTTAACGTTTTTTTTTTATATAAGTTTTAGTTGTAAATGATGTCTTTTGTCTAATTGAATACAGCCTTATAAGTTTCATATTATTTTTTTTTCTAATTTTTTTTTTGAAAATGCATGTTTCATGCATGTTATTAATGTGTACATGCCTGAACAAATATGTACATGTGTGAGTACATGGGTTATATTTGAAATTTATTGTTCTCTGACTGGTCCTTTTTCTTAATAGAATTACGTTTAATTTTTCCATAATATTATTCAAACTAATTCATTGGAATATACTTTACTTGTTTTGGGAAAAGTAGCTTTTCTATTTTATTAAAGGTTTCTCTTTTATGGTACAAGAGCATGAACATGAAATTTCGTTAAGAATACATATACTCCAAGTATACAATACAAAGACATAGTATATCCAAAAATATAAGAGTCTAGAAAATGTTCGTATATAAATATAGATAGTCTTCCTCAAGATTTATTGCTACCAGCACATATTTTTAGATCTAGTTGTTGCATTCTGCAGCAAGATATTGTCCCAATCCATGTTTCATCGTCAGGAATTTCACAGTTTAACCCTTTCTGACTGAACAATTCCGATTTGAAAGATATTTTTACTCAGGTATTAGAATACATCATTTTAAACATGTAAAAAAGAAAGAAAAGAAAAATTAGACCATAAATATATATATTGACTAAAAGTTACTATTTTTCACATCTTCAATAAATAGAAAATTACACATTTCTCAAAAATACTGCCAATTTTCTAATATAAAAATTACAAAATATACTAACTTAACTTAAAAAGTATATTTTTTTGGATGTCTCCAGCCATTGTAATATTGCAAAAATTACAGAGTTCACTTTAGCAATAACGATGGGAAATTGCCAAAATTATAAATAAAACTTTTGACATGAGAGATAAAATCAGTATCGCCCTCTGTTGGGTATCCTATAAACACTTAGGAAGATAGTAGCAATAAATAAAATCGTATTTTAAAGCTCATTGTATAAGTTACATTGACTTTTGTGTATGTTTCATATATGCAACGCGGTGATACAAAGGATTAAAGAAAATTAAATTTCGTTGCTCGACCGAGCCCTGCAGAGTAAGACTGGCCTACATCCAACAGAAAGTATGGCGGTAATAATACTTAGCAATATTTATACAAAAGCAAATGCGATGCCAATAAAGACCAAGTACTAATCTGCTATTTTTTTAGACCGGTGACCAGGCCCCTACCTGCAAGTTTTCCCTAGCTTAAACGAGTTTAGTGCCTGGCACAGGAGGCGCGCAGCGCCACTGAAGGGATTGCTAATAGGGCGGCTATGTGGAGGTCTTTATTTTGTTCCCAATTTTGTTTTGTTGCTAATTGATGTTACTATTTTTGTATGGACCTGGGCTTGGCATAACACCCATACATCATGCCAGGGAACTTAGAGGACTTTGCACCCACGACGGATTTGACATGGGCGCCATTAGTTTACATGATGAAAAAGAGAAAACAAATTTAAGGCTGAAAGGGAGGG
This sequence comes from Maratus michaelseni, assembly GCA_963931845.1. Taxonomy (NCBI): domain Eukaryota; kingdom Metazoa; phylum Arthropoda; class Arachnida; order Araneae; family Salticidae; genus Maratus; species Maratus michaelseni. The sequence goes on from OZ007589.1 coordinate 248,501,349, forward strand.
GGGTCAATACATGTTTATTTAACTTTAATTAAAAAAAATTAAAAAAAATGTTTACTTTTTTTTATGTCCAACAGAAAGTATGGCGGTAATAATACTTAGCAATATTTATACAAAAGCATTTGCTTTTGTATAAATATTGCTAAGTATTATTACCGCCATACTTTCTGTTGAACATAACAAAAAATAAACATTTTTATCTGTGTTCGATTTTGTTTTTACCTTTTTTATACTGCACTTACAGTTACCTTTTGTTTATATTTTGCTGCTTGATTTTTGTTGCAATTTTCCTCGTCGTATTTAGGTTTGCCCGATTTTCATCTGTTTAGTCCACTAAAAACCATCTTGGAAGCAAGATGATGTTCACAGATGATGAAAAGGTTCAACTTGAAGTCCTAATGTGGCTGAGACAGCATCCCAAAGAATTTTATGCGGCTGGTGTTGGGTCACGGATAAAACGGTGATATAACTGCATAAATATTAGTGGAGAATATGGGGTTGAGAAATAAAAATAGTTTTGAAGCGAATGTCATTGTAAGTTATTATTTAATTATCATTTGTGACTTACTTAATGACTTTCCCTCGTATATATTTTTGGTATATAGTGCAATAAGTGTTTGAAGTACATTTTAATGAAGTTGCGTTAAGAATCGGACATCTGTTACTCATATATACTACAACATATTTTCTATAAAAATTGTGTTTGTAGTATTTATTGGGCATTTATGCAGACGAAGAAAATAATTCGATTTGACTATTATCTGTCGACAGTGATTGAGTATATTTTTAACATTGTAAAATTGTTGTAGTTTATTAATGTGCACGATTGCATTTTCTATATAAAAATGGCTCCCGTGACATTTAATGCTCTTTTGCAGGATCACTCAAAATAATTAAGTTACGTTATCGATACTCAGTGATATCTGCTGAAAGCACATTTTACATTGAGCAATGAGTGTAAATTTTAAATAATTTTATGCAGAAAAAAATTTAGACTGCAGAAAAAAATTTAGATACATTGATGACTACGGATGGTAAATGTCGAAAGTATGTTTTACATCTAAAGTAAATTTTTGTATAATTAATGATGTGTATAAAAAATATAAGTATTATACCGTACAATATGGAAGAGTTTGGATGCATTTCTATCTCAGGGTAGTAACTGCTCAAAGTGTATTTTCAATATTTTTACGTGTTTTCTAAATTATATATATATATATATATATATATATATTTCACTATAGGAAAATGATGAAATTTCCCAACAATATTATTTTGGTGGTAGAAAGTATTTCATAAAATATACGTGACATATGATTTATCTTTCTTAAGTTTATTTTTTGTATTGTTGTTGTTTTTTTATTGTTTTTTTTTCTACACTACCCATTCAACAATAATAAACATAGCTTTTTTTCCAGTGAACGTTTCGTCGATGCTAAAATAAATTTACTATTTGTTTATTTTTATGTTTCTGAAAACTATATATAAATACATATATATATTTAAGAATATAGAATTTCAATGAAAGTTTGTTGTTACATGAAAAAATAAATAAAACATTACCACACTATTCGAAAAGAACTAAAAATCATGTTATGTAATATACTGGCATTGACAAAACTAATTTCAAAACGAAAAAAAAAACTGGAATTTCCAAAAATAAAATTTTAAATTTTAAAATGTTTAAATTTTAAAGAATGTGATGTTCTATTTTGTTTAGCTATATTTTGTTGAACAGATAAGAAAAATTTACTTTATAAGTGCTTTTAAGGTTTTACAAAAACAACTGATCAATTTCTTATTTATTTTACTTACAGAACAAAATAAATTTTTGTCTATTTATACTACTTTTATATTTTTTTAAACACTGACATTTCTATCTTTCTAATGATTAATGTACTCTCTAAATTATTTTTAAAAACTTTCCTAGTTAGTGTCTGTAATTACAAAACAGTAATTACCAAAGCAGAATTTTTGTCTAACACTAAGATAGATTTTTTTCTTGCTTTATAATTAATATTTAAGAAAATCAGGGTTTGATTTTCATTAATAATCTTATAAAGTTTAAAATGAGCAATTTAAAATAAAAATTATGATTTAGATATTTGCATTCCCATTAATTTGTAATTAATTTATTCCATCTTGTAATATTAATTTAAAAAATGTGATTGATCTATTACTAGAACAATAAAGGTGTTAGTCATTTAACTAAATTCTTGTTAATATTTTAGCAATTTTTTTTTCAAGAAAGAAATCATAATTTATTTTTTCTTATAAATTTTATGTTTCTGCTCATATATTATTTTTCAGATTCCTTGTTTCAATTAATATTAAATTTCATCATACAATGAGTCACTACATCATTTGCAATGTAGGAGAAAAGAAAAAGCTTTTTGAATCAAAAACAATATGAGTAAATTCCTTGTTCCAAATGAACAATTACATCACCTATATGAAGAAAACTGTATCAGATTCTGATTACGTTTTGGTTCAGATGAGTTATAAAAAAGAATAATTAGAAATTTAATCATATAATAATAAGATAATCTTAAATTATTTTTATTGTATGAAATTCATTAGCTCGCGAAACACATCAACAAATCATAGCGCAAAACTAAATAGTAAATAAAAAGAACATAACTTGAAACCAGAAAATTACTATGCCCACGTCTTAAAAGTAGTGATTGTTTATATTTTTTAACAAAGACGGAGAAAAACACTGTTAACAGGATTAAAGAGAAAAAAAAGCCCAGCAGTTTTATGATAAATCTCGGAATATTAATGTTGTCAGTATAGTAATATATGTATACATATATTACTGTACATATACAACCTGTGGCCAGAAAGTTCGGTGAATGAATTTTTATTTCAAATACAGTATTGTACAGCATCAAATTCAATTTACTGCCCTTCAAAATAATCTCCATGGATGGTAATGCACTGTTGGGAACGAGTATATAAGTCCTGGAAACTCCTGTAAAACAGTTCTTTCGAAATGGCTTTCAGCTCGGCCGTCACGTTGCGTTGAATGTCGGCGATGTCCGTACATCTCTTTCCCTTCAGGTTTGACTTCAATCTGGGGAAGAGGAAGAAGTCTGCAGGTGCCAAATCAGGAGAATAATGGGGGTGATCAAGTGTCACAACTCCATTCGCGGCCAGGAACTGCCATACAACCAAGGCGATGTGTGGCCGGGCATTATCTTCCAGGCTGGTCCGCCCTTCCCGGAAACGCTTAAACCATTCATAAACACTCTTTGATGTGACGGCTTCATCTTTATTTACTGCTTTGAGCATTTCATGAGTTTCTTTTGCCGATTTTCCAAGTTTGAAACAAAACAACATGTTTATTCTCTGATCCATTTTGTTTACCACGACAATCCACAATAAACCTTTCACGCTCGGCGTTAAATGAACGCCGAGCAGGGAATAAACGCACTTGGAACCTTGCCAAACGTTCAAACAGATATTGACCTTCACCACGCGCGGCGCGTTGATATTCTACTAGTACAGCAGCGACCTCTACAGGCTCCTTCACCGAACTTTCTGGCCACAGGTTGTATGTATACATATACAGGGTTGTTATAATTAAAGTTCGCCTATTCAGAAGGCTCTAGAGCCGGTTCTATGGCTTCAAACGAAACAAAATTTCACTAGTGCGTAGTTGAAGAGATGCGCTCTGCGAAAATCGAAAAAAAAAAGTTTTTAAAATTTGTGTCAATAGGTGGCGCTGCGCCAATATTAAAGCCGATATTTGCAGATTCCTTTATTTTGTAAAAAACAAAATATAGGAAATTTTATTTCACAGTTGGTAAAAGTAAACTTTTTCAGATTCGTTATATCAATTTTGGTCAATCCAGATGAAACACACAAAATCACAAAATTTCACGCAACGCTTGAAAAAGATCACATTTTATTCAAATTTTCGACGAACGACGTCAAAGTGACGTCGCAACTTCGAAAACTTGAATTACCCTTCTAATCACCTGACGATTTAAAATTTGCTGCTAAAGTGTGTCTGTGATTTCTTTGACACTGGAACAGTTGATTGTTTTCGAAAATCATTTGAATCTACGCTTTGTGGAGAAAGGTAACTTTGAAAGGCATTTCTTGTAAAGTTATTTTATCAAAATAACAGCAGCTCTTCGAGAAGTCCGGAAAGTAAAATATGATAGACGTGGACCAATGTCGGATCGTGGCATTCTTCCTGGCAGAGGACGAAAAAAGGTAGACATTTCTAGCATTGAACATATTGCTACTACTGCCGTGGATTTAGCAAGCCAGTCATCATCAAGTTTGCCAGCTATTGTGAATGAAGTCGATATGCCGATTTCCACTGTGAGAAAAGTGATGCGTCAAAAATTGCGCTACTATCCATACAAGAATTAGAGGGTGCAACAACTAATACAGGGTGATACCGAAAGTCGGTTATCAGTTTCACTACAGTTTCTTGCACGAATGACTGTGGACAATTCTTGGCCCTGGAATATTCAATAGACTGATGAAACGTATTTTTATTTAAACAGACAAGTGAATACACACAACTGTCAAATTTGGGCGAAAGAGAATCCTAATGTTGTCCAAGAAGTTCCATTGCATGCAGCTAAAGTGACGGAGTGGTACGGTTTCACAGCTACGTTTATGATAGGGCCATATTTTTTTGAGGAACTAACATCCACAGGACCCATTACATGTTCCGTAAATGGGAGGAGGTATCTCAATATCTTGTCAAATTTTCTGATTCCCGAGCTGCAACAGCGAGGCTGCCTTCAAAATATCGTGTTTATGCAAGACGGTGCACCACCGCACATTACTAGAGCACTTCAGACTTTCTTAACAAGCCATTTTACAGAAGAACGCATCATAAGTCGTTATTTTCAAACAGTCTGGCCACCACGATCGCCTAATCTAACACCATGCGATTTTTGGTTGTGGTGATTTTTGAAAGATTCTGTATCTAAAGACAGATGTCAGACAATCTCAGATCTGAAAGCCAGTATTAGACTTCATATTCGCTCAATCTCACAGGATAGTTTACGCAATGCTGTAGAAAGCACAATTCTGAGAATGGAATGCGTTATTGAACATGGTGGAGGATTCATTGAGCATGTGTAATGTTATTCTTCGTTATTTCCTCGCTGCCGAGCGACATGTTTTATTTTTGTTGATGCAGATTACATAACATGAAATTATATTCATTTTTCTGTGTTGTTTAGAGTCATAGGTCAGGCTCTAGAGCTGTCTGATTAGGTGAATTTAATTACAGCAATTCGCAGTTCGTCGAAATTTGTTGAAACTTTTAAATTTGTGTGCTCCGTCTGGATTGACTGAAACTGATATAATGGATCTGCAAGCATCGCCTTAAATATTGGCGCAGCGCCACCTACTGACGAAAAATGTAACTTTTTTTCGATTTTCGCAGAGCGCATCTCTTCAACTACGTACTAGTGAAATTTTGTTTCGTTTCAAGCCATAGAACCGGCTCTAGAGCCTTCTGAATAGGCGAACTTTAATGATAACAACCCTGTATATAGATAGATAGATATATAGATAGATAGATAGGTAGATAGATAGATAGATAGATATATGGATAGTGGTAAGCCGAGACACGAAATATCAGATATGTTTGACGAAAAGTATTTAATTTAAATTAATTAAAAATTTGCCTGTATAATGTTAAGTAATGTTTAAGCTTTTCCTACAATATTTGCTAAATTTATCTTAATATGCTGATATTTTGTTTGAACATGCTACATAAAATTCCAAATATGAATATATAATTCTTGTAATTTTCACACTATTATAGTACGAAATATGAATTAGGAAAAGTATATCATAAAAAATTATAAACTCACTGCATTCGATTTAAATATGCTTCCAATATACGTATGCAAAATTTGTCTTTTTCCATAAAATAATTCTTTAGTGCTGCTTCAAAAATGATGAAGTGATATTATGTGACAATGTACTTGGTCAATATGTGACATATTTGATTTTAAAATTCTAATTTATATTTTTAAGGTACAACTAGCATCGTTTTTGACACATACGTAAGATTTCTAGATGGACCTTTTATATAAACAATTCTATTATATATGTTGCGTTTTATCGCTACTTCCATGGTTTTTATTTAATCGTTTTTATTTTGCGCCTCGCGAAAACGATTTTTTTTTTTACTAATGAATTTGTCTTAGAACTTTTTTAACTGAACTGGAAATGTAATTACGGAATATATTAAGATGTAATATTTAAGAAAAAGATATGATGTGCGCGAAAACGTTATGTATTTTGTTTGTGATCGTTAATATATGTTTTTGTGTGTTTACCTTTAGTATATTCAATTACTACTTAAATATTATGAACATTTATTTTGGAAAACACAGAAGAATGTAAGATCGCCTATTAACACCCGAAATAGGACCTTTTAGGTAAACCTAACCCCTTCGTATGTTCTAGTTGTATGATATTTTAACTTTGAAATGAATATTGATAATTAAATATCAATATAAATAATATTGAAGACAGAATTTTATAGAAAGGGACAGATTCAATAATATCATTAAAAATTGTATTATTATCAACAAACACCAGTTAATGACACACAAAAAAAATTTCTTAATATTATGCTTTCTGACTCAATTGAAAAGATCTGCATGATTAAACCATTTTTTATTTAACGGTATATATTTAGAAAAGCTTTCAGAAATATGATTAACATGCACGCCAAAGAGTAAAAAATTACTGAATGGACAAATAACCAAATAAACAAGCAGTTTATTGCAATTCAGTTTCATATGATGATTTCAGTTTTATAAAGAAATTTTATTTACGATTGATAAAGGTTAGTGTATCATTGGAATTCAGGATTTTAAAACTTGACAATTCAAAAGTTAGCTATATGTCACATTTTACAGTTTTGAATAATTTTATACTTTGTTTCCGATACTAAATAAGCACCATTTCGTTTCTAGTGCCAGAAAACACGCTTAATTCACATGTTTTATTCAAGAACATACAATTTACTATTATCTGATAATAACAACATCCCCTCTCGACGCCTGAACATGCAGCTATTAGTGAAAACGATTCACTAGCATGTATGATATCCAGAACTTTGTTATTCTTTGTTTGTGATACCGTAACTAATACTGAGCTGTCACAAAATCTTGTCACAAGGTTTGGAGCCAGTTTTGAAGTACTGTGTGGCAGAAAGAAATTCAAATATTCTCAGTGTTCACTCGTTCAAAAAAAACAAAACAAAACAAAAAAAAAAAAAAAAAAAAAAAAAAAACAGAAAGAATTTTATAAAATCTGTAGAATAGAGTCTCCTCTCATAAGTTGTATCAAAACCATTTTTTTTGCCTGATAACAAGGACATGGATTGTCTTGTAGTTAAGCGGTTCCAGACTGTTTTGAGTAACGTTGGGAACAACAATATTATACTGTTATTCTAGATCATTTTCATGATTTTTGGACAAGTGTTGTTTTGTTGAATACCCTCCACTTACTTTTAAATAGGCTTCTATATCACAAAAGAACATTTCCTCACGTCGTCTACAACAAATCAGGTGTTGAAATTTTAATCATTCGCATATCTTTAAAATCCACAAACTTTCCTAATTTTTATTACTTTGAATACTGCAGAAAATTTAAATCTACAGAAAATGAAAATTCCCTACACACATTCAATTTTGAAATGAGAGTTTTTTAAAACTTTTTTAAAATCTAACAGCTTTAATCACTCTAATGTGTTCTGAAAATGCATTTGTAACTTTGAGAAATTTCAAGTCAAAGTGTAATTTTTTCTTCGCATTATTTTTTTTTTTTATTTACTTTGTAAACATAGAAACTGAGTAGTTTAAAGATTATTTATCATTGAGTTGTGAGAAAATGTTTGGAGAAACGATTGAAACACACACTTAATGGTCGAAATAAATTGCACTTGCTTTAAGAAGAAATAATTTATTGGTTCGAAGATAAGTAACTCACAGGAGGATTGCGAAACATGTGACTTACTGATTTTGATTAAATTGAAATATGTTGTGAAATTTGGCTACTAATTTTTCTAGTACAGATCTGTTGTTTTTTTTTAGACCAAAAGTATTTTTTTATTCAAAATATAAGAAAATGTTACAGATTCAGATTGTATATTTTAATAAATATAAAGTTATCGATGATTTTTAAAAAAAATTAAATTAATTTAAAAATTTACCTATTTAATATTAAATTACGTTAAATATTTTCTACAGTTTGTAATATGAAAACAAAAGGAACACAAGTTTAATTTTTAATTAATTTTAATTAAAAAAATATTTTTAAAATGAAAAAGATTAAACAAAAGATCATATTGCTTAAATGACCAAGTAGAGTTTATACAATATAAAAATACATGAAAGTTGATTTTTTAAAGATTTAAAAAATTAAATAATTATTTTTAAAAAGTTCCAATAAATAATATTAAATAGATAAATAAATAACTGATTAATAAATAATATTAAATTTATTAACATTACATGAAATGATTTTTACTGCTTCTTATAAAATAACAATAATTAGAGAAATGTTAAATACCTTGTTTGATACTTCGACATTTTTTTACACCAAATATAAAATTTATCACAAGCGTTAGTTACGAATCAATTTTCTCTTTCGTACCAAACTTTTCGACAGTGCATCGATTTTTAAATTTCTTCTGTAATAAAAAATTCATTTAAAAAAAAAATGTTCATAAACGTTAATATTCGTTTTAATGGATGCTTCAAAATATTGCATTTCTTTGATTTCAAATAAAATCTTTTTTTAAAATTCTTCTGTGAATTCAACATTACTAAAACAAAATTGCTAACCCCTGAAACTGCCACTCAACACTATATGACTGAGCTAGTTATAGTTTTTAAAGGTTTGACCACAGTTCTAGCAGATGTTCACTGAATGAAGCTATACAAAGGTGAAGAAAAAGCGTTTAAGGATAGGTTGTTTTAAAAACAGAGAAAAAGAACTTTGGAATATTGACAAAACTTTATAAGGCACTGTAGAAAAGATTCCAAACAGTTCAATGGGAAATCTCGAAAAATCCCCCATTACCATAGAACCATGTGAACGTCCAATAGAAACTACAGGAATACTGCCAGGAACACTCGCTATCGGACGGACACCACCAATGAAAGAATCAAATGCGTAGGCCGTAATTGTATAAGCAGCCGTGATCATACTGCTAATAGTTCGATGTTTCGAAATTATGTTTTACTTCTTATCTTATTATATATCAATGGGCAAAATCTGCTTGGAATAAAGTTCAAGTGGTTTTAATCCAAAAATCATATAATGAATGTGGCTTGACTGTATAAACGAAGAGTATTTGCATTGTCGTTTTCAAGAATTTAACAAATAAAAAATGTCATTTCCCATCCCGATGATTTCGAATAGAATTCTGATTTAAGAGACCAAACAAATGAAGGTTTTAGTAATAATGGCAACATTTTTGTATTTCCAATTCCCTCTTATAAAATAAAACAAAGATTTCTGTTTAACTTAATGCTTTTAAATTTTCATATAAACGCATACTCTCTATAAAAGGTAAGAAAATATTTATCTATTTACATATGACTGATTATTACGATTTATCTTATTATTCCAAGAACATATCTGTTTTTGTAATAATATATGCATTAATTTACTTCTATTTATGAATTTTTTGTAAATATCGCAAGCTGCGACGATTGAATACTAAATCAGAATGACGGAAGACAGCTGTATATGAAAAACACGAGGCATTTTTTCCCTTCCTCCTAGCCGCTAGGCAGGATCAAGGATTCATAACTGAAGCACATAAGGTTAGTTTATTTATATGAAGTATTGAGAACGCACTGTTCCACAGTTGAAATTGTTTTTATTATATTGCAATTTTTATTAAAAGTTAACAAATGTAACATCTTATCATATAATGAAGATTATGTATTGACTGACTCCCTAATGATCCATTCTTTCACCATTGTTGTAATTCTCACCATTATATAACTATTGTTACAAAATTATTGTAACCATTGTTGCGACCATTCCTTCAAACGTTATTATAATCATTGTTGTAAATGTTGTGGTGACCATTTTCATAATCATTCTTATAATCAAATAGCAATTCATTCACACTCTTTATCTCTACAAACTGGAACATCACAATTCTTTTTTAAGTAGGAAATGAAAGACTAAATGTCTCTGTTAAAACTAATTTTGATTGAGCAGCTTAATTAGAACTAGTTTTAATTATTCAAATCGGGTTTTGACTGATTTCTGGTTTTAGCAGTAATACAAAACAGACAGCAAACTAACTGATAAATGGACTTTTTACTATCATTGCTGAAGTAGAGAATTGTTACTTACCCATCTTGTAATCGTTTTGAAAATCGAAACAAAAATTGACGGATTTACACGTTTCAGACACTGGAGATTCCGAAAAACATATTTTTAGACAAAAAAATTCTGCCGTCTGTGTGTGTGTGTGTCTGTGTGTTCGTCTATAAACGCTCTATCTGCCGAACAAATTGAGATAGAGACTTGAAATTTGGTATGTACTTAGTATGTAATAATGAAAAGAAGCTTATTGAATTTCGGTAACCTCGATTATCCAGAACTATTTTTTTCGGACTCTCGAAATATTCGTTCTGATAAAAGGTATATAAAATTTTTCGAATTTTTTTATTTTAAGAGGTGAATATAAAAGACAATAAAAAACACAAATTTTGCATAAAGAATGAAGCCGATCAAATAATTAGTTGCCGAGATATTTGTAATTCTATTTGCTACACTCTTCGATTTTTCATGACCCTGTATTTCATTCAAATTTCAATTCAAAGATATATTTAAATTGGAAATGAGATGCTTAATCCGACGCAATAAACAGTTAGTCAATATGGTTATCCTTTTTGGAGTTATAAGGATATTTCTTTTACGCAATTCAGTAATAGGCCATTGAAAGTTTATGGCGCCATCAAGTCAGGATTTTATTCGAATTGCATGCATTTTATAAATAGTTTACACACGCTTTATTTTAATATTTTATATTATGCATATCCATGATGGGTAAGTACTACGGTGGCCCCGAACGACTAGTTTGTTTTAGTGAAAGAATGTGTGGTTTCAGAGACGACAGAAGGTGAATTTTAAATCTATCATGACTAGGAAGCAGATTATATTTCCTATTATCATTAAACTTCAGAACTATCAATAATGATATAATTTGCATATTTTCGTATATTTTGTTCTACATTTTCGCATATTTTATATATTTTCGCTATATAAGTAGTCATAAAATTCGTTAAAATTATATATTATTTATAAATTTTCTAAAAAAATGTACAGGAATTTATGATTTAGTACTGATATAAAGTTTGTAGAAACAAACAGGGGGACAGCCAAATTGTGTTATAGAATTTTCGATAATTTGTTCATGGAAAAATACTAAAAATGTGTACTGGAAATTTTTTTTAAAGAATTAAAATAATAAATAAGGAAAACAAAAGAAAAATAACATCCACATTTAATTAATCTCGGAACACAATCTTATTGTACAGTTAGAAATTAGAAAGACAGTTTAGGCAGATACTGATGTGAATTCTTGTCATTGCTTAAGTTTATGTTGGATTATACCAAACAATGATACAGAGAAATATGGCATGATATAGAAAATATTTTCAGTCTCTAAAACTCGGTTGATCCTTTTTTGCATAACTTGTAACCTAAGAATGAATTTCAGGAAATGTCTTATTATGTACTAGCAAGCTACGCCCGCTACGCTGGTCAATTTCTCTTAACGAACCTTTAATCAAACAAAATATTGACATTTCATAATTCACTTTTATATTTTAACAGAATAATAAGGATACTATAATTTGTGACTCGTGCTATAGCCAATATACACGTCAGGACACGTCGCCCTTATCATTATATTTTTACGCGTGAAGGTTTCGCTATGGTACTCTATGGTGAAATTTGGTAATTTTAGAAATTCAATAGTTGAAAAATCGCAGAATCATTAGATCATTTTTCTTTAGAATTTGTTCTTAGAGCGCATTTAGATCTTATAAATAACAATCATGCCAAACTTCAAGTTTCTAGCTCCTTCAGCATCGCAAAAATCGCAATTTTAGAACGCTTTTCGCTTCTGCACCCCCCTCGGGGTAGTGGCACCGACATAAAATATAGCCTATGTTGGAGCAGGGATTGTCACCATCCATTTGCCACCATCACTTTTGAAATCGCTTTAGTAGTTCCAGAGATTCCATAGAAATTGTAATTTAGAATGTTTTTAGAAAATTTTTTGCTTATTTCAGCCTTTTAAATTTCGAATTTTTTTAGACTTTGTTCTTATAGAGCATTTAAATCTTGTAAGTAACGACCATACAAAATGTCAAGTTCCTGACTCCTTCAGTATTGAAAATATCATAATTTTGGAACGTTTTTCGCTCCTGCACCCTCTGCGGGTAGTAGCACTGACATAAAATTTAGCATATGTTGGAGCAGGGACTGTCACCATGCATTTGCCACCATCACTTTTGAAATCGGTTCTGTAGTTTCAGAGATTCCATAGAAATTGTAATTTAGAATGTTTTTAGAACGCTTCTTCCTCATCTCACCCTTTTAAATTTCGAATGTTTTTATAATTTGTTCTTAGAGAGCATTTACATGTTATAAGTAACTACCATACCAAATTTGATGCTTCTATCTCCTTCAGTATACAAAAAATCGAAATTTTAGAACGTTTTTCGCTCCTGCACCTCCCTGGGGGTGGTGGCACCGACATAAAATATAGCCTATGTTGGAGCAGGGATTGTCACCATTAATTTGCCACCATCACTTTTAAAATCGCTTCAGTGGTTCCAGAGATTACCCTCTACAAACAAACAAACAAACAAACAATCTTTACTACTTTATATATTAGTATAGATAAGGGGGAATTAGCCCCTTGTTCCCCCCTTCATACTTAACCAATCAATCCCGAAAACTAATCAGGGATGCGCCTTAACACAGTGAACCTATCAATGAAATTTGAAGGAAATGGGATAATTCTGCATGAAAAACCCATTTACATAAATTAAGGGGGGTATTAGCCCCCGTCCCCCCCCTTTATACTTAATCAATCAATCCCGAAAAGTAATCAGGGAAGCGTCTTAACCCAATGAACCTATAAACAAATTTTGAAGCAAATAGAATAATTCTGCATGAAAAACCCATTTATATAAATTAAGGGGGGATTATCCCCCCGTTCCCCCCCTTTATACTTAACCAATCAATCCCGAAAACTAATCAGGGAAGCGCCTTAACACAGTGAACCTATAAACAAAATTTGAATGAAAACGGAATAATTCTGCATGAAAAACCCATTTAAATAAATTAAGGGGGGGGATTATCCCCCCGTTCCCCCCTTTATATTTAACCAATCAATCCCGAAAAGTAATCAGGGAAGCGTCTTAACCCAATGAACCTATAAACAAAATTTGAAGGAAAACGGAATAATTCTGCATGAAAAACCCATTTATATAAATTAAGGGGGGGGGGTTAGCTCTCCGATCCCCCCCCTTTATACTTAACTAATCAATCCCGAAAACTAATCAGGGAAGCGCCTTAACTCAGTGAACCTATAAACAAAATTTGAAGGAAAACGGAATAATTCTGCATGAAAAACCCATTTATATAAATTAAGGGGGGGGGAATTAGCCCCCGATCCCCCTTTATACTTAACTAATCAATCCCGAAAACTAATCAGGGAAGCGCCTTAACTCAGTGAACCTATAAACAAAATTTGAAGAAAAACGGAATAATTCTGCATGAAAAACCCATTAATATAAATTAAGGGGGGGGATTACCCCCCCCCTCGTTCCCCCCTTTATACTCAGCCAATCAATCCCGAACATTATCATGCAAGCGCCTTAACACAGTGAACCTATAAACAAAATTTGAAGGAAAACGGAATAATTCTGCATGAAAAACCCATTTATATAAATTAAGGGGGGGATTAGCCCCCCCGTTCCCCCCTTTATACTTAACCAATCAATCCCGAAAAGTAATCAGGGAAGCGTCTTAACCCAATGAACCTATAAACAAAATTTGAAGGAAAACGGAATAATTCTGCATGAAAAACCCATTTATATAAATTAAGGGGGGGGGGTTAGCTCTCCGATCCCCCCCCTTTATACTTAACTAATCAATCCCGAAAACTAATCAGGGAAGCGCCTTAACTCAGTGAACCTATAAACAAAATTTGAAGGAAAACGGAATAATTCTGCATGAAAAACCCATTTATATAAATTAAGGGGGGGGGAATTAGCCCCCGATCCCCCTTTATACTTAACTAATCAATCCCGAAAACTAATCAGGGAAGCGCCTTAACTCAGTGAACCTATAAACAAAATTTGAAGAAAAACGGAATAATTCTGCATGAAAAACCCATTAATATAAATTAAGGGGGGGGATTACCCCCCCCCCTCGTTCCCCCCTTTATACTCAGCCAATCAATCCCGAACATTATCATGCAAGCGCCTTAACACAGTGAACCTATAAACAAAATTTGAAGGAAAACGGAATAATTCTGCATGAAAAACCCATTTATATAAATTAAGGGGGGGATTAGCCCCCCCGTTCCCCCCTTTATACTTAACCAATCAATCCCGAAAAGTAATCAGGGAAGCGTCTTAACCCAATGAACCTATAAACAAAATTTGAAGGAAAACGGAATAATTCTGCATGAAAAACCCATTTATATAAATTAAGGGGGGATTAGCCCCCCCCGATCCCCCCCCCTTTATACTTAACTAATCAAACCCGTAAACTAATCAGGGAAGCGCCTTAACTCAGTGAACTTATAAACAAAATTTGAAGGGAAACGGAATAATTCTGCATGAAAAACACATTTATATAAAAAAGGGGGGGGGGAATTAGACCCTTGTACTCCCCTTTATCAATCCCCAATCAATCCCGAAAACTAATCAGGGAAGCGCCTTAACTCAGTGAACCTATAAACAAAATTTGAAGGAAAACGGAATAATTCTGAGCTCTCAGGGCTTGACAGCCAGTGTGATAACTGAAAAATCGCAATTTTAGAACGTTTTTTGCTCCTGCACCCCCTGGGGTTAGTGGCACCGACATAAAATATAGCCTATGTTGGAGCAGGGGTTGTCACCATCAATTTGCCACCATCACTTTTGAAATCGGTTCGGTAGTTCCAGAGATTACCCCCTACAAACAAACAAACAAGGATTACTCCTTTATAATATTAAGTATAGATTTATTAATTATACTGTACCATATTTGTTTGAAAAATATTGTATCCCAATTTAGTTAATGAACATTTTTGTTTCACGATATCTATCTCATTAACGAACAAACTCCAGAAATGGGAAGCTGTTCGTCGATATTAAAAATCAAAATGTGACATAACAGACAAATTTTCGTGTTAATGCAAAACTAGTAAATGATGTGGTAAAAAGGCCATTTGTTCAAGTAACGCAAATATATATAAATAGATATATTACATTATATAATGTTAAAGCAATTTCTTTGCACACTTGTTTCTCATCAGTAAGTTATTATTTTGTATTAACAAATCGACACCAATTTGCTTTTTAACTAAATTTACTAAATTTTAAAAAATGTAGTTTATTTTAGCATTAAGTTGTTAACCTATTTAATTTCAGCCATAAACAGAGTCCAATTTATTCAACGAAAGGGATTATTTTACACCATTCAAATGTTTGCATCGTTTATGCGAACTTCGGTTAGTGTTGACAAAAAATAGCCTGTCTTGGAAGTCCGCACTAACGGGAGTTCACTATATTAGTGAAACTTTACTTTTTCATTGGTGAAACATTGTCAATTGTTCTTCGTTATTTAGAATATTTTTAAATACAAAATATTACATCAGAATGGCAGCTGTATATCCCACGAGAAAACATTAAAAGAGCATTTTGTAGACCCATTTATGTTTTAAAAACAATATCTTATACGACGTATTTGTTTCTAAAATGTATCGACATAAAAAAATTTAAAAAAAAGCAAATAAAGAATATTATTATAAGGAACGTTTAAGGTAATTCTTCCACCTAAATTTCTTAATATTCCTGTTACATTTAAACCATTCACAATTCTAAGAAATCACAGATTTTTCAACTAATTTAGGTAGAAGAGGCGTAGAAAGAAGTCAAATAAATAATTTTGTGTGTTAATATTTTTAGTTTTATGGCTTTTTTTTATTATAATGAAATCAATTATAGTTCTAAATTGAATATTTAATTAATCTAATATTGTACCCACATTAAAATGATTAATAGTTCGTAAATCAAATGAAAAGCTTCAATTACTATAAAAATGAATTTCAATTTAACAGAAAGTCATTTTAATTTTAATGAGCTTTCAGGGATGTAAGCATTTAAATATACATATTTTTTTTATCAAATGAAGGAATGATTGAAATATGTTACGTTAATGGAATTTGATTTTTCATAGAAAAATCCTAGCATATTTGTTCAGAAAGAAATAATAAAAACCTTGTATTTCATTAACAAAAATATGTTAATAATTTAAAACTCCATTAAAATCTTCATTAAATGATTGCTTTATTTATTTTAACGTTAATGATATGAAAAATTATAAACATGCGTCATGAAATGTCACTTTCTGTGAATGGAAGATTGTAATATTAATAGTCACTACTAGTAACTAAATGTGACGAAATGCATTTATGATTATGTATATAACTTTTAGTTGGATAAAATATTTGAAAATAATATTATTTAACACCTCCATGAGGCGTGTACCGTATACTTTTGTTAATTTGTGCACCATCTGTTACAAATAGTAGCGTTTCACAAATTCAATTGTTTAAATTCTATGATAAGGCAAAAAGTACAATTCATAAACAATGAAAAATAAATAATGGTTTTCAAATTAATGGACTTTGCGCAACCTATATGGCATGTAAATGCAACGCTGTCGCGAAAGGGTTAAATGATAATATTAAATGTATTTTCATGGACTATCAATAAACATTCATAATCAATATACATACAATTTGTATCGCTTAAGATGAAATGTAAAATAACGTTCACATTCGATAGCCACCTCACTAAATTTATAGTGATTCGGCAAGCCAATTATAGTGGGAATTTTAAAAACAGAGGTAAGAAATGATTACATGTTTTGATGACAAAACCAGCGAGAGGGCACTAGGAAATTGCTGAATGCCCTTTTTCTCAATTATTCATTAAAAGATATTTCATTTACTTATATTTGCATGAAATATTTAATTTTTACATCAGTAATTCTATACAATTATCTTATTTAGAAATCGTAGTAGCAATAGCAATAAAAATAACCTCCACTCCGATCTTCTCACCTTGCTGGCGAAGCTGATTTTTCGGATTGGTCGCTCGCGCAGCCTCTCCGCTTAATTAGACCCTTTTCTGCCTCGCTATTCATTTCGTCTTCAGTTCTGCAGGTTTTCGCATCAGCTTGTGTGTGTAAATCTGTTAGGTCGTTTTTTTTTTCTTTTTAAAACCAAATTGATCGCTGCCGGCATTCGGCTGTTGGCGCAGATTTGACAATGTTGTCGACACTTTCCAATTTTTGTAATTGTCTATCCTAATATTAGTTATCTATCCTTAATTTATAGATAGTGCATATTATTCACTACTGCTATACTTTGTCCTCTTATGGCTCTTAAAATATGCTATAGCAGCACTCATTGACAGCGTGTGCAGTTATTTCACATCTATGAAACCTCTTGAATTACATATCAAGTTTCTGTATTAAAATAATAATAAACCGTCAAGTAGTACTTCAGTAAGTGTAAGACTTTTCTTTTTTGCAACATTCTGTTTTCTAAAATTCCGTATCTCATCCGTAATTATAAGTATAAAGCGGTTTCACAATTTTTTTAACTTTTTTTGACACGAGAGAAGCAAATTTACTTGACTCTTCAACGGATAGGCAGCGTTTAAGGAAGAATAATATTCTATTCCGTTATTATTACACAAGGATATATTTTGTAGTTTTAAAAATAAACTTTCGGATGGCCACTTAAATATATTCTATGTTTTCTGGGAGAAGATTTGAAAATGAAATTTTGAGAACACATGCATGAATACTGCAAATTAAGTTAGTTATTGAAAATTAGAGAAGAAAATGTATTAGACCGTATTTTTGTGAAAACAAAATTCATTACGATTCTTGAATATAAACACTTTTTCTATATATAATACATTAAATAATTTTCTCAAATGTGCTATACATAAGGATATATTAAATGCATTTGATATGATTCGAACGTGGAACAAAAAATAATGGAGTCACTCAAATAAAAATATATTAATATACCATGATATTTTTTCAGAGAAGAATTTTTAAATGAAATGTAGAAAACACATGCACGACTATTGTAAATTAAGTTATTTATTGAAAAGTAGAGAAGAAAATGTATGGGATCATACTTTTATAAAAGCCAAATTCCTTACGATTCCTGAAAAAGGTTTGCTAAAGAACTATAAAACTATATGCAATATACTAAAACCATCACTAAAAATTATCGAACTAACAATGCAAACTAATTAACAAAATCCATTCAGTAGAAGTTTTTATAAAGGCTAATCTTTTATAATCGGGTTCATCTGATTATAGAACTTTTCCACGTAATTCTAAAACAGAACAATATAAAATATACTAAAACCATCCTTACAAATTATCTACTTAACAATGCAAGTCGCAAAAAATACGCCCAGTAAAAACTTTCAAAAAGGCTAATCTTTCGGAATCGGGTTCTCCTGACTGTATAACCTTCACACAACTGTTTGACTAAGCAGCGTAGAACAATATGTAGTACATTAAAACCATTCCTGAAATAGCATCTGACTAACAATACAATTCTCATCAAAATCCGTCCAGTAGAACTTTTTCAGAAGGCTAATCTTTCATAATCCGAATCAAATACTGAAAAAGCTAATCACACTACTGTTTGACTACGCAGCGTAGAACAATATGTAGTACATTAAAACCATTCCTGAAATAGCATCTGACTAACAATACAATTCTCAGCAAAATCCGTCCAGTAGAACTTTTTCAGAAGGCTAATCTTTCATAATCCGAATCAAATACTGAAAAAGCTAATATTTGATAAAAAAAATATCACCTGATTTTCGAATTTCCCCCTATAATTCCTTTCTTTTTTTTAAATAAAATTAATAATAGCTTTTTCTTTTATTTTTCCAGCTGTATAGCCATTTCAATTCTTTCTGCATCAAAAAAAAAAAAAAAAAAAAAAAAAAAAAGACACCTTTTGGCTTAAAATCAAATTGTTTAGGATCAAAAGTAAAATCAAAATCGCCAGAAACAAAAGATAAATCGCGAAATATTGTTTCGATAGCAATCTTGCCCCTTGAATAATTTTTTAAGCATTGCGAACATTCCCAATCATGTTTAAATTAAATATTTTCGTTTTATAATATTCTCTCATCAAAACTCTTTTTTCTTTCTTTTTCTTTTTTTTTTAAAATTAATTTAACACAGTTTTTCTTTTATTTTTGGAGATGTATAGCCTTTTCATTTCTTTCTGCAACAATAATGATCGCCAAAAAAATAGCAATGGTAACCTTTTCGGCCAAAATAACAAAACTTTCTATCATAATTCAATAACTAATCTACGTAGAACGTCGTGTTATACATATAAACCTTCCTCTTGAATCACTCTATCTATTAAAAAAAACGCATCAAAATCCGTTGCGTAGTGTTAAAGATTTAAGCGTACGTAGGGATATAGGGACAGAAAAAGCGACTTTGTTTTATACTATGTAGTGATAAAGTATCTTTCTGAAATGCGATATACATAAGGATATATTAAATGCATTTGATACAATTTGAACGTGGAACAAAACATAAGGGAGTCTTTCAAATAAAGAAAATATTATTATACCATGAATTTAGAGAAGTTTTAAATGAAATGTAGACAAATCCTGTATGATTATTGCAAATTAAGTTATTTATTGAAAATTACAGAAGAAAATGTGTTAGACGAAATTTTTTCGAAAACAAAATTCATTGCGATAGCTGCATATAAACAGTTATTTCTGAATATTATACACTAACTATATTTCGCAAATGAAATATACATAATGATATATTAAAATATTGCAAGAAGTGTGGAAAAAACTTACTATAGACGATCGTCAACCGTTCATTGAATCGATGCCACGTCACTGCGCCGCAGTATTTATTGCTAAAGGTATGACGACAAAATACGAACTGTGAATGTTGTTGATCACTGTTATTTTCTATTATAACACCATTTTTTTCCAAACTTGCCATGATGGCCGTAAACTTTTGAGAACATGCGTTTTCCTTTGCAGTTAATTTTGTCAGTTAAATTTATTGATATTTATTTGTTATTCAATAAATAAGTTCCAAACTATTATGTCAACAAAATGTATAAGTATCACTTTGAGATTCCTCTTCATATGGGTATACTTACAAATTAACCAAACCATTTATGCTGGCCGGAAACTTGTGACCACCACTGTACAATATACCACTTTAAAAAGTTGCATTCATTCCTTGCTGTCTTCTCCTTCTACAATGAAAAGGGTAGAGGGACTTTTTTCTAGCTTTCTGTTTCATTACCTACTTTTATATAACTCAACTTGTGTTTTGTATGTAACGATGAAATTTTATAACCGATTACTCTCACTTCTTCGCATGCTAGAATTTAAAACAATATATGTTCACTGGCGTGTTTTCATTGACAATATAATATTTGAATATTTTTAGAATCTTAATTATAAATTTTCAAATTAATTTTAAGGCATTTTTCCATTAGCCGACCGCAAGTGGCAAATCGTTAAATATTCTTTGTGGTTACAATTCTATACGAGTAACAACAGGAATGTATTTAACTATGCGTCAAACCGCGCTCACCAAAATAAGTCAAGTTGCTATGAAAATCCAAAAACAAAATATTTGAAACACTAAAATGTAGAAAATATAAATAAAAAAAGTAGAGTGTACTATATATATTTTTAAATTATGCAATTGATAAATTCATATTAAATAAATTATGATTATAAGTTGAGAAATCAATCTAGAAAACAGACAAAGAAAACAATGTTTCATTTTTTTAAATGTTTCTATTTTTTTCAATGTTGCCATATATTAAAACAGGAACACGGCAAAAATGATATTTTCTTAAATACATTTACTAGCTCGTGCTTACTATAAAGCGTAAAAATCGCTTATCATTAGCGTAAAAATAGCTTTATCATAGCGAACTCGATTATCCATAATCGAGTTCGCTGCCCACGCATAATTAATATATTGTAACGGAAATTGAAAGCATTAATTGCAGTCCTAAAATAAGGCGTAATTTTCAAGATACATATTGAATGATTAAGGAAACTGAATGCTTAAAAAAGCGTTTTTTCTGAACTGTTTTACTTTCATACTTATATTTTGTGTCAAGGATTCGCCTTGCTAAAGCGGTTCAAAATATTTTTACAATTTTTCTGAAAACTTGCGATTTTTATCTTTTGAAGTGATACTGCGAGCCCTTAAAATTGTCTCGAAGGGCCACATGTTAAAGACCCCTATTCCAAAAGCTGATGAAAAGTTGGGAACGTGGTTCACAAGTTTATGGTGATTGTTTACAGTTTTGTGGTATAGACCTCTTCGCTAATCATGAAATGATAGGTTCGATTTATTGAATTTTTCTGTAGTTCCTTAGATGCTTTTTTCAGTTATTGTAATAAGGATTTTTTCGTTGTGATGCATTTGTCTAATTATTAACAACTAGCCAAACCAACGTCTTTGCGCGCGTGGTTGTCAAAATATGTCAATTTGTACTTCTGTGCCTATTTATATTAGGGGTTTTTATACTGTTACGGATACTTTAAATATTTCTACTTAAGTCACATTTTGTTGTAAACCCTATTTGTATGCTGCGTTATGTGAAAATGAAACTTGAATTAATGCGAAAATCTTTATTCTAACCCATTTGCAGCGACCCGCTTCCAAAAAACTGTTCCAAAGCAGTGTACTTGTGAATTCTGTCAATCTGTCTTCAATGAAGCAATTTTCAAATCTGCGGAATAGTCTCGAAGTCGATTTCCTACAAAGAAACATTTGTTTCTTTTTTTGAGGTATTGGTATAACTTGAATCACGCTAAAAAGGAAAATACCGTTATGTAATAGTTTAGAAAGCAGTGGTTTAGTATATTTAATAGTCATTTTTGTCTGGCTAAAGGCTAAATTTGCATTACTTCCTTACCTAGTTGGCAATTATATTTCATTATTACTGTTATTTTAATTCTTTATAGAAGTTACTGATACATACATTTTCTCTTACCCAGAAAACTTATATATAATACTGGCATTCACAAATAATAGTGTTTTCTTTTCTTACATTCTTTAAAATGTAAATAAAATAAACACATTATTCGTGCACATCTGCGTCGTAGAACTTATATCTATGCCAAATTTAAAGTTTTTAGGCTGACAATTTTAGAGAAATTACAGTCAAAATACATCTGTCGAATATTTACCCTGCATTCCACACATTTGAAATACACAGAAAATACGTAAAACATGATAAAAATAACTTAGAATGAAAGCACAATATAAAATCGAAATATAAACTGAAAGATAATAAACGCTCAACATACTCATATGAGCACCTGAATAATGAGCAAAAACACCATTTTGGTAAATAATAAACTTCAGTATACCTAGTATCATATATAAACGTAAGATGTGTAAATCATCGATGCATCATCATAACTTTGAAAATGACATTTTTTATTTTAGCTTCATTTACTGCATGTTAACCCCAAGATTTCATGTAATTTTAGGAAATCGAATTCTTATAAAATATTTCATCAAGCAGGGATCATCTGCTCGTAGATACTTTGATTTTTAAAGTGCTCTGAATAAGAGAAGAAAATTATTGTAATAGTTTTATTTTCAGAAATGAAGCAATTATTGTGTTTCATTTCTCAAAATAAACTTCCACAGTCGTATGAGTTTCTTTCCGCAGCAATTATTACATTTTTCAAAAATTATGTACAAAGTAAATAAAAATATTGAGAAGAGAAATTTGTTTGAAGATTGTAATTTGTTTCAAAAGATATAGATCGTGAAAATTTAAATCATTTAACATTTTTTTTTCAAACGTATATTTATTACTATTTTAAAATAAGTTTGTATATCTTTAGATGAATTTATAATTACGCAAAGAACAGCGACAATGTATATAAATTCATAATAGATTTAGGTACGAAATATTGTTTCATTGCAAAATATGCGAGTAATTATATGTCATTTTTAACACACTGTCGACCTGTCATAAGTGTTTTATGTTAATTTAACCAAATATCATTGACGATGGTCATGCTCTAAATCTTTCGCTCCACTTACTTTGTTTTTACTATTTCTTTGTGTCACCTACATTGTGTAGAATGCTAATAACATTTCACCTTACAGAAAATGCCTTTATATAATATATTTTCCCATAATGTTTTAGATTGTAAGAATAAAATAGATTTAATACGTAAAACGTAACATATTTACTGATGCATAAACTTGACAAATCTATCTAGGCAAACAAGTTACGGAAGACTTTCTGAAAAAGACGAAGTTTTAAAACCTACATTTTATTTTAAATTGCCAGACAAATATTTGTTAAAATAAAAAAAAAGAGAGAAATCTTATCGGTCTCGCATCTGTAAATTTCCAGTCTACTAAATTACATTCTAGTCTGTTTCGGTAATGTATGGAAATTCTTATAAAATAATTTTAAATGTACGTAACTGAAATCTGTTATTAAAATTCACTTCCATGATTGTGAAAAAATGTGAAATATTTTATGCGAATCCATGACTTGGTTTAGAAATTAGTTTATTTCATTAGTTTATTTGATTGTAAAATGAAACATTAGGTAATGTTAAGAAACAAAACTAATGTATAACCGCAATGATGCAATGCAAAGAGAGTCATTTTAAAAGGATGATGGTACGTAAGGCAGGTTCCTGCCGAAACGATTTAAATGTGCTTAACCTATGTATGCAGTAGTTAAAATAAAACGCAATACTTGTGTTAATTTTACGCAAATTCGCTATAAATCAGAGAGCTCTAGTGAGCCCCAGCGTGTTCGCACCTATGCTTGACAACGTCGCACTGTGGGATATTTCTCGAATCTTGATGGCTAAAAGTCAATTTCGAAAATTACAACATATGAGCAAAAAATTGGATACATGATAAAGATGAATCATTAACAATCCATTTGATACAATATATTACTCCCATACACAAACAATGATCTTTTCCTATTAGTCTAATCGAGTTCAGTACCCACCATGGGCTGAGAAGTTCTGCTCTCAATGCTGGTAGACAGGAGGTGTTGGGTTCAAAACTCTGTCGCGCTTGTCATCCTAACCGTTCGGAGTTTTCCGTGGTTTTCTTCGAACCTTGCCATGAATACGGGTTAGGATCCCCTAGAAAGACCCCCACGGAGGGCACTCCCCCCTGCAGCCTATATCCCTCGAGTAGATCATAAAATCAACCAACCAAGAAACGAGTTCAATAAATACTAGTCACTTTATAATGAATAGAAAACAAGTCCTAAGCGGTTCAATTATCCACATAAAGATGATAATGTAATGAATTTTTTTATGCGTCCTGTATAAATTCTACTTAATATATACTCCACAAAAAACATGTTGCAGTTCACTTGAGTAATGTATATCAATTTCATTACGTTTGAAATAATGTAACGTCATTAGAATACACTGCAAACAATTTTCCCCTATACACCAAATGTATTAGAATCCTTATGTGCGTTCCTGTAAACAAGCTATAAATGCTATTTATTCCATACTACACAGAAAGCACAGTATAGTCCATCTCAGTGATGCATATCAATTTCATTATATTTAACATATCGTAGTATATGCACCGCAAAGGATTTCTCAAAGTAGACTGTAACGCAACTCGATTATTTTGTGTGTGTCTGAATTTTCTGTGTTTTGTCTGTGTAAAAGAATTTTGAATTTTTAAACACTTTATTTTCAGTAGAAAACTTTCTAATGTGAACTTCAATAACATATAAAAATTACTTGGTCGACGATAGTTAGAGTATCCAGTGTGACGGCCAGGCAGTCAACAGATGGCAAGCAAACCGTAGTCATAAATATTTTAAAACTATGTTTTAAATATTAAAAACCTGATTCTCTACAGTCAAACAAGATTGACTTGATTTCCTTGTCTGAGCAGTCCCCGTTGGGCAATCAAATCAAGTCAAACAAGATTTGAATAAAAACATTATGCTTTTAGATTTTAATTTAATCATCGATAAAACAGTTTTAATCTGATTGTATCTTTTTGTTTAAAATATGGTAAAAATAAAGTAAAATAAAATAAAATAAAATAAAAACACGCAAATCTAATGCTTGTAATGATATTTTATAATTCTCATAATAAACTTAACGTTTTTCCTCAAATAAATCAATTGAAAAATGTATAATTTTATGTGTTAATCATATATATTATTTATGTTGTCACCATTCCTTTTTTTACGCATTTACAAAACGCACAACAAAGAATTCGGTATTATTCGAAAGGTTTATCAATCGCTTCTAACATAGTACACTCACATTTCGTTAAAACATGTTTTTTGATTAAAAATTGAAGTTAGTTAAAAATTAAATCAGTATTGTTTTCATAAATGAAATGAAAGGTTTTTTTCTCAAATCAATATTGACATAAAAATAAAATACTGCATTATATCGTGCTCAACAATGATTATAAAAATATAACTAGTACAAAAAGAAATAAAGTGGGACATCGTTGTTTATTTTATATTTAAGATTATCCAGCAAAATCGAAATTGAAATGCATGAAATAAAGAGACCTCATCGAAGCATTTATATTTCATGTGTAGCTAAAAATGTATGCTTTGTTACAGTAAATTAAATTTTATTTTATATGTATTCAATTTATTTTTATTTTTCCTGTGTTTTTCCCGAAGCCGATGACGTCATCCTCTAATATAGTTGAAGTACAAATGTTTTTTTTTCTCGTGCGTTTCTTTAGCTATCTTCGATCAGTTTTTACTGTGACTTTGATGTAATAAATGAGACGATATTCTGATTTGACTAATGTTGTTTGTAGATATTTTTATCCTTAATTTATCTTTAGAAGTTTAAACCTGCTTCTAAAAAAATATGAGACAGAACTGCGAAATTCTTGCACGGGTCCACTAGTTTATATTTATTTTTGCTAATTTATACAAGCTGGATTTTAGGCAGTCAAAAGGACGTAGAGACAAACAGGAAAGGAAAGTTTTGGCTGATTGTTTAACATTTTATAAAATCGTTTAGCTCATTTGCCCTCGCGGCAAAAATCTGAATTAATCTAATTCCTCATTAAAGTTTTGTATTAATATATGGTCTGAAATGTATTTAGAGCATAGTTTTGTTTCGTTTGGCTTAGTGCATTTCTTACCATCAATCTCTAAATCGATCTATCATAATTATGGCCACATTCTTTCATGGGGAATAAAACTAAAATAAGCAATTTTTAAGAAACTTCTGACATGCGTTCATGTAATTTTTCGACAAAATTATTAACAGTCACTATAAGTTTTTCCAATAATTATAAAGTGCCACTAATTAGTCATTAATAACTTTTTGTCTTTCCTAATGTCGTAATTTGGAATACATTTCATTTCGCATCATCTAATCCCCTCTCTACTTAAAGTATTGCAACATCAAAAGGCAATTACACCTACGCAATGTAGAAGTAAAAACGTACTTTGATTTGCTGATAAAGAGACAATAAGAATGTGACGCATGCGCTCAACATTATTTTTAACCCCGAACTGTTTTAGAATATTTTTTTTGTAACTTTAAGTTTTCATTATGAAGTTAGTTTGTTTGAGAGCGTTTTCGCTCAGTTGAAAAATGTAAAAATATTTTTTGTCCGTGATTATAACGTCAGTGTAATTTATTAAAGTAATGTAGACTATTAATTTGACTTTCTTTTGCGTCAAGAGTTGTTAAGAACATTTTCTCGGTAATATAAGAGTAGATGATGAGGGTAGATATGAAGTTAGTCTTCCATGGATACAGCGCCACACTGGATTACCCAGTTACGAAAATATCGCTCGACGTAGATTAAAAACATGTGTCGATTCATTAAAAAAGATAGGAAAATTAGGTGATTATAATAAAATATTTAATGAATGGTTAGACGAGAAAATAATAGAAAAAGTTCATCAGAGAAAAACGTTAGGCAGTGAACATTTCCTTACTCATAGAGCGGTGTTTAAAGAAAACTCCACTACAAAGGTGCGGTCGGTTTTTGATGGTTCAGCTCGGGGTTTCAGCTCGGGGATTCACCATCGATAAAGGATTGTATTAAAAAGGGGCCTAACCTCAACTGATTCATTCTGTTTTACACATATTTGGATTGGGGAAAATAGGGGTAATTGCTGACATAAAAAAGGCTTTTTTGCAGATTGGCATTACAGAAAAAGTTCGATCATACGTGAAATTTGTATGGTATGGTATGAAGAAGGAGACCCTCAAAAGTTGATAACGCTTCAACATAGAAGAGTAGTATTTGGTATTTCATGCAGCCTCTACCTTCTAGGTGCCACGTTAGAATATCGTATAAAAATACACCTGAACAATTTAAAAACACTGCGTTTAAATTGTTAGCGTCATTTTATGTAGACAAATGTGTTACGAGTGTTGATAATAAGGAACAGCTGAACAGATTTATCGAAGAGTCAAAAACCCTTCTTAGCAGTGCTAAATTCGAGCTTCGCGGGTGGGAGCATAGTTTTTGAGAAGTTTTTACTGGGGAAAATGTCCCTGTTATGGGGCAAATATGGGATTTTAAAAGGGACACATTAGCAGTTGATTTAAGGAAATTTCAGAAGATAATCGCCAAGTAACTAAAAGAAACATTTTATCGGATGTGTACAGAATTTTTGATCCTATTGGATACACATGTCTTGTAACATTAGAATTTAAAATATTATTACAGGAGTGTTGGAAAGCTAAAGTGACAAGGGACACGGGATTACCTGTTTCTATCAAGAAAAATTTGGAAAATGGGAAAAAATGGAAAAATAGGGACAGTTGAAATACCTAGGATTTTTTCACGAGATGCAGATAAGTTGCATTCCTTGCACGTTTTTTTTGTGACGCTAGTAAAATACCGTATGCTACGTGTATATTTTTACGGACCGAAGATGAGAACGGTAGTTTCTGTCAGTTGGTTCAAGCATGAAGCCGAGTATCTCGTAGGAAAACAATTTCCATCCCAAGGTTGGAATTATTGGCTTGTAATATTGGGGCTAGATTAGCAAATAGTGTTAAAACTGATTTTAAATTAGATGACATTGACATATTTTATTGAACTGATTCGGCCAATACACTTTATTGTATAAAAAGAAATAAAAATTGGGCACCTTTTGTTTACAACCGAGTATCAGAAATACGCTCATTAAGTGATCCTTCAAAGTGGCACTTTATTCCTGGCCAATTGAATACTGCTGACTTGCCTTCAAGGGGTTGTACCGCTGAGGTTTTATCCCTAGATAAATGGTGGGAAGGACCGCAGTGGTTGAGAAATCCAATGGACGAGTGGCCAAAATCAGAATTTTTGCCGATTTCGAAATTACAAATGCAGAAAGAAGAAAAACAATGTTTAGTGCTAACAATGTAGATGTTCACATTGAACAGTTTTACACTAGAATTTCTTCCTACGATAAATTAATAAAAGTATTTACGTCGATATGTAGATTTTACAAAAATTGCAAGAAAGCTAAAGAAGATAGAGAATTTAAAATTTTAACTGTGGAAGAGCAGAATGAAGCTGAAAATGTATTATTGAAATTAGTTCAACAATCGTTTACTGGTCCCCAAGATGAACGTTTAAAAGCCTTTCAGACCATGACAGATTCTGCTTGAGTTCTGCGGCTGGAATCATGAATACTTTTGAGCAAAGATATTATGAATTTTAGATTTCCTGTTATCCTGCCACATGACCATCCCGCAATTGAAAAATTAATTAGATCGAGACATTTAAAACTAGGACATGCCGGGATACAAATTATGATGTCTAATTTAAGGGAAGATTTTTGGATCTTAAAATTCCGAAAAACTATAAGAAAAATTATTAGAATCTGTGTAAGATGTAGACGATACGATTTTAAACCAGTACAAATGTCCACTCCTCCCTTACCTGAAGATAGAGTAAGAGAAGCTGCCATTTTCCAAATAGTTGGTCTGGATTATGCCGGCCCGCTTATTCTTAAAGAAAATAGGAAAATCTGGCTTGTAATATACACTTGTGCTGTTTTCCGAGCAGTTAGTTTTGAAATCTACCTCTTTATCAACTGAAGATTTTTACTAACATTGAGAAGATTCATAGCCCGTAGAGGCAGACCTTCTATTATCTATTCAGATAATGGTAAAACTTTTGTAAGATCAGAATATTTGTTGAAAGGAATAGACTGGAATTCAGTAGAAAATGATAGCATACCAGGGAAAATTACTTGGAAATTTATACTTCCTTTACTCCTAGAAAGTGCTATAAACAGTCGCCCCTTACTTATGTGTCAGAATATTTAAATGATCTCGTACCTCTCACTCCGTCCATGTTCTTACAAGAAGTGAAAGGTAGTGGTACACTCGATATTGATATTCTGGATACCGAATCATTGAAAAAAAGGCATGTTTTTCAACAGAAAATAAGACAAGACCTTCGTAAAAGATTTAGATCAGAATATTTAGAACAATTGCGACAACCTACTAGACGGAACAAAATAGAGAAACCTTTTGCCATTGGTAATGTTGTGATTGTTTTAAGTGACAATATTAAGAGAATTGATTGGCCTCTGACCTAAGTAACTGAACTTTTCCATCTAAGGAAGGACATATCCGATTAGTTAAGATAAGAATGAAAACTGGGGAATTTTTAAGACCTACAAGCAGGTTAATACACTTAAAGGTATCACAAGATAACGATAGTATGAGAAACCATTTCAAGGACATGGAAAACAAACAAGATTCTAATGAACACAAAGAACAATCCAGTGATCCTCCTAGTGGTTCGGTCAGGGACAGTAATTCGTCCGTTTCAGTTCATCGTTC
Source organism: Maratus michaelseni (assembly GCA_963931845.1). Classification (NCBI taxonomy): domain Eukaryota; kingdom Metazoa; phylum Arthropoda; class Arachnida; order Araneae; family Salticidae; genus Maratus; species Maratus michaelseni. The sequence continues at coordinate 248,531,528 of OZ007589.1, forward strand.
CAGATATGGACGTGTCATAAAACCTCGAACTAATTGGAAGATTTGAGTTCCAGACTCTGAAACTCAAAGTTGGGAGGATGTCGTAATTTGGAATACATTTAATTTCGCATCATCTAATCCCCTCTTTACTTAAAGTATTGGAACATCAAAAGGCAATTACACCTACGCAATGTAGAAGTAAAAAAGTACTTTGATTTGCTGATAAAGAGACAATAAGAATGTGACGCATGCGCTCAACATTATTTTTAATTCGGAACTGTTTTAGAATTTTTTTTTAACCTTAAGTTTTCATTATCAAGTTAGATTGTTTGAGAGCGTTTTCGCTCAGTTGAAAAATGTAAATATAATTTTGTGTCCATGATTGTATCATCAGTGTGTTTTATTAAAGTAATGTAGACTAATAATTTTACTTTCTTTTGCATCAAGAGTTGTTAAGAGTTAAATTTTTTGCTGCTGATAACATTCATGCATTACAAAGAGCCAGAGCCCCGATGTCCCTTTGGAATTTAGAGGTAAGAAAATTTTATATCTTACCTATTTTAATTTAACGAAGCATTGGAAATCAATTACATTAAAATTGATTATTATATGTTCTCAGCTCTGATTGAAAAATTACTATAGGCAGTCGGAGTTATCACACATATTTATCAGTTACAACTGATACATAAAATAAATCTAAAGGAAAAAACTAAAATAAGTAACTTTTAAGAAACTTTTGACATGCGTTCATGCAATTTTTACTATCAACAGTCACTATCAGTCTTTCCAATAATTATAAAGTGCCACTAATTAGTCATTAATAACTTTTTGTCTTCCCAATTTTTCAGTTACAGCTAATACATAAAATAAATCAAATTATTGATATGTATGAAATTTAACATTTTAATTATTTATACTATATGGAAGAGAACAATTGATGAGACATTGGTTGATTTACTTTATTTAATTTTACAACTATATACTTCATATTTACACTTACACGTGTTTGACCATGCGTAATTCAAAACAGAAGGCTGTGAACCTCTAATGTATTGTTTTTAGCTACGTCAAACTGCTTCAGACAATTTTATATGCAGCATATTTTACTAAGTCTTAAAAGAAAACGTAAAACTAAATAAGTGGAAATAATATCTTTTCAATCGTCAAACATAAAAAAAAAAAATTATTTATGCTTCAAAATATATGTATTTAAAATTCGTTTATGTTTTGACACTTTTATTTCTTCTATTTAAAACAATTAATATCATATGTAGATATTTGTCTGATCGGTCCTTGCTATTAAAATTAACATTTTAGCAATAAAAATAAATAACAAAGCTTGACAAGTATTATTGTACATAATACTAATAAATTTCAAAATAGTTCGTCAATGGTTACAACAAAATTATTACACTTATAATAACATTTCTAAAGCACATATAATATTTATAAAATGGCATGTTTTATCTCTACTAATTAAAAAAATTTTCGCTCTGTGTGTGTGTCTGTTGGCGATGGCTGGGAAAATCTAGCCCACCTAGAAGGCTGGAAATTTAGGTGTGGATAGTCCAAGGTCTGGCCATGTGCACCTGAGCCTCAGAATTTTAATATTTTGATAATTAGCCTAGATATTAATTAGATTATCATTAACCATCGCTTCTAAAATGTCATCTTTTAAATCAAAATGGCGAAAGAAATTGACTGGCGCATTTAATTTGAAACCGGAAATGAACGAATTCAAAATTATTTAACTAATTAGCGAATTTTAAGAAAACTAATTGAGATATCAATTTGGAAATTTCTGAGCATATGTAAAAATATTCTGTATCTGACTGTGTGAGTTTTGAAAAATTCGGTTGGTAATTTTTTTTTTAATTTATGCCAAAAATTGCCAAAAATCTGCCGGCGCCAGTGAAAACGATCCGAGAAAGAATTTTTTTTAATTTCAACAATTTTTTTTTAATTTAACAGTGATGAAAGCCGATCCCTGTCTGAAACTTTCTCTGATCGTTTTCACTGAAACGATCACAGAAAGTTTCAGACAGGGATCGGCTTTCATTAAAAACTGAACTACAAAGAGATCTGTTTTTCAGGAAAATCCCTCCATTTAGTTTGCGAAAATGAAAGGAAATAATTGCCAATTTTTACTAATGAACAAAAATTTAGGTAACTAATTAAGATATAGATTTGAAATTGAGGTCGGGAAGGGCTGTCATCTGCCGGCTATTTTAGCGTAGTGTCTTCGTTATGTTCTAATTATCAGAAAAATGTAATTCTTTTTTTAATGATCGCGTTAATGTAGGTGACGGTGGTTCTCTTGAACAAATTATTCATTATATTTGCGGGTATGGGGAGGGAGAGGGTTAACGCCTTTCTCTGAGATTGTAATTATCTCGGGCCCGCGCAACGCCGGGCGGGTTAGCTATTTTATAATAAAATATATAACATTTCTTGTATGATATTCAGATAAATATGCATTAAAATAATATTTATTGATGTCAATACATTCCCAATTTTTTTAGCTAAATATTGCTCAATAATGATCACCTCAGTAATCTTCTTCAGTGTAAAATAAAAGAACATTAATATTAAAAAATTCCTATGCTCTTATCAATTTTATGACGGTGATAAAAACTAATGTTTAGGATTTTATTTTTAAATCACAAATATTTTAGCTGTTTTATTACTTTAGTTTTCCAGCTTTTACGTTTTAAAAGTATTATTGCTTTTAAAAAAAGTAAAATTTTACAAAAGCGGAACTATTTGTACTTTCAGATATTTAGTTTTTTATATGATATTTTTAAACAGTGATTATTTGGAAAACTATTCAATAAATATAAAAATCATTATTGTAAGTGAAAAATAACTGAGTAAAATGATTGATTTTGAAAATATAGATTGTTGTTTCAGTAATTTAATTTTATGCATTTTTAACTATTGTCTTTCTACATGAACATAGAAATGTTTCGTTGTTATAAAATGCACTTTGAATGCATTCTGTGTTGTTTGTAATATTTTTCTTCTGTTTGACATCACTTCATAAAATAAAGCAAATACGTATGAATACACAGTTATAAATCTGCAGCAAACTCTCCAGTGATACGACCGTTTTTAAAGATAATGGTTACTTGGCCATATTATGAAGCGTATCCGACCATATTATTGACCCTATTATGGTCAGAAAAGAGTTAAATTACTGTTATATAACCATTTTCTACAAAAGAGGTCAAATTACTAGACAGTTCGCTGCACATTTTTAACAATGTAGCAATACTGAAGTTAATTAAATATTTTCTGTGAATTCGAAAAATACTTTTCAAAATATTTTAAGCAATACACTGTTAAAAAGCAATACACTGCAGAAAAATCTCCAGTCATTGAACCGTTTTTATGTATAAGGATTACTTGACCATATTATGAAACGTTCTCATTCATTTTTAAAATACTGCAGGAAACTGTCCAATCATTCGACCGCTTTACATAAATAACTGTTACTTAATCATATTATGAAGATATTATGACCATATTATTCACCATATTACACTGTTGTTTAGTTGGCCTATAACAGAATAGCTTTTTTTATAAAATCTGCTCCATGACGAAGTATTTTGTGCATTGTAGGGGACATGGGTTAAAAACCATATAGCGACACATACAGTTCAGCCGTCTCTTAGCAATATTTTTCAAATTCTTCTGTATTAATTTTGTATTAGTATTGTCTTCTCCAAATATTGTCCTTGTTTTTATGAGTAGCTACCCATTTTTGTTTGAACTGATTTTTAATAACCGAGAGCTTTTGCTTCATCTCAGCAATCCTTGGATCACCTTCAGAATAATTTCTCAATAACTCTTGCTGGAATAAATGGATGATTTCCATCAAATGTTGACTCATTTGAGCATTGCATGATGGTATACAACTCATTTCGAGTCATAGATCTCAATTCAGAAGGCCCTGTTACCAAAATAAATAAAAAAATAAATAGCAGTAATTTATATAAAAAATTGTTGGAACCAACAAAAAAATTCGTCAAAAATAGGGGGACGGTTTCGGGCGGCTGATTTTTTTATAATTTCCTTGTATACTAAGTACTGCATATTACACAATTGTTTTCATCGTTTAAATATGTTTTAAAATATAACAAAATCCTTTCTAAATATTATAAATAATTATTTATGGCACTATTAACTATACCTAAGTTGTCGACCATATAGACAAAAAATCTGCAGGATATTCATTAGGTAAATGTAGTGTGTATAAAATACATACCCAGTTCAGAATAATCCATCACAACAACCACTAAATTGTTTAGACCAGAGGTGTCCAACTGTGGCCCGCCGGATACCACTAAAATTTTATAGTAAACTTTTCCTTATCTAATCATCGATTTTTTGCGATTCAAGAAGTTGACTATTTTTTCTAAAATTTAGTGGTGTCAGGCGGGCCACAGTTGGACACCCCTGGTTTAGACAATAAACTACAAGAGATTTTAAAACACTAAAATCTGACCGCATCGTAAAATCACAGGACCACTAGAAGCGAACGGCAACTTCGGACTGATCGCGTGGCGCGCTGCGTTGTGCTAGCACATTGCACGTTTCGCCTTTGGATGCAGTAACTATTAAGCTTTTTGAGAAATAATATACAGGGTAGGAAACCGATTTTTAAAAAAATCATTTTTGGCCATGTTTTGGAACTAAATACCACACTGTGCGAGGTTTCTATTCTCCAAATTATAAAACTATTTTTTTTTGTCTATCAATAGAAGAAATTAACAACATAGTGGGTAGAAGTAATTTGAATGAATTCCTTGTGACGAGCATTTTTACATTTCATTTTGATTTAGTAATAAGTACTATTTAAATATTCTAATAAGAATTATCTTAATAATTCATTGTAATTACTTCTTCCCACTACATTAATTTATTCTAGTAATAGGCAAAAATTCAAAAGTTTTTATAGTTTTATAATCTGGAGAAGAGAAACTTCCATAAAATCAAAGTTTCATCGCCAATAAAAAAACACATGTATCTTAATATTTTTTTTCGCTCAATGAGTCAATTTATATGCTGACGCATATAAAATGAAAATAATAATAATAAGCACTGTCGGAAACCTTGGACAAACTTCAATAAATATCCGTGTTTAATAAGATATTGTTAAATATTTCTAAACATGTGTCTTGAAATTTACACTGGAAATTGCATAGTGAAAATGTAAAGCTGTATCGTGTAAATACATCTGAAAATCACATAAGTTTGAGTTTTCGGTTTTTAGTCTTGAGACTTTTGGGAATATATTTGAGAAAAAATAAATCATTTTCAAAAATATTTAAATCATTCTGAATTTTTAAACATTATTTAGTTTCATTAATCTGTTCTGGAAAACATCCTAAGTATACTTATCTTGTACATTTTGTTTTTGGCGAAGGGGGGCGTCCCCCCCCCCTCCGCCAAAAACAAAATGGTTGTAATCATGGTTGTAATATTCATAGTTGTAATATTTGCATAGATAAAGGGGAGGAGTCGAATGTAAAACATCCGCAAACAATGCATCATGTTTAACATCTTCTTTCAGCAACCCGAAATACCAATTAAAATATTATCAGACGCTGATACCAACAATCTTATTTTGATAGAAAAATCTTCTGAAGAAAGCAGTAATTTTCTGAATTAATAGCTCTTACGCTGCGAAGATCCCGCGATTGCAGAGTTCACACGGTTGGTGAAATCGTGAAAATATTCCAGATGAAATTAGAGACATTTTTGAAAAGGGAATGAGAGTAAAAATAATAGCAAAAATATCCGTTTAAAAAAATAATAATAATTGGTTATTCCTATTTGTCCTTTTCAAGCAACGCTGTTGCTGCAAAAGGAAATCATTTTTTAAAAATGCAAACATTTCTGAAAGAAACTCATGTTTTTAGAAGGATGGGTTTTTAGTATTAATATGTATTTATTACATCTAAACATTTTTAATTAAAAAATTATCCTTGCATGAATTACTGATGATATGTTCATCAATGTACACTATTATTGCAAATTGCACATGTGTAATGTGTGTATAAATTCTAAATAAGACGGGGAGAAAGATTAAACTTTTAATACAAACGCGTAATTCGTTGTTTCCGTTAATGCGCGTATCTCTCCGTCAAGACAACCAATAATTATAGGTAATGAATTAAAATTAACTTTTATGTTTTAATCTTAGTTTTACATTTATTACATTGAAATAGATTGTAAAAGTTCATTAAATTATGCTAATGAAAATACAGCGTTTGTATAAATTTACTTTTTATAGTATCCTTATTTCAATTAATCTTTATTACAAAATGAATGAAAAAAAGTGAGCAGCAACTTTCACGAAACAAATAAAAATCAGCATTCAGTTCAGTACCAGAAATTTTCTTTTTTATTTCATTTTCTTAGTCCTTTATTCGTTAAAAATAATCTGTATGTACATAATTTGTAACCCCCGTCCCAAATAAAAAATGAGAAGAAAAATATTATTACTACTTATCGTTATGTTGCTTTAAAACTTAATAGTTTCTAAATAAGCCACAAAACTATTGTGTCTGTTTCGTTTCGGAAATAAAGCAATTGCTACTCTTCAGTCTTCATATGCATATTTTCCATCTTTTCTTAAAACAATTTTTCTCAAACAAACTAATGTTACCTGTTTATTTTGTTTTCACTCAGGTAAAAAGCATATCTTGAGAGGAGTTAAGAATATTCAGAAAAAAATGATGGATAATTGAATAATTTTCTAAAGTATAGTGGAATAATTTATTTATCGTTTTTTTTCAATTGTTTCGGAAATTCTGTAAAAATCTTTTTCGGAAATCTGTTTTGAAACAATTTTTTTTTTGCATGGATATATCTTTACTTAATGAAGAGTGAGTAACAGAATTTAGAACTCCAAAAAACATGTATTTTTTTTTTACTGCATATTCAATCATGTTTTAGAATAGATTAAACAAACAAGCCTCTTTAAAATATATGACTCAGACAAATTTATACGAGAAATAGAGGGCGTGGAAACAAAGTGGGTTAAGATGACATACAAAGTTTTCTGCCGCCTATGCTTATGTAGTAGCACCTGACGTGGTACAACAAATATCCTTGCTGGATGTTCATGTAACTGACTTTTAACACATCCCTACAAAGCAATCTGTAAAAAGTTATGAGCCGATTTTCGATTTCATAGTGTGCTGTTGTTCTTTATGAATCTCATATTCAAAAGACTTGCTCATTTATGATAAGTAATTTGAATACCCCGCTAAACAGTCTCAAAATACAACTCAAAACATAAACTTTCATATGAAATATGAATTTTTTACAATGAAGGTTAAACGATAAATCGAGTACAAACAGATGTGGTGAGGGGGGGAGGAAGGGGCAAGATTACTAGAATGCCAGTGATATGGAAGATTATGACAATAAAGACTCATTATCTGTCTTAAACAAGGCAAGGAGGAACTCTAATTCCATTATTTCATGTTCAAATCCTGTGCTCATTCTAATGTTTTTGGTTGGAATTGTAGATCAAGCCAGGCACAGATCCTGACGATATGAATTATAATTTTGAATTTTGAATTTACAGCTTCTTTTGAATAAAAGATGAATGTGAGCGAAGTGTTGAATAAAGTTTAAGTACCTCGATAAATATTGTTATCGATGACAAAATTATTATCATGATGTATAGTATATTATAAATTATTATTAATAATAATTTGTCACGTTACTCACTATGTGGGACAAGATGACTGACTTGTCTTCAGAAAGCATACTTTTTACATTCTTTGAGTGCAGATGAAATATTTTAAAAAAATAATGCTTCAGAGAAGGTTTGTAAGCAGTGTCTCAAATCAATTACAGAGCTTATAATAAAATGGAAATAAAAAATTTTACTGATTCGAGTGATTTTTTCTTATGTATATAGAAGATAGCAAAAATACTGTGTGTAAGACTAATCCGAAGCCGTATTTTTCATTCATATACCTTACCCATGGCCCTTTGTATTTACGCACCAGTTTCAAAGTGAAGTTTTTGAAAGAAATAAAACGCAAACTTAATTTTGTTTAAATAAACTATCAAATTCGCGAAAAGTTAGTCGTCTAAAATGACTGACATTTCACGAATTTGATTGTTTATTTAGATGAAATTATATATATATATATATATATATATATATATAAGTTTGAATTTTCTTTCTTTGAAAAACTTCACTTTTAAACTGGTGCGCAAAGAATTAGGGCCACGGGTAAGGTATCTCATTTAGCAAAATATATACATAAAATATTTCGGCGAAATTTTCAACAGACACATTTTCACACATTTAAGATATCTTTATGATGATAAAGTTATGAACGAAAATCTTGGTTCGGCGGAAAATTAGACTGTATATTTTAATAAATAAAATGCGTACATTATGAACCTTGCTTCCAGTACAAAGATTCTTAGCGTAGCAGGATACTATTATTCCTCTTATTTTGTTGAAACAGTTTAACCCTCTAATGCCCATGGTAGCATATATGCTACCAACAGTGTTCCCAATTTAGTGGATTTTTTATTTCAGATATTACGAATTCATACCAGAAAATCGCAATAGAAATCTTTCTTTTATTTAATGTCAAGCATTCCGGGATTGAAACGAAACGAAAATTAATAGTTGTTATTTCTGGTGTGAATTCCGATTTTACTAATTTTGGAATTTCTAGCATGCTTTCTACCCCAGGCATTAGAGAGTTAAGACAACTTTGTAACCGAATCTGAAACCTGGCTGTAACCAGGCCGACCACTAATGAATATTTTTTAATTATTATTTTCCGTACAACTATTTCTAAACAATAATAATCTACCTTGAAGATTAATGGACATCTACAAAGAGGATTCCTGTTTTGAAATTGGGGTGGACAATCTAATAAAAAACAGTTGAAGTGGCAAACCTGTGTAACTAATTTCTATTTAGAAATATTCATCTGTTCAGGTTAAAATAGTTTCACGTTTTATCTAACCATCATATATGTTAGACATAATTTTTGAATGAATAACAAGCATTTTGTTATAAAATACCATATATATTATTTCTCCTGTCAACATTCCTTTTTCTAAGAAAATGTGAAACGCAGAACAACGAATGAGATACCATATGAAAGGTTTTAGAACCGGCTTTTGACATAGCCCACTTAACAATTCGTTAAAACATGTTTTTGATTAAAATTTGCTAAAAATTAAAAATTAAATCGGCATTGTTTTCATAAAAGAAATGAAAAGTTTTCCTGAAATTATTGTTGCCAAAAAAATAAAATACCACATAATATGATGCTCAGCAATCATTATAAAATCACCGCAAGGGTTTATTTTGTACTTATGATTAAAAAGCGAAATTGGAATTGAAATGTTTAGATTTATATTTCTAAGTCCCATGTTTTTCCTGAAGCGGATGACGTCATCCTCAAAATACGATTGTTAATTTTTTTTCTTGCGCGTGCCTTTAGCAATCTTGGATCAGTTTTTAGTCTAACTTTGATGGAATAAATTAGATGATATTCTGGCTTGACTAACAACTAAATGTTGTTTGCAGATATTTTTATCCTTGCCTTTTCTTTATAAGTTTAAACCTGCATTTATAAATATTACATATTGATAAAAAATGATACTTCTCTATTATCCCGTCGACCACTTTTCATAACAAAAAACTATCGCCAAATAAACGGGAGAACGTTGCCATTGGAATATCAAAAAATAAGTAAATAAATAAAATATAAAAATTTAAGGACAGAATTGTTATTTTAGTTAATAAAATAACTACTAAATCAGTAAAACATAATGAAAAATACACGCAAATGTCGAATGTAAAACCACTAGATGACGTAACAAACACGCATAATGATTCTGACATCTAGTAAATGGGACTGCATTTTTGGCGTTTAATCTTACAGTTTGGTGGTAGTTTTTTGTTATGAAAAGTGGTCGACGGGATAATAGAGAAGTACCTAAAAATATTAGATTTCAGTGCGAAATCGTCGCACGGGCCCTCTGGTTTTTTTTATTTCAAATTAAACATAAATAAAATAAATTCGTCACTTTCTCGTTTATTACATCAATAAAAACTAGTGACATTTAAAGAATTATCTTAAATCATGTGTTTTTTAGCTTTTCTTTGTTTCAACTCTTCTGTTTATATATTTCAAAATGGCACTGTAGCCTCATTTAACATTAAAAATAAGTCTTATACGTTTATATATGCATTGAAATATTTTTTGTATTAACTATTTCTAGTTCTTTGAAGTATTACTTAAAAGCTACAAAATAGATTAGTTAAGCAGAAAATATAGTAATGCGATTTGTATTGAAATAATCATACATTTTAAAAACTCATTGTGTACCTTATGACATCGAATCTCTCTATGATCTTTATAGCTTCAAATTTACGAATCGAAAATTACAGCTCATTCCGCCTAGTCGTTTTTGAGCCTAATTTCTTTTGACCGAATAACTTCTGTGTTGTTTTCTGAAGGTGCAATTTAGGTGTCAAAATTAGGTGTTTTTATTGAAAATGTTAAAGTTTTGTACAATCTTTAGATGTAGACCAATCACCTAAAATCATTAAGTAAATCGTTAAATGGTAAAATCGTTAAATAATTAAAGTAAAGATTATCATTAACCCATTAAAGCCTACTGGTACCATATGGTACCAGAATGGCTGCCATGCATTTTGTTGTTTGTATACCAGTATATTTTAAGAGAAATATTCTCTTTATCTGATGACAGAAACTCGGTATTAAAAGGAGATGGAAATGGCTACTTTAAAAAATTGGTATGAAATACGATTTTTGCATTTTAAAGAGAAAAATAACTCCGGCTTTAATAGGCAAATCGATTGACACTAGTCGCATTTTTATGCAATGACTTGAGACATAGTTAGTAGAAGATTTTCGCTTTTTTGGACGACTGTACATAAATCACACTCACTGGAAAACAAGTTATTTCTATGAATAGTTCAATTGCATTAATTTACACAAGGTAAAAATTAATGATAACTTTAAAAATGTAAGGTATTTAATTAAAAGAACCCTAGCAGAATTTTAGCGGAATGTTTTTACAGGCACAGATTTTCTATGTGTGCATCCTTAGTCAAGGGGCACACATCGAGCTGGTAATCAGTTTGTACTTAAATGTAAGCTCATATATCTGAATCAAATCAAGTACATTGATAGTAAGTGTGATATGGTGTTTGAGATCCGCAAATGAACGAGTTGGCATGTGTGCAATATGCATTTATATTCCTCCACAGGGAAATATTACAAGCGTACTTCAATCACTCGTCGAAAACCGCAAGCTAATGTTAAACAATCTAAGCATTCTATACTAATGTCTTGTTTGCTAATGTTATATATTTTTCAGTGATTCTTGTCATATGATATCTGAAGTCAATGTCGGATGTTGTATCTTTGTACATTTCCAATTTTAGTTATAGTTCATTTAAAGACACTTTTAATTTTATCACCAACCAACCAATTTTTTTCCGACAATGAAATTGTTCTCAGAATAAAGCTTCGAAAGCAAAATCGTAAAAGCTCAAAGGTTCAACGTTAGACATCGACCTGATACATCCTCTGTGAAAAATATCAATCAAAAATATTGAAATTAAAACAAAAAAAAATGTAAAATTTGACTTTATTGGTCTAACATTAGCTTGTGGATGTGGAATGTTTAACATTAGCTTGGGTGACTCGTGTAGGTTCATAAGTCAGGACTTTGCCTGGAGTGCTGGTCAATTGCACGTTGAAGGCCACGACAAGTCTAGTCTATCATTTAATCAATTTGCACTTTGTGTGGAATTATTTACATATTCTTTCGAATACTCTTGAGCATTGATAATCAACAACGCGCTGTTAATGAGCACTTGCTCTCACTACGTTTGTATAAATTTATATGTATAATTTATTTATATCTGTTGTTGTCACCGATAGAATGTATCGGCTTTGATTGAAGAATGAAACAGAAAAAGACAAAAATTTTGGGAGGCGTTTCATTCTTTATATCATTTGTAGTTGTGAAGAAATTTACTACCCTTTACACTGGAAAAGATTAGCAAATATTTATCGATATTCATGTAAGTGGGGATTGCTTTTTACAATGTTCATTCAACACATGTACGTGTAAAATTACAAGTGATTTGGGAGTGTACCCACGGAGGTGTCTAAAGAATACAAATACTACCATGATAGTACAAAGTTTGACGGCACTTGTGTATAGGAGATTGAAGTGGGTATTAAATCTGCTTTCATGGCTCATTTCAAGTTTTGGCATTTTTAAAGGCTAGTCACGGGACACTCGCGTTATCGTCTATAAAACGACCAATAGCGGGACACAAACGTTATGAGCACGATTCACTGTTTTGGCCAGTAATTTTAGAAATTACTATTATACAGCAGATCGATAACGCACACATCTTTATGAACCATCCTGTATATTTTCAGTCAGTGTGAAATAATTTAAATAAGCACGTTCACTTACTTTACTATGGCAAGTAAAAATGTTTATTTAGCAGTTGCCAATTTATCTTAAAATGTGCAATGTAATATTTTTTCCCCCAACATTTAAATACATTAAAATATATTCTCATTTCAATATCAAACCTCAGTAAAACGGTAGTAAAGAAAAATTTTGTAGCAGAAGGGATTAATTTGAAATAAAACAATATTTTTTAATAAACAATTATAGCGAATAACATATTATTCGAATGCAAGAACAATGGTAAAAATTATAATGCGTTTTTAATTTAATAAAACATTTAAATAACAATGGTAAAAAATATAATGTGTTTTTATTTTAAAAAAAACATTTAAATAACTCAATAATCATTATGGAAATAAAGAAAATAGAAAATCCTTTGTTTAAGTAATAACAATTTTACAGAAAGTATTTTTTTATTAAATGCACCAGAAATTTTTTTAAAAGTACTTATTTGCTGAAGGAACTGTTTTATTTTTAATCCACTTCAAAATTGTTCGCTTTAAGTGTGGGAAGAATTATTTATTTCCCAAGAAATAAATTAACCCTTTCCTTCTAAACCGTCAGGCGAAACTGTTTTGTTGTAGTTTTATTGTTTTCAGGAAATGTTGTTCTCTCAGAAAAGCTTTCTTTTGCGGTAAAAAGCATAATATTTTAAAGTTTCATCTGTAAAATAAAATATGAACCACGGATAATCAGTGCAGTTTTCCCTGTACTTTTAATGAAAAAAAAATATTTTTTTTAAAGTTTCTTATAATTTTGTAATCTTTCTTATTCTTAGGTATAATAGTAAATACTGAACTATTTTTAATTCGCAAATTATTTAAGTGTTTTAATAATTGTAAACGGAAGATAATATATAAAATGTTTTTGATTATAATAAAAGATTAGGTGAACCGGAAGCATGACAGACATTGATAGAAGGTAAGGCTAGAAGATATTTCATCAAAGATCATAATAAATATATGGGGTTAAATTTGTAAATCTAGTAAGAAAATTTCATTGAACTATGTACTTCCGTGCAACAATATGTGAGAAACATTTATAATTATGACAAGAATATTTATAATAATGCTTTCCAAATTTTACACTAATGCCTCTCGCTCTTTTTTTTCTGTATATTCTAGAAATTCTAGTCGTATAAACTTTACTTTAGGAAACCCAGTTTACATGTTTTTATAAATATATAAAATTTCTTCATTTTTTTTATTAAAATCTTACAGGTATTCAGAAAATGATTTGACTGAAAATTGATTTTAATACATGTTTTAAGTATGCTATAAACCGCCGCAGCCGAAAGTGAGAAAATAAATCTGCTGGTACTTGAGATTTCCTTTGATCCATTTGAAAGGGATCTTATTTTTATCTTTTGAAGATATCACAATATGTGTTTTTTTTTCACCTAATGCACGAAGGTTTTTAATCACTTCAAATTTTTTGACTATTCATAACTTTTTACATATAATACATATTTTTACGTATTAATGTTTTAAAAAAATGGTAGATGAAGAGTGTTTTCTGAGTGGCTTTCACTTTTCTTGTAAGTAAATGAAATATTTAAAAAATGAATTTCACTAAGATGTCTCTTTTAATAGTGAGAATATTTTTCCAATAACCTTTTATGAGTATTAAGAAATATTTTTCCCAGTTTATTTGTGTGCATGATTACTACTATATTTCTTGCAAAAATATATTTTTGAAAGTGACTACTGGATTAATAAATATTTCTCAATCAAGATTTTATTGATCATATTTTAGAAAACTCAGTAACTTGTGAAAACATTCAAAATGTTTGTCCATGTAATTAGCATACTATGTAGGTAATCTTTTAAGATTTACTATTTTAATATTGAACACTTGCAGTTTAATGTTCAGCGTAAGATGTGGAATTCTATCTACGAAGGATGTTAACAATTTACCACTATTTTCATTTTAAGATAAATATCTATACACATAGATATGATAAATAATGGTTAAATGTCGCTAAAACTTGATATAAAAAGGAGATTTGCAAGATTTAAAAAGACAAAGACAGAATTTAATTTAGACCCTAATGTAGTTCATTCAGTACCAATTCATTCCACCATCAGTCAGTCTGCGGCACACATTCAAAAAGAAAATTGGAAACCAATAGTATAGAACAGGCAAACAGGTGATGTTTTCAGAACATACCCGGTTCCAAAATATCTCCACTCCCTGCAGATCAGTATTTGTGTAACACATCTTAGAGAAGCCATTGAAGAAGATCTAATCGTTGTACAATTATGCACTACAATAGAAAATATAAAAATAGAGCTAAAAAAGCGATAAAAGGTTTTCAGCTTACAGAGACAAAAGACAAAATGTTACTGAGAATACGAAAGATCTAATTCGAACCGGCTGCGGGAGCGAACAATCCGAAAAAAGGAAGCTGGGGATTCGCAGGCAAATGCCAGGAAGCCCGAAAAAATAAGAATTAAAAAAACCTATACATTTTAGTTTTTAAGAGAGAATAGCAAATTAAAAGGAAAAAATACATATAAAAAATAAATCTTTAAACTATTTTAAACTGTCAAAATATCGCCATAGACGAAAACAGGAAGGACAAAGCAAAGATGTTAAATGAAATCGACCCCCTGAATCGACAATCTTAATTGCCATACATAAAATAACATAAGAATATATATGAATAACATTAATTTACAAGAAATTAAAGACAACATGCATAACTTTATTATATACAAAATTTACTTTTTTATATTTGTGGTGTGACATTTTTAAGAGCAATTTTTTGTTTTTACAGAGCAGCAGTTTTTCTCTCGATTTGTATTCTATAGGAATGTAAAAAGTTATTTATTGCATTGCGGAGTGAACATTGCGGATTTGATTGTTTCATTTGGTAACACTTGCATTAATACTATTGTTGAGACGTACTGTGTGACATTTTTTCGTAAATCTGATTGACTTTTTTTATCACCCTAACTACACAAGAAAATTAAAATGAAAAATATTTACAAACACTACATTTTTCGTATTTTTAATTATTTGTTTTTAATTTTCTTCTCAGAAAATTAAAAACAAACACACAGTCAAGCTCGCACATTCTTTTATAGAGGACGAAGACTGATAAATGGTGACTATACATAAAATTCAATAAAATATAAATAAATTTCTACCAATGTTTTGATAGATAAAAAGGGAGTTTGTGGACAAAAAAGTACACTGACAGAAGAAAAAGCTTTTGTAATAAGTAACAGACAGTGTTGTGATAAATTAAATTATTTATCAATTTAGAATGTAGATTTCAGATTTGTGATTTGTAGTGAATTTGAATTGCTTGTTTTCAAGAAAACGTTGTGACATACCTTCATGGAATGTCAACTGGAAAGGAGGCTATTAACAGGTTTAATCAAACACAACAATTTATAACAGTAAGTAAGAAACTAGCATCGGAACAGGTAATTTAATACGGACGATCAAAAAGTATGTGCAATTTAAGAAGGACTGAGAGGGGCGAAATCTAGAGCTCCTATACTACAGGCTGATTCATAACACCATTTAATAACCCAAACAGACAATAACGAAGCTAAAACAGGTTAGCTTACCGTAGTAGTGGACGGCGAGTGACAGTGACAGGGACGGCAAACACCTGCTTGCACGGTTTCCTAATGCTGAGCTGGGTTACAATATGGCGGTTATTTTGTGCAACGAGGTGGATATGTGTCTGCTCTCCTTAGAGGATCCTTAGGAAAATCCGCTCCCAAATCTTCTTAAATTTAAATCACTTAAAACGACTACACCGTCCGTTATACAGGAACCTAAAGAATTCACTTCAGAAGGTATTATAACTATCAATAGAATTCTGTGGATTCCGATGGTTTTTTATTTGAAGTAGAAATCTCAACTTTTTACCAAATTGGTGAAACCTACGATGACACAATCAAAACTTCTAGTCAGAGACTCCAGTTAAAGTTAACACTTGGCTCAACTTGCACGATAGAACAACTTAACCCAGTGGTGAGATACGTTCCAAATCCACTGATTACAACTACTACTGCACAAAATATAGCTACTGCACAAAGAAAGTTGCCTAATAAAAATTTCATGTAAATAATAACCGTGAAAACCAGACTGCCGGAAATACATCCGTACTTTTCGAAACTTAAATAAATGGCAGAGTAGATCTCATTCAAGCACAAATGTTATTATTCACAACACGATCACACGGAAAATCTCAAAACTCGCTGGATCACTAGAGTATCTTTATAAAGTGTGCGCTAAGCACTCTGCCACGACGCGACGTTTTCGTATGTTTTCAGTGTTTCAGAAATAAAACAGAACTTCTTTTTTTTGAAAAACAAAAATACAGTGATAATCTTTATTAAAAAATATTAGATACGTTTCCTGGTATAGATAAATATTTACGATAATTAAAACTCCATGATTCCCGAAATTTTTCCCATGTTACCATGATTCCCGAAATTTTTCCCACATCTTTAGAAACAGTAAGAAAAGGTCAAATCAGAAAATTCCGAAAATTCTCTGAAAATTATGAGAGAGTTTCTGGAATAAATGAGCCATTTTGTTGCACCTAATTTTTAGAAAGATTACGAAGTGAAGTGCAATTCTAATTTTCTGAACTGGTATGCCCTGGGCTATACCGGAATGAGCGAAAATACAAATAAATGTATTAATCTTTGAAAGAATGCTGTGAAAAATACATTCTGAAAATTATATTTCGTTAATTAAAATTTGATAAAATTTAAATTTTAGGATTGAGCTGGACCATTACACCATCCAAACATTATCGTAAATAATTTTTGTGTAAGGTAAATCACACGTTGTTACTAAATGGTGTATAAATGTTTATGTATAATTAAAACTTAAAAATACATCAGATTGACGTTTCGGTCGACTTCTACTACCGCCTTCACAATATGATGTTAAATTGAATAAACTTAAAAACAAAGGACAAAAAAATTTAAAAATATACATAGTTTTTAAAACTGTGATTACTTTTTCTTCTTTCGTGAATTCCGTTTCGTCTCTTCTGTTACTTGGATTTTTTTCTAGTAGGTAGCGCCACTGCACGGCCTGTGATTAGATTCGAAAACGAACTTATGTTTTAAGCGTTAGTTGTGTGAATTACATTTCACGTTTTCAAGATGTTTGTTCTTTGTTTTTAAGAGTATTCAATTTAACATCATATTCTGAAGATGGTCGTAGAAGTCTATCGAAATATCAATCTGATGTATTTTTAAGTTTTAATTATACATAAATATTTAAACACCGCTTAGTAGTAACGTGTGATTTAACTTGCACAAAAATTTAAATTTTATTTTTTTAAAAATGGTATGTCATAAATGTTTTGAAAATGAAACAAAATCAACTACAAACAATTAAAAACATACAATACAATTTTCAAGTTATTTACCAGTACGAAAAAGAATGTTTCTTCACATTTCAAAGAATAACATCAGTGGGAAATTTCGACCATTTATCTTACTACTACTCTATGTTGACAACATCCTACGCTACTTAATTTTTTCCCAAAAGCCCAATCACGATTTCTAGAATAGAAGGGAATCCTTTGACTTTTCTCAGAAATGCTAACAGAGAAACACAATATGTATGAAATTGGTATAGCACTCACAAAGAATTTTTACAACACATAGGTATCACAAAATCCAATTAAGCATAAATTTAAACTCAAGATTAAATACGATTTGTAATGAAAGTATATATTTGCGAAAGAATACACACAGTTTGCATTTCAATTAGTTTAGTTCACCTTAAAAGTGTAATTCAGTTATTTCCTTATATCAATACCGGATAATTCGAATTTTATTGTTTTTACACTCTAGATATTGTGATCACAATTAATGTTTTTTTTTTCCTTAATAGCCTCGTTTACATGTATAGCACATTCCAAATAAATTGAGGAAGTTACACAGAGTGTCTCAAAAAGATTGAAACATTCTTTAATTTTTTTTACCAGTTGGAGATACATAGGATTGTAAACTGAAAAATTGTTCAAAGTAATCAACAATTAAAATTATGTTAAGTAAATAGTCTGGGCGTCAATTTTTAAATTTTTATAGGGCCCCTTTGTCCTATAAGTTACATTCAGAAAAAAACATTTCCATACTCTGACAAGTACAGCAGTACAAATTCCGCTCATCAACGACCAAACTCACCGAATTATGATACTTTGTATTTTATTGAATTTCGAATCTTTCCGTCATTAAAAGAAAACGAATGATTTTTAGGTAGATTTCGTAAGAAATACTACCTTTTACATTCTCCCCAAAGTTGAAATTTCTGAAACATTTTTGCAGTTCTACGCCGATCAGGACTCCCAGCACCCTAAACCACCTCCAGTTCAAAACTTTATCTATCTATCTATATCACCTTTTTTATGGACACGATAACTTCAATAATTCTGCACAAATCTCTTCGAAACTGATACATAAATTCAAGGGGCATAAAATCTAGGTCAAGTTAATGGGCAAAATCGAAGCAGGGGGTTGGGAGGGGGTAGGGGTGGCTTTTTGTGAAAACAGACAAAAAAACCATGACTTCTTAATTATGATACGTATCGAATCCGTTTAAAGTTATTATTATTTCTAGGAAAAGGGTCGAAAATTTATGTAAGACAGATTTTTGTTATCATTAAAAATGGGCTCAAAGGGGTTTAAGAAGAAAACAATCATGACTTCGCCAATTCACAAGCTATCAAAGATGTTGAAATTTATCATAAATCCCCTTAATATTATCTACAACATTTATATTGGCAATTTTTTTAGAACCAACCCTTACAGCAAAATAAATAAATAAATAAATTAAATAAAAAAAAACTTACCGGCTCCGCCTACAGATACAGATAGATTTCGAAGTGGGTAGTCCCAACTGCCGTACCATGGCAAAAAGGTCATTTCTTCTGCAATTCTCAATAAACAGGCGCCCCACGGTCTGCGTATTCGAAATCTACCTGTGCCTGTAGGCTGAGCCGTCAGGTATTTTTTTAGTGCTATAAAGCTCTGAAATTTCTTAAAATCCGAAGTATCATAACTTGGTGAATTTTGGTCGTAGAAGTCTGCTGTACTTGTAAGATCATGGAGAAATATTTTTCTAAATATAACAAATAGAATCCAAGGACCGTATGAAAATTCTAAAAGCGTGAATTTATGAAAATTAATGGAGGCACTATTTCACCCATATATTTTTAATTCTCTTTGAACACCGTTTGCTGTTCTTACATTTCTTACGTAACTCTGACAGGTACATTTCAATTAAAGTGCGTTTCAATCTTTTTGAGATACGCTGTTTATGACGTGGAAATGATATACGGCAGTAAGCAAATTTAAGTATAAGATTTTTTTTAAGACATTGGGTAACATTCGAGATTTTTTTTTTCTTAATATATGAAATTTTATTTAAAATGAACCTATTAGCAAAAGCACTTTAAAAATGGAGCTTTGAAATACTTTTAAAAAAGTAATAATTTGGTTAAATCTCTCGTACTTTAAGATAAAAATAAAATTCATAGTAATAACCATATATTTTATTAAATATATGAAATATATATTCAAATGCACTAAACAATTTAAGCGTCATATTTTTTAAACTTTTGAAATAAACCAAATTAGAATAGAAAATAACGTAAAATAGAAAACATTCATAAAAACGAATATCTTTTTAATTTTTTTTTAATTTTTTTGAAAGAATCTAAATATTTATTCTTAAAACATTTAGAATAATACAGATGATCTATTATTTATATTAATATTTTTTAAATGAATAAGAACAGAATCTTAGTTTTTGTCAAGAAAATAAGTTTTTCTTCGTCTTAAACTGAAATAAATTTAAGAAATATATACGAAATTGATCTTTCCTATTTTGTTTAAGGAAATAAACCACTTGCTGCGTTTCAATCTTAAAATGGGTGTTTTCCATCTCTCTCCCAAAAGAACCATTCGCCAACGAATGATTAATGTTCTCTCCAAAGATTCCTTTCTTGGTTTTAAAAGTTAAAAAAAAAAAAAAGCAGAAAGGAAGTGAAAAAAAAATCAGGACCTTAAATTCAGTTGAAGTTTGAAATATGTTGTGTGAGTGCAGCCGAATTATTCATGCTGTTATACTTCCGCAATTTTAATATTGTTGCTGCAGTGAATCTATATATTTTGCTTGGCAGCAAATTTAAATTTATGAAAGGATTGTTAAAATGATTTTTTTTTTCGAATAAAAATTTAATATACGATAAATTGTGTTATTATACCTTAAATATTTTATACACAGGGTTACCATAATTGAATGACTGGATTTTAAAAATATATATGTGTATATATTTTAAACTATTACACATGTTATAATAAGTGATATCTATACTAATAAAAGAAAGTTTTGCTATGTGTGTGTGTCTGTTGGCGATGGCTAGCAAAATCTAGCCCATCTAGAAGTCTGGAAATTTAGGTGTGGATAGTCCAAGGTCTGGCCATGTGCACCTGAGCCTCAGAATTTTAATATTTTGATAATTAGTCTAGATATTAATTAGATTCTCATTAACCATCGCTTCTAAAATGTCATCTTTTAAAACAAAATGGCGAATGAAACGAACTGGCGCGTTGGATTTGCGAGCGGAAATGAACAAATTCGAAATTATTTTACTAATTAGCGAATTTTAAGAAAGATAATTGAGATATCAATTTGAAAATTTCTGAGCATATGTAAAAAAAATATTCTGTATCTGACTATGTGATTTTTGAAAAATTCGGTCGGTATTTTTTTTTTTAATTTATGCGAGAAATTGCCAAAAATCTGCCGGCGCCAGTGAAAACGATCCGAGAAAGTTTCAGACAGGGATCTGCTCTCATTAAAAACTGAACTACAAAGAGATCTGTTTCTCGGGCCGATCCCTCCATTTAGTTTGCAAAAATGAAAGGAAATAATTGCCAATTTTTAATAATGAACAAAAATTTAGGTAACTAATTAAGATATAGATTTGAGATTGAGGTCGGGAAGGGGTGTCATCTGCCGGCTATTTTAGCGTAGCGTCTTCGTTATGTTCTAATTATCAGAAAAATGTAATTCTTTTTCTAATGATCGCGTTAATGTAGGTGACGGTGGTTCTCTTGAACAAATTATTCATTATATTTGCGGGTATGGGGAGGGAGGGGGTTAACGCCTTGCACTGAGATTGTTATTATGTCGGGCCCGTGCAACGCTGGGCGGGTAGCTAGTATAAAAATAAAGAAAAATAATCCAATTTTTCCTACCGTTGCTCAACGCTGGATTGTACGTACGGATTAAAATAATTTACTCTTATTGGCATGGCCACCAAGATCACCGGATCTTACGCCATTTGATTTCATTTTGTGCGGTTACATCAAAATATTGTTTACGAACTTCCATTGCCGAAAACACTCAACGAACTTAAAGAACGCAACAGTGCTGCATTAAGAAGTGTTAACAGTGAAAAACTGCAAAATGCGTAAAACGATCTTGATAACAGATTAGATATTTGTCGTGTTATGAAATATTCACACATCGAACATTTGTAACTTAAACAAAACTTGGAATGTTGATTTTTTTCATGTATAACTTATTATCATATGTGTAACAGTTTTCAAAATATAAATATTAAAAATCCGGTCATTCATTTATACTATCGCGGTATATTAAGGTCGATTATCATACGTTTTTAAATTTTAATCCTTAAACAGATTTAATCAAACTATTAATTCTCAAGCATTTCTATTGACATGGTACATTAATTATTTAGTGCCTGTTTTCACTTTTGTCAGTAACGCTAATCAGTTTTAAAAATATTAATATTTTCCATTTAAATCTCATTGTTAAAAGCAGAGAAGGTAATTTTCCTTTTTTTTAATGAAAACTTTTAAAGGGTTTCTCCGTGCTTGAGGATATTCTCATATACTACACTAAATTCTTTTACTGGTTTAAAGTAACCACGCTGTAAAAAAAAATAATAAATCTTAATCCATGACGTATAATATAAAAGCAAACGATAAGACACACAGTAACCTCTTCAGAATTGCCAGTGAATCAAAAGAAACAAAAATATTTTCAAAATTTAAAGAAGAATTTATAAAAACAGTCTTTTTGTACCACTGACATTCCGAAATGTTTTCAAGTAGTTTTTATGGTGTAGTAATCAGTTTTCTCAACTTCCGGTATCATGGGTAACTCGAAAGAGGTTATATATTTTCGTATGTGGTTATTTTATAGCTTCCTAGATAAAAAAAAAATAATAATAATAATGTATTTTTTTAAAGTGCAAAATGCAGGTTAAAAGAAATAAAATTATATAAATATGTAAAATAAATACTTTGTTATCTACATCTAAAATAACTATGGCAAAATAGATCACATTACTCCTTGCAATAGGATTTAAATATGTCAGATAAACTTTATTTAACATTAATGTATTTAGTTGCAAAACTACCTGTAATTAGATCGCTTAACGTATTCAAGAATATTTAAAAATATTTAAAGTGCAACGTTTTGAAAAAAATTACAATATCACATTTAGCCAAGCTACATAAATTGAGATAAATTCTTTCATGCAGATAATTTATCATTTTCAAAAAGCATTAATTTTTAAATATGTATGAGTTAAGGATATTTAATGTTATCTTGTCGATAGTTGCAATAGACTTGACATTTTATTTCTGAAGCTACAGATTTTATTACAATATTGCATCAATTGCTATACCTCAGACATCCGTTTAATAGAAGAAAAAGATCTAAAGTTTTACCCTATTTTGTAAAATGTTGCAATAGAAATTTTATTTCTGAAGCATATAATCTTATTACAACATTACGCCTGCTGCAGTATATGAGACATGCGCACAATGGAAACTGCGGATCTAAACAAATGTGTGTGTTTCGCTCATAATCATTGAATAACTATACAAAATAGGAATATAATCATTATACACATTTAACTCTTTATGTATTTTATATTAGACGATATTCTATGAATTAAGAATAATATAAAAATACTAGATGGGACCCGTCAAAACTTGACGGGAAAAATATTATAACAATATCATTAAAATAAGCTTCTTTATTATTTAAGAAGAGTGCAAATGAAACAGTCTTTCAAATATTTTTTTTAAAGTTTTTTCCTCAGTGAAATACAGTACGACTTCCAATGCAAACTCCAAACAAACAATCCGTAAACAACTGTGTAATGCAAATCAGTTTGACATTACAGCCATATTCCCTACAGCAAGAAAGAAAATTTCATGGACCTATGAAGTATCATACAAATAGTATATTCCTATGTTCATCTTATATTCAGTAAATAAAAGAACATAGTAAATAAAGCACACATCTCCCCCTCCCCCCTGTGATAATGCAACCGAATGAGATCCTATGAGCATGTGCATTGCATCTGCCCAAAAGCACCGTCGAGATTCGACGTTAAAAAAAAGTTTTAAAATGTTTAAATTAAAAATTTTAAAATGTTTTCTTTAATCATTGTTCATTTCAAATCCATATCTTCTAAAACGCATCCATTGTTTTAAGGTAATCAGATGAAGATTTTTTTTTTTACAATAATAAATCAATCTTCAGATGAGGGAGATTTTTAATGTTTTCAATTGTAATTTATTTGTATAGTTTCCTCCGTCCCTTTACATAATCAGGATGATTATCACTTTTCCATCACAGTCGGGGATCTTTTACCTCTTGTACAGTTAAATACCCAATCGATCTTTTAAAAAAAATACAATTCGTAGCATATTCTGATGCAACATATGCATCAGCAGATTCAACATATCAATTTTATGTTAAAAAAAAACTCAAAATAGTTTTTTTTTTTTTTGACAGATTTTAGTTTAGCGCCAAAATGCTCTATCTTATGGATAATCTGATCTTATGATTTATCAGGGTTTATTATTATTTTTTTTCACTTTTTATGATGGTTAGAGAAATCTATTTTCAATTGTGGCAACTTTCCCAGGGGCTATTTTACATTATTGAAGCAAACTGATGGTCATTGTTAAGATAGAAATGAAAAACATTTCATGCTTGAAAATTATTCAAAAAGTCGTTAAATTAAGCGGCAGTTTTCAAATAAATTTCAATCGAAAGCTAATTTTTTCTTTCTAATTCATGATGTAAAAATTAAAATTATAAAATGTAGTAAAATGTAGTAAAAAATTGAAATTTGTTGTATTTAGAAGTGATGTAAGCACGATGAAAGCTAAAGCGATAGCGCCGTTTGTTGTCATAACCGTTATACATTTCTAAAAATTACCACTGTGTTTTCGCTGGCGTCCAAAAGTAGACTACCATTTTTTGACATCGAAAGAGAAATTCACAGTGAAAGAAATATGACTTTGCATCTAATATGGAACTGTTAAATGAACTCATAATAAACCTACCAAAATAATTCCTATAAAATATTAGCCTTGCACTGTTTATTCTAGCTAAAAATACAATCATTATTTCAAGTTCTTTTTTTCTACCATAGCACTATTTTTAATAATTTTAATTTTCCTGAAACCCTTTACTTTTGGGAATTTTTTATATTAAAAAATGAAATCTTCTAACCTATAATTAAAAAAAAAGTAATTGGTAACATGTAATCAAGATGAAGCAATTAATAAAGACTCCAATTCTAATCTTTATAATTAAGAATGGAAAAATCAGTTAAAATTACGTCATGCTGACACAATCATATAAATTTTTCTCTTTAGTTTTATCAATGTTAAAATGCATTTCAAGCTAAACATAACGTCATTTTCACCGGCGCAAAGTTTTCACACTTACTTTGTATGTGTTACTTTTATGCATAAATACCATGTATACAAATCAAAATATATTTGTATTTAACTGTAATGAAAAATGGCATCAACAAAGTTATAATGCATAATAATAGACGCTTTCAGTCGTGACGTCAATCATGACGTTTTGCTTGGAAACTGACTCCAAACAAACGGTTGCTATGTTGTATTTTCTATTATATTTTATATATGTAGCTATATCTTATAGCTATATCTCACGGTAAAGTGTTTCAATACATTATATGCAGCTGTAACATTTTTTTACGATTTATATTTAATAAGAAATGAAACATAGCAACCGTTTGTTTGAAGTATCCAACCGAAACGTCATCTTTGACGTCACACTGAAAGCGTCTATAAAATAAACCCAATGAACAATATTCCCGTGACATCACAATAAATATGAATTTTTATTCGCTTATAAAACACGCGGATAAATATTTGAACCTAAATTTAACTTGCAAATTAAAAAATTCGGTCTAAAAGCCACGTGCTTTTAATATTACTTCTCTATTATCGCGCAACCACAGAGTTCAGAAAATAAACTATGTACCTCGCAACAGTGGACGTTAATTCGATTGCCGACTTTATGACGTCATAAGCAGAAGAAAAAGTTTAATTGAAAATTACGGCTAATTAATTAACTTTTCGAACAAACGAATGCACGATAACAAATCTGTGTCCAAATGTCTTTCATTTAAAAAAAGAATGATGTAATTTGATGCAGTAGTTTGTTCTCACGGATTGTCGAAAGAAATCGCTTAGCGTTTTAAATATATAGATATTTCACATTTAGGAAAAAACAGATTGATAACACTTTTAAAAACGTATTCTGCTATACTCATACTCGTTATACTGTAAAACAAAAAGACAGATGTTTCTAATTTTTGTAGACAATAAAATATAACCGCGAACGAAAATATACAATAACTTCTTCCGATTTACAAACGATTCCAAAAAGCGTTCTATATCTTTAGAAACCTGAGAAGCCAATATATTTTGGAGATTTAAAGAATCATTTATAAAAACAAAGTTTCTTTGCTGCCACTGATTTTCGGAAATATTTCCAAGTAGTTTTTTTAGTGTATTAATAATTTTTCTGAAACCAGAATATAGATATTTCTGATGTTATAAATTTTCAACTAAGCAATTTCATGTTCAACCGACATGTTTTACAGACATGCATGATAAATTAACAGCATTAACATTAACATTAACATTAACATTAACATTAACATTAATATTATTTTGTTACTCTTGCATGTATAAACTCAATTACGCAGCTGAAAGTGCGTAAATGTGAATTGATTACATCCTAAAAATTGTATTCCGGTGTGGGAAAACTGAATAATGCACTTTAAAAACTATTCGGAAACTTTTCCGAAAATCAATGGCAGCAAAAGATTTTTTTAAATTATAAATGGTGGTTTAAATCTCAAAAATATATTAGATTCCCCGGTTCCTAAAGACTAAGAACGATTTTCGAAATCATGGGTAACTGGAAAGATGCTATTGTATATTTTCGTTCTCGATTATATTATATTTTATCTGTCTCTTTCTACGGTGGACATAATTTTGTGCTGATTCAACATGCGTGTGTAAATGAATTGCGATCCTTTCTGGAATGGAAACAAAATCCTTAATAAATGTATATATCAAAAAGTAAACTATACTAAGTACACAACCATGCGTCCCTCAATTGCTATTCTCAATTGTTGGCTTTTATATCCAGACAATTAAGAGAGTAGGGTATTAAAATAAAATCATTATCATGTTCATCAAAAACACTGGAAAAATACAACTGGCTATTATCGAAATCATTAAACTGACGTGCCTTGTCTATTCGACCTAAACTGACTCCACTAAATGGTAGTTTTCCATTTGCAGCACCTTTTGTATACATTTCCCAACACAATTTTGATTCACTCGGGCGCCTCGCTTATGCACACAGAGGATGTCATAACGTGTTGTCTGATCAGTGTAATACAAGAAATGCATTAAGTGTATTCTATTAACAATAAATTATTTTTCACATCATCTTACATTATGCAATCCACTAATTAATTGAAATATATTAAAATCACAATATATTTTGAAATTTTCCCATTCCCGCAGGCAGCATTCATTGCAGGGTTAGCGGCGGATATCCTGTCTTTACTGTGCCTTGTTTTAGATTGTAGAGTAACAAAAATTATACATTGCATGTCAAAAGCAAAGTTATTCAATTACACCGATTTTATGTGATTTTCTTGATGCATTAATCTTAAATAATAATAATAATAAAAACATTTGGACATAGAGCATCTCAGCTCTCTTCGCGGCGGTAGGCTCAGTAAAAAAATTTCCATTGCGCTATTAGGAAATGGGTTAAAAAGGTAAATTATATTGGAGCAACACTAAGACATTGCATCTAGGATTTAAATCGTCGTTATATTTTAATGTTCTACGGTAATTTATTTTGTATTTTATACCATACGTGATGAACACATACTAATTATGCTGTAGAAAATTTTATTACTCAAAACGTTTGACATTTTTATTTCTGAGATTGTGTTATACATGTTTTACATGTAATTGACCGGCAGAATTTTCCGGTACAAATTGGCTTTTCCGAAACAACCAAAACAACCCAATATAATCGCAAACATTGGTGCCGGTTCCTTTTCGGAAATTTTAAAAAGCATCCATTGTGATAATTTTGTATCAAGAAAGTTTACGTAAGCAGGGCGTCCCTTTTTATCGATTTCAAATAGCTAATTTCTAAACCGTTAGTTTCTGAGGTATAGTTTCGTTTATAAATTTATACCTTCAAGATAAGTAAACCACTTTACGTCAAAACAATTAATTTTTAAACATTTACGAGATTAAAATTTTTCCAGGATCCCTAGGTCCTATAAGTTATTTTTGAAATAAGCGTTATCCATGCTTTAACAAGTAAAACCATGGAAATGTCATTTTTTTAGGACCGAGTTATAATATTTTAAATTTTATTAATTGTTGGCGGTTTCTGCCACTAAAAACAATTAAACACATTTTTAATGCCTGAAAACGCTGAAAACGCATAATGTACAAAGTATCAAAATTCAGGAAGTTTTGGTCGCAGAAGAATATAGGGTGAAACCCCCAGTTATTCACACCTAACCAGTAACTGACATTTGAGCAAAAATCTAACTCAAATAAGTATTTTGTTGTAAAATTCTGCAAAATAATGTCATCTAGTGGTAAATGAGACATTTATTTTTATTTTGGAGTCGATTTATTAACCACTAGAGGTCCAAGAACATATTCAATGAAGAAGAAACTTTTGAGAATACAAAAAGTGCCATTTTGAAGCAACCGTCTTATTTCTAAAATTAAGGAAGTGTTTTTTAAATCTATTTGAAATGCAACGATCCTAATTTTTCCCCTTAAAAGTTATGCTTGTAGAAAATAGTTGAAAGACGCATATGATATACTAGCGCCACGATTTAGGGTTTATAGATGTTTAATTTAACTTAATGGGGGGGGGGGGGGTTACAGTAATTGTTTCCTAGAATTTAATTTCACCAGTCTCTGACAGAGGTGTTAGTTATTATTTATTTTTTAAAAAGTTGAAATTTATTATTTGAACTGTTTAAAAATGCATAATAAAAAATTAAATTTATCTTGTAGTAAGCACAATTAAAATTTAAGTTCTTTTACTGGTGTCTGACGCCAGGTGTCAGTTACTGGTTCATAAATGTCAGTTATTGGATATCTGCATTACTAATAATGCAGTACAAAATATTACTCCTATATACTCTTACTATATACTCTACATTACTAATAATGCAGTACAGCTTACTAAATCCCACTTTGTATAATAAATATTAATGTATTTTGTTTTTATAATAAATAATAAAGTTTTTTTTTTTAAGCATTTTAATCTTTTAAAATAAAGTGTCAGTCACTGGTTTACTTTGTGTCAGTTATTGGTGTTCCAGAATAGGGATGGTGTCAGTTACTGAAGGTTTTGACCAAATTTATAAACAAAATTAATGTTTAATAATAAAGTGTATTATTTTTCAAAATTTTGCCAACAATAATTTTCTAATATATCTCTACTATACTTTCAAAAGCAAAGAAGTATAAAATAGATTAAAAAATTTTTAATAGTGATTTGAACTAGAAAGAATCCTTAAATAGTCAGTTACTGGGGTTTAACCCTATTTTTGTTGTTGTTGTTGTTTTGTTTTACTTGTTAAACCATGCAGCATGATTTTCTGATTATAACTTAAAGGACCCAGGGATTGTGTAAAATTTTAAATTTTGTAATTTTTTTAAAAATGATTGGTTTGATGTAAATGAATTTTCCTATGATAGGAAACAACATTTGAAACATATTTACATCTGGTTTAGACGTATAGTTTAGACGTATAGTTTAGACGTATAGGAATTATATATTGGTCAAGTATCGAAAGAAATACCCTGCGTAAATATTGTTATGCATTCGGTACAATGATCTTACGAATTTACGTAAACTAAATTCAAGTTAAATCAATCTCATTGAAACGTTGCGAAATGTTGTAATCAAGGAATTTATCAATGTATCCTTTATTTTATTCTATATTTTCTTTATATTTTTGAACAAATTGTTAACAGATGTTGAAGTGTGGTTTATTTATGTTACAATTTTTACGTATTAATTCTTATTTTTATCACATGATGTTTAAATTAAATTAAAATAATAAAATTATTCATTTGATTCAGATTTCAAGTTTACATATGTATATGTTGCAGGAGAGCAAATTGTTTCATTCTGTCGTGTGAAGATATGTTTAAAACTTTCGCTACGAAACCGCCCAAGACACCCGACCAAGCAAAGTACTGGGAGACCGCCCGAACGTCTGTTTTATTTTTTCCCTTCCGTAAATACCCAACTATTGCAGTGAAGTAGGGGGTTATTGGATTCAATGGGTGTGGATCATTTTGTACTAGCTATCTTTGGGAGGTTCCATTTTTACCTCTTATTGTTCTGCTGATAAGTAGACAGGTAGAAAAAAGGGAGGGAAGGAATCCTGCAGCATAGTTCACGTTCGGGCTTTCACCGTAATTTGAATGCTGTTCAGTTTTCAGACATCAGTATTCGAAGCATGATTCTGATTCAGAGACGGTTGGTGTAAATATGCATATTTTACATTGTTTTATTCATATCTACTCTGTAGTAATATTTTCATACCATCTATTAAAGCCTAGACAGAAGAAAAGCGATATGAGATTAATAAAACGAATAAAAAATTGTCTGAAAAAAGTCCTTCTAAGCCATCTAAAACACTCTAAGCCTTCGAAATTCTACAGTACGGAGACTGAAGTTGTAATTTGTCTTTTGAATATCGTTAAAAGGAAATGACTACGGTAAAATTATGTGACTTTTTGAAATGTAAAATTACTTCAAATCGTGCAATTAATTTTGAAAGATATTGAAAGATAAATTTGATCAACACAAAAAATTTACTATATATCAAAATTCATATTGAAATATTTTAATACAATATAACTAACAAACTAGAAAAGAAATATTTCTCTCAAAATAGAACTCTTGAGAAGGGTTTATTTAAAAATAAAATCTGTCAATTTTGAAAAAAAAAAGTATTATTTTATACTTTTATATATTGTAATACAAATTTGAAATTCGATTTTTCTATCACATTTCGTGATTTTCTCATCGACAGCGCACATTTTTTAAATTTTATTTTCTTCTATCTATAATAGAAGAAAGTATTGTAATCGAATTTTTTTTCGACTTCTGGTTTTAGACGGATTTACACGTTTTAGGGGGGGGGGGTCACAGATACAGAAAAACATGTTTATGCAAAATATTTGTCTTTCCGTCTGCCCATCTGTGCGTCCTCATTGTATCATCGAAAAGTGTATGAAGCTATGCATAGAATTGAACCAAATTTTGTTTAGGTTTGTGATTATGGTCAACAGATCCTTCTTAAATTTAGAGATATTTCGCAGGAAGGGGGCGCTGTAATAGTGATGATTGTGCCATTTTTCCATTATTGTTCTATCAAAAAGTGTAAGACGTTATGCATAGAAATGATCCAAATTTAATTCTAAGGGGTTTTTGGGTATGGCCAGCAGGTCCTACTTGAATTTGGAAATGTTCCACCGGAAAAAAAGCACTGTAGTAGCGATTTTTGAGTCACTCCCATTGGCGCTGCGATAGCGAATTTTGAAGTATGAGATAGAAGAATTTTTTGGGATTGGCACATTCAACTAATTGTGTTTTTCAGTCAAATAATATCTCTCGAAAACTTCAATGTCATGCATTGACATATTACACAATATCACTGATATCTTAGTATCACAATCTTTCTGTGAAAGGATAAATTGAAAGCTTTGAAATGGGTATTCATTTATTTTAATTGAAATTAATTCGACTTTCACTGAAGTAAAAATATATTATTTAAACTTCGCTTAATTAAATATATATATATACTCCTGTGTTCAAAAAATAGTAAGACTTTGTTCATAATTTTAGAATTCTTAATTTATTCTTCCAGATCTATTTAGTCCCCCTCAAAGTAATCCCCCCTGGCCCCAATACACTTGTGCCAACGTTTCTTCCAATCCTCGAAACAGTTGTTAAAGTCAATTTCCGGAATAGCCTTCAATGCGCGTAGCGATTCACGTTTAATGTCTTCAATTGACTCAAAACGGTTTCCCCGGAGTGGTCGTTTGAGTTTGCTGAATAGCCAGAAGTCACACGGAGCTAAATCAGGCGAATACGGTGGTTGCGGTACGATATTGGTTGAAAATTTGGCGAAAAACCCACGAAGAATGAATGCAGTATGCGCCAGTGCATTATCTGTGCATCTTTCAAAATGGTTTTCACTGATCCTTCCGATATTCCAACGATGCCAGTAAGGTCTCTGACTGTTAATCGTCGATTCTCAAGCACCAATTCCTTGATTTTATTGACGTGTTGATCATCAGTTGATGTTGATGGCCGTCCTGGACGTGGTTCGTCGTCAACGTGTTCTCGACCCTCTTTGAATAATTTGTACCAATCAAAAACACTTGCTCCCGACAAACAATTATCACCGAAGGCCTTTTGCAACATTCTGAACGTTTTGACACCAGAAATTTGATTCCGCACACCAAATTTAATGGAACTTCTTTGTTGAATAATTTCACTCATTGTAAAAATCGCCGAATGCACTTTTTGAAGTTCAGAAAGACAAGCGTATACTTAACACTAATGATTATTTTAATGTGACATTTTGCACAGATGTCACTGACAGTCATACCAACCTAGAAAAAAAATATTTCGACGAATGTGTTTTCGCGCGAAATTTAAATTAAAAAGTCTTACTATTTTTTGCCCACAGTAGTATACACAGGGCTGGCACTGGTGACGATGTTTTTCATTATTTGACGGACAACTATTTCCAAAAAAATAATCTTCGTGGTAGAATACTTCTAATCTTAAACGTATATTATTTTTGTTTAGAAATAGTAGTAGACAAAATCACAAAAAAATAGACGTCAAAAATAGTCGGCATTGCTGTGTATACACATTAACTTCTTGTCTACCAATGGTAACCATGAATACTACAAAGGTTACCAAAGACTGCTAAATTTTGGTTATTTAGCCAGCTATTACTTCCAGACTATAATATTCATGGTAGTTTTCAACTAGAAATTTGTAACGACAAATTTTCGTTTGAAAATAATGGTAGACACTTTAGTACCAAAGTAGTTGTACCCTGTACACACCTGTGTAAAAAAATGGTATGTGGAATTTTTTTATGGAAAACGAAAGTATGTGATATTAAACTTGGTATCTTTTAAAAATTCAACTAAGCTGATTCCGCTTTTTTTTTATTATTTACATGTAGCTAATTTATGATATACAATGGTAAAGAGCGATTTCAAAATGTATGTAAAGTGTAAATGTATGGGATTGTTTCTTATTGCACTTTCGTGAACGAAATATGTTAAACAATTAATGAAAACATAAACACAGAACTTTTAGAAAATATATATTAGGACCGAACTACAACAAACGTACATATTTTGCAAAGCCATGACAATATATATCTACACAAGAGGGTAATAACTGAGCAAATAAATATATTTTATACATATGCCGATAGTAGATTCAAATATATAGTCATGATTACAATACCCATATTAGAACCTTTCCCTAATACAATCAAGTACAAGAAGAACCAATGGACAGAAATATGTACTTCTACAGATACAAATTCTGATAATGTACAAAATCTAATCATTTGGAAGCCACGATACATTCGATGAGCATTGTTTCAGGGACAGTTTTTTGTTTCACAAAAAAATAAATGTAGAATAACTTCCGTATGAAAAAAATTAATACTTGCGTATTTGCCTGGACCTGCCGTCTTCCGTAGATATTTTGTAGACAGCATAAATTTATATTTAATCACCAAAATACAGTACTACATACATTATTACATAAATGAAAGTATGAAATAATAATAAGTATATTTCAAATCATCAATTAAGTTATTATGGTAGCTGTTTATTTATTTTTCACGATGCTGTGTTTCTGTAGTGACATAAATATTTTTATGTATCATACATTTCGCCCTTAAACCTTCTATTACTTTTAAATGTATATCTACTAAATTGCCTTTAAAATAATCAGAAATTTTTATTTCAAATTATATTACAATATGCCATTTGGGTAATGTAAAAATCGTCATTAATTTTTTGGAAAGCATACAAAATAATATGTCGTGCCACAATATAACACCTTAAAGTAAAAAGAGAAACATATATTCCTTTAAAAATGTCTTTGCGTAAACTTAGATGAAAACAGAAATATAAGTTTACATATTTTGTTATAATTAAAATATAGATAAAAATGCTTAAGTCATACAAGCAGAACACAAAAAGGCTAATAAGAACCTCTTAATATAAAGATCGACACGTTTCA
Organism: Maratus michaelseni; assembly: GCA_963931845.1. Lineage (NCBI taxonomy): Eukaryota > Metazoa > Arthropoda > Arachnida > Araneae > Salticidae > Maratus > Maratus michaelseni. The sequence goes on from OZ007589.1 coordinate 248,565,764, forward strand.
ACGCTCAAACGGCGCCATTATCAAGGTCTACAACGATAAACAAACTATTCTCGCAAATTTTTGAAAATAATCTTGAAAACTTAAATCACCAAATCATATATGTAATAAAAGCAGGTGCTTAAAATAGTCAACTGTAAACGTGAAAATTAATATTTCCTTATAGCTTTTTTAAAATTGAAAAATACCTCGTACCAAATTTTAGGTAATTAAATGAGAGGGATTCATTGCAAATGATCTCGTTACGCATAGAAGTTTCTATTGATTCACGGATAATAGATCGGAAATAAAATCTTGATGGATAAATTATTTTACTCTTTTTAAAGTCTCGGTTCTATGTAGATTTGCCAATGGTGTAGTACTTCTGTCATATTTGATATCTGCCATATGCTCTTGTAATCTTGTTTTAAACTTTCTAGTTGTCATTCCTATATAATATTGTAATGTTCTAATTTATATTTTAATTACATATTTTCTAAAATTTATGTGTTTATGTTTTCATACTATATTCATGTAATGAACATTACAATATTATATAAGGATGACAACTAGAAAGTTTAAAACAAGATTAAAATAGCATATGGAAGATATCAAATATGACAGAAGTAATATAACATTGGCAAGACTACATAGAATCAAAACTTTAATAATTTGAAACAATTGTAAAACAATTCATCCATCCATCAAGCCTTTATTTCTCATCCGCATTATCCGTGAATCAATAGAAGTCTATATGCATAATGATAACATTTGCAATGAATCAGCCTCATTTGAAGTACCTAAAATTTGGCATGAGGGATTTTTCAATTTTAAAAAAGCTATAAGTAAATATTAATTTTCAAACTTACAGTTGACTATTTTAAATCCATGCTTTTATTACATGTATATGCTCTAGCGATTTATGTTTTTCAAGTTTATTTTCACAAATTTGCCAGAATGGATTGTTTATCGTTGTAAATCTTGAGAATGGCTTGAGCGTTGAAACAGGTCCTTTATAAACCTTTATAAAAAGGTTTTTATAAATATTCTTGTGTTCTGTTTGAATCACTTAAGCATTTTTATCTACATTTTAATTATAATTAGTGATCTTATTATATGATTATGTAATATTTATCTATAGATTATAAAATATCAGATTTAACCTCAAATTGTATCTTTTTTGCAAATTGTTTATCACTTTCCTTCTAATAAACGAATTGGCGACAGATGAAAGACTTAATAGAGCAGACAAGTTTTTACACTGTTATAAACAATCACATTTCATTAGGTCAAATACATTAATATTTTCGAATACAGAGGAGTCTGTTTATTTTAAAAACTAGAGTATGAAACCCTTAACTATGTTATATCTCTTTTGCAGATTGAATTAAGTTTAAAATAATATTTTCCATACTTATAGTGTAGTAAAAGTATGACAACTAGGTAGAAGTATTTTTTCCCCTATTAAATGAAAATATACATACATATGTGTATATATATATTCAAAAGGTAAATAAAAAAACATTTAAAAAATAATGTGCAATTACAAGAGAGTTAAAAAAATCTTTGGCTTGTGCATTAAAATTACAAGTTGAGGATCTGTACAAATTTTGAAAAAGAAAAAAATCACCAAATTGTTAATAATTAAATAAATAGAAAAATAGTAAAAATTCCACATTTAATATATGAAAATATACAGAATACTATATTTAATAAGAGTAAATTAGAAAATTCTAATGATTATAATGAAGGATTTGTGCTTTTTGATATAATCATGAAATATATCGAATATGTGATTAATATATACCGTATTTAGTCGCGTTTGTTGCTCACATTTTTAAACATTTCTTCGGTTCTAAAATAATGCGAAATTTATAAACATTTAATAATAATAATATATATATATATATATATATATATATATATATATATATTATGATTCTACAATAAATTATGAAAAAAACCTTTTTATGCTTATATTATATGCTTATATTTTTATGCTTATATTCTATGAGATATATTTCCCAAATTTGCGGGCCCAAATTTTACTACTAACTTTTTTTTTTATCGAATATTACAGTTTACGATAATACCGAATAAGTGTTTCATACACTTTGCATTCCTCCCCGAAAATTCCTCCTGAAATATTGAAAAAAGATAACTATGAGGATTCATACGTTTTTAATATCTCAAATTATCTTATAGTCGTGATGCAAAAATTATGGAAATCTTTGTATTTTACACAAATTTCTAATCAAAAGGTGTGTAAAATAAGTGGGGGCGCAATTACATGAATAAATACGGTACATACAGAAACATACCACTTGATAAGCATACATCATAACTGAAAAAACCGCTTTATAAAACTAGTTATTAAAAAAAAAAAAAAAAAAAAAAAAAAACGTTCAGTCCATTTTCAGAGAGCATGCATGTAAAAAATCTAAAACTAATGATTTTTAAATTATGACGTTGTTTTAGTTAAGGGGTGATGTATAAAACAAATATTACTCTACTTTCAGGATATTTTTTTAAATCATTTTTTGGAGAATTTTGATTTTTTGTGAACAGAACTAAATAAATAATAATTAACACAATTTAAACTAAAGTATTACTTCGAAATTTATGAAAGGGAAATTTTATGGAAATTGTGTGCATTTTAGATTAATTATGCCAATATAAAAAATAATAGTTTTTTTCAAAGACTAATTAAAAAAAATACTTTTAACTAAATTTTTCGGATAATTATTGAGTTTTCTGTAATATACTTAAAATTATTTTAAAAGATCTATTTACATGTTGCTGTATGTCTTTTTCCGCCATATCTTCAAAATAATTGTAACATCTATCTTTAAGTAATATTTTGAGTTTTAAAATTATATTAAAAACTTATTTTAGTACTTTGTGAACTCGAATATCTGGTATTTACATCACAACATAAAGAAATGAAGTAAAACTTCAAGTTTCTTTTAAAAAAAATGTAGTATTTGTAATCTATGTAAAAGTAAAACATGCGACCGAAAAAAATGGTACATACCTAAGTAAAGTCTATAGATATATACAAAAACGTGTTTTAAATCAATTAGAATTGAAGTTTTAAAAAATCTGTCACTGTAATTATATTCAACAATTATATGCATTTTCTTTTCACCATTTTTTTCTTAATCTGAATTAGACTGTAAAATTGTAATTTATAATCTGAGAAATGTTATGTCTTCTAATTTTATAAGGAGCTACAGTTTCATTTGTTTGAGAATAGCATTCTAAAATTGTTTTCTTTTAACATCCAAAATAATTAAAATATTTATTGAATAGTGAAGTCGATCATCACTTGAAATGAATAGATTTTTCTTTCGATCAACTTAAATATCATTTAGTTACCTTCTGTTTAATTATTTAAAAATTCTGATTTTCTTATAATATAATATCAATGATATGCTAAAGTTTCGTTCTTTATCACAAACTTGTGAATAAAAATATTTCTCGAATTACATTGAAATTACTTTAGATTAAAATAAAGCTTTTTTTTTCAAATAATTAAGTTCTTCTTAGAAGAATGAATAAATGATCACACTATAAAAAATACAAATCATCCTCAATATACAAAAAATGAATATAATTACAAAAGAAAATATACAATAACCACTTCCGTGTTACGAATGAATCCGAAGAGCGTTGTTTATTTTTTTAAACCACAGAAACCAATATATTTTCGAAAATTAAAAAAAAATATATATAAAAACATTTTTACTTTTGCGGCTAATGAATTTCGGAAAAGTTTCCGACTGTTTTTTATAGTGTATTAACCAATTTTCAAAACTTCAAATATTAGGATGCTACTAATTCTCAAATAAACATTTCAGCTACGTAATTGAATTTATACTTGCAAGAGTAACAAAATAATATAAATTTTAATGATAAATTTAATGCCCTGAATTAAACTTGAAAATTCTTACTTCAGAATTCATAGCATCCAAGAAACTAACATTCCGGGATGAGAAAACTAATACATAAAAGCTATTCAGAAACGTATCCGAAAATCAGTGGCAGTAAGAAAAACATTGCTTTTATAAATGCGTCTTTAAATTTTGTAAATATATTGGTTTCTGAGTTTTCAAAAAAAATTAAAATAAATATTTTCGGAGTCGTGGATAACTTGGAAGAGTTTATTGTATTTTTCTTTCGTGGTTACTATATTTTTCTCGATTAAGAAACATTTGTGTTTTTTAAAAGAGCAGAACCACCGTCGAGTTGAACATTACTTGGACACGAATAAAAATCTAAACTGAAAGCTGAAGTTTCCTCATCACCATTTCTGAATCAGTTCGTATGTAACAACATACTGAAAAGTCTATAGTTCACTAACAAGAAAACGCAACCACTATATATAGTTTTCCAATCACTCATGTCCTCCAGGCTTTTAGTAAAGAAAAGAGGCACAACACAAGACACCACATGCCCAAAGATAGTTGGCACCCAGTATCGTTCATCATGTCTCTTTTCAAATCTTCTGCTATAATGTGTGGAGAAGGGCACTCAATGAGCTGTCTGTGGTGCAGCGATTGCCTTCTACGTTCGCAATCATCTCTTTGAGGTCCAATGCATGACGCGAACGCCAGTGCATGAGGAATGTATGTTTGCTCAAAAACACCACGAAAGAGGTGCGACATAGGTCCTTGCGCATACACTGGTACATCTTCTCCTCCATGAGAATCCCAACGTCGGGGTACTGCACTCTGCTGGATGTAATTTTTGTCCTCTGAAACAGCAAAATTAAAATCTTTAATACATGCTATACTTAAGTTTATATTATATAATTAAACTTCTTTATTTTACTGTATTTAATCAACAAATAAAAGATTAATAAAAACTATATACATTTCTATTTAAAGTTATAAGTAGCGTATGTGCAGTAATACATTCATAATTATTTTAGACATATCTATTATTGCGTTAAAAATGCATAAAATCCCCCTAATATATAAGAAAAGCGTAGGGAAATTCCAATACAACCTCGTTTTATCAAAAAAATTCAGTAAACCTGTTCCTATTTTCAGAATTTATTTCCACGATGACCAATTTGAAATCTCAGAAAACAATAGATTACCAAGATTTACGGAAGTGTTACTACCATAAAGGCTCTTTTTTTGTTGTCCGTAAATATTGAAAAAACGCTTTTGTTAATTTTGAAACCCAATGACATTCTGGAGTTCCTATGTTCATAATGAATTTTCTCCAAAATATTTCCAAAGATAAAGGAAAGTCTACCACAATAGATGTTACACTGAAATTATGCAAGCGTTTCTTGTATATTAGGATTTTTTTCATATAACGATTTTTCAGTACTTTTTTTAATTAAGTAAACAGATAATATTAATATAAAAAAATGAATCATAATTTAGATATCTTACTTTGAAAAATGGCAATATTTAAGATATCGGGTACGATATTTTTTTCATATAGCATCAGTTGTACTTATAGTTTAAAATGAATGTTGTGACAGGAATACGTAGTCTTTATCAGCGAAATAATGTTACAAGATCGATTTTACAAACATTAGGGTGGAATTTCTGAACTTATGGTACACGTGCCCGTGGTGGCACGTACGACAATTTCTCTGGTAATTGAAAAATTAAATTTGAAACTTATTACAGAAATAAAACTTATGTTTGTTTTTATTATAAACAATAAAATTTCATTTCGACTATGAAACATAACGCAATTGTTTTTGCACGAATTAACACATTTCATTAAAAATTTATTTTTGTGTGATGTTGTGTAGCATTTTCGCCATGTAAATATTTTTATTTTCTGTATGAATTTTAAACATTTTTTTCTTAAAATGAATATTATAAGATAGTCAATGCAGTAAAATCACAAGTTCATTCAATTTTGTTATTTAATAAAAGTAACTAAAAGTAATAAAATAAAAGTAACTAAAAGTAATAAAATATGAACTAAACCAGCTATAAACTATATATATATATATATATTTTTTTTTTGCAACTGGTATTATAATAACTTAATGCATTAATAATAAATAAAAAATATTAAAGTAAAAATTCGTATTTTGTTTCCTTGTGACAGTCTTGGGCAACTTATATGAATTTTATTTCAAATTTATTTATTCATTATAGTTTTTGTTCTTAGTTTTGCTTCTAAAGTGACGGATTCTAATAACCATTGTTTCGATACATATATATATATATATATATATATATATATATATATATATATATATATATACATATATATATATGTGTGGGTGTGTGTCTGTATATATTAAATTTGTTTTTATTTTTTTCCACCTGAAATTCCTCCCCCACCCTTTAAAAAAATACTTTTTCCATTATAAAATTCCATTATTCCACTCCTTGTAACTTAGTTTTCCGTTTTAAAATTCATTTCATTTAGAATAGTTTAAATCTTTTTTTCTTTCTTAAGCCCATTTTTCCCCTGGGATGCGTTTTAAGATTTTCGCGACATTTACTTCGAAATTTGCAATTTCGCGACATGCTTATTGCATATTTTTTGTTCCATACGCAGTTAAGTAGTGATGTGAGTCACGTTAACCGGTTTCGTAACTAAGTCCACTAAGACGCGGTTCCGTATTGCGGTTTTAGTTTGTCTTTGTAATCTTACGCATCCACCAATTTAACTGAATGCACGGTTTTAGAAGATAATTTTTTTCGCTGGATTCTTGTTTTCAAGAACTGTGCAGTATCTGAAATGTCCTCTGGTATTATATATTGCTATCATGGAGTCATGTCAAATTTAATATATCTTGGAATTGGTCTCAACTTTACCATCTTTCGAATTGTAATATGTTTTCTAGAGTCAATAAAAATACTTGGCAACCATAATAACTGATCAATGTACCAAAAGAAACTCTATATTGGTGTAATTCTAGTCTAAATCTGGTATTTGGTCCGTTTATTCATATTCCTTAAGAATCTAACTGCGACACTTAAGTTGAATGACCGCTGATATCTCACAGTGATCTAGTTAAATTCAATTTAAAAAACAAAACAAAACATGGATATCGCAACTCTTTGACAACTGATTTTCATCATTACAAAATTAAGTGGATTAGTTGCTACAACGATCGCTATATATATATATATATATATATATATGTTTGTGTGTATATATCGCTATATATGTATGTGTGTGTGTGTGTAAAAGTTTGGCACGTTACAATATTGATTAATATTGTTTGTTAATTTTTAACACGTGCAAGTAAAAAAGATGTAAGCCCTGCTTTACAGAATTAAAAAAAAAGAAAAGAAAAAAATGTCATAGAGAGCTTAAAAAATAACTTAAGATGTATTCGTAGTTTTTTTTTTTAATAAAAAACTTTCTATGAAATATTTTGATGTTATTTTTCTCATCATTAGATATATGACATTTTGTAACATATTGCCTCAGGTACTTATTTGTCACTTAATGAGTCTTGCTAATGAGTCCTTGCATATTACTTTGTTCAACAAAATTAATTTTTATATTTTACATTCATACATTTACAGATTTATCTGAATTCGTTAATGCATACGATAATGGTGTTTCTTAATCATCGATTTATTTAATTACACACTATATATTTTGTACAAATATGAATAGTATGTGTAAGTTTTGTTAAGTAATATATTAAACACCGATGTAAAGATTTATTGAGAACTAAAATTTACTGATATTTTTTCCTATATATTAAACTTAGCCATATTACCTGTATTAGATCCAGTAAGATTTTCTCTTCCGTTTGCAAAGTTGTGGTTATATCCGGGTCCATTGGCATACAATAGTGTAGTATAAGGCATATTATCAACATCAGAAGGTTTATCATCTAAACCTAAAATTAAAATAAAAAGTAGTTATCCGAAAGTTAGATTATAATTTTTTTAACTTTCTTAATAAATACTTCGTAAAAATATATGGTAGATGTAAACTAAAATATACTTAAAAATTTTTTCAAAACATTTATAAGAGTTTCAAAGTTTCTGTAACTTTTTCTTAACTTATCTGAAACTTTTACTGAATTTAAAAATATTTTAAAGAAAAATCTCAACTTTTATCATCGATAGGGATTCTTTTAATCTACCTATCATCGATCGATATCACAGAGGAAAAGAGATTATATTTCTTAATAGAAAGCTCTCTCAGAAAAAAAATCTACGTCGATTAAATCAACCCGCATTTCACGCATGGATAACTTGGGATATTGAATTTGAAAGTGAATGTGTGAAAATATACTCCCCCTAGTTTATAACTCATATTTAATTAAAATGAACAAAATTTCAGGAATATTATGTAATAAAAAAATGTAATCATATGCTGAATTTTCCACAGTCTTGTATATATATGTCAACCCCTAAACTGAAAAATTTAATGTTAATTTATTAAAAAGAACTTTTGTTATAAAACAAAAATATGTATTTTGATATTCTGTACATAATTCGTAACATGTAAAAAAATATGTCTGAGTTTTCTTTTATAGCCACCCAATATTGGTAATATACTCGGTGAATGATGCATTGGTGCAATATTGGCATGCAATATTGCCCCAAGTCTCGGGTTTTTACATTTTCCCCATATTTATCCATATTTAAAGTCAATATTGGGCAAATATTGTTATGAAATATTGCCCCAAAATTGGGAAGTCTATGTTTCGCTAATATTCGTAACCAATATTGAGCCAATTTAACTTAGTAATTGATTTCGTACTGTAAACAGTGAAAATCATGGTTAATACAGGGTGACAAGAAATAACATAACGGTCTGATTTGACTTAGTTAATGAAAACACAAAAACATTTGCACAAAAAAATGCTTTATTTATTCAGTACAATGTATTAGAGAAATAAAAAATCACTTTTCATCAAAGTGTCCTCTTTTTGCTTTGATGCATAGACGCAAACGTTTGGTGAAATTTTCGTCAATTGGTCGCAGGTTGGTTTCCATTCCTAAATCAACGAGTGCTTCATTGCTTCCAAACTTTTGTGAGGCTTTGTACAAGCCCTTACCTCAAACATCGATCATAAACTGTAATCCAAAGGGTTGAGTTCATACGAGTATGTAGGCCATACTTGAGCCGAGAAGAAGTCTGAAAAATTTATCCGACACCAGTCCTGTGTGGAATTCACTCGATGAGAAGGCGTGGAATCTTGCTGAAACGTTCAAACCCGTTTCCAAAGTGTTTTGGAGCCCAGTATCAGATCATCAAGAATATCTTTTCAGTACATATCTTTATTGATTTTGACTCCAGAATCGACGAAAATGGGAGAAGTTGTGCCTGCTGTATAAAGTCCTGCCCAGAATATGACAGATTTGGCATTTTGACGATGTTGAACCATGGAAGAATTGCCTGGATAAGTAGTTGACCACATCATTTTAATCATTCTGACGATAGTACGTTTGCTCCACCGAGAATAGCTTTTCATCGGAAAACAGGATAATCTGACCAGGTTGGAGTTGCAGCTCGCTTCAGCAGCGTCCTGCATCTTTCGAGCCGTACTCGTTTGTTTTCATCTGTGATAAGTTGCACTTGTTTGAGCTTGTGCGGATGAAAGCCCAGGTTCTTTTTGGTCATAAATTGAACCGATTGACGAATATTCCGTGTCTGACTCACCATTTTTTCATCAAACACCTGAGGATTCCGCAATACGCGTTTCTTAATTCATTGTGGGTTTCTGGATGTGTTCAGAGTATTTTTCTGTCTCATCCCGGTTGTCTCCTCCATGTCGAAACTGCTTGAATCTCTTCATTGCTTTGGAAACAGTTTGATGTGACAGTTGAAACAATCGAGTAATCTCACACACACGCTTTCCTTGATGATGAAGCTCCAAATCGCGTTCCGTTTGTTTACCATCCTATTAAAAGAATTGGAAAAAATATCAATAAGTGAAAAAAAAATATCTAAGAATCGAATAATAACAAAATCATTAACCGTGACGTTACTTCAAGTCAGCGTTACGTTATTTCTGGTCACCCTGCAATATCCTATAGGAAAAAATATTTAATAGTACTTTTGCCAGTATTTGTACAATATTGCCTTTTCAATGGAAATATTTCCAATTAATGCAATAGTGGCCCAATACTGGCGCACTATTGGCTTGCTGTTAGGTTGCTCTTTTAGTTTAAGAGTTAGGTTGCTTTTAGTTAAGTCACAGAGTATTCAAATATTTTTATTACATTATTTAACCCTAATAACATGGATGCATTAAAAATAAGCATCTGAATTTTAAAATGTATACAAGTGAAATTCCTTATTCATTACTTTTGTAATTTCCAGGCTTAATGTGGTACGTAAAATATTTTTGGTAATCCACAAAATATTTCACTAGAAAACAATAAGTTCACAGACACTTTTTATAATTCACCTTTTCATTAGGTTTTAGTGAAAGAATAAAAAGCCATTCAAGAATAAGTAGAAAAAAATTTGTTAACATTTATTACTCTTGGAAGACGCGAAAAGATTCCAAAGGCATTTTCTGAAAATAAATATATCACTGGTCTTACAAAAAAGAAAAACAAAAGATTTATTGCACTGAATCCTTAGACATAAAAAGCAGGAAAACTCCTACCGTTAAATTTTGCCTGCTTTAGTGCAGTAATTATTACTGATGACATATCTTTTATTTAAAACACTATATCCTGGAAAGAAGTTGTCCTGTAATGTTTGAATATGAAACAATTTAATTGCTATATTAGTAAAAAAAAAAACTGAAATAAATATTCTATTAAAACATATTACATTATACATTTATTTGAACCCCAGAATTAACATGAAACACATAACAGAAAGCTTCGAAAATATATAAAGGATGTCCCTCCTTATCTTTGACCAAACCTAATTTCTAAACCAGTATATAAGTTTATCATTTTTTACCATAAGTTATTTATAACTGTATTCAAGAGATATAGTTCCAACTACGAACAAATTTCAAATGTTTTTCTTCAACATATGAAAGACCATTTACATGAATATAGTATTTTTTTAATTTAAATATTTATTAAATATTATCCTATAAGTTATTAGAAAAAAAACTTCTTCATATTCTAACAAGTAATACAGTATAACTTTCCTTCTTCTACGACTAAAACCTTCTCAGTTATGATATTTTTAATTTTATAAATTTTCAGCGTTTTGTGGTACTGAAAACGCGTTTTCCCTTTTTAGTGCTAGAAAGCTACGAAAATCAACAATGCTGTCCTATTTCAATTTAAAAACAGTTTTAAAATACAAAGAAACTGCACAAAAAAGACTTACTTTTGTTTACGTTGCTGCAAAGAACATTTCAAAAGTTCAAAGAGTATAAAAAAATGCTGCATGCATTTTCAAGCTAAAAAAATTATGTAGTCATTCTGTGGTCGTCAAAAACATTATTGTAGATGAACTGCATGACATGAATAAAAGATATATATATAAAATTATTTGAATGAATGATATCTGTAAATCCTTTTTTAACTATATTAGATTACGTAAAACTGAAATAAAGTTATAAAATGAAAAACGAAAATTGACACCAAAGCTTCAAAAATATTCATTTTGTGTTAGTAATTTGCGTAAAAAAAATTAATAAGTTTGAATTAGTATATTCGATATACGAATTTCTGAATAAACTTTTAATCCGCTTGTGTTATCTGCATGTACTTTTATAAACTAGTACTTGTTTTATTAAATGAAAATATTTAATCCTTTGAAACAAAATTTAATGACCATTACTGCAAAACACACTGTAATTCAATTAATTCATCTACGTAAAGAGAACTATTTTCCCCTTACATTTTTATACATTGATGATGACTTTTTACAGTTACATATATTGGATAACTTAGGAATTATGATTAACATGATTAACATTTATTATGATAAACATGAAAAAATAATTTTTTTTTTATGCTTAAAAACTTTTTTCTATAAAAGAAATAAAATAACTTGTTTCTGAAAATGTGTGTTTAATTTTTTTAAGACTCTGAACTTCCTTTCATAAATATGACAAGCTTTAGAAAATATCATCATAAATTGTCAAATAGTTATGTTTATAGATTTTAAAATCTTGAAAAAGTTTGACTTTGTGACTTACATTTATTTTATATTATATAGTACCATTTTTCTTAACAAGGGTTTTTATTACGCTTTCTTACTGCATAGAAATTTTGTTTTTTACAAACATCGACATAACTAAAGGGTCCAAAAATATATAAACTATTTCGTTATTTCCTTCAATAGTCCATTCATCGTATATATACATATACAGGGTAATTTCATTTAAACTTTGCCGGTATATGAGCCCATAGCGACCATACCATTCAAGGAAACGGAATGCCATTTGGGAGGTGGTAATTTTATGGAAGGGGTTCGAGAATAAAGTACTAAACAAAAATTGAGCTCTCACAATTACGGCTACAGTGACAAAATATTTAAAATTTAAAATAACAGCATCAGATTATTTTCATCGCAATATGATCATTATGTTGAAAAACCATAAATAGCGTTAAAAAACTAATTTTACACGTAGAAATATTGACATAAAAAGCAATAAAGAACATTTTGTGCTCCACTTGTACTGCAAGAACAAATTGGTAACATTGCCAATCTACCTCCATTTCGCATTTTCGTGGTCGGCAGGAACACTCAAATACAACTTAATCAGTTTTTCTCTCTTGAGATATTTAAAATTGTAGGTATACGCGTCATGTCCGCTAAGTGAGTCTAATATAAATAACGACATGACATGTGAGATTCTGCACTGTCTGAATGCCGTGAATTATCGTTGCGTATAGACCCCGAATACGATGTGTCATCCTTTGCAAACGTAAAACACTTAAATTTTTCTTTGTCGAAGTCAAGTTTTTTGTTTTTTATTGTCTGTTTTGGCGCTCTCACTGCGTTTTTGGTGTTGATTTATGTCACAATTTTCACTGCTGTTTTTTTCCCTTATGTTTTTCACGGTGAAGATCATTTTGCGATGAAAAAAATGGGTGTTGCCATTTGCAGTTTTCGACAATTTATATCCGTTACCGTAACTGTGAGAGCTTGATTTTTGTCCTTTAACTTATTCTTGAGTACATGCATTAAAATTACCACATTTCAAATTACATTTTATTTCTTTTAACGGAATAATCGCCAAGGGCTCATAAATGGAATTTTGTTACATAATCATCCTTTCTATGACATAGAAATTAAAGGGTTTAAAAAATATTTTAGTTTTATAAACAGTCATTTTTACATAGCTGTTACGCGATTCTATTTTACTCAAGCTCATAAAACTCACTTAAAGTACCTCTTGGTAAACGTAGATTTATTTTTCATGTCTGCTTGTCTGTATTCATACTAATTGAATACCTGTTTTTTTTTTTTTTTTTTTTTTTTTTACATACGTTCAAAAAATACTTTTAAAATACATTATCCAAACGCCAATTTTTGTCACAATGACTTTTATTCACAAAACTTACTTACTTTTAACTTATCCCAAGTTAGCGAAGATTCCGGAAAGCACTCCTTTATTTTCAAAAATACATTTATGTTAGTGGGGTGCCAGTGATATATAGACATATATATATATCTATATATCTATCTATATATATATATATATATATATATATATATATATATATATATATATACATATTTACTTATAAAATTTTATTTTAAAATTAACTACTCGCTTATATCAATTGTTTCCTGCAGACATTTCTCAAATTTAATTCTCACTAAAAGAATTTAGGTATGATTAAAAGAAAAATATTAATATATAATGATATATTAATGTAAATAAATTTAATATGAAATTTTATATTTTTTTTTCTTTGTGATAGTAGGAGTTAAAAATATACTGTAAACTTAAAAACAAAAACTAACTACAAAGAAAGTGAAAATTCTTTTTGTTGTTTTACGAATTAACATTAGATGTATTTGTTAATTTATTGATCATTTCATCATTTATGCACTGTATAAAATCTTAAACGTTCTTTGCTCCAGAAAGAATATTTACGGAAATACGTATAAACTTATCCCAAGTTAGCAAAGATTCTGGAAAGCACTCCTTTATTTTCAGAAATACTTTTATGTTAGTGGGGTACCAGTGATATATACACACTATATATACATATATATACATATACATATATATACATATATATACATATATATATATTCTATATATACATATATATATATATGAGGGTGTGCTGATAAGTTCGAGGCCTGACAAGGAAAATACAAGATTTTGGCAGTATTTAATTTTATTTTTCAACTTGCAACAGAAGACTTTTGAGAAATGTTCATTCTTTGGCGTTTTTGGTCGGCGTTCAACAAACGCGGCTCACATTGAGCGGAAACCATTTTCGTACCCAAAACATCGTGTAAAATGTAGTGGACAATGTCTATCGAGATGTTTGCAATGTCAACAAGTGCGCGTATCTCAATAGGCAATCATTAAATACGGCATTGTGAATGTTTGAAACGATTTCGTCAGTTGTAGCGGTTTTTGGACGTCCTGAGCTTTCATCATCTTGAATTGATTTCCTAATATGTTTAAATTTAGCAGCCTTTTTTATCGTCAAATGTGAAGGACGAGAATCCTTTAAGGTGGAATGTAAACTCTTTTTGTATGTCCGTGGAGGGTTAAACAAAGTATTTTGTGATAGCTCGCACTTCAATTTTTTCCATTTTTAGAAAATGTCAAAACTTGTTTACTTTACTTTATAACCAAGCAATAACCAATAAACTCACACGTCTGAAACTCGGCAGCATGTCATCTAAAGAATCATAATTTACAAACATCATTGTCATTTGGTCACACTTGTTCCATCTCTGTGTCAGGCCTCGAACTTATCAGCCCACCCTCTTATACATACATACATATGTATATACACACATTTACCGGGTGATTATAATTAAATTTACGATTTCAAAAATCGATAATTTTAAAACTACTGGTCAGAATGACTTGATATTTTAGCAGAACAATTGTGAGGCAATGGAATTTTGTTTGGCGAAGGAAAAAAAATGTTCCAAAATGTGCCGATAGATGGCGCTGTCAGGGTTCACATTTTCTGGATATATGCAAATTACTAATACGTGACATGCGTACCACAGACATAGCTGCCATAAAAATGCAAAGCACCAGCTCTTTGCCTGAATGCTTCATCATGACTCTGACTATGAAGGATCGCGCTCTGCTCTTGAAGCTTTTTAATAAGAACGATGACTCTGCACTTACAGCTATTAGGAAGTTTCGGACATTAAAATTCATAAAAAGGGGACCAATAACCACAAATGGTCTGCGAAAAATGATTGCTAAATTCGAAGAGACCGGTTCATTTGACGTTAAACGGGGTAGAGGATGGAAACCAGTTTCGGCTGCGGCAGTGAGAGATGTGGCTACAGCATTACAAGAACAAACTAATAACGATGCTGAAATCAGCAGTGCACGGGGAATTGGCCGAATGCTGGATATACCGAACAGCACGGTGCGTAAAGTCCTACGGAACATCTTGCGCTGTTATCCGTACAAGATAACTCATGTGCAGGAGTTGCTACCTGCCGACTTGGAAGCACGTCAATCTTTTGCACTACAATTTCTTGCCCGGAAGGAAGTGGACAACGGATAACCATGGAACATTCAGTGGTCTGACGAAGCCCACTTTCATTTGCAAGGTTCTGTAAATACGCAAAATTGCAGGATATGGGCGACCGAGAATCCGTCCTAGCTACAGCCATTACCTCTTCCGTCTGAAAAGGTCACTGTGTGGTACGGAATAACGGCAGCGTTTATCGTCGATCTGTTTTTCTTCAAGGAGATCACACCTGCGGATCCCGTTACCTGTATCGTTACTGGCAAGCGGTATGAAGCACTTTTGTGTAACCATGTCCTTCCGACACTTCAGCAGCGTCAGTATGTGGATCGCACAATATTCATGCAAGATGGCGCTCCTCCGCACATTGCTACTCCTGTGAAGCAGCTACTGAGTGCTAATTTCGGAGATGAAAGGATCATAAGCCGCCTTTTTCCGACAACGTTACTGCTACGTTCCCTCGACTTAAACTCGTGCGATTTCTGGCTTTGGGTGTACCTGAAGAATGTTGTTTACAGCGGGTGGATTCAGCATCTAGCCGACTTGAAGGCAAACATCACACACCACACCCATATTGCATCAGTACAGATACCCACATATCTGTTGTGGAGCATGCCGTTTTGCGCTTCCAATTAGTAGCGGAACAAGGCGGAGGGAATATCGAACAACTTATGCCTTAATCATCAGTAAGGTGTTTGTTCCATGAAACTCTTTTTTTTTCTTTTTTTGTCATTATTGTTGTTGTCGCTGCTGTTAACACGTATTCTTGTCTTTTCGCTAATAAATGTTTGGTAAATCCCTGAACTCTATTTTTTCCTTTTGGCTAACAACATTCCTGTGTTTAATGGATACATTTTTGGTTTTTCCCCTGACATTACCCTGACAGCGCCATCTATCGGTACATTTTGGAACTATTTTTTTTCCTTCGCCAAACAAAATTCCATTGCCTCCCGATTGTTCTGCTAAAATATCAAGTCATTATGACCAGTAGTTTTAAAATTATCGATTTTTGAAATCGTAACTTTAATTATAATCACCCGGTATATATGTATTTATATACTATGTATGTATATACATATATAATCACATGTATATATATGTGTATATATATATGTATATATAGCACTGGTGCCCGGCTAACATAAAAGCACATTTTCAGGAACCTCAGACAAAAATGTATTTCCAATTTTTTAAAGAAGCATTTCTAAAAAAAAAAGTTCAATTTTTTAAAAATTATTTTAACAGGATTATATTGCTTGGTAAATAACTCATACGAGTAGCAATTTTTCTAACTGAGAGAAAATATACCCAGGCCGGGACTTGAACCCAGAAACTTTGGCTTTAATTGCCAATGCTTTACCAATTCAGCTAACTGGAAAACATCCCAACCAACCCAATTCATTCAGATAGCCATTTGGCAATGAAATCTGTTCTATCATTCGAAACAACTCGACAGAATATACCGCAGGTAAAAGAAATCCAATAAACGATGGATACGTAATTATTTGTTAATATTTTAACAGAAACATATTGATTGGTAAATAAATCATAAGATTAGCAATTACTCCAACTAAGTGAAAATGTGCTGCCCGGGACTCGAACTCAGAATCCTTGCCATAAATTGCGAATGTTCTACCAAATGAGCTATATGGGCAACATCACTAAAAGTTTCTTTGCTGCCCGTAATTTTCGGAAACGTTTCCGAGTAGTTTTTACAGCGAGTTAACCCTTTCTTACACCCAGAATATCTTTATTTTTAAGCTGTTAACAGAAAATCCACGTAAACATTTTCAAATTAACAAAAATGGCAAACGTGTTAAAAAAGCATTAATATTAACATTAAAATTAACATTATTTTGTTACTTTTCTATGTATAATATCTATTACGCAGCTGAAAATGTTTACTTGAGAATTGGTAAAGTCCGAAAAAAACGATATTCTGTGTTGAGGCTGCCGGAATAACTGACTATTTTACTTGTAGTTTTTAAACATGATTATTTTCTGTGCAAAAACTGAATATTTTATTAATTATGCCCTCTCAACATTTGCATTTACGGTCAGATTTTTTTTAAACAGTTTAAATTTGACAGGTAAAAAAAAGTGTTCGATTATTGTTAATTATAGTTTTATTAAATAAATATAAAATCCTCATTGTTTTTTGTTACATACAGGATCTCTCATAAAGCCACTCGCTTTTGAAAATTCTTACAAATTAACAAATAAACAAATAATGAAAGTACTGAAAACTTAACAAATTATCAATGAGTTAGTACCGTAAACCTTGCCACAAAATTTTGAATTTTCTGTAGCAAAATATAACATTGTTCAAAGCTCATTTGCTTTGGTTTTTGCTAGAAAAATTCCGACTGATTGCTATGTATTAATTTGTTAATTTTTTAATACGTATATTTCGAAATGTGAATGCACTTATTTGATTTTTTTTCCTTTGCCACGAAAAATACCATTTTTAGCAAGTTTTACGGGGCAAACCGCATTCCGACACACGGATCGTTAAATGTTTATGTATTTTTGAAATATGAACATAACTATGTGTATCTTTGATCTATTTTTTTCAACTGTCACCACAAGAAACTGTATTATTTAAAAATCTTATGAAGCAAACCGCATTCCGAAACAACTATTTGTTTATTTTGTTCATAATTTTTTTGAATTGTTAAACAGAATTATGGAACTATTATGATTGATGTTTACAATTCCTTTTTTTACCTTATTAAAATACATTAAAATAGGAATAAATTTTTTTATTTGGAACTATTATAAATGATTGATGTTTGCAATTCATTTTTTTACCTTATTAAAATACATTAAAATGGAATAAAAATTTTAATAAACAACTAGTATCAAAGCCTCTAGTGTGCGAATTTTGTGTTAGTAAATATCGTAAAAGAACATCCAAGTTATTAATTAAGATTTTGTATATCTAAATCTCAGCATAAATTATTAAATCTCATATGTTAACTGCAACGACTTTAATAAATGAGCGTATCTTTTAGTAAATGAGTATGCTTTAACCGTTATGACTAATTTAATAAGCATTACTGCATATCTTGCTGTAATCGAATAAACTGAACTGCATAAAGCAGAATTAATTTTAGGATAAATTTTGATGTATTAATAAACGCGATCTATAATTCCATATATTGGATAACTCAGGAATTACTATTGAGTTTAGACACTGAAAAGGTATTTATTAATTCCTTTTTTTTTCTTTCTTTAAAGTTATTTTTAAATACTTATAAAATGAAAGTGTATGTCTTTAAAAATAATTATAATTATATAGCAACTCGTAAAGTTTATTCATATCAGCTTTTTATAAGATATATATATATATAAAACTGGTGCCAAAAGACTGGGAAACTAATGAAGTTGTTTTGCTTCAGAGTTCCGTAACGTGACTATAGATTAGCAGTGTCAGTGTACGAGAAATCGGAAACGTTCACAAATCAGGAAAAAGCTCAATGAACGAATAATCTCAGTAAACGAATAATCTCAGTGAACGAATAATCTCAGTGAACGAATCAGTTTATTCGATTCACTGATCCTTTGGTATCACAAGACCCTTTTTGACGTCTGTAATTCATGCGAGACCGTAAACATTTATTTCTTCTAACTGCGCACAAAAGATTGGCTCATTTATTCTACCCTTTCAGCTGAGGTTGGTGGTCGTCCAGTTCTTGATCCGTGGCCTTGTTTCGTGGACACTGACATTGCTACGCTACAGGCACATTACGGAAACCTACAACAAAACAAATTGGTTAGTTCTACAATATTATGGAACGAGTTTCACATATCTATCTATGATATATCACTAGGGATATGAATAAATCAGGGTTATAATCAGGGAATGACGACTTTGAATCATTTGAAAGAAGAATCATTTTGTAATCAGGGAAAGACTTTGTAGTCACACTGTGTAATTGTTCAAATTAAAATTAGTTACAATATAAATGAAGATAATGTAAAGAAAACAAAAACAAAATATATGTAAAAACTATCTTATTGGAAGTATAATTTATAAATGCAGAAAGTAATATTTATTCGCGAAGCAGTGGAACCCGGATAATATGAACCTGGCGAAATTGAAGTACAGTAGAAATCGAATTATTTTCTACATTTCCGGCAAATCGCACCATTTTCTCTTGTTTTTTAACCTACCTATAAGGAGAGTGGAGTGTTCCCTTTACAGCCTTCCAAAATTCATACCAGCAAGATTCCAAAATTTTTTATGTTAACAATGGACTTCGATTTCATATATCTTATGCAAAAAGAACCATTTATAAATATTTAAATGAAAAACAAGAAGTTTGCAGACAACTTAGTTTAACATTAGCTAGCGAAATTCATAGTGTAGGAGCTTAACTGAAGAAAAATGAGATGAAATCTTCCCCTCCTGGAGAGCGAGCCGTGAAGCATAGGAATATTTCTCCGTGAGTGGAAATGTTTAATAAAAATTCATACTTAACATTATAGATACGGAATTTTGCATAAAAGAGTAAAGTAAAATTAGTACAAAGTTAGTTTTTACAATTCAAGTTCAGTATCACAACATTTCTTACAAAAAAGGCTCATTTTTGTATTTCTGAAAGCGAAAGGGCAAAATTGCAACATTGTTTTCTCTGTATTTTATTTTAATTACTAAAAACTGACACCAAAATTATATAAAAAATGAAATTATACATATATGAATGTAATCCTTTAGAGTATTATTCGCTACTCAATGTATTAAAACTGAATTATATCCATAGAATTATATTGATTTAAATAATGCTTGTATTGCTATGAAACCTTGAGCTTAGTGAACATATTAACACGGGCGTGTCAGTAAGAGGGTTAAAACAAGACTATGCGTCAAGTCAAACTGGAATAAGTAAACTTTTAAAATTTGTATTAAGAAAAAAATAAAGATATAGTAATTAGAAATTTTACGAAAAACTAAATTAATGCATAACGCATCTAGTAATCTTTTGCATGACTATTAGTAAACTAACTCAAGCCAAATCCCCGGAAAAATGGACGTATGGTAGAAAATTTTAAATCCATTCAAACTATCTGAATTAATTATGATTAATTCGTAACAGTGTAAATTTAAATATTTCTCAAAAAATAAGTGAAGGTTGTTTACTAAAATTCATATTTTTACTTGAACATTTATAATATGTGTACGATCAAATATTTCTCATATTTCTATGACATTTCAAGTTTTAGTACAGCTACAGATTTAATGTTATTGAATTCCATTCTTACATAGATAATATGTTCATATTAGTAGCGAGTATTTCACTAATGGAGAAAATTGTACTGAATTTCATTAGAAAATTTAAGCATTTTTAACTACTAATCACTTGTGTCACAGCCGCAACAGGGAAGTGATATTTATTATTCTCACCGGTAAATGGTTGATAAATTTAAGTATATCACTTGTGTCACATCCGCAACAGGGAAGTGATATTTATTATTCTCACCGGTGAATGGTTGATAAATTTAAGTATATCACTTGTGTCACACCCGCAACAGTGTAAGTAATATTTATTTTTCTCACCTGTGAATGGTTGATAAATTTAAGATGATACTTATGATCTAAAAATTGTTTAGTAAGAAGTATTAACTGGTACCAAAAATGTTTTTTTATACGTCTTTAATGTATAGTTATTTTCTATTCCGGATTAAACATACAGTGTGACCACAAAGTCCTGTTACCAATAAAAAAACGTTAGAACTCAGGAACTATTTGAGATAAATGATCGTGTTTGTTTTCTAACTGTTGTTCAGTATCTAAATTTCAGTTTGCTTCTCTAGTTGTTGATATTAAGATGTTAAGATGATGTTAGAGAGTATTCACAGAGTCCTGTTAATATTACAGAACGTTATAACATGAAATATTGGAGATAAATGCTCACCATTTTTGCAAATTGTTTAGCAGCATTTAAAGTTTGTGCAGTAGTACTCACAACTAGTGCTCCCGATGCAATACGTATTTCAGTTATACGTTTAACCGATACACGTGTATACGGATAATACGTATGAAATAAATACGTATACTTTAAACGATACGTTTAATTGTATCCGGATACCTATAAGAGCATATCGGTTAAACGTATAATTCATGTATACGTATAGTTCAAGTATATGCGTATTTCAAGTATCGTATTTACTTTTAATACCAATGGATCACACATCAGTCTTACGTCATGGAACGGAGAACAAGTTGGAAATCGGTGGCGTTAGTTTAACAATCTGCCTAATATGTTTCATTCATAGAATCTTGCACTTTTTTTTTCCTATAAATGATTATTGTAAATATATAACGAAAGTAAAAACACTTTTTGAGCAAATAAGGAGAATATACACTTTTCAGATTTATTGTCAATCCTTATTAAGTATATATTTTCATTTTTAATTAAAAAAATCTTTATTTTTGTGTGCGTATACTCAAGATTGCACCCGGGCGCAAATTTCGTTCTTTCCACGGTGCTAATGTTTTCTAGTCTGTGTTAATCCTCTCACTGACAAGCCCGTGTTAATACGTTCACTAAGCTCCAGGTTTCCAGGATTTAAAGTAATAAAATTCTATTGTTTTAATGAATTTTTAATGTGTTTAGCAATGAATAATACTCTCAAGGATTACATTCATATTTGTAATTATGTTTTTAATATTCAATGTTGAAAAATTAGTTTTTCTTAGCATTTAAAACAAAATGAAGAGAAAAAATCATTACAGATTTACCCTTTTGTAAGACTGTCAGAGGGTTTTAATGTATAATGCAAGTTTATTTTTTTTAACCATGACGCTCATGGTATACTTTATACAAAGTGTATGTGCATTAGAAGATTTTACGCTTTAAGATTTTTTGTTAATCTTGACAAATTTCATTTTTTGTGAGAGTACCTAGAAATTTTGATTACTTATAACTTGACAAATAATGATAACTGCAGGTTTTATCCCACAGGATTACAATGAATTGCCTTCTCTTTTCTTTTTTGCTGTAAAACATATTTTCAAAATATTTTTAATGTATAAAAAATATTCTCAAATAAAATAAAATCTAAAAAGTATTTGTATGTTTATGAAACTTCCCAGGAGTTGGATTGATCAATTTCAGTATAAAATATAAAGTCAATGTAAGTTTCTGTTGTGTGACCGTATGAAAAAAATAATGTTTCGCGCAAAAGGTCCACGCCATAAATCAAAATAAGTTATGTGCGTGTGTTACAGATATGTGAAAGGTAGATTCGAAGTTACCCACTACGGTCCGCAAGGCAGGTAAACTCGGGGCCATCGTGGTTGTTTGAACAAGGAAGGATCATGGTACCCCTATAATCCGGACGAATGCACAGCGGGTGTTTCTCAATGTCCCTGATACGCAGACGAGCAGGAGAAAGTCACCTTTTTTCGCGCAATGAACGAAAACCGTTTAAACGTTTATACGTTTGAAAGCTGGTCTAAATTCCACATATACGCTATACCGTATATATTGCTTTGTATAATACGTATAAGCGCCTTGGTCGTATCATGCGTATCGAAAATCTGCACCACGTATTATACGTATTATACGTATACTCGTATAAACGTTTAATAGGGAGCACTATTCACAACACTTCGTGTAATCATTTGGTTTCCCACAGGATATTTAGGCATTATTAATTAATTAAATTTATAATCTCACACCCTTATAGAATTAGACTTATCATCGTAAATTTCAACAACTGTGTCTGGAAATAGAAATTAATATACAGCTACATAGTGGATAATTTTTTTATTTATAGTTAGTGGGTATAATTTGTGCAATTAATGTTAAAATTGTGTTGCTTATGTTGTTATAATGAGTTTTATAATTTGTGAAATAAATGTTATAATTATATTATATTATACATAAACTTTGTTATAATCAATGTAGCAATTTGAAGTATAATATTTTTGACAATTTTAAAAGACTGAAAGAAGTTCTTTCAATCTAATTTTTATATATACATGTCACACCCACAACGCAGAATTTACCATTTAAAATATTTAAAAAATCATAAGACACTGAAATTGTTTTTTGTTCATGATTTGTTGTATGTTACAGTTTAACTACAAATGTATTAACAAAATATACCAGTTCATAATTCATAGGTATTTAGAATCATGCATTACAAAGTAGAAATGTATTAGTTTTTATATCATACCCGCAAAGCATAACATAAAAACTAAATATTTTA
Source organism: Maratus michaelseni (assembly GCA_963931845.1). NCBI lineage: Eukaryota > Metazoa > Arthropoda > Arachnida > Araneae > Salticidae > Maratus > Maratus michaelseni. Next base: position 248,589,535 of record OZ007589.1, read on the forward strand.
AATTGGATATATATATAGTTAGATAGATAGATAGATATAGATTGTGCAGTGTGTTACGAGAGATAAAAGCTTCTTCTATATAAAAAAAATTAAGTAAATGTTAAGGTTTTAAATCCTTAACATATAGCGATAATTTTAACGTATGGGGGTACGCTCGCAATTTCATTTGGCGAGCAATATGAGTACGAAGATGTGAACTTAAATTATAATATACAATTTTCAATAACAATATAGATACTATTAAATAGTATTTTATAAGATTAGATAAAAGGATCATAGATTCCTTTTAATAAATGAGAAATGTTTATTCAGAATGTAAATTCATTTTGTTTACAATAGTTTAAAGGATCAAAGAGAGTTTTATTCAGATTTTCTCTAACTGTGACATTTTTATTAATATTGAAATTATATTTCATCCAAGAACTATTTCCCTTCGTATCCCGGTATGGAAATAAAGGAAAATTTCGAATAACATTACCATTGATGTTTGAAAATTTTAAAGTATATCTTTCATCGTGCTCGAAATTTGTTGTAAAGTAAATTGCTTATATGAAATGGTATTAATCTCAAAATAAAGAAACAGACTAGAATATAATATAAACGTTCATAACATATATATTCCATTTCGTTAACGAATTTCTTGGTGTAGCTCAATACGACAGAGTAAATTTGATTGAAAGAATAAATTTATAGAAATTTGAAATATAAACATTAGAAATAAAATACAATAAAAATATCACCTGTTTGTCAGTCTTATACATGCTTCTATAACATTCTTCATTCAAATGACTATTTGAAATTTGCAGTATTATAGTTGGATTTATAACATTATTTATATTAGAAAAGTATTTGAAAATTAAATTGATAAAATGTACAAAAGCTTTGAACAATTCTCCTTTAACAAAAAGTACATACATGGCTATTTAAAATAGAGGGATTTTTGAAACTTCACATGTTTAAGTAAAGCAAACTAATTTCTTGTTAACACCATAAATTTAAGAGATGCGCTTGTCTTTTTGAAAGAACTTTGTCTTTCTTCATCAAGCGCTAAAGACGTGCTACCACTTTGAAGGTGGGAACAAGACTAAAGTTTAATCGTGCTTCCACTTTCCAAGTGGTAGCACGTCTTTTGAGCCTGATGAAGAAATGCAAAGGTCTATCAAAAGGTCTAGCGCACCTCTGAAATTGATGGACTTGAAAAGAAGTTATTTTGCTTTATTATATCACACCAGTGTGTTAATTATGTCAAGTGTTTAATTTGTACAAAAGATTTTATGTGGAGTTCAATTTTTCTATTTCGTTATCGGAGAGAAAGCATATCAATGTCGTCAATTTATTTCCATGATCGGCCCCTTTCAGAAAATGTATATTAAAAAACCTTATAAACTGAACAGAACTTTATAAATTTAACAAGCTTTCGAAAACTTATTCGAAAAAAATCAAACAGGTATGTTTATAGACTTTAAAAACTTTCTGTTGTAACTTTCTTTCATTTCTATTGCAGACTACCATTCCCTATAACAAGAGTTTTTATTACGCTTTCTTATTGAATAGAAGTTCGTATTTTCAAAACACTGCCATAACTGAAAGGCACACAATGTTTCTAAAATGTTTAGATCTTTTTTATCAGCAGTCCATTTATATATATATATATCTCTGAAAATTTAAAAGATTTCTGTAAAGATTTTGCCTTTATAGAAGTCAAACTCAAAAGAGAATTTTTGCAATGATATAATGACATGTTATTTTTCTTATAAAAACAGACTTTTAAATAAATATTCTTTTGCATCACTACATGTTTATATTTGCATTATTGAGAACCTACAAATAAACTTCAAATATTTATAAAACTTCAAAGAAAATCTATAAAAATATGTTCTTCAAATATTAACTTACCAAATGGCTTTCATTCGCCATTTCTGTTTTTTTAATTAGTATTCTTTTTTCCATGTATGAAGAATAAAATGTTGCTATAAAGTAATCTACTCATTTATATCCCTTTGTTATTTGCTGACGTTTGTCAAAATTTGTTCCGGCAGAAATAAAGATGGAATTTCCAAATAAACGGATTTGTTTGAAAGGATTTTTTCTTTCACTAATAAAGGAAAAGTAATGAAGGTTTTAATGAAAATTATTTTTGCGGTAATAAATCCGAACTTTAGATTTCTTTATATTTTTGTTGTAGATGCATACTGCCATACATGCGTCCATATCTCAAATATGTGCAATGATATATGGCACATCGACTTTCAAAAGTATGCAAGAGTTTTTTAAATTCACAACAATCCTCCTAAAATTTAAATAGTAATCTAGAAAAATAACAATCAAATAATCCAACAGTTAATAAAAAATGTTTTTTCACAGAAAATTTGGTATATATGTCAAAAAACTGTTTGTTTTAAAATCCCCCAAACTCCATTATATATTTCTTTCAAACATAAAAAAATGAAAACCTGTGGAACTTTGTGGTATGCTCATCTAATTTGATACCTGTAATTTTAATATTTATGCGTTTTAAAACTTAATTCTTATCAATAGCTTATATATATGGCTATAATATAATGATATGGCTATAATATTATAATATAAAGACATGTAACATAATATTACACCTAAAACTGCTTTATTTAATGTTTTGTGATAAGATAAGTATTTTGATTTTTAAAATTTTTATTTCTTTAGTGAGAGTATATATGATTTAAAAAGATTTACCAATGATTTGATGATATGTTTCTGTCGTTGTTACACTTTGTCTTAAGGGTCGTCTTCCCTCACGCGAAAACACCTACTCACTAATGTAATCCTATGGGGCAGTTATTTTCTAATATCTCTTTTGCATTTCAATATTTTTAAACAATTTTTTTTGTATTGGTTAACTGAGTTCGATCTCTATTTCCGTCGCTAATTACTTTTTCGATTTTCTTTGCAGATGTTTCTTACAAAGATACTTTTACTTTCGGAAACGGTTTCGAATAAAACCAATTATTATATTTTTACATATATTTATCATTTGTAACATTGAGCGGCCTTTTTAATTAAAATATTAAATAAATATTTAATATGAGAATACTAACAAATATTTCAAATAAATAAAAATAATGTATTGTAACTTTTAATGCTTGAATTATAATTTCAAAAATTAGGGATACAGTTTAAATTATAATAAAGGACAAACAAATCTTAACTGGATAAAGCATATGTGTAGTGAGTTACTACCCTTATTATTGTAATAGCAGATCCGCACGGCGTTATTCAGGCTCGGGATAATAACTTTAAATATACTTTCCATAACCTTACCGTTTCCCGGAATTACTTCAAATATATGTTGATCTCGCTACACTAGTCGGTTTTTCTAAACGAATCTCATTTTTACCAAGCCCCGAATAATAATAATAATAATAATCTTCCACTGCGGAGTCTTGTTCGTCATCATTGCAACGGTGTTTTGGCGATAAAGGGTATTTTTGTAAACTAACACTGGAACTTGTCCCTAAAATTAAATAAAAGCGTGTTTTCAATTATAAAACTATGTTTTAAAAATTGATACTAAGATGTATATTCTATTTCCTGTTCGAAGTATGAATATATTTAACATTAACCCCTCCACAATCATTATTATATGTAATTTTTTTAAAACACAGAATGATTGAAATGGTAAATAAAATATTTTTTAAATAATTTGACTTTTATTAAAAGAAATTTAGATATCTAAATTGGAATAGAATTAACTATCTACTTTGAATTTTTGTGTTTGTATATATATGATTGTGATATAAAAATTTCTAATGTTAAAATATGTCTAATGTTTCCAATGTTATAGCAAAATGCATAACAAATATTTAATTAAAAGTCTGAAAAATATCCATAGAATTCTTAATACGAATTGTAACAAGTAACATTTTGAAATATTCTTTCCAATAACTATTTTTATTACGATAGAATCATCGCTGTGATGACAAAAAACATTATATACACTTGAAGAAATATTTAGCTGGCATATTTCTCTAATAAAGTGTGCACTCTAGTATTACATTTAATCTTATGACACATCCATACCGAGAAAACCTTCTTAATCAATCTATGTCCTTCTTTCTCCTTACATACCACTCAAATACAAAGTGACGTATCTTCACTTACCAAGAATTGGATTTCCTCTCTTGGGATAACCCCCAAAAGCGAAAACGTGGGAATGATCAGAAGTGACCACTATAAGTGTGTCATCTGGTCTTGTCATTTCTATAGCCGTGTTCACTGCATCTTCGAAAGCTAATGTATCCACTAGAGCACGATGAGCGTTGTTAAAGTGGTGTGAGTGGTCGATACGTCCACCTAGAGAGATAAGTGGATGATGCTTACACTTATTTCATATGAAGTAATTTTTATATCTATATTTATCATTTCTAACATTAAGTTGCTCTTTTAATTAAATTATTAAATAAATATTTAATATGAGATTACTAATAGATAGTTTAAATAAATAAAAAGAATGTATTGTGAATTTTAACACTTGCAAAATAATTTCAAAAATTAGGGATAAAGTTTAAATAATTTTAAATGATAAACAAATATTATATGGATAAATCATAGGTGTAGTGAATGACTTCCCTTATTATTGTACTAGCAGACCCACCCGGCGTTGCTCAGGCTCGGGATAATAACTTTAAATATACTTTCAATAACCTTACCGTTTCCCGGGATTACCTTTAAATATATCTATATCTCGCTATGCTAGTGGATTCATTTCTTGATCGAACCTCATTTATTTCCAAGTGCCGAATAATAATATAAAAAAAGCTTCCACTGCGGAGTCTCTTGCATCATCATTGCAACTGTTTTTGGTGATAAATGGTATTTTAGTAAGCTAACTTTGGAACTTTTTCTTCCTTTTCTTCACTGCGTTTCAGAGAAAAAATCGATTGGCTTAATTTTTTTTTAATTACTGCATATTTTTTGACAATTTCTTAATTGATACCTAAGCGTCTGCTCCGTACAGGAGTATAAAATATAAGATTAGATGGATAAGGTATATAAAGGAAATTGATTAATAAAAAAACAAACTTATCATTTTCGGCGAAATGAAAATTTTATATATAATCGCGAAAAATCCATAAACCACCGCACGATATACAAAAAATCTTTATTAAATATGGGACAAAATTTACTATAATCGAGCAAAAAGATTGTATTTGTACTGTTTTTATGAGTTGCCCAAAATTGGCGGCGAACTTGGAATATCGGGGAAATACACGAAACATTCTTTTCACTATGAAGTAGTGGCTCAAAATGAGTGGTTCAAAATTGTCCGCGAACTTGGAATATCGGGGAATTCACGAATCAGTACAAAGTAACACAAAATTGAATTACAAAATCTAAAATAGGAAATTCTACTGCATTTGGAACTGTGTCCGTATATACGTGACGAAATATGCGGACTTCTACGTGCGGTGCATTTTCCTAGCCATCGCCAACAGATAGACACACAGACAAACATAAATTGGCGCGAGGATTATATGTAAACGTATTTAAAATAATCATGCAGAAGACTTATTTTTTTAATTTATTCGAAAATTTCAAAAAAATACCTTAATGTTTCATTTTTGTTTAAAAAGGGCTTAGATATTTTTAATCACATATGCGCTTATATTTTGAAGTCTAAAATGTACTTGAAGTATTTTTTCTAAATTCTAATATTGTTTATTTTTTACCATCTCATTAAACATACATGAGTTTTAAAAAGTCTGGAATTTAATATTCGGAATGAAGACAATTGAAAAAAATATCTAAATTTTCTCGTTAAATTCAAATTATCTAGAAGAAGAAATGTGTTTAAATGACTTTTCACAACTGTTTTGTAAATTAAAATATTTAATGGAATTCACAGTCTCAGATTTTTATTAAATTTTCTCGAATTTAGCTCTTAGAAATGTATTTAGAGATACTAATGTTTCACATGCATTTGTAAATGTTTTTAAAAATTTATTTCGAAATTTCTGTTAAAAACAAAAAAATCAATTATGTCTCTCAAATGCGTAACTTGTCATTTTGGTATTGTAAAAGTATTGTTTTTATCTCATAAAAAAAATTTACATAACGTTAATAAAATAGACTTTTTAATTACTATTTTAAAGCAATAAACTAGAAATACATTTAATTTTATTATTAAATGAAAAATATTTAAAATAATAACTATATTTAATTTATTTTAATTAAAAAATATTAAATTATAATGCACAGAAACTTAGTAAAAGTATTTATTTTATGCATTATATCCTTTAAATATTATGTAGATAAAGACGTTTTTCTTTTATTATCGGAGTTTTGTCACTCTTGTAAAGAAATGTGATTAATATTATTATATGTATAACTTTAATTGCGTTATTTTTTTTATGTTTATGAAGTTTTAATGTATATTAGTTTTGCTTTAGCGATATATCCTTTTAGATTTCTGTAATATATTACATTAATTTAGTGAATAATTTTTTTTAAATCCCAGATGAAAGTTTAATAAATGCTGAAATATTAATACTTAATTTTTATTTGACGTAAAATAAAAATAAAAAACTAAAATTAGCCGTATCATCCTGCAGATCTTAAACAACTAAAAATAATTACTCTTTGTATAGAAAATTACATTTATTTATAATAATATATAGTATATTGTATAACATAACATATTTATTGCAACTTTTATTTATATCAGTATTTTTTATAACAACAATATTTATTTGTATCAACACATATTATATTTTTATACCAGGTGCTACGTGCATTTTAAATATGGTAAACAAACGCCTACCTTCTACCATAAGGAAATATCCTCTAGGGTTCTTTCTAAGTACTTCAATAGCTTTTCTTGCCATACGTGCTATAGATGGTTCACCATCCGGACCTTTATTTCGATCTGATTCATAAGCCATATGACCAGCATTAAAAAGACCTGAAAATTTAAAGTAAGGAAAATTTCGGTTCTGCCTCTTTAATACATTCAGATTTACACTACCTGCATTAGCAACATGTGAGTAATAAAATTTAATATAGAAAAGATTTCAGACCAAAAACTTGGCAAGCTTCTCATATTGTTGGAATTGTTTTACATGAAATCATCGCCAAACTTTTATATATGTACATGTCTAAATCGTCAAAGCGAACTTGTCCACATTAATGTGGACATAGACTTTTTAGAATAATACTGAGTATGACAAAATTTTGCCTATATCAACAGTGGTAAAACTTCTGTCGTGTTTCCCCAACTACACGTGACTTGATTAGACCAGAGGTCTAACAAGGGTTAGTTCCGAATTCGGAAATGGACAACCTTTCTCTGTCGATAGAGTATAATCAAACACCTACTTTTTTCTATAGAAATGTCAGCCTCATATTGATAAACCATAAAAAGCATTGGAACGGTACCTGTAGCATGAAAATCGCAGGCTCTAGACATGCTAAAAATAAAAATGAAAACAACCAATAAGGGCAGAGAAGCAACAGAAAACAAAACATTTTATTGTGTTTCATAAATTTTCCTCTTCACACACGATGACACTTTGCATGCGGCAGAGGATAGATAGCACTGAACAATAAAATGTTTTACTTTCTGTTGCTTCTTTGTGCTTTATTGGTTGTTTTCACTTTCATTTTTAGTCTGTTTAGCGTCGGCGATTTTCGTGCTATAAGTAACGTTCCAACCTTTTTTTTATATTTAGCACTATGAAGATCACATTTTAATATTAAAAACAAGAACGAAAAATCATGCGTCAAGCATAGATTATGTAACACTTTCCACCGCTTCCAAAATAATTTTACGAATCATACTCTTTTATAAGCTAAAAGATAACATCTAAGTAATCCGAATACTTTATTCAGCCCTGTATAGGATCTATAGATTTGTATATATACTACATAGGATGCTAAATTTTAGTTCAGTTAGGAAACACGTAGCACAGTTTAAAATTCTCCGTCTGGAGTTAATTAATACGGAAATGTGTTCCCGAACTTTTGTACTTCCCTGTATAGGATCTACAGAATTTATACACACCACGTAATATACAAAAAGCGATTTAAAATTAAAATGAACGATGACTGCTATACACACAATATTCTGTAGTAAGTCTCTTGTAATGAACCTTATATAAATTTCAATGCGTTTAAAATAGTGAAACATTATTTAAATAAACCGCAGACGATTTTTCTCCATAGACGTAATGTAACGGAATTCTTTTGACTGTCCCTGTAAAGTAAGTATAAGTGCTATGCACACCCTATTCCATATTAAGCTTCTTCTAATGCACCTTAGTGATATATATAAATTTCAATGCGTTTAAAGTATTGAAACATTATTTAAATAAACCGCAAATGATTTTTCCCCATAGACCGCAATGTAACGGAATTCTTTTGAGTGTCCCTGTAAAAAAACTATAAGTGCTACACACTTCCGTTGAAATAGGGAACATGCTATAGATAACGATTATAACATATAAAATTTGCAGGGCAATCCGAGCATATTTACGGGAGTTAGAGAACGGACAGACGGCAGACGGCAGACGGCAGACGGCCAGACGGCCAGACGGCAGACGGCCAGACGGCAGACGGCCAGACGGCCAGACAAACCGAAGTCATAAACACTTTTCAACTAGGTTGGAAAGTGTTAAAAAGTAGGTGTTGCCTTTAAAAGTAGGTGTTACCTTTGAAATATTTCACTGTAACAGTAACATTTAGAGTTTAACTGTTGTTTTTTGTATGATTCTTGAGCGCAAACCTCAAAATATTTTAAATCAAAATTTCATGCACTTTCTGTTAACGGTATGATAGCTAAGGGCTCATATATCGGGATAGTTTTTTTTTTATATAATCATCCTGCATGTGATTCTGATTTAAGAAAAAGATCAGTGTTGGTTTTGACTTTAAAAATTTTATTTTTATTTAATAATGAAACTTTTTAAGTATGTATTTTAACAAATCAATGTTTTTACTTGAAACATTATTCAGAAATATAACGTTACAAGATCATAATAATTTAAAACATTAAATTTGCATAAATTTCCAACATAATAATATTTTAAAGAAAATGCGCCTAAAAACATTTTTAAATTTTGTATTAAACTAAATTTTATAAACTCATTTTATTTATTTCCTTTAAAATTTTAGAAACAACAAAAGTATATCCGAAATTAAATCTTAATTATTCAAATTATTAACGACGAAGTCTTATTTCTTTCATTGTTGATTTTTTATATCCAGAAATGTTTAGTCCACATTTTGATGCATATCCTGAATTTATAATTTTTAGAAATGTAAAATGGTGATGGCAATGTCCGACGCTATTGCTTTCGCTTTTAATGCCCATATATCACTTCTAAATATCGCTTAATTAAAAAAATTTAAATCATCGAATAGGGGAAAGAAATGCACTTTTGAACTAAATTTATATGAAAAATGTCGATCGATTTTGTGTCATTTTAAATAATTTTAAAGTATGATCTTTTAAAAAATCTATCTCAACATTGAGCATTTGTTTTCGGCAATAAGTTAAGGTAAGTAGTGACAGAGTTGCTACAGTTGGCAATTGACAGTTAAGAGCAAATTAAAAGGAAAAAAAGACCCTATTAGACATAATCAGATTAACCGAAGAAACTTTTATTCGGATTAGATTAACCATCATATACGCATCTAGGCGCAAAACTAAATTTTGTCAACTAAAACACATATTTTCATTTTAGTCTGAACATGAAATAACTATCGAGTTAAGTTAAATTGGTTGAAAGACCCATTAGAATATGTTCGGTATTGTGTTTTCATTTTTTTTCTTTACAATATTACATGTGACTATGAAACTTTTAATCAGTTTTATTCACATGTAATCATTATATTTTGTTAGGTGTGTTTTTAATTTTTTTCATTTTTTGTTACAAAATTGTTCATTTTCAGTGCATGAAATATGCTTTATCCCCATATTTCAATATTTTGTTTCGATTCATCATTCAAATAGAAGCACCAATATGGCAGAATTGTTTTAAGCAGAAATTTTTAGCATGTGTTTTGTTATGTCCAGTATCTACCAGTTATTACAAATCCTAAAACAAACACATTCATACCAAGTAGGTAATCCACTTTCAAAGGATCTATCTTGTCCAGTTCTCTTTTTCTTGAAATATATTTATGAGCCTGACCTTTCGATTTCTTGTCTTTTTGCCACTCTTCGATCAAGTTTCTTCCATCTTCTCTCCACCCAGAAGCGTCCGAATTTTTTGAATCCGGCTCTTGTCGTGGTAGAAAATGTCTCCGACCACCGCCCAGTATTACCTGTACTTACAATGAAACAAACCAAATTAGTAATATATACATACAAAAACTAAATAAGAGAGTTCTATCGTTACACTTTTAAAACATAAGTTTTCCAATAATTAAGTTTTCGAATCCCTACGTGAATATTGTGTTAATTTTTTTTTTTCAAATGATGAAAACCTTTAGAATTAACGGAAAAACGTCTCACAACTGACAAAATGACCGTCCAGCTACTTTTGAAAGAGTTGAATAATTATTTAGTTATAATTACAATTTTGAATAGGTGACTGGAGTAGCTGACTGAAGTCGGATAAAATTAAAATAACAGTCAACTAAATGTATCTACTAGGTACATAAATAGTGTTATCTACAACGTTAAACGCGTTTTCCCCATAATGCAGACACTGTACGTATGCTGAATTGACAGATATTTGATATCAGAAACTTCTTTAAAAAATGGTTCATAGGGTTTTTTTCGGCTTAAAAAATTAGTATATTTTAGAAAGTTTCATTTACGTTTTTATGCGAAGAAAAATTATGTCGGTTTTTTTTTTGTTTTGTTTTTTTTAATAGAAAATTTACATGCTTAACTTTCAAAATCTAAATTTGTCCAAATTGTAGTTGAAAACTGCGCTTTTTTGACTCGCTATTTCTCAGAATTCTGCGACGTATCGAGATTTTACCAGTGTTTTCATCCGATACCAATAAAAAAAGAGTGCGTTAAAATACATATAACTAATAAACCTTAGGCGACGTTTTTCATTTTTTTTTTTAAGTTTGACCATCAAACTTAATGCATTAGCTTTATATAAAAGAAAATCTGATATTGTATAATTTGTAAAAAACTAACGAGTTAAAAATAAAAAAACAGCATAGGTCAAGGACATGGAAGATATATAAGCTTTCATTTTAAATGAAGCGAGGAAATCAGCTTATTTCTTTACTGACTTTCGTTACTGACTGAAAAACCTTGTTTCTGGAAAATCGTATTTACAATTGTCCGACTAGTGATGCTTGCTTACGCACCATGCAACAAGAATCGCTCTATTTTTATATAAGTTTTACAGTTTTCAGAATGTTTCGAATAATCATTTATAAAATATCAGACATTCAGTGAATGCAAGAAAAAGGAATGTATTTTTTGAAGATGAAAAACTCTAGGTCGATTCTTAGATACATTTTACTTTTCCGATTCATTACAAGTCCACTGATGTTTAAAAAATAAAAAGTGACACTTCCTAACCTGTAATGATCCGACAGTACTTTTAATTTCTATTAAAGAAAATTTAATATAAAATTTAGACAATCCGTCTGTTAAGGGGACAGTGGACGTTCAAAAGCATTTTTTTCATTTTCCACTCGATTGTACTGCAATTTTGCACACATAGTAATTCATACATTTTATAAGTAAATTAAGCAATTTTATGCAAAAATGTGTATAATAAATTAATTAATTAATTAAAATACATTAATTAATCATTCTAATTAAAAATGCTCCATGCGCATTAAATAATGTTTCTGGAACATGGTGTTTTGTTAAATGGTAGCTTTATATTATTGCAACAAAAGTTGGTATGCGTTTTAAAATTGTACAATATATTGAGAAAAATTAATAAAAAACTTCCAATATTTACATTTTATTTTTAAATTTTCACGGAAAAAGGTTATATAACTATGAAACTTTCCTTTAATGTACAGTAATGTATGCAAATTAATACCAAGTTTTGAAATATAGCACACTGCTAACAATAGTACTTAATATTATGAAAATTGGACAAAACATAAGACGCCTGGAACATTTTGAATATTTTAACTCGGCGAAAATTCTCATTAATAGAAAACGCGGTTCAAAGTTTTATTTTTTAGTGTAACTCAATTACGGTGTCAAATTTGAAATGCTCATAACTTTGATAGGAATCTTTGCAATTGCATGCGGTTTTTTGCAAATGTTGCAGTTAAAACTGAAGTATGGTAATAAACCAAAATAAGAAAAATTATTTTTTAGTTGATTTTAACCCAAGTGAAGGTCCATGGTCCCTTTAATAAAAGTAGATTTTACTTTTCCTAGAAAATAATTTGATGGATCGCATTTAGAAAGCACAGCGAAACTATCAAAGCTAAACATTTTTTTTTTTACAGTGGATGTTTTCTCCACCATTTACATAGATGTAGCTTTTTCTCTTATTAAACAATGTTTTATGAAAAATTTACAACTACAAAACCGCTCAATTTACAGAGAGAACCACAATACATTTATTTTATTAGATTTGCAAGATTTCCAAATAGTCCATTATTTTTTGTTAATTATTCTAAATATTCTTATAAATATTTTACGAAAAGAGCTATAAAAACCGATTTATTAAATCAGTCTTATATTTCATATTATTATTATTATTATATAAATTTCATAACAAATTTTCTAAGTTTAAGGAAGATAATTATAGAAGTGGAGCAATTTCTTGTTTCATAATTTGAGACACAAACGGTTAAAATGCTGTTTTATTTTTCAAGTTTTATGAATTTCCAAATGTGACTAAGCTGCTTGTTTGTGTGTTTAATACAGTTTATGAATTTTCCATAATATTTGTTTTTTCATGCGTTAGTATTTCCAAGGACAGACTTCTACACTGGTAAAAATTTGCAGCAAACTGGCCAGTCATTCGACCGTTTTTATATACGGTTATATAACTGTAATTTAACTCTATTTTGACCATATTATGGTGAGAATACAGTTCTCTCCACTTTCTCGAAAAACGGTCCAATGACTGGACAGTTTGCTGCACATTTTTAACAGTGTAGTAAGTGCCTTTTTTTTATTGTCTATGGCATGCGATACTATAGAGGAAGAACATATCACTGTATTACTCTAAAAAATTATCTAAATTTCATATTATTATTATTATTATTATATGATTTTTGTAATATATTTTCTAACTTTAAGGAAGATAATTATTGAAGTGGTGTAATTTCTTGAATCATAATTTTGGATATGAACGGTTAAATTGCCGTTTTTGGAAATACAAAAGGACACTTTTTTTCGCTAGATTTCCAAAATAGTATTTTTTGTTAATTAGTCTAATTATTCTTGTAAATATTTAAAAGAAAGCGCTATAAAAACTCATTTATTGACTCAGTTTTAATGAAAAAAACTAAATTTCATATTATTATTATTAATACATATCTTACTATAGTTTCTAGCTTTAAGGAAGATAATTGATGAGGTGGAGCGATTTTATGACTCATACTTTGAGACATAAACGGTTAAAATGCCGTTTTTTTCAATTTTTGAATTTCCAAAATCGACTAATTTGCTTCGTTGTTTGTTTAATACAGTCTATGAATTTTCCATAACATTTGTTTTGTCATTCTGTAGTATTTTCAAGAGAAGGCTGTTAGTAAGAGCCATTTTCTGATTTTCTATGCATGCGATGTAATATGTCTTTAACTTTTGTGAGTTCATATTTGGATAACAGCAAGGAGATATCTATTTAACTATATGGATTTATTATACATATTTACAAGTCGGTCCAGAGAACCAATGCTTAGAACATCCCGGCTTACTCTTCCAGTACATCTCGTATCAAACACACTCTTGCAAGTCATAATCAAAATGCTGGACTTGCAGCACCATCTCTGATTACAGATTAATACTAATCATTGAGATATGACACCCCTCCCCTCGTAGTTCAAACGAACCACTGGCTTAATCTGTCTGGTGCTTATTCAAACAGGTTGATTGTCCTTTTTATCAGTCTTTATAGGTGCACTCTTCTGTAAGTCCACATCATGCTTTGTAACGGAATTGTCCTTTACATTTTTATCCATAGTATCATCACAATTATTATTCACAACTGTACCTGTTACAGTATCATGTGAAAACTGAGATTGGTTAGATTTTTCAGCATTCTTGGCATTAATTTGCTCTTTATTATTTACATAATATCCAGAAAACTTATTTTTCTTAACTCTATCATAACTATCAAAATCATTGTTTTGTTTATCAAACTGACCCGTTTTACTTTCCTCTGACGTTTCATCACTTATTTCTCTGTTGTGTCTCAACTGATTAACATGACGTTTACACATTATTCCGTCATCTCTATTTACTAAAACCAATCTACTCCCCAATAGTTTTATAATTTTTCCCTTTATCCATTTGTCCCCTTTTCCAAAGTTTTTAACAAAAACTGATTCATGAAGATTGTATTTATGAAAGGGTTGCTGTATTTTAGGTTTGTATGGTAATACCAAGTGTAGAGCTGTTCGAACTGACCTTCCAAACATTAATTCTGCGGGAGTCTTACCAGTGACAGAATGTGGGGTGGAATGATTTTCCAATAAAAATCGTGAAATTGACAAATTTATGTCACCCTTATCTAGCTTTTTAAGACAATTTTTAACAGTTTGAACATACCTTTCTGCCTGTGCATTCGACGATGGATGATATGTCGGAATAGGTGTATGTATAATTCCATTTGATTTAAGAAATTCTTGAAATTCGTCACTTGTAAACGTACGTCCATTATCACTGACCAATTCAACAGGCAAACCAAATGTAGCAAAAATTCTACGTATTACTCTAATAGTTGATTTACTATCAGCACTGGGTACCACCTGTACCTCTAACCATTTAGTATAAAAAAATTATCCACTATTAAAAAAATTTTACCCTCAAAAGGACCGGCAAAATCTATGTGAATTCTTTCCCAAGCAAATTCTGATTCCCATTTTAAAGGTTTCATTTTAGGATTATCCCTAGCAAACAATTGGCATCTACTACAAGAATTAACCATTTGTTCAATTTCTTTGTCCATATTAGGCCACCAAATCACACCTCGAGTTTTAGCTTTTCTGCTAGATATACCCTGATGAACTGAATGTAATAATTGTAACATTTTTTCGCGACCTTCATCTGGTATAATTACTCTATGTCCCCATAATAAATAATTTTCTAAATACGAAATTTCCTCCCGTCTACGAAAGTATGGTTTATATTCCTCTGATTTAACCGGTTTTGGCCATCCATATAACGCCCACTCTAAAATTTGTTTTGTTACTGGATTTTCAGTTGCCCTCTTTGAAATCGTTTTAGAAGTAAAAGGCCAATCATTGCTATTAGAAACGAACATTATTTCCGATGGATTATTTACTACATTTACAGTTTCTGTAAGAGGTTATCTACTTAATGCATCAGCATTTTTATTATTTTTACTTTCGCGATACTCAATTGTATAGTCATACCCTGCTGACATTAACGACCATCTCAGCATTCTGGATGATAATGTATCAGGTACTTTTTTTACAGGATCAAACAATCGAATTAAAGGTTTGTGACCAGTTATGATTTTAAACTGTTTACCTGCTAAATATTGATGAAATTTAGTTACACCAAAAATTACAGATAAAGCTTCTTTATCAATCCGGGCATAATTTCTTTCAGTCTTCTTCATCTTTCTAGATGCAAAAGCTATTGGTTTTTCTTTACCCTCAACAATGTGACTTAACACACAACCAATACCATATTCAGATGCATCACAGTTTAAAACAACATCTTTGTTTATATCATACAATTCTAAAACAGGTGATTTACATAAAATTTGTTTAGCTATCTGAAATGCTTTTTCATGCTTCTCTGACCATGTCCATTTTACATTTTTATCTAATAATCTATGCAAAGGTTCTAACACATCTGAAATATTAAGTAGAAAGTTTCTATAATAAGAAATTAATCCCAAAAATGAACATAATTGAGAAACATTAGTATGAAAAGGAGCATTCAAAATAGCATCAACTTTTTCTGGAATAGGCTTATTACCTTCCTGTGAAATTTTATGACCTAAATAGTTAACTTCCGAAACCATAAATTTAAATTTTTCCTTATTTAATCTTATACTATGCTCAGAAAAGCATTTCATAATACATTCAACTCTTTCAGAATGTTCGGATTCTGATCTGGCACTTATAATTACATCATCTAAAAATACACCAACATAATCAAAAATTTTTTTAATATATTTTCAATTTTTCTTTGAAAAATACCTGGTGCACATTTTACACCAAGAGTTAGTCTTAAAATTTTAAATAAACCTTTATGAGTATTAATAGTTAAAATTTTACTACTTTCATCCTCACAGGTTGTTGTTAATAGGCATCTTTTAAATCAAACACAGTGAAGAATTTTCCACTGGCTAATTTAGCAAATAATTCGTCCATTCTTGGAAGAGGATAGTTATCATTTTCAGTATTTGCATTAACTGTTGCTCTATAATCACCACAAATTCGAACAGTACCATTTGGTTTTGGAACAATTACTATAGGACCAGCCCATTCAGAATAATCAACAGGTTTTAAAATACCCTCATTTGTTAATCGCTCCAATTCCAAATCAGTTGCTGTTCTCAAAGAAAAAAGAACAGGTCAAAATAATTTTGATCTTTCAACCAAGTTTTACCAATTAAACTCGGACCTACTTCTTTAATAACTAGCATTTTTAAATTAGGTGTACAATTATCATCAATCAAAACATTTACATTTAATTCACCTAATAGAGTTAAAGAGTTTTTAGTATAAGTTTGCAGCTTAATATTAGATTTAACCAAAGGAGGCTTACCTGAAAATAATTTATCGGCAATATTTTTACTTACGATCGTATGAGCTGCTCCGGAACCAATTTCGAAATTAACTTTAATCCCATTAATTGTGACACATTTTCCCCACAATACATTATTGCACTCGTCACTCATAACATTTAACGAATATTCTTGAACAGTTTTAATTTTACTGTTCTTTTTCAGTTTTTGATTCATTGTAGAGAAGTTGCGATTCCGGCAACAAATTTTTAAATGTCCAACTTTATGGCACAAATGGCATTCCGCTGACTTAAATGGACACTCAACAGTTTTGTGATTTCATGCACAACGATAACAAGGTTTCTCTTTATAATTGTTCCGGTTTCCAGGAGCGCACATCCCTTTTTTCGACTTCGGTAAATACTGGTATACTTTCATTTTCTTGATTCGGGTATCTTGAATTTTATTTACCGTTGTTCCTCCAGTAATCTGTAGCGATTTAACTCCAGCTTTGGCTGATTCGAACGATTCCGCAATTTCCACAGCTGTTTGAAATGTTAGGTTTTTCGTATCTAACAATTTTTGCTGTATTTTCTCATCTTGAATTCCAAACACTAGAAGGTCCCGTAGGCGATTACTTAATGTATTTACAAAGTTGCAGTATTCGAATAACCGACGTAAATCTCTCACGAAATTGGCTATACTTTCCCCTTGCTTCCGTAATCTTTTTTGAAACTTAAAACGTTCTACAATTTCACTTGCACACGGTGAAAAATGTTCTTTCGCACTCTTTAAGAGATCATCATAACTTATCTCTTTTAGCGAAGTCGGTACAATAATATCTCTCAATATGGAAAAAGTTGCAGTTCCAACAGAGCTTAATAAAATATTTTTTTTTCTTTTCCGCATCTTTAATATCATTAGCAGAGAAGTAAAAGTCAATTTTTTCAACATAAATCGACCAGGGCACGCTGGAATTATATTCTTCCAGACATCCCAGAGAAATTACTTCCGTTTCTGCCATTTTATTTTTATTTTTTTTCTTCTTTTCAAAAAATCTGCAACATTTATTTAAAATCTTGGGTTCTTTTCCGCTTCGTCGTCATTTAATATGGCTTTACTTTTTGTGAGTTCATATTTGGATAACAGCAAGGAGATATTTATTTAACTATATGGATTTATTATACATATTTACAAGTCGGTCCAGAGATCCAATGCTTAGACCATCCCGGCTTACTCTGTCAGTACATCTCGTATCAAACACACTCTTGCAAGTCATAATCAAAATGCTGGAACTGCAGCGCGATTATGATTACAGATTAATACTAATCATTGAGATATGAAGACAGAGCATATCACTGTATTACTCGGAAAAAAATTATCTAAATTTCATATTATTATAATTATTATTATATAATTGATGTAATATATTTTCTAAGTTTAAGGAAGATAATTATTGAAGTGCTACAATTTCTTGAATCATAATTTTGGATGTAAGCGGTTAAATTGCCGTTTTTCAAAATAGAAAAGGACACTTTTCTGTGCTAGATTTCCAAAAGAGTAATTTTTGTTAATTAGTCTAATAATTCTAGAAAATATTTTACAAAAACTGCTCTAACAACCGATTTATCAAATCAGTTTTAATGAAAAAACTTATCTAAATATCATATTATTATTATTATTATATAATTTTTGTAATATATTTTCTAACTTTAATCAAGATAATTATTGAAGTGGTGCAATTTCTTGAATCATAATTTTGGATATAAACGGTTAAATGAGTTGTAATTTTCCAACTGGACAAAAAAATGTCTGGGCCAGAAATCGAATCTGGGATCTCTAGGCTGAAGCTGCCATAATCTACCAACTGAGCCATCCCAGTCGAATCTGGACGACCTAATTCATCCAGTTAACCTTATTGATCATAGCATCTTGTATGATATCTGAATCAACTCAACAGAATAAATCGCAGGTAATTTGGAGTTCCAGTAAACGCTAGATACGTGATTACACTAGATTAATTTTGACAAAATTATTCAAATTGGTAAAGGAATCAGAATTATATGATTGCTTTACCAATTTGAATAATTTTGTCAAAATTAATCTAGTATAAACGGTTAAATTGCTGTTTTTAAAAATAGAAAAATACACTTTTTTTTCCTCTACATTTCCGAAAGAGTATTTTTTGTTAATTAGTCTAATTATTCTTGTAAACGTTTTACAAAAAGCGCTATAACAACTGATTTATTAAATCAGTTTTAATGAAAAGACTTATCTAAATTTCATATTATTATTAATATCTAAATATCTTAATATAGTTTCTAACTTTAAGGAAGATAATTATTGAGGTAGAGCGATTTTATGACTCATATTTTGAGACATAAACGGTTAAAATGCCATTTTTTTAAATTTTTGAATTTCCAAAAGCTACTAATCTACTTCGTTGTTTGTTTAATACAGTCTATGATTTTTACATAACATTTGTTCTGTCATGCTGCAGTATTTCCAAGAGCAGGCTGCTAGCAATTTCCTTTTTCTGATATTCTATGACATGCGATTTTATCAAGGGACAGCATACCACTGTATTAATGTGCACACTAAGTTCCAATTTAAAAATACCTTGGTAGTAAAAAATAGGTTCATTTTTATTTCCATTTCCTGAAAAAAATGTCCTTTTCTTTTTAGTGCTCAAGAGTGATTCGTTTTTTAATAGTTTTATTCTATTTATTTATTCTACAATTAATAATGATTTATAGAATGGGGAGACTGGGAATGTTTGACCCACTATTTACCAAAATGCGCAAAATGTTGTGTGTATGACTTACAATAGCATCTCAGCGTGCCACTTGTAAAAATTTTATAACTATTTTTTTTTAGCACCAAAATTTTTAAAAGGCACTAAATGGTTTAAAAATATATATTTTCCACATAACTCTATAAACTAGATCAAACCCTTCACTTCAGGGAGGTTTGTCCCTCTGTAGGGAAGGTTTAATAATAAAATTGAAAAAATTATATTTTCACCAGAATTGTTATTTAGTGAAAACTAACACACACACACATATATATATATATGTGTGTGTGTGTATATACTGTATTTATTTATTTTACTAATAAAAACTTTTGGTACGAAATAGTTTTTTTTCATATAGCCATTGGCTATTAATTTTTTTGGTTAATTTTTTTTAATGTATTAACTCACATTCACAATTTTAGAAATAAATCAAAATTGTTATAACCAGGGAATTCAAATATCATATTTAAATCTTCTCTGAAGAAATTAACGCACTATGTTTAGCATTATATATGCAATATGAGTAAAACATAGATATTTAAGATTTGCGCAGCTGTATTCTGAATATTATATTCAGAATTACAAAATACGTCTGTTTGAACTTATATTTCACATAATTTATTAAATTTATAGTATTTTTACATTCAGTTTCTATAGTCATATCACGTTGAGTAAAAAGTTTTCCGCCAATTTTTTTTTTATTGTAAAATGATAAATACATACGAAATCATCAAACCTAACGAGGATAGTAATCTCCGTTTGAATCTACAAACGATTGCCAACGTTTTGGCAACTTTTCAATCCTTTCTGCGAAAAATTGTGGCGCGCGCGAGTCCAGAAAGAGATCGTCACCATTTATGACCTCCTCATTTAAATGGAAGATTGTGCCACCAAGATGCAGCTGCAGATGTGAAAAGAGATAGAAATCTGAAGGGGCCATGTCGGGGCTGTATGGTGGATGTTGCATCAAATACCACTCCAGCTTGTAGAGCATCCAGTCGGTCATCGCACTAACGTGTGGCCGGGCGTTACCTTGATGAAAGATAACCACCTCCTTTCTGAACTCGTTTCTTCGTTTTTCGCGAATGGCATCGCAAACTTTGATTAGCATGTTGCTGTATATTGCACTGTTAATAGTCTGTCCGCTTTTCAGGTACTCTTTGTACAGAATTCCACGACAATCGCACCAGATGCAGAGGAGCACCTTCTTGTTAGTTAAGGCACGCCTTGCAACCGAGCCAGCTGATTCCCCAGGTGCTGACCACCCTCTTTTATGGCTTGTATTGTTGTAGTACACCCATTTTTCATCACAGGTCACAATTCTGGCCAGAATGTTCTCTTTCCTTTGATCTCTAAGTAGAGCCAAACAAAAATTTTTTCTCCTGCGCTTGTCTTCAGCAGTCAGTTCGTGAGACACCCAGCGGTTGAACTTAAACGTTAGGTTTATGCGTTTTAGAGCGTTAACTATTGTTTTTTGACAAACGTTAAGCTCTAACGCAATAGTTCGTGTTGAAACATTTTTGTCTTGATCAATGATTTGCTTTAACTGCTCACAATCAACTTCAAAAGGGCGGCCGGAACGTGGTTCATCTTCACTGTTGAAATTTTCCAGCTTTTAACTTCCGAAACCAAACTTTGATTTTATCATAAGAAACAGTATTGATTCCTAAACTTTCATACATCTTAATGTGGCATTCAGTTGTACTGAGTTTATTACGGAACTAATAGTAAATAATCGTTCTGATCTGCTGACGTGATAGCTCCATTTTAAACATTTTTTGAAGCACAAGATAATAAATTTTTAACAAACAAATTACACAGTCATGTAGTTCTTGTGCTCTGCTTTCGAATACAAAAATTGGTTGGCTGAAAAGCTAACAACCGCACAAATGACAGTTGTTTGCGCGAAGGTATCTCCCCTTGGCGGAAAACTTTTTACTCAACGTAATATTTAAAAATATATTTATATATATTATTCTGATACGTCTTGAAATAAGTTAATTGTTATTACTTTTGATAAAGTAAAATCCAATTATTGAAATACACTAACTTAAAAATGTGAGATTTTACCCCTGTCCCCAAATGCAATAGGAAAAATATCTCACGACTGCCATTTTGAAAAAAAAAAACACATATGGCAATAGAGATATTAATTTCTAATTAACTACGTATCTTATCGTTTACAGCTTTAAATAAAGTACACTGTAAAGTAAAACAAAATTCGTTACATTTATTTACAACAAGCGAAGGAGCTTACCACTGTAAAATATAAATTTTAATATTATTTATTTGTTTTTGGAGAGGGTAAAATATTGCAAAATTCCCTTTTTTTTATTATCGCCACAAATTAAATAATAACAAAAAGCGTATATTATGCTTATCAGCAAAAAAAAAAAAAAAAAAAAAAATTTTAAGTGTAATATAACATCAAAATACTCCCTTCTGTATTTATATTGTACATTATAATTTTTAGTATTTAAATACTTTGTCTTGAGCACAATTCTAAACAAGAGAGAAAAATCATGCTTCAAGCATAGATTATGAAACACTTTCCAACTCTTCAAGAATACATTAACAAAACTTCGAAATTTAATAAGGTATAGAAAATATCTAAGTAGACATTTAAAAAATTACATAACACATTTGAAAACCCGATTTCAGCAATAACCATCATAGACTGAAATGTTCTCCAGTTCTTTAAGGCAGCTGTATATATGATCTATAGATTTGTATATATTCTACATAGTATACTAAAATTAAGTTTAGCAAGAAAACGCATAACACCTTCAGAAATTTCTACCAATATACGAAACGTATTTGCAAACGTTCTTTTGCACAGCCTTGTACCTACATATTTTTTTTAAATGCTACATATCAAGTTGCACTTAATGCAGGTAAAACTGCGCCCAAAACTATTTAAATCACACTACCAGGAATTACTATTCATACTCGGTCATGTATCCAGTTTATGCATAGTCCTGTATATAATTTTATTTATATTCTACATCACTTAGTATACTAAATATAAATGAGCTTGAAAATGCATAACTCATTACAAAAAAATCTTTAAGCAATTGATGCTCATGCTCGGTTATGCTCACGAATACTTTTGTGTAGCCCTGTATATGATCTATTGAATTTGTACACATCACGTAGTATGCAAAGTTTAATAAATCTTAAAAACGCATACCATAACAGAAAATGCACTTACATAAATTATCCCTAGTATACAATACTGCGGATATAGTACAGCCTCCGACGACTTTTCTGTGTCCCTGTAAATGAACGGTAAATGCTATACATAATTCTACACCAAGCTTCTTCAATAAACCTCAGTATTGTATATTAATTTTATCATGTTTGGAATAGCGCAGCATACTTTAAAATTCTCTGCAAGCAGTTTTCTCCCGTAAACCACTGTTTAACAGAATTCTTTTGTGTAACTCTGTAAATGAATGATAATTGCTTTGCACTCAATACTGTGCAGAAAGCATGTTTTACTGCACCCCAGAAATTCATATCATTTTCATTAAGTTTGTAAAAGTTTAACATAATTAAAATATACCTCAAACGATTTTCCTCATAGACCATAAAAGCATAAGGGAATTCTTTTGAGAGCCCCTGTAAATGAACTGTAAGTGCTACATATAGTATATTCTAATGTAACCTTTTTGCAGTGCAACATTAAAATACACCTCACATGATTTTTCTCCATGTATCATGATGTCTCCGAATACTTTTGAGTGCTCCTGTAAATGAACTAATACTACGCACTTAATTTTCAATAGCGAACATGTCATAACAAACATCAAAAACCTATATCAATTACATGGCAATCCGAGTACATTCACGCGAGATAGAGCTCGGACAGACGGACAGACAATCTGAATTCATAAACACTTTTCAACTATATTGGAAAGTGTTAAAAATGAAACAAAATTGAATAAATATTAAAATCATCAAATAAGATATACTGATGATAACATTTTAACTATTTTATTTTTCTCTTAATGTATTTGAGAATCAGAACAAAATTTACACATTTTGAAATAGTTTATTTTGGTACATACTTTTCTTTGATATAAATAAGATTATAAAAAATAGTTTGTATTGAAATTGAGTTTTTAAAATGATATTGTTACTTTCCAAGACTTTGTTATAGATGTAAAATTCTCTATACAAAATTAATTTTCAAATATAGTCATAGCTTTACCCAAGTTGGAGATTTTTGCTAATCTTGTTATGAGATGGAGATACAAGAGATGAAAAAAAGTCTTTCATTGTCTTGTTCAAAAGCATTTATGGAAACGTTTTCTTTTCAATAGAATATTAATAAAATTTAATATGATTAATTTTAGAGAGTGATGTTGCACCATCCCTGAAAGTCAGAGGAATCCCCTTGACTCAGAATGCATTAGTGTTCATAAAAATATGAAGTTTTAAAGGCACAAATCTATAAAGCGTTTATTGATATTATATAGATTTGCATTAATTAGTGCAAGTTTTAAAAACAACATTAATAATTTTATAAGTAAGTTATAATAATATCATTTTCAGTTATACATTTTTTCCTATATTATTTAACTATTTTATCAGACACTAAAAGATTATCTCTCTATAAATATCCAATAAAAATAAATTTTAACGATGTCAATAAGCTAGCAAATTATAATAATAAAAATTACGCAATGTTGCGTGAAACTATTGTGATTATTACCGTAGATTCAGAGATCTACAACGACATGTTGCACGCCACAATTGATAACAGATGGCACTGCCTAATAATCTTAGGGGAAAAGGTCCGGAAAAACAGCAAATAAATGGTTGTCGATAAAGACAAATAAACTGAGGATGCCACAGAGAAAAGGTGGCGAAAAGATTTTTTTTTACATTTTAAGATTTCTACGAACATTTAACATCGGATATGGATTTTTACCATCAACAGACTGTTTCTAAGACTGACTTCCCCAGTTCAAAAGGTAGTTACGTGTTTTAAATGACGTCTAATTGTTTTTACATAAAAAAAATATTTTAATGTTATGATAAATACTAGAGAAAGTTAGATAACATTAATTTTTATCATACATTGAAATTTTTCCCTGGGCTATCTTCTATCAGCTGTCTTGCTATATCCTTACACTCATCTTTTGTTTTCAATTCTTCTGGAATATCTTTAGCTACTTTGTCATCACTTTCCCAGTAACGATTTGCAGAGTGAGCATACATGGCAGCTGGAGTAGCGTGTGTAACTCTTGTAGTTGTCACGAGACCCGTAGACTTTCCTTAAAGAATAAAATTGCTTGTGTTATTAAGAGATAATTATTGTAAAATTACATTCAAAAGATTAATCTTTTTTTTGCAAAATGTATACAGTTTAACGTCTGAATGTGAAAAATATTAAAAACACCAATTAAAATAATTTATGACAGACATGAGTACACATAAAATAAAAATTTATAAAAAAATATATACTTAAAAACAGTTAAAAATACAAAATAGTAGACGTTTCGCCAAGCGACACGCAAGGCATCATCAGTACAAAAACAATCTATTGCATAACAAACCACAGAACAAGGAAAAGGAAAGGTTTGAAATCAAGGAAAGTTGAAGTTATTTTAAAAACAGATAATATTCATTAGGGACAGAACGAGCTTCATTCAACGTCTGCGATCGCAATTGAGTGAACCAACTCTCAAGGAGTAATCGACCATGGTAGCTGTTACAACCTGATTTCAAAATACTGGCGTTCGCAATTAGCGGGATGTGATTCGTTTGAAGTGAATGCTGGACTATTTTTGAATTCAAATTACTATTTTTTAAAGCCCTAGTATGTTCTTTTAGGCGAATTTCCAATGATCTACCTGTTTCACCAATGTAGACACTATTGCAATCTTTACAGGGAATAATATACACAACACCGGGTAATTTAGACTTATCATATTGAAATTTATGCTTAGTGAAAAAGGAACTCACTTTATTAATTGGTTTAAAAGAAACCCCAATATTGAATGATTTTAGAATGCCAGAAATTTTTTCAGAAATGTTCTTATAATAAGGGATACAGATAAAAGAGTTTGGTTTACTACGTTGAAAAGGGGGGGAGTAGAATTCACAAAATTTAAAGTATTTTTAAAGATTTTTTTAACAAGACCTATAGGATAGCTATTATTAACCAAATCGCGATAAATTTTACACTTCTCAATTTCAAAATCATTACTGGAACTGCAATATCTAATGGCCCTGAAGGCTAAAGTCTTAATAACGGCTATTTTATGGCTGAAAGGGCAAATTGAATTGAAATTAGTATATTGACCAGTAGATGTAGGTTTTCTGTAAACAGTAGTGGTGATAGATTGAGAGGTATCAGCAATGTGTCTGCGGACTAGAATGTCGAGAAATGGTAATTCAGCATTATTTTCAATTTCAACAGTAAACTAATAACAATAATTAATAATTTAACAGTACTAATGTTTTTAAGTATATATTTTTTTATAATTTTTTATTTTATGTGTACTCATGTCTGTCTTAAATTATTTTAATTGGTGTTTTTAATTAATCTTTTTGTTATGCATTTTATTTACTGTTCATGTTTTCAAAAATAAATTCATAAATTTATAAATACCAATAAACTGAGTATACATGAAAAGTCGAAAACAAAATCAAATTGATATATTTGAACTGCATTAACACTAGAACCACGAAGACGGGTCATTTTGTCCCGTACCAGATTAATAATTGTCGATTCGCACCAAAAATTTCTTAAAAAATTAAGATAAATATCTACCTCACAAAAATAAGTGAAATAACCAAGTTAAATAGATTTAAATATAAATTCTGGTGTAAAATATTTTTTTTTTACAAAACTTGAGTAAAATTTCCCGCGGTTCTAGTGTTAAAATGTGATAAATAAACCTATGTTACGTATACTCTAAAACAACTTCAAACAAGTTTCAAGCAAAATTTAATTATCGAAGCGGTAAATGTCAATTCTAAATTATATTAAATGAGTTGAAATATCTTAGAAAAAGAGAATTTAAGCAAGGTTTGCAACAATAATAACGGATATAATATTACAGCTACAAAACAATCGCCGATGGCAATTTAGTTCAGCACTACAGTAAATAAATTCAGTAAATTAGTCCGGATGTCTAAAGAATTACTTCTGTAGCTATTTTTAAAGGATAACACAACAAATTTTACTTTTCAGAAAAGTTCCATAATGGAGAACATTTTAACTTTGAAAAACTCATAGTTCTAAGAGTTAAAAAATGCGCATTTTAGCATCTTAATTAAATTTTAAATTCTAGTTAAAAGCTAGTGTCTAACTTTTAAATTTAAACGCTCAACCTAAGAAATCAATACAGAAACTTATTTATCAAGATCTAGATATTTGAAACTTCTTCGAAGGTTAATATTGATTTTCACGTTCCATGCATCCAACTTAGGAACATTTATCTTTATCCGAGCACAGGACTAAGGAAGGAAACTCTTATGAATGCTGCAAGGATATAAATCAAAGTTATATAAATTTCTCTGCAGTTTATTTTTAAAATAAATGGTTTTAAAATTTCAATAAATTAAATATACTATTTTCGCTTATACGAATTCCTTTGATATATGTATGGAAAATCAAATTCTATATATATATAAATTCGAACTTCAAATTGCTCATTGATGTTTATTGAATGTATGAAGAGTGCAACATTAATTAACTATGTAACAGTACGCAAAACAATATAAAATAAATATGATTGCATAAACATGTTAAATTCAGTTGGAATACCAGTCAAAATCAACAATTTCGTGCAAAACGTAAGCCATCCGCCATGTATTAACTTTTGTTTTATACAGTATTCTGTCTCATTCGCAAATTACTAGTACGCGTATCATATATTATCAGATTGGAATCAAAATGCCACTACAAAAATAAAAATGAGGAGTTAAAATTGATTTCGGTGGAATTATGTAAAAAAATATTTCAAAAGATATCATGTATTTTCTGATCTTCCTAAAAAATTATTATATTTGCTAAAAATTTAAGACCTAAACGAAAGAAATTTTTATTGTGTACTTGAGAGATGTAATTTCATTGCATAAATACTAAAATATTCAATATTTGAAAGTTAACTTTAATGTAGTACATTTCATAGTACATTGTCCTTCGACAAATTTGTTGTGTGATCGATTTTTTATAGATGTTTGACGAACATACGGCATTCAATGCAAATTTGATTTTTACTATACATAATCTTTTCGTAGAGAAGGAATGTATCATTTTATACAAAAAAGCCTTACAATACAATAAGATTCGTGCCAATAATGGTATCGTATAAATAGTTTTCTACAGAATTCTAAGAACGGTTAATAAGTGTGAAGTGACGTCACAAATGGTCGCAAATTATACTGTCACAGAATAGTCTAAACATTACTCTTTCAGCTGATTATAAAGGGGCTTTCATGTGATCTTTTTGAGAGAATCTAATGGAAGTCGTTGTAATCCTGACGAGACATCCCATGGAAGCCATAATTTATGCACCTTACACATAAAAAGGTGTTAAATAAATCGAAAGATTTTTCTTTCCTTTATAGACCTTAAAAATTACGATTTTTTTTAAACAAGATTTTTTTTAAGCGCGATAGGAAATAAATGAAGGAAGTTTTTTCTGACAGTTTTTTCTGGCGGTATGTAAAGAAGTAACTGAGTACAGTAGAGAACACATTAAGCAACATCCAACAGAATATCATGTATACAATGGAGGCTAGTTGGTGTTTCGTTTGTCCAAATACTATCTTTTCTGCCATTTCACACGATATAATAATACATTTCCATCAAAATCAAGTCTTGAATAACCATTTCTAGCATTGGTTTTTGATAATAAATTGAACTATATAGACCGACTATATAGCCTATTGAACTATATAGACCGACATCCGGGATACACGATTTACTCAGATAACCTTATCGTTAAAACGCCATTATTAAACGGGTTCGTGTCATGTAGACAGTTCAACAGATTACACCAGACGTAATGGAACTCCATTAAAGAGTGGATACGTAAATACAATTTCAGATAAAAAGGTCTCTGGTTCGATTCTCGGCCTGGACATTTTTTCACTCAGTTTGTAAAATGCTGATTCGTATTATGTATTTACTAATAAATATGATTGACTTTAAAATAATAAAGTATAATGAGTTGAAGTTTAGAGCTTCACCTTGAAATATACATTTGAGGTGTTTAGAATCAAAGTAGATAACCTCTATTTCTGTTTCAAGCAAATTTGAGATAAAAATCAATTGCATATCCCAATACCTCTGCAAGATGCTTTCTGGACATGATTTACATTGAAACTGAACGCCTCATTTCAAAGATGCTCCGTGGCTGAAAAAGTTTTAGGGCCCCTGTGATGACAATTATGCAATTTTTTAAGTCATTTTCCAATTGCCCAGAAATGAGACTTGTTGAAGTCACAATGTGCTGCATTCAACTCATGTTTCACGCCATGCACTATAAAAAACATTTTCGCCAAAATAAAAGGGGAAATTCCGATACCAGGATTTCCTAAAATCCGCCGTGATTTCAAGGAATGTCCGGGGATTGGATTAGGGAATGTCGATTAATTTTAGCTAAGCATGGAGAATTCCTGGTTGTTTTTAAATTCGATTGAAAAATGTTCTGTGAAATGATGGTAAATGGACAAGCTGATAATTTGATAAAGAGACAGAAAAACTACTCCCGACAATGTTGCCGTCACTTCCTGCATGATTTTATGGAAATATAGCTTAAATGTGAGAAATGTGTTTTAGTTTAAACTTATATCTCATAAATGTACATGAATTCAGGGAAAATGAACAAATAAAATCGAGAAATATGTGTTGATTGACGGTTTATTTTAATAGTGTTTGGCTGCATTAGAATTCGTGCGTAGCGAAATTCTTGAAACAAGATACTATAAGGATAGTACAGATTTTAAAATAAATTTTTCTTCACATCTTTAGGCAATGTGTTGTCAAATTTCTTTATTTAAATTAAAATATATCAATCTCACCGTGGTAACAAGTTTAAAACACAGTAAAACGTTTAAAAACCAAAAGAGATTTAATTCATAGTTTGAACTAACCGTTTATTAAAATAATTAAGTTATTACGTGCGAAAAGCCTTTAATTCTGAACTTATGTCATATTTCAAACGTCATACTGAAAACGATTTTCATATATCGTCGTTATAAATGTCCGGGAGGTAGCGACACTTTTTACTTAACCATTTTATACAAGCTGATTTTCAAATGTGTAATTTATCTTACTTAATCAATCACAAAAATAGCCGTCAGTAGTTAGCTGTCACAGCAGCAATGGATGCAATCATGAGAACAGAAAATCTTTCAGCCATAAAAAAAATGAATAACAACCCGGTTACAGATGATCTCCACGGGTAGTGATAATATCATTTAATCTTCCGTAATCTGGTAACCTCTATACAAAAAAGCAACTTACTGTGTTTTAGGTAATTTTCTAATTAGCGGGTTTTAGCGTGTTTTTTGGTCTGGACAGAGGATGGCGAGAGAAATCGTGAGAGGCAAAGCCCCCCTAGTATTGTAAAAAAAAATCGTAATTTTTTTATCCACATATAACAAAGATTGTGAATTAAATTTACTTTTTAAACAAGTGTATACATTTATATTATCATTTATGCTATTATCATATAATACACGTTGTTTGAATTAAATATGTGACAATTGACTTACTGCTGTTCAGTTTACTTAGTATCTTTACTATTACATAAATAAAAACATCCAATAAAAGATGGGTTATTCCATTATAACAATAAAATATTTTTATTGACATCTTAGTATATTTTACGTAATTGTTATCTATTTAATGATACTTTTAATTTATGTAAATTATCTTTTTTCCTTTGTTTTAAATTATGTTTTGCTTATGACTAATTTTCTGTTATTTTAGTTTGGTAGGTTTTCAGATGACAAATTTCAATTAATGTCATTCCTGCCGCTATTTCTTGGAAGCTACATATTCTAATTAAAAAAGACGAGATTTTACATAATGATCCCGCAATTAAATATATTTTAATAAGAGATATATGACTTTGAATAATTTTTCCAAAGAAAGAAGTTAAAGATAATAGGAAAGCATTTTTAAACCACCGAGACTTGAGTTTATTAAAAACATAGTAATGATTTACATTTAAAGTTTAATCACTCAAATAATGAACACCGAAATTATCATTGCAGCCGGTAATGAAAATCATTATTTTTCCCATTAAAAGAAGATTGAACAAAGATATAATAATTATGATTTCAGGGCAAACAAAAATTGTCATTTATAAAAAGAGTAAAGTCAGTAAAGATGGAATCATTATTGCCACAGTCAAACAGTTTTTTTTTGGTAACTTTGAAACAGACAGTCATTAAAACTGAAACCAGAAATGTTATATAACAAGTATGGACAGTCAAACACTCTATACAAGTTTTAAAATAATTAAAATTCTTACTTTTGTTTTATTTAAACCGGGTATATTAACATTTTCTTCTTTCTTTAAACCGAATCAAGTTTATTTTTAAATTTATCTAAATGTTTAGTTTTTCTGTGTTCATTTGCGCATCCTGCACACATTCAAGTAATCGTAATCGAATTAAACTGATTCACCAATATCAAAAACCTCTATAATAAGAGCAGATTGTCTGAGACAATAAATACGACATTTAAATACAGAGTGCTTCAAAAAGAACCACCCGATTAAAAGAAATTATATCTATTGATCTTTTAATCCGTTTTTATCAAATAATGTATAGGTAGGCAGAGGGAAATCTCGAGTTTTACACAGTTGCCGACAGTTAGCGCTAACGCTCTTCTTTCGCTCGTCACTTCAGTTTTTGTCAGGTCTTTAAGATCTCTTAGTGTGCGATTTCTTCTTGTGGGGGTTTATAAAAGACTACGTTTATGTGCCTCCCCTTCCAGCTACATTAGCCGAACTGAAGATATGCAGAACAGCAGCCGTGGAAGCAGTGGATGCAGACATGCTCGCAAAAGTTTGGGACGATTTGACTACCGTATAGGCATATGCCGTGCATCCAAAGTTGGACAGATTGAATACCTCTAATTTGGTTTGTAAAAAAAAAACTTTATGATTAGCCATGTAATATAAAATTAATCTTAAGTGTCTATGATCAGTATTTTTCATAATATAAGCATTTCAAATCGTTTCATTCCTTTTGAAACACACTGTACTGTAAATTAAATTAAATTATATTATATTGCAATAGTGTGCTTTTACTTGACAGAACATTTTCATTAGTAGATTAAAAAACGCCTGACTTTGTATTGAAACTTATAAAAATTTCCGGATTTTTTTTTTTTACATATTTACTAGACAATAGACCACTTGGTACATCTCAACAGCAACCTTCTTAACATCAATATCAGTAGACATTTTTGAAGTCGTTTTAGCTCAAATACTTGCAGCTGAAGATACTCATTTATGCAAAATTGACACAGTTACAAATTAAGACAATGTTGCTCATTGTCGTGTTCACAGTAAACGGGAAATTTAAATGAACAGTCTCTTTGGCTTGAATGCATGTCGTCAAGAATATTCCGAAATATGATTTAGGCATTTGATTGCCTCATTTTATCCTAATAGTAATGTATTAAAATTATCCTAGAAAAAAAACTTGCGTTTGTCCAAAGTTGGTTACATGCTGGAGAATAGCAAAGATCATATTCCTACATTTGAGTCTTAATTTTCGGTAATAAAATATATAAACAAAAATTCATTATAATTATGAAACATTACTGTTGATTTATTTATAAGCATATATTTCTACCAATGTTTTCTTTTTATTAAAAAATAAAAAAATAGTTTTTTTTTTTTTTAAAAAGGCCATAAAAATTTTTATTAAGAAAAAATTTAAAAAATTGGTATGTCTTCTAATAAAAAAGTTGTGCATTGGGCAGGTTCTCAAACTTTTAGGCTTCGCGTACTTGCTTGAATGCCTGCACTTGGCGTATTTTCTATTATTTTTTAAATTGTTAAGACAGCAATCGAAAAATAGAAGATTTAAAAAACATCGAATGGATGCAATTAGATATAACTTTTATTTTACGTTTACAGTAAAATTTATATAAGGTAAGTTTCCTAATATAACACATGCGATCGTTTACCCTTGCACGTTTTTTTTTTCTGTGATAGAATATAAGTCCACTTCGACATTAAGTATGTTTTTATGTTTTGTTTTTAAAACAGTGAATATTGAAAGAACATTTTAAGTGGCCCCTTTAACTGCTCTATACAGAATAACAATTGACAAGCAAGTTTGTTGCGTAACCCCTAGTACATTTTCACGGAATTATCTGCATATTTGAGAAACGCTGCATTAGTTTATGAATGCAAAAATCGTTATCCAAATATTTTACTAGACGTAAATAAATTAATTAAAATGTAAATCATATTTTCCTTCAAAATTTTGTACAAATTCGTCAAAAAAAAATTTGCCGAGTTATCAAATTAGTATTTTGTATACAGAAAGTTTTTTTTAAAAAACAGTTATTCAAATCCGGTTTAATGAATCTTCAATATTGTTATACGCTTAAAAGGTTTTTGAACATTTTTGTGCATGACAAACGTACCAGGGATAATGACCAGCAAGGGATAATATATTTGTTTTTTTACTTTTTCATACTTTTTTTCTTTTTACAAATTTTATTACGGAGAAGTATTTTCACAAATGGGTGCGAGTATGATTCTTCAACAATGTCCATATTGTGCAATAATGGAATGGAGAGTGTGCGTTTGTCAAAATAATTTGAAAATTTCTAGATGATTGGATTCCAAAGTAATTCCTATAATTTGCATTGAACAGCGTTTGTTTTCGTCACTTTACATCAGCGGATTAATGAAGATACCCTCTAGAAATGAATAGAAAGTTTTTATGAAGATATATTGTTTTTCACAGATCAAATCAGAGTTATTTTTAAAATTAATGTTTTTTAAATATATTTATTTAAATTTTAAAGTTCACCAGATTTAGTTTCTGATTTTTTTTTTCATGTAAAAAAAAATCTAAGAAACCTTTCTTAGAAGGATACCTATTCCACCCTGAGATAAATTTGTCTTGAATGCCTTTAGCTGTATTGAATAGTAGTGTGGAGTTTTTATCTTTGTCTTTTATGCATGGAATCCGTCGCGAAAAATATCATTGAAAATAATTTCATTTAAAATAAATCAAAAACATTTTGTTAAATTTTCAAAATTTTCTCTAGCTTTTGTCACAGCTCAAGTACTGCAAAGAAGTAAAAGGTTCGAATCCTGAGCGAATGCTCATTTTTCGCAGATAAAATATTCGTCAATTCATAAAAATTGTGCATAAGTATTTAATTTTACAAAAAAATGGAAGATATGCTTTTGGACATAGATACAATTTTAACTAATTAAACTGACATTTTTATAAGTTTAATAAGAAAAGAATAATGTACGAAATGCATATTTATATAAACCACAAAAACTTGCTGTTTTTAAAAATTACTTGCAGTTATTTACATAAATAAACTCCATACTTTTCAGAGTGAAATAAATTGAAATGCGTGACATAAAATTAAAGCGTACTATTTGAGATAATTGTTTTCTATTAAACTTTTTCTATTATCCTAATAATTAAACAAAAATTACAATTTTTAAAGAACTAGATCTTAAATTTAAATTTCGGTTTCTTGTGTTTGCAATTAGAATAAGTGTCTACGTACTCAAAGAAAAATAAAGAATTCTTAAAATATTCTAGATTTCTAATTATATAATTATTGCATAATCACTTGTTATAACAGAAAAAAATGCGAGATTTAAAAATAATCATACTCAAAAATTAATATATATTTTTTAAAATTCATAAATGTTTTTATTTATTTTAAACAGGAATACATTAGATTAACCAAAATTAAAATTATCGGATTTAAATACGTTTATTTCAGCTGCACGTAATACGCCAGAATATAGGATAATTACACTTTTTTTTAAAATGTTGTTCGAAAATAATTGATGAAGATTATTGCCATGAAAAATACGAGATTGCCCAGAGATCCAGAAAAGATTCCAGAACACTGGTAAGAAATATCCAGAAAATAAATTGAGAATGACAGCATGATGCTGAGAAGCTTTTCATATGAAATATTTTATCCGATACCAAATTGCTACCTACATTTTTAGGCTTACTTTTTGAAGTGCCCTTGACTATTGCACTTTATGACTTCCATATGTTTATGTATTGATTATTCTCTATCGATACGCAAGGATTTGCCGCATTCGCTGTTTCCGACCTCGGAACGTCTCCTTGTGAGAACATCTTTATAAATTATTACTATCTTATATATAAATAAGTGGCATTTAAAATTATTATATAAAGGAAACCCCTTCCATATTTACTCTAATTTGTTTCACCGTT
Source organism: Maratus michaelseni (assembly GCA_963931845.1). Taxonomy (NCBI): domain Eukaryota; kingdom Metazoa; phylum Arthropoda; class Arachnida; order Araneae; family Salticidae; genus Maratus; species Maratus michaelseni. The sequence goes on from OZ007589.1 coordinate 248,624,626, forward strand.
TCAATATTTTTCAGTTTATTTATATATATATATACTAGCTAACCCGCACGGCGTTGCCCGGGTCCGAGATAATTACAATCTCAGAGAAAGACGTTAACACCCTCCCTCCCCATACCAGCAAATATAAGGAATAATTTGTTCAAGAGAACCACCATCACCTACATTAACGTGATCATTAAAAAAAGAATTACATTTTTCTGATAATTAGAACATAACGAAGACGCTACGCTAAAACAGCCGGCAGATGACGCCCCTTCCCGACCTCAATTTCAAATCTATATCTTAATTAGTTACCTAAATTTTTGTTCATTAGTAAAAATTGGCAATTATTTCCTTACATTTTCTCAAACTAAATGGAGGGATCGGCCCGAGAAACAGATCTCTTTGTAGTTCAGTTTTTAATGAAAGCCGATCCCTGTCTGAAACTTTCTCGGATCGTTTTCACTGGCGCCAGCAGATTTTTGGCAGTTTTTTGCATAAATTAAAAAAAATTACCAACCGAATTTTTCAAAAATCACAGTCAGATACAGAATATTTTTTTACATACGCTCAGAAATTTGCAAATTGATATCTCAATTAGTTTTCTTAAAATTCGCTAATTAGTAAAATAATTTCGAATTCTTTCATTTCCGCTTCCAAATCCAATGCGCCAGTTCGTTTCTTTCGCTATTTTGATTTAAAAGATGACATTTTAGAAGCGATGGTTAATGAGAATCTAATTAATATCTTGGGTAATTATCAAAATATTAAAATTCTGAGGCTCAGGTGCACATGGCCAGACCTTGGACTATCCACACCTAAATTTCTAGACTTCTAGGTGGGCTAGATTTTGCTAGCCATTGCCAACAGACACACACACAGACACACAGACACACAGAGCGAAACTTTCTTTTATTAATATAGAAGATATGTGTGTGGGAAAGTGTGTGTGTGTGGGGGGGGGGGGGGTTGAGTTCATTCAAATTGAGTTCATTCTTTCGTGATTAACTTGGAAAGTAGGAAAGCCATGAGTGTTCTTCCACCTTACAAAAAATATATATAACAAGTGGGTAAGTGTGATCGAAGATCGCTCAAAGGGTTTCGTTTAATATTACTTTCAAAACACTTTATCCTTTCTTTAATAAATTCAAATAAATTTCATTTAGAAAAGAAAAAAAAAAGTCATGTTTTTTATAAAGTAAAAATTTACCGGTCTATTTTTTTTGTTTTTTCGAATATCTAAATCAGCCCGCTATTATATTCTGTCATAATAATATCCGTCATGCGGACTAAATGCGATATTTAAAAAAATAATTTCAAAATTAAAAAAAATTGTACACCTTCAAAATGTTAAAATATGCAAATATTTCCATAATCGGATTTTTATCACGATTCAATATGTTTCTCAAACTTATATATTTACTATTCTCTATTACTCATATTGATACTCGCTTTGTGTTATTCTCAAACATCTGAAAAATTCGTTAAACTTCCAATATGAAGTCAGATTTTCTTTTTAATTCTCTAATGACGTGATATTAATCTGCTTTGTATACATACACATATTCATACTCCTTGTATTATTGAGAAATCTTAGACATTTTCCGTTTTATTTTCACTATGACGTCAATCATTTTTATTTCATATTAATATATTTTTTTTTTCAATTGGTGAAACTTTTTATTTCATTTTCATTTTTCACGTGGAAATCGTCTGATAGAAAATTAATTATTGTAGAAAGAATTTCATCGTGGATTTTTAATTTTTGGCATCTGCTATAATGAAAAATGTTTAAATTTAATAGGAAAAGGCTGTTAGAATTTTGGTTTTTTATCTCTATTTATTAAAATAATACGAATTTTTCAAATTTTAATATTTTGAGCTCTTTATGGCTGTTATTCAGGTATATACACAAAGTCAACTCTGTAAGTTATATATGTTTTTGAGAATGGCTCTGTGACGGACAGACAGCGGAGCGGGAGTAATAGGGTTTCGTGAGATGAACGAAACCCTAAAAACGATATATAGCAATGTCAGAATGGCTTTGCGACCTAAATTTGAATTTTTGTTAAAAATGAGTAAGAATATGATGAAAAAAATGATAAATTCCTTGAATTAAAATAAATATAATAATAATCAGAAATAGCCACAGAATAAATATAAAGTAGAAATATTCTTGAATTGAATTTACATAAATTACATTTAAAAATATATTTAGTCAATTCATCATCGCAAATAGTTTTTTTGTTTTTTGGATTATTTTTCATTTTTAGTGGAAAAATACATGTAACAAAATAATAAATAATGCATTTAATAATGTTTAAGTATGTATTGTACTGGCTTTTTCCCATTGTATCTCTTATAAAACGATTTACACCAATTTATACAAAATTGTATGCAAATATACTTTTAAATATTTTAATTTTAATTATTTATTTGTAAGTAATATACTGCCCTATTGCTAGTGAAATCCTGAACAAATCTCGAAAAATAAGTATAATAAAAACATTCGTATAATTCTTAATACGAAAATAGTGTAAAACTCTTCCCAGAATAAATATGCAATACTATTTTTTTATTTATTTGAGACTTTTTCGCAAAATTATGTCATCAATGAAATATAAAGAATAATCTAAATTTACTGGAAGCTAATATGCCTCAAGGAAAAAGCTTATTTACAATTTCATCGTCTCCTTCTTGTATGAGTTTCTTCATCCTTGTAATCTTATTAAGCAAAGTAATTGCCTTTGGGGATACAAACGAATTATCTAAACAGCAAAAAATGAAACATTTCCAACGCTGTGAAATACACTGAATCTTTATTTTGGTAGCATTTTTGTATCAAGTAATAGCTAGTTAAATCTGTTGAAAACAGATTTTTTTCGAACTATCTCAATTAAATTTTAAATGTTTAAAATAAAACTGTTTTTTAATCGTTAAGTACTTAAGGATTTCTTTGAAGCAATTGTGCTAAAATATAACTCTGATTATCTCCCCACTTGTGAATAATTTCTTAGGAGAACGATATAAATCATTCTCTATCCTACTTTTAATTACTAGAAAAAAGCGCGAATTGCCTAAAATTTCAGCACTTAATTGAATGCTCCAATTTATGTGTAAGATGTTTATTTGTATTAAACTAAAACACATTTACTGGTTGCGTACGTTCCTTGCTTTTGAGATACACTATTATCGGATACCAATCTTCAATTTTAAGCATCGAAAGAATATTAAAGATTTTAGTGTAATTTCTCTGATTAATTCGAATATACAGTATTTGAATATAGCAGTGCTCAAAAATAAGGACTGAAAAGACATTGATTTAATTGGTTCGTTTTAAAATTTTGATACAATTAAAATATAACTATTGGAATATTAAAATATTAATCATGTTCCGTGAAATACTTCTAAAAATATGATTTCTTCGACTATGATTAAAATGTTAGCTGATGCATTGCCTCAAATACATTTATGAAACAAATTTATTTTATTTGAAATAATTTGTAACATTATTTTAATAATTCGAAGAGGTATGCAGAACATTTTAGATTTACATGGAAGCTAATATTTCACAGAAAAAAAAGCTTATTTGCCTTTTTGGCTTCTATTCCTGAATAAGCTTCTTTATCTTACTAAGCAACATCGTTATCTCTGGGAAATAAAACAATTTATCCAAACAGCGAACAAATATAGATTTGCAACCCTGTAAATTACACTGAACTTTTAATTTGATAGTCTTTTTGTATCATATGATATCTAATCAACTCTTTTAAAAAAAAATAGCCTATTTATTTAAAAAATTCTCAATTCAGTTTTAAATGTTCGAAACAAAAAGGTTTTTTGAATTTTAATTAATTTAAGCTTTCTTTGAAGCAACTTTTAAATCTAGCTGTTTCCTCTTTGTGAATAATTCCTTAGAAGAATAGCATTATAAAATTCTACTTCGTACTTTTAAATATACTAGAAAAAGGCGTAAAACACTTAAAATTCCAAAAACTAATTAAATATTTAAAATATGTTTAAGGTGACTAATCAATATTAAACTACAGTTTAAATACTTCACAGTAAATTTCTATTAACAAATCAAGTATAAATATCATTATTAATATATTAATTATATTTCGAGAAGTACTAGTAGGATTTATTCGGCCATGATAAAAATGTCTATAAAGAATTTTTCGCCTAAACTACATTTAAATAGGTGTCTGGATAAAGGGCCTATGTAATAAATTTAAAATTTCAAGAAATGAGGAAAACTATTAACGGCATTTATTAGATGTCATGAACACCTATTACAACATAGGTGCTCCTTACGATCTTAATTATAATCTTTTATGCCTTCATATTTGTTTGATGTGCAATAAACAAAATTAGTTTGGTTGGTAAGGATAATAGTAATAACATTTTTAGTTTATTTTTTTGATTTTTTATTTAAAATAAAAAAAATTGCATATTATGAGATAGCAATTTTTAAAACTGGGTAATTATCAATCATTTCACATAGGCCCTTTTGTAACACAAAACCCAACTTTCCAAAATCTGTAACATAGACCATTCTACCAGACAAACATTTCTTTATATCAAACACTTTCGCAAAATTATTTCATTAATTTGAAAAAACATAAAGATTTTTCAAAAATATAAAGCTAATATTTCTTGCGGGAAAAAGCTTATTTACCTTTTGGGTTTCTCTTCCTATAAATAAGCTTCTTTATCTTTCTAATCTTATTAAGCGAAATAATTGCCTCTGGGAATGCAAACAAATTATTTAAACTGCACAAAGTTAAACATTTTCATCGCTATAAAATGCACTGACTTTTTACTTTGACTGCCTTTTTATATTAAATAATATCTAGTTAAATCTTTTGAAAATGCTCATTTATTTATTTGAAATATCTCAATTAAGTTTTAAATGTTGGAAATAAAAGTGTTTTGAAATTTAAGTGTTTTAAGCTTTCTTTGAAGCAAATTGTGCCAACTTTTAAATCTAATTACATCCTCTTTGTGAATAATTTCTTATGAGAACAACATAATAAACTTCTCTTTTGTATTTTCAATTAAGACAAAAAGCGCGAATCCTCTAAAATTCCGAAACTCAATTAAATACTTGAAATTTTGTTTAGTATAGTTAATCGTATTAAATGAAAAGATGTTTAAAATAGCTTAGCTTGAAATTCTGATAACTATAAAAATAGAAATAGCAGAATATTTAAATATTAATCATATTCCCAGAAATAGAAGTATGATTTTTTTTTTCAATTATAATCAATCGCATAAAATAATTCAAATCTAGGAATTGAAATAATTATTCAAATTAATAGAATCAACTTTTCTCATTAAAAACAAATAGAACAGCATAAACATTGTCAAATTAATTCTGCCAACAGCACCACGAGTGGCATAAGTTAACTCAGATGGCCAAAAAGTAAAGAAAGACAAAAAGGAAGAAAAATAAAAAGAAAAAAGAAGTGACGGCGCGGGCAGTAAGCCGATTTTAGGTAAATCCACTAGATATAGCCGACAGACGTATGGAAAATGTGAAGGGGAAAATGCGGTGGAAGAAGTATGTATCGGATGTGGCATGCACAAGCAGGCAATGGTGGATCCTCTATTGGTGTACATGAGAACATGAAACCCCACAGGAAAACGATTCAACAAATTAACAAATTATATAAAACCAGTGTACCGTGTCTAATTTTGCATTGCAGTCTGATAATATTTAGCAACATCTAATATTTTTTAGATGAAGATTTAAACTTCTGAAGAAAATGCAAGGATTAAAAACATGTGCAAACAACATTAGCCAAGCCCGAATACCGCCTCATTTATTTCATCAAAGTTACAGTAAAAACTGATTGAAGATAGCAAAAGACATACGAGAAAAAAATTAACAATCGTACTTTAACTGCATTAGAAAATTACGTCATCCGTTTTTGAAAAACATGAAACAACGAAAAATAAGTTGAATGTAATTAAAATAGAATTTAATCTAATATAATAAAGCATACATTTTAGTCTACACGTAAAATACCAACTGCTTTGATAGATTGATGATTTTTTTTCTTTTAAACTTTTCAAAGTTAATTTTACTTTTTAACCATAAATATAAAATAAACCCGTGCGAAAAAATCATACTTTATCTGTTTTGTACTATTTTTTTATAATCACTGTTGAGCCTCATATAATACGGTATTTGATCAATTGTGGTATTTGCAGTCGCAAAAATGCATTTCGAGACCAGCTTAAGTGTACAGAAGCGGTGAAAGTGGTATGTAAAAAGGCACGGTTCATAACTCTCCATTCGCACAACCTTCATTGTGCGTGAGTTCGCAAATTTAGCTGGGTTTTTCCCCTTGCTTATCCAAAATCTTCCTTAGCATAATATTAGCTATACTATTTTCTTAATATTTATCTGATGCACTAGCTTGTTTCATCTCTATATGTATAAAATAAGAGACCCCGGACGGGTCATCTAGTAGAAAGTAAAATGTCACATTTTTTCTATATATGAGCATTTGCTATTTATTTTAGTTGCAATGTTTTCCATTAACTATCGAAAACGCAAATGTATTTAAGCTTGTTCATTAAGTCATACTTGAAAATTTTATGTTCACAATTTATGTATTGTGAACCTCCATTTAACTCCTTGAAAAGTGGTGGGATATAATATATCCCTATAATTTTAATCACTAAATGCCCCATTTTCATCAGAGTTTTGGAATAAAATTTTGTTTTAATAATGTACGTGAGAAATGCTTTTACATATTTCGAAATAAATTTGTTTGTAAATCCTGGTATCAATTATTCATTCCAGTCTTTTAGTAATAGAAGTATTTTGTCCCTGAAAGGATTAAATAAACTACGAACCGCCACTGCCAAACAGGCAAATTCTACTGGCATGACAGCCACCATTATCCCATATTATAATCTGTCAACGCTAGTAGTAGAGACTTTATTAGGGCTGTCCGAATTTTAGCACCATCTGCAGGCTTTTCTGAGAGTGAATTTCGAATAATTCTGCTACATTTTTACGTTAGCTTTCAAATGTGACAGCCTTTACTTTAGATTGCTGATTGCTATATGTACACCGCTTAACATATTCTCCATGTTAAAACATTTTAATATTGCCAAAAACGACAGCAAAATCCTATGGAAGCAGCTGACACTGGTATATATTTTTCTCAGAAACTACTGACGCAATTTATACATAATATTTTTTGTTATTATAATTAGCTACATATCGAATGTTTTGTTTTCTAAAAAGTTCTGTTTTCGTAATGCTTCTTTCTAAAAAAGTCGAGATATATTTATTTTTATTAAAATTTATTTGAGCATAGTTTTTTTTCGTATCGAACAATCCATTTATAGTGCAACTACAGTCAAAAATATTTTAAAAAAATATTAAAATCGCTTCAGTAATTCCTGAGCAAAAGCTAATTCAATATGAGCCATTTTATATAGGACATTGCAAGGGTTGTTGGCCCTTTAAGTCATCAGATCAGTTAATATTATTATTAGATTTATATATTTATCGTGTTTATTTATTATGCAATAAATAAATTGAAAATAAACTTATTTTAGATACCAATAATCATTGATAACGCAAAATAATCATCTTCTATTAGAAAAACTTAATAAATGTTTTGAAATAAAGTTGAAATTAATTTGTTTTTCCTCGTTTACTTACTAATTATGCAACGATTTAAAGTATATTTAACATTTGTTTTGGATATTATTATTACAAACATTTCTCCAATTTTTGTGCATTAAATATTTTATATTAACACATTACTCGTCCGAAAGATATTAATATGTTTTGAGTACGCCTGTACACTGTAATAATGACCAATGTTTCTTATTTTATGAAAATATACTATAACCACGAACGAAACTATAATGTAATCTTCTGAGTTATCCGAAATTTCGAAAAGCGTCTTCCATATTGCCTTTTGAATCCACAGAAACCAATACATTTCCAAAATTTAAAGAATTATTTATAAAAACAAAGTATATTTCGCTGCCTGTATTTTTCAGAAACGTTTCTGAAGGCTTTTTATAGTGTATTAAATAGTGTCCTCAGCCTGGAATATCTGTTTTTCGAATGTCATCAATTCTCAAGTAAACGCTTTCAGCCGCATAAGTTAATTTATACATGAAAGAGTACAAAAATAATCTTAATTTTAATGTTATTTTTAACGCTGTTAATTTTGCATGTTTGTCTGTTAAACATATTTTTTGAGCATGAAAATGTTTACTTGAGAATTGATAGCATTTGAAAAACAGGTATTCCAGGCTGAGGACACTAATTAATACACTATAAAAACCCTTCGGAAACGTTTCTGAAAAATACGGGCAGCGAAAAATACTTTGTACTTATAAATATTTCTTTAAATTTTGGAAATGTATTGGTTTCTTGGGATTCAAAAGATAATGAAACACGGTATTTGGAATTTCGGACAACTCAGAAGATTATATTATATTTTCGTTCGTGGTTATAGTATATTTTCATAAAATAAGACACATTGGTCATTTTTTTTACAGTGTACTCTACTTTAACAGTTTATTTCTATCTGAACCCTGTCCATCGCTAGTGTGATATATTCATTCTTTGTAATGCATCATTGCGGAAAATGTAACACAAAACATTCACAGAGCATCATCTCCAGCTCATTTTAAATACCAGCAAAAAAATAAAATGTATTAAAGTCAGTAACCTTATTTTTAATCTTGCCTTTATTCTGCGCCCAGTCAGCTAGAAAGTAGACTCTGGATCGAAAACTAGTTTCGCAACAATCGTAATGATTACCATCGTCTAAACCCACAGTTTCAAAACTCCTTTTAACCCCTTCAGGGTCGCTTAATATTTGAAAAAACCATCAAAAAAAGTACCTATTTTTTTATTACAGAAATTGAATAATTATAAGGTGTCTAAATAAAATATGCAATTAGTTTTTTTAAGGCAAAAAAACAATATGTTATAGAGCAAATTCACATTTGTAGAAATGCCGAGAATTCTGTGTCTTAACACTTTATGCACCGCCCCCCGATAAGTGAAGGCTACTTTTTGTTATAATTCAGATTATTTGATTCCCACCCCTTTTTTGATGTAGAAATATTCACCGTAGTTTACGGCAGCTAAAATGATGCGAAAAGAAAGCCAATTACACTATTTTAATAAAACTGGTGGGAATCAAACAATCTGAATTAAAAAAAAAGTAGTCTACACAGCCCGTGAAAATCACAGGCGCGAGAATTAAGAGTTTAATGTTAGCTTTACACCATACAAATTAATGCGAATATGACCTTTAATTTTCACATTTTTACAAATAATATTTGATATAATATATATAAATTAAAGATTGATTATCAATAACTTTTTTGAGTATAGATATACTTCAAAACATGCAACACAAAGTCTAACATCATCACAAACAGCGCAATGGAATCTTCAGATGGAAATTCCAGTTAAATTTTTCTGGTTTAGAAGTTTTTTTCCAGCAGTTAAATCTTGAGCCCGGAAATATGACGGGCACGAGAAATAACGAACGACACCTCAGCCCGTGATATTGACGGGATCGAGAATTAAGGGGTTAAAGCCAAATAATAATGTTTTCACATGCTCCAAAGTCATTTAAAATGCAGCAGTCATTATCAGCAGTCAATTTAAATACTTGCATAAAATGTATTAAATAACCCATATTATTTAATAACAGTTGTATCTTACCTTCATTCTGAGCCCAGTCAGCTAGACAGTACACTCTGGATCCAAAACTAGTCTCGCATCGATTGTAATGTCCACCATCATCTAAACCTACAGTTTCAAAACGCCCTTTAACGCCACATAATAATGCTGTGGCACATGCTCCAGAGTCTCCTACCTGACTGTCTATATTGTAAGTCTAAAAATACAAAATGAAAAAAACATAAGTTGAATATCCAAATTACATAACACTTATAAGTTAATATGGAATTTGATAATAATAGTAATCTATACAAAGCAAAATCTTTTACCTTTATGCATTAATATGAAATGGTCTCGATGCAATTTTAAATTTAAAAGGAAAAAACATACGGTGCTAAAATATAATGAATAAATAAGTAGACATTTCTATAAATAAACAAATGAATTTCAAAAAGGAATTTCAAATTTCTCTGAAATTTTGTATTTTATGACAAGATTAACTCATTTAAATATTATATCTTTAATAGAATATTTTAAAGGCAAAATCCAATATTACAGTAATAGTACAAAAAACTACATCCAGCATAAAATATTGTTTCACAATATTAGCAACCCTGTATAACATTCCCATATAGGTCCAATAGATTTGTGAGATAAAATAAAACAATCGGTCGGTTTTGATTACAGTTGAATTAACGTGACAATATATATATTGTATTAAAGTGACAATACATATATATATATGTGTGTAAATATATGTATCTCTCTCTCTCTCTCTCTCTCTCTCTCTATGTATATATATATATATATATATATATATATATATATATATATATATATATATAGGATTCCAGTTTGAACACTTCATGTAAATGATATGAACTGACACTCTAGTGCTATTATCCATGGTTAGACACTTCACTTCATCAAATGAACTAACTACTATTATTATCCATGGTTAGACGTTGCGCGAGTTGTAAATAATTTGAATCGCGAGATTTGGCTAAGAGCCAGTCTTCTAATTTTTGTTATGAAGCAAGGTATATAAAATGGATATAGCCGGTAAAGGCACTATTAGGCGTAGTTGGATTATTGCAAGCTAAATTTGTTATATAGTTTTAACCAAAAGTGTATTAGTTGGAATTAAAGTTCGTATTTTGTTGTTTATTGATTATTGGTTCAGTAAAGTGACTATTTACATATCATCTACTTACATTTTTGGGGTCGCGGATGCCAATATTATTAAAAGTAAAAGCCACTAGTAGTGAAATGGAAACCAAACGTAAAGTGTTGTAAAACGCCAGTATCAAAAGTTGGGTTACGAATTAGTAAGGTGAAACCGTAATCGTATCACTTCAAGTACAATTTTTGAAAGATAAGCATGAGAACTCTCAATAAAGCTAAGAGAATTGACCTAATAAACCTCTGCGAAGAATGCGGAATTGAAGCACCAGAAAAACCGACAATACTCGTCCTAATAAAGCTGATCAAGAGTTGGGAGAGTTACGAAGAAGAATTTGTAAGAGATCGATTAGAAGTAGTGATAGCAGCTAGAAATGAGAAAGCAGAAGAAGAAAGAGAAGAGAAAGAGAAGAAATTACAAGCAGAACTGAAAGAGAAGAAATTGAAAATGGAAATGGAAGAGAGAAAATGGAAAATAGAATCGGAGCAAAATTTTGAAATTAAGAAATTACAGATAGAAGAAAATTCAAGAGAACACATTAATGAAGACCCGAGGACAAATCCAGGTAAGCAATTTGAATTGCTTAGATTATTAACTAAATACGATAGCTCGAATGATATCAGTTTATATTTAGCTATGTACGAAAGGCAAATGGCGCAAACGGGCATTGATAAAAAAGAATGGGTAAATTATTTAATTAATCTAATGCCGTTAGATGTGATCAATATAATAATTGATCGCGGTCCGGATACAGGGACCGGTCTAAAATTAGAATTAAATTGAAAAACAGAGTACGTGGAAGATTAATGGCTGAAATTGTCAAGGCAGTGACTCAAGTGTTGAAAGTAGATAATACACATTGATAACACAGTTTTTAGGTTTAAATTAAACTAACGTTTATTGAGACATATCACAAAAATAAAATAAAGATGAAAAACATGACAGATAATTTAATTAAATAAAAATATAATGGCATATGGCAACAAAAACAACACAGGTGGCAAAAATGTGAGTATGAACATCAGATAAATGAAGCCTTCAAAATATACTTGTAAAGAAGTTCATTTTTAACTTACATAATTAATTTAATGTAACGACACACCAAATTAAAGCAGGCCTTTCCTTTTTATCGGTCACCATTGCGTTGACGTGAAGAAAACGAGTTGAAAAGAAGTCCACATATTATTAATCTTTGAAAATGAACATACATCACCACTAACAGAAGAAAACCGGAACTTCAGCAGCCGAAATAAAACAAACACTAAAAAAACGTTTAAAACCACCACAGCACTCAAAATCTTTACTACGCCACTAACATCGTTTCTTCTAGCAGCTACAAATATCATTTAACAAATGCTGCCTCTCTCTCGCCATCCAAACTGCCTTTTTCATCCCTTTTAAAAAGCATCAACATACCGCTTTCCGAAAACGTCCCCTTCTTAATGTGTAAATTTGAGAAGTCCTTAAACTGCCTATTGGCAAAGTAATTTAGAGTGCCTTTGAAAACCGTGTCACGGCACCAGCGCGTTACGAATGAAATGATATCGTAGCTGGCGGTTGCAACTGAATCCGGAAAAAGGCTGAGAAAACGATAGTCGATGTGAGAAACGATATCGAGAACGAACATTTTGGAAAATAAACATTATCGGCGGTTTGAAAAACGATAGCGACTGAAGAAATTGAATACAGGATTGAATGGGAAAATTAAACAAGTACGAAAAGGTGTCAATTATGTAGAAGTTTCAAGGTCCAAAATATATATATAGGGCTAACAATAACAAGGGAAAACGAACCTGAAATTCACGATTACGATTACATAAAAAATATACTACTAAAACGCTACAAGCTATCACCAGAAGAGTTTAGGCTGAAATTTTTCTCATCTAAAAAGGAGCCATCAGCCAAAAGGCGTGGCTTCGCTAAAGATGTGTTTTCAACAACGGATTGAAGGTCTTCAAGTAAATAACTTTGAAGATTTAGCAGAATTAATTCTTATTAATCAAATCAGACATAACTTACCTACGGAAACAAAGACACATTTCATAGAAGAATTATTAGTAATAAAGAAAATTGATGAATTAGTTGATAAATTAGATAATTACGAAACAGCACAAAGGGTTTACAATAAACAATCAATTAAGGATACAAGCAGCGATTTTGATGACAGAAGATCAAGAGTGGCTGACTACGCCAATTCGAAAAGACGCCAAGTTAATAATAGGCATTATGTAGGTCACGAAAGCAAAGAGTCGCATATAATTTGTTTTGCGTGTGGCAACCCTGGTCACGTGAGTGCAAAATGTGCCATGATACAGAACAAGAATATTCAAATTTTTACCCGCAACATAATCAAAATTGGCGAGAAACAAAATACCAAAATGAGACTCAAAACACACAAAGAAAAATAGTTAATATGGGAATGTTAAAAGGTAAAAAAGGAAGAATCTTAGATATTAGCGGAATAAAAACAAACGTAATAATCGAGACAGGAAGCGATATTTCAATCGCCAGTTCAAGATATCATACTGCAATAAACGCGCCAAAACTAACCAGCGACAATATATCTATATCAGGCATAGGTGAAAAAGAAATTAAGCCAACAGGTTTTTTCTGGCATAAAGTCTACATGGATGACACAGAAATCGAGGATAAATTTTACGTGGTACATGAGACGGACTGCGACTTAATAATAGGTAGAAAAGCAGTCGAAGGCATGACGTTAAAAGTAACGGAAGAGGGTGTTAGAATAATAAGCGGCAACACAGTAAGAGTAGGATACATTAAAATCAACGAAATACCGACAAAAATTGATAAAGCAAGTATAAACAACCATAATCGAGGTTGGGAAGATATGGTTAATATCGACTGCGTAAATGACGAGGCGAATTTGACTCATATTACAGATTTAGCAAACAGTGAAAAAATAAGAAAAGTAATAAAACCATATAAGCCGAATAAAACAAAAGATACAGAATTATCTGATGAATGGAATATTGACTATCCATCTCAAGAAGAAAATTATGAAAGTAGTAGTCCTGCACATGATAGAAAAGACTATGTGAAAGATCGCAATAGGAATTTTGATCATAAGGGAAAGAACAGAACTTTTAATAGACCATTTGATAACAGAAGCAATAATATATATCGCCAGAGATATTTTGAACAGTCATTTAACCGTGGAAATTACAATAAATATAGATATGGGAAACAGAGTTCTTTGAAACCTCAAGACATAACAGAAAATACTTCAAAAAATTCAAAATCATGGTACTATCCAGATTTCCCCCCTAGACACATGAATAGAGGCGACTATCATGGTCAAAATAATTATAATTATGGTGGCCAACGATCGTGCAAGGCTAGTTATAATGAACAAAAATATTCACAACCATCACATAAGAATAATTCTCATCATGGATTTAAAGGAGCTGATAGTAGACGAGATGATTATTCAAATTCTTATCATTCTAGAAGCAATAGGTATGTAGCTTCTAAAGATAGAGAGCAATATCCAGAAAGAAATAAAAATCTTAAAAAAAATAACTTTTAGGCATGATAAAACATAACAAATCAAGATGCTGATGTCGAGACGCCATCACGTCAGGATGACCGATTTGTAGGATTCCAGTTTGAACACTTCATGTAAATGATATGAACTGACACTCTAGTGCTATTATCCATGGTTAGACACTTCACTTCATCAAATGAACTAACTACTATTATTATCCATGGTTAGACATGCGCGAGTTGTAAATAGTTTGAATCGCGAGATTTGGCTAAGAGCCAGTCTTCTAATTTTGTTATGAAGCAAGGTATATAAAATGGATATAGCCGGTAAAGGCACTATTAGGTCTAGTTGGATTATTGCAAACTAAATTTGTTATATAGTTTTAACCAAAAGTGTATTAGTTGGAATTAAAGTTCGTATTTTGTTGTTTATTGATTATTGGTTCAGTAAAGTGACTATTTACATATCATCTACTTACATTTATATATATATATATATATATATATATATATATATATATATATATATATATATATATATATATATATATATATATATATATGTGTGTGTGTGTGTGTGTGTGTATGTGTGTGTGTGTGTGTGTGTGTGTGTGTAAGTATTATATAGCAAAAGCGCGTCCGTGAGAAACGCTGGCATCATCTCGACGGTGGATAATTTTTAAATTCTTTTAAAAACGTATGTCAGATAAAATAGTAAAAATTAGTCAACCTTAAAAATCTAAAAAAGTTAATTATTAAAATTGAAATTAATACCATTACAAGTGACGCTTCTCAATCTTTAATTATATTTTAGCCAGTCAATCATATATGCGATATTACAAGTGAAAATCAGATAAATACGAACTGCCTTGGATGCAGATCGAAAGGACAACGTAGATTAACCAAAACACAGGTGCAGGAATAGCACTAAAAAAATACATTCGGTATTTCTGAAGCACTATTAAATTTTGAGCTGTTATCATTTGTTCTAATTTTAAAATGAAAAAAATCTTTTTTTTTTCTTTTCAAGAAAGTTGAAAGAGTTTCGGAAATTCAATGTACATTGATAAATCTTACCTTGGCCAATGCAACGTGTTGAAATTTATCGAATGCAAGTTCATTTTCTTCTCCCGTCTGTCCATTCTGTTGTCCCCTGAGAATTCTTGCAGCAGTAACAGTTGTGAGTCCCATTCCATCTCCAATAAATAAAATGATGTTCCTTGCGACTGCCGTGCTGTCTACGTCCTTGAGATTTTTTCGAAGCTGTATTTTTGCTTGCTGATACCAATATTCAGGACCTAGTTCAGACGAAATAAACACCACATGTTAATAGTGAACGAAAATTAGAAAACAAATTATTAATAAAAAAATACATACATAAGACCTTGGACTAAAATATGACTACTCCCATGTTTTTAATATAAGTTTGACAGTAATCATCAGGTGAAATGTATAACTTTTTGAATACGGGGTTACGAAAACCGTATGTCCTAGAGACTATATTTTTATTCTATTTTTACCAATTTTTGAAAAATATTCTCTGTCATCCTCTTTAATAAAAAGGTATGCGTCACTGACGACTGGGATTTTTGATAATCGTTGCCAAAGATTAATCTCGGAAAATGAAACATTTGAAGTTGCTGAAAAAATTAATAGCTTGAAAAGTATTTGTCAGAAAATGTTAGACAAACTTCGTTAGAATGGTAAAAAAATTGTGTTCTTCTTGCTATAAATTTCAAATCTAATGATTATGCCGTTTTTTAAATATTGAATTTCAAAAATTACCAAATTTCACAATGGAGTACCGTAACGATTTCTTAACGCGTAAAAAGATAATGATAACGGCCATGTCCCCTGACGTATACTGGCTATAGTACAAGTCACAAATTATACTAGCCTTACTATTCTGTTAAAATATAAAAGTGAATTATGATGCCCCGAGTGCATGATTTTTATTTAATTTTAATATAATCATCTTAGAAACAAGGTTTTGGAAATTTTTATCGAATGGGACTAATAAACTGACCATTACTGTATATTATTTTGAGTTTAAAAGAGGAAAGTTGGGGGGAGCGCTTTATATTATTTAGGTTTCCTCAGGAACTTTTGGTCAGAACTGAAAGTTTAATATATCAAAACGTCAGAAATTAAATTGACATTCAATTGGCAATAATTATAACGACTGTCCTTCAGTTCGTTTGGATAGATTTTCATTTAAATATATAAAATAATTCAACATGGATTTTAGGTATTTTTAAGGTTATTATCACGGGCCCGGGCAACGCCGGGCATGTCAGCTAGTATAACGATACTCGGAGACTTTCAGGAGAAACCTACCACAAAGAAATATTTTTGTAAACTGTGGTACAATTTAATGTAAAATTAGTAGCCAGTCTTCACACTTAATCAAAAAGTTAACTGTTAATAATATGTATTTTCTTTTTTACGTTATTACAGTTTGTAACAAGAATGAAAAACCGTGAACCAGTCGTAGATTATGAAAACATTTTCCTACCTTAACAGAATATTATTAAGAAATTACATTTGCCCACACAATGAAATGAGATATCTAAATAAGAAACTTAAAAAAAAATAATTACTCAGAACAAATCCATTTTCTGGAATTGTTGTCCATATCTAGTAATATAAGCAAATTCGGTCGTGCAGCCCTGTATGTGATCTATATAATTTATACAAACCACTTACTGCACTCAAAATTATACAAGTTTAAAAAGGAGGAAAACGAACTTCCAGCAATGATCGATCATGTAGTCATTCCTGTAACCGAATCATTTTGTGACACTCTGTAAATGGAGAATAAATCCTGTGCACTCTATATATAGAAAGCATGTTATAGGGCACTTCTGTGATTTCATTACGTTTGAAACATTTTATGTTTTATTTCATAACATTACTAAAATGAATTGCAAGAGATTTTCTCTGTAGATCATAATGTAGAGGAATTCTTTTGTGCGTTCATGTAAACTAATCATAAACGCCACTTATTCTATACTCACTTATTCTATTCACAAAGAATGGTGTGGTCCATCTCAGTAATTCATATCTATCTCATTTTGTGTGAAATATCGCAACATCAATAAAATGCACTAAAAACGATTTTTCCTCATAGACGATATGTAACGAAGTCTTTGGGTGTCCCTGTCAACGAACTATAAATACTACACATTTAATTCTCAATACAGAACTTTCTATAATAGACTTCAATAACATACAAAAATTGCATGGCAATCCGAGTATAATTACGAGAGTTACAGAACAGACAGTTGGACGGCAGACAGACAGATCGACAGACAAAAGCAAATTTATTACCAATTTTCACATATTTTGGAAATAGTGAAAAAAGGAACAGCAAAGGAACAACTGAACTTCTAATTAAACCTTTTGATAAAACAACTTGCTTTAACTTAATTACATTTTTCTCTGGAAATTTGTTGTTGTGTAATGCAGACTAATACATATTCATGAAAATTTGAATTTTTTTTCAGAAAATGCCATAGCATAAAGAACTTAAACTTCAGCAAAGAAATATAAAAAAGAAAATTCCTTTGTGCTAAAACAAAACAAAAAAAAACAATAATGAAAATAACTTTTAAAAATAATGTGTAACATTGTTATTATTTTCATTAATACATTACATTTTAAAGTAATAAAAATACATTTTTTTTTTCTAATTTTTTTAACATAAGAAATTCTTATTATTATTCTTTTCGTTGCTGAAGATTTTGTTTCTTATATTTTGACGTCTTCGATAAAACATATTTTTAATTACATGAATATATATTAAGTTGAATAACAGAACAACAAGCCTTCCAGAAAAAAATAGTAGTTTAGAATTATTTTAAAAACTCTTTTTTTTTTTTAAAGCAAATAGATAAAAAAAAGTTTAAGTTTAATTGTTTGTTTCTTGTAATTATTTACAATCTGTTATAACTAAATTCATATTTGTATGCCGTTAAATAAATATATCCAACTATTACGTTTAAGGATATTTAAAAAAATATGAAGGTGCTAAATATTTTGGCCATATTTTCACCTATAATTTTTTAACCCCAAATTTTAACATCAGCCTTTAACAATAGTTTTGAAAGGAAAATAACAATTTGTAATAGTAATAACACATAAAAGTATTTCTATATAGGGAAGAGTAGGATAAAACTATATAGTTGGGTGAAACCGGATATCGCAGTTTTGACTCAATTTGATCAGCCCGGTTTTAGTAATATTGATTACAAACTATCTTTTTGTAAGTGTATTAAATTGTATCCAAATTTCCTTTGATTTCTAGTGTCGGGTAGTGTCGAGTGAGTGTCGACATTTTGTTTATTTTTCTATCTGGTTCGGGTCAAGTTTCCGGTAAAAGAAATTTTTTTTTGTCCGGTTAGAATTAGATTCTGGATTGACTTGAAATTGAAATTGGAGGTTCAGGTTGGATATAACCAAACTGCGCAAGACTCTGGACCAAACCAACGTGGATGGTGTCAGCTTCTGATAAAATCTGGTAAACCAGACCCTATCCAGGATTAATTCCCGAACCAGACCAAAAGTTAAAGAAAATTACACCAGACCTGGGTCTAATCGTGTTCGCAAAAATCAGCTGTTCGGACCCGTAATGCACATTCAACCTGTAGTAAAACAAAAGCCGATATGAACTTTCCAAATCGGATTAGGGTAAAATCTGATCACCGGACTCGATGCAGTTTCGTCACATATGTCACAGTCTTCACAAAACAGTCACATTGTGACGTTATAGAATAATTCAGAAACGGCCATAGCGACTTCATATCCATGTCATTCTAACATCCAATTGACGTCACGTGACGTCACATCGACGGTCACAAAGTCAGTGTGTGACGTTATAGTAACGTTTTTGTGAAATCACAATACTATACGGAGCATATAATAAAATATATTGTAGAAAAATAAATATAAATAAATATACCAATCAATATTATAAAGCACATTATCTTAAATTCTGTAAAAGTATATATTTAACTATAATATAGTTATAGACTAAAAAACAAATCTGAGCATTACATTATAATAACTTTTTAGAAAATGTAAGAAGAAATTAAATTAATATACCGAATGCTATATTTCTGAGACTTTTAAAAAGCTATCATCTCATAGTATCATTTCATATTTTCCAGATAATAAAGACGTTTGTCTCACAGTAAATTATTGAATGCTTTTGAGATAAACACGAGTGTTTATTTGAGAAGCATTAAATAAATATATCTTAAAATATGTCGTAAAACATTGCAATATCTGTATAAATGATGTTTTAAAATTAGTGTAATTAGCCTAAGTAAACTTTTAAATTTAATAGAATTATCACCAAAGTGGGTTATATATCTTCAACATATATGAAAAGCCGAACTTCAGTATCATATTATATTAGTTTTTTTTATAACGTTCAGAGAATTAAGTTCATATATTGAATGATGTAAGTTTATCAAGAAGTTACTACTTCATAATATTTTATTTTTGTGATATAATAATGAAGTTATTAACTTTAAAATATTAAATTAATATATGTTAAAATATGTTTTAGATTAAATTACAATGTTTACGTATAATGATATTTTGAAGTAAGAGTAAAACTATAACGTAATTTAAGAAACATCCTGCCAATGTAAAATATATTATAACAACAATACAGATCAAAGATAAGATCGTATTCTAGTTCTTTTTTTCGATGATATTCGTAATATTTTTTGTAAAATCATATTGAAATACATTTTTATATTTGTTGACATGCTGTAGAAGAAATGTTGAAACTTTCTATAATTCGGTAAAAAATAAAATGTGTAACGTATTCTGTACGAGATCTAAAATTATATTCTAATATATATAGTTTTTATGAAATATTTTTAAAATAAACTTTTTTTGTCGGTACTACGTTTATTAAGTTTATCATAACAAATATTCTTATATTGCAATAATTAATAATTGCATTTTGTTACAATATCTATTAATTTTTTATGATATTTTTATTTCAAATATTAATAAATATTAATTAAAAATAGTTGAAAAATGGAAAGTATACATAATTTCACATCACAAAAAACTCTCCATATTTTTATTAATAATTTTACTCTTCTTATTTTTCATGTCTTCTACTAGGAAATTTTAAATAATAGTTAAAAGCGCATACAATAAGAAAAAATATCTGCACGATAAGCACATTATACATACGCTGACCAGATAAAAGTTCTATTTCTCTTCAGCGGGAAATAAAAGATATTCAAAATGGGGATGAAAAGCTTCTATACTGTTAGAATAGTTGTAGAAATTTAAATTCAGCAAAAACTCTTACATATCACAAAGCTACATACTGCATATGCCACTAAATGTATGCATTTTCAACATATATCTTCTCATGTTTGATTCATAATTCTTCACGGGCTCAAAAAGCCATCATATGTTTTCCCCGGATTCTGATAAAGGTTTGCGAATGAGTCTTTTTTTAACCGTTCTAAAAAATTTTTGGAATTTTTCTATACATACCACTTATTTTAAACATGCGAAAACTGATACGATAAACATACAGTAAATCTATGGTACGATATATATTCCGTGGTTATGTTCAAGGGGATAGGTCTTTTATTCATCTATGACTCTCTTTATACGATATGTGATTCATATTTAGACGTTTTTGCACCTATACTGTACATAATATTGAATTATCACTTAAAATGTAATCAGTTTTAGAAGCAAAAATAAGTTATGAATGTTACATTTATTTATTTGTCGACATTAAGTGATAGTGCAGATTTTTTTTGTGAAAATCTATGAAAGTTGTTTATTGTGCGATTAACTGGAAATATTTGTATTTTATTTTTTGAATAAATAAAACTGTTCAATATTAAAAAGTTATGCATTCCTGAACATTATATATCCATCAATGATAAGGCTGAATTACATTGTGTTTAATGTCTAAAAACCTATAAATTAGATATTAAAAATAAAGAACAACGCTTAAATTTACCGATGTAAAAGAAGCTAGAAGTTAAGCTAAATATTTGAAGCAAATATATAAAGCAATTCAACAAAATATCTGCAAATGTTGGCTATATATATCAAATATAGATAACAAACATAAGCTGGGCATCATATTATGATATACTTTTATAATAGACTTCGAAATATTTTTCATTAAAGCTAACTAAAATAAATTTATATATGTTTACTTAAATATGGCAAAAAAAAGAATATTTTTGTGTTTCTTTTTTTTACTGAAAGCTTTAAAATCATATTTTAAATTACTGTACAGTTGCCAAATAAATTTAAATACATTTTCTTTGCTGGCTATGTGAATTTATATAACAATATTCACTGAATTCAAAATATTTTGATTTTATATTTAATTAAAATTTTACTACATATGAATTATATTTAGCTACAGAATATGCAAAACTACATTTTCATATGATGTTATAACGTAACTATAACCATTCAAATGAATACTTTTACTCTCCTCGTTTTCCACAGATTTATCTATCCGGAAAATTTAAATAATCAGTTGAAAGCGCATAAAATAAGAAAAAAATATCTGCACGATAAGCACATTATACATACGCTGACCAGATAAAAGTTCTATTTCTCTTCAGCGGGAAATAAAAGATATACAAAATGGGAATGAAAAGCTTTTATACTGTTAGAACAGTTGCAGAAATTTAAATTCAGCAAAAACTCTTACATATCACAATGCTGCATAGGACACTATATGTATGCGTGTTCAGCAGATATCTTCCTCATGTTTGATTTATAATTCTTCGCGGGCTCAAAAAGCCATCATATGTTTTTACCGGATTCTGATAAAGTTTTGCGAATCAGTCTTTCTTTAACCATTCTAAGACTTTTTGGATTTTTTCTCTACAGACCACTTATTTTAAATATGCGAAAACTGATACGATAAATATACAATAAATATGTGATGCGATATATATTCCGCGCTTATGTTTAAGAGGAGAGGTTTTTTATTCATTTTACAACTCTATTATATATTTAATTCATATTTAGGCACAGTGCAGCTTTTGCACATATACTTTGAATAATACTAAGAGATCCGACACGGGCTTCTAGGGGTTACAGAAAATATGTGTAAAGCATATTTTAAATTGATTTTTTTTCCAACTTACCCAATAGCAAGTATTTTTTATGAAAAATATCAATCATGTATTTTTGAAATTTATTAAAGCCGCCTATACTTTCGTATTATCCTGGTGCGAGAAATTAATAAAAAAAAATTCTACAAAGATTTCGCAACTTGCAACAGTCTTTTCGTTTCTAATAATTCCAGCAAGTTAAGCGCTCAGTTTGATTACATGTCTGCTAAATTTGCGTTTTATTTATATTATATTATTTATTTATTGATGAAGCTTTTATTTCATTATAGAATATGAGGCGGAAACAAATACTGAATTATTGTTATAAGTGCAAAATGATTAATTTTTTGTAATCGGCCTGCACGCCGTAGAAATAAATTTTAAAAATATACATGCGAGAAAATTATTTTTAAAACCATAAAAAATCATTAAATTGAGATACAATTTTTCAAACAAATTGGATTTAAAAGAACATGTCCTTTTCTATTTGACGGCATACATATTTGAAATTGTGCGATGATTAGAAGTTAAAAAAATTGCAGTAAAATCGAAATTTATGGGTCAGGTGTTGCTACCGTCAATATAACGTTAGCTGACGTATGTTGTTTAATCATGTTTTGTCATCAAGTAATTCAGGAGTATTCACTTTCCTTGTTCATCCCCATTAAGTAATAATATGAATATTTTTCACTTATCAGAATCTAAGAAAACTCATTTGTTGTGCAAATAATTTGGAATATTCTTTATTTATTTATTTTTTTTTGGATAAATTAAAATAACTCAAAATTAAACAATTATGCGTGCGTGAACATTTTACTTCCAGCACTGATAAAGCTGCATTACATTGTGTTTAATGTCTACTGACATAAAATAGAACTGAAAAAAAAAATGTCTTAATTTACCAAGATAAAAGTAGTTGGAAATTAAACTAAACATTTTGAGCAAATATATAAAGCAATTCAACGAAATGTCTGTAAATGTTTGTTATATATCCACAATATAGATGGATAACTTAATATAGGCATCATATTATAATATTCTTAGAAACATATTTCATTAAATATCGCTAAATTAAATTTATATGTGTTGATTTAACTGTAGGCAAAACACAGAATATTTCTAATATATCCCTATATCAATTGTTTATTTTCTCCTGAAAATTCTAAACTCTTATTTTAAATTAATGTGCTTCTACTAATAAATAAATTTCATTTATATAACAATATTTATTGAATTAAAAATATTTTGATTTTATTTTAAATTAAAATATTAATGTATATGAGTTATATTTAGTTATAAAAAGAGCAAAACTATATTTTCATGTCATATTGCAGAGTAACTATAACCGCTTAAATGAATAATTTTACTCACATCGTTTTCCACAGATTTTATTATTCGGAAAATTTAAATAATCAGCTGAAAGCACACAAAATAAGAGAAAAAATATTTGTATAATTTCCATGTTATACAAATTCAGACAAGATAAAAGTTTTATTTCCTTTATCGGAAAGTGAATGGCAAACAAAATTGGAATAAAACGCTTTTATACCAGTGGCTCCTAACGTTTTTATTAAGTTTCAACTTTTCTAAAATCCTGATGACCCTCCCCCCAGTGCTCCCTCTGTAATATATATTTATCATTACTTAAAATGTGAACTCTTATTCACATGGAGGTAGCCTAAATGAGCATTAACAATGAATGATAAATCGTTTTGCAATTTTTAATGCTATATCAGATCAAAAATTTTACTTAAATCTGTTTTGACATATTTCTATAAATGGAACAACATTACATACTTTACTTTTATATCTAAAGGCATTGTGTTCTTTCTCGCCAAAATAACTCAGTTTGAAGCAAAATGATAATATAGTCAGTATTTTTATCGTCACAAAGTTTCTGGAAGAAAACTGTCACACACGGCAGTAAATAGCATTGGTTGCATTTATCAACTGCACTTGATACCTCATTAAAAACAAGTGGAATACTTTTGGACACTAAAATCTCGTTATGAATAACACAATACATAAAAAGCATTGATCAATTTTAGGTAATCCTTTTTCTTCTTGCATCATAACACTACTCACATCTTGTTAGCGGGTTTTTTCCTCTACATAATAGCCAGTTATTCACTGTGTATAATCTGGTTTTAAATCTTTAAATCTATATTTCATGATGTATGTTTCTATACTGTGTCTGAGGACTGCATACAAAAATTACGATTTTCCAAATGCCTTATGTGATGCCCATTTGTAGATTCATTAATTTTATAAGTATGGTAATAACTTCGTTTAGCTATTTCAAAAATTTTTATGTTAAATATGTTAAAGACAACCAGTTTAATGTATTCTCTTTTAAATAGTTTCATTTCATGTGTGTTGCAAGGAATAAGTGAAATGGTAATACAAGGCTCATTCAATAAAAAACCGAAAAAGCAAGTAAAATTTAAAAATATGACTTCAACCTGAAAAGTTATTTTTTTTGTATTTGTTAAAATAATTTTTATATGGTTAAAAAAGACTATCCGAATGTATTAAATTTTTTTTCTTTAATTCTTTTTTTTTTCTTGCATTTTGAACTGTTGATGGTATTTCAAAACTTAATTAAGGAAAAAAAAACATTTTTTCACTTTGCTTTTGACAGTTGCTTATAATAATTTTATTTCTAACCCACAACATTATTCTTCAGAAAAATCTGGTTAATTGATAACATGTCTGGACTTCCCGCCTTAAAAAGAAAATTACTTCCCTGTGAAGCGTAATCCCCATGAAAGGAACCACTGTTTTATACCGTTGGGACAGCGGTAGAAATTAAAGTTCAGCAAAAAATATCTCAATTCACAAAAGCTACATAAGCCATTGAGTGTATGCATGTTCAACAGATATCTTCCTCATGTTTGATTCATAATTCTTCACAAGCTCAAAAAGCCGTCAAAGGTTTTTATGGCATTCTGATAAAGTATTGTGAATAAGTCTTTCTTTAACCATTATAAGCCTTTTTTAGAATTTTTCTCTTGAAGCAACATGTTTTAAACATGCGAAGCTGCTGTTATATGAAAAATATTCCATCGTTTTGTATAAATGAAGGGTATTTCTATCGTCTATGATTCCCTTTACATGGTGCATACACCAAATTTAGACGAAGTGCACTCATTTGTACTAGCACTGGAATAAGTATTCATTTTCCTTTTTAATTTTAATCACTTCCTGACTCAAAAATAGTTTAACAGCAATAGTGGTTTTATGCAGATCTATTTTATGAGTAATGTTTACTTCAAGAAAAATAAGAAAATTCATTTTCTTAGATAAATTTAACACCTTAAAACATAGATAGTATCTGTGTTCTAGAACATTATATTTTTGTCATTCATAAAAACACATTGCATTGCGATTAATGTTCATTGACATATAAATGAGAACGCAAAATTAAGTTTTAATTTACCATTGTACACTGCAAAAAAAGTGTTGAAGTAAAACGCATGCGCGGTAGCGTATTACTGCTTATTTTACTTGTTATACTGCTTATTTTACTTGTTATACTGCTTATTTTACTTTTTTTTTGGTTTTGTTTTTTGTTATGAAAAAAAATCCGATCTCCCTCAAATCCCATTCCGACAAACCGCAATTTTTTAGCATCATTTGTTTCTTTTTAAAGAATGTTTAAAGTTTTAACTTACTTTTGGTTCCCCCTGTATATACACAGCTATAATTTTGTATCGTATCACAAATCATCGAAACATTTCTGGTGAGTACCTTTGCTCTCCTTGTTTCCATATATTTATATCATGGGAAAAATTCAAATTATCAGTTGAAAGAATATAAAATAAGAAAGTATATCTGCAAGAAAAGCACATCATACATATGCTTACCAGATAAAAGTTCTATTTTTATTTAGCGGAAAATAAAATACAAACAAAATGAGAATGGAAAGCTTTTATACAGTCAGAACAGTGGTATAAATTTAAATTCCGCAAAATATCCCTCAATTCACAATGCTACATAAGCCATTAAGTGTATGCATCTTCTGCTGATATCTTCCTCATGTTTGATTCATAATTCTTCACAGGCTAAAAAAACAGCCGTATGTGTTTACCACATTCTGATAATGTATTGCGAGTCAATCTTTCTTTAACTATTCTAAGTTTTTTAGGACATTTTTCGCTGACGAATACATGTTTTAAACATGTGGAAGCTACTGCAATATTTTAAATGTGCTATAGTTATTTTATGGTACAAAAATAGTTTTTAATGATCTTTGATTCTCTATATGTAAAAAATAACATATATATTTATACTTACACTGTAAAAAAGGCGAATGTTTCTTAATCTAGTAAAATATAATATAAACAGGAATAAAACTATACAAACAACTCTTATGAGTTACCTTCGATTCCGAAAAGCTTTCGTTAACTGTAGAAAGCTCAGAAACCAAAACATTTTCGAGATTTAAAGAAATATTTTTAAAAAGAGAAGAAACATTTCTTAAAAAACATTTCTTTAAATATTTCTTTTGCTGTCACGGATTTTCAGAAACGTTTCGCAGTAGTTTTATAGTGTATTAATCAGTTTTATCATTCCGAAATATAGGTTTTTCTGATGTTTTCAATTCTCAAGTAAACATTTTCCTGTTCAACAAACATATTTTACAGACAAACACGCTAAATGAACAGCATTAACATTAACATTAAAATTAATATTGTTTCGATGCTCTTCCATGTATACATTCAGTTATGCATCTGAAAATGTTTAATTGAGAATTTATAATATCCTAAAAGCCGATATTCTGGTTTGATAAAACTCATTAATACATGAAAAAACTACTCGGAAAGAAAGTTTCCAAAAATCGGTGGCAGCAAAAGAAACTTTATTTTTTATTAACTGTTTCTTTAAATACCGAAAATATATTGGTTTCTGAGGTTTCTAAAGACAAAGAATGGTTTTCGGAATTGTGGGTAACGCGAAAGAGATTATTATAAATTTTCATTCGTAAGTTATACTATATTTTTGTAAATTAAGAAACATTAGTCTTTTTTTAATGTATAGAACAGTTTTTATAACGATATCTTAAATAATTGTTACAATTTCCTCAAAATTGTTTATTTCTTGTATCCAAAGTTTGCCACCAGAATTTACATTCCATGTTTATGCATATTAAAGAACAATATATTTACACTTTAATTTCACGATCCGTGAATAATATTTATTTAGTGAGTATGGGTAGTTTATTTATTTATTTATTTATTTATTTTGGTTAAAATGAAAAACCTAACAATTAAATAATTATTTCATACTGAATTGTTATATTTCCATGATTACTAAAACTGTCTTTTCTTTAATGTCGACTAAATTATAAATAGGTAGTTTACTGAAAACACAAAACGTTTTAGTAAACTTAAAATTGTTCAAAAACTAAATTTATTTATTTATTTATTTATTGAAAAAAATCTTGAATATACAAAAACGTTTTTGCTGAAATTAAAGAAGCAATTTTTGAAGAAAAGAAAAAGAAAATAATTGATAAAGATAAAAATTCTGTTTAAAACTATGTGTTAAAAATAACTTCGTCATATCTCTCAAAATGAAAACAAAAAGAAAACAAAAATAACTTTAATACGTTTTATAATAAAGACTTCCAAGTCCAGTGATATATTCTTAAAGTAAAAATCTATTAGCCACTTTTTTTTTTTTTTTTTTTTTTTTTTAATTTGTGGAATGAAAGCAATAGTTTTACAAATTTAAAAAGTTTTGAAGGCAAAAAAGTAAACGGATTGTATTGAAATTGTTTTCTTTTACGTTATGTTGTCTAATGTTTTACAAGAGAAAGTTAGTAGTGAATTCGCGGAAATATGTTTAATGCTCTTTACATCATAATTCTTCTTTATTATCAAATTCGTTCCACATAAATCTAACAAACCTCTTTTTTATTACTGCATTTAAAATTATTGTATTGAAATGATAGAGAAAAGAATCGCTAAAATAGAATAACTACTGTTCAAAATTGCTTCTGTAAATTGAATATAAAATAAAGCATTTTCCAATTGAAAAGTACTTTATAGATTTTATAACAAATATTACTAGTACTAACTTATTTTTTTAAAAATCTGTTAATTTTAAAATCTGTTCACCTTATTTGGTCAATGAGTTTTTAACATTGCATAATAACAAAAAAAATTATAAGTTTAAATAAATTTAAAAAGTAAACAGATTACATTGAAATTATTTTTTAGGTTACACTGTCTAAGGTTTTAAAAGTAAACAATATGGGAATGTATTAGGGGAATGCTTTTAATTCTTTTCCCGTCATTATTTCTTTTTATTATATATCCTTCTCCATGCTAATCCATTTTTTCTGTGTTTCCATTATAGCACATGAAACCTATCTTCATAAACTTTATTCAATGAGATTCCCTAAATCTCCAAGCAATTTATTTTGAAGTCCTAGGGGCCGATATATTTCAAGTTGAAATTTTTATCTATGCAGATTTCAGAGAAAAAAATATTTTCACTATAAAAACGACATATCCTACAGAGATAGGCAATTGTTTTAAAGGCTATACGAATCTCACTTTTTTCCCTATCAATGACAGCAAAAAGCTCCTGAGATCTTTTTAATTAAATATGTCAATCAGAGTAATACAGTGCTTTGCCCGTATACTATGCCTGTAACTAAAGGGGTCGTTGAAAAAATATTTAAAAAACCTTTTGGTAAAAGAATGGATTTTATAGATCAAAAACAAATAATGTTTGAAAATAAGGACTTAAACTAATAATCATAAATATCATGAAATTACTTTGCGTAATTTTTATTCATTATTAGGAAACAGTTATTATTTTCTTCTGTTTGAAACTTAACTCAGTTTTTTTTTCGTAAATACATTTTTAAAACTATTTTAAAAAATTAGTATTTTTCACATTATTTAATTCCAGATCTTTCTTACTTCCTGATTCTATATTGATATTTCAAGTTGATACAGTTTTTGTTTTCATAAAATTAATTACATAAATCCAATCTTTGATGCATAAGCAATGCTTTTAAATCTGAGTTTTTAACGGCGATTTTTCCTTATAAATCGTATAAGTTTTATTAATAAATATCGCTACAAATTTAGAGTACATATTTAAAAGTTATTGTAACTGGAGAAAAAAATTAGTTTAAGGTTTCATTTATTTTAAGCCTATTCTGACTGTAATAATATTCATATCAAAGCTTGTTTCTCGTTCTTGTAATGATGCAGTCACCAAAGATGAATTGCTATGCTATATAAATATATATATGAAAAGTACGTTTAAATGAGCATATTTCCATCAAAAAGCATTTATGATTATACTTATTTTTTGCCTCTTTCTTTTGCACAATTCAGACTGGAATTTTATGTCTGGTTATTCTTTTTCTGATTTCGAATTTATGTTTTCCCTTTTGTGCGTAGAACCGTAAGTTCAAGATAATAAATTTTTGATTGTATTGTTGTTCACGGTGTTCCAAAATTATTCGTATATGATCTCAACTGAAGTAATTAAGCGATAGATCGTCTTATAGCGATAGCGGCTTTTTATTGCGATAATGGATGAGTTCTGTTACGTTATTGCTAAAATGTATTTTATGTAATAGTATTAGTATAGGAAAACTTAAATTAAAAAATAAAACACTATCAAATACATAAGATATCAACAATAACAACAACAAAAAAACTTTATTTAGGACTGATTTAAAGAGTTGTGCTCAAAAATGAGCATAATACCGCCATTCTTTGAAAAATCTTTCACATAATTGATAATTCGCATCA
Source organism: Maratus michaelseni (assembly GCA_963931845.1). Taxonomy (NCBI): domain Eukaryota; kingdom Metazoa; phylum Arthropoda; class Arachnida; order Araneae; family Salticidae; genus Maratus; species Maratus michaelseni. Next base: position 248,654,887 of record OZ007589.1, read on the forward strand.
CTGTCTTCCAAAAAAGATTTTTTTGATAATTTGACATATTAAATTCAACATGCCCCAACCGATCAAAGACAAAGGTTATTCCTCCCACCGAATTCTTGTGCACAGTTGCTTGTGAAACAATGTAAACTTTATTTTGCATGTAATTGTTATCCATATAAGCATTCTTCTTGGCAAAAATGTATTACATAAATACAAATGAGCAATCGATTACTCGATATTTTATAATAAACATGTCTCTCTAAACAAGCATATAGTGCTCTCTTGTGCTTTGTGGCTTGAGCCACGACCATACCCGAAACGCTTTTCATTAATACGTTTAAGTTAAATATTTTAAAGTATGTCATAATTAACATCTGGTATTTCTAATTACATTAAAGGAATTTTGTTTTACTTGTGTACCATTCTTTAAGGGGAATAAAATAAATAATCATATACAGTAAACTCCCTTTAGTGCGGACTTCCAAGGAAGCCCATTTCTTGTCAGCACTAAAGAACGTCCACATTAAAATATGTAAACATTGAACGATATTAGTTAATTCCGTTTCTTAATAAATTGCATTCAGTTTGTGTCAGAATTTAAACAGTTTACCAACATAATGTTAAAATAAACAACTTTTTCTTTAAATTAGTAATTTTAGATCAAAATCACGTTCGGAAAAATTTCTTAATACAGTAGAATACATTACAGATGACAAAAATTTAGGCATAGGAATTACCGAACTTACATCATTTAACTTTAATTAAAGTATTATCTCAACTTTACGTTACTTTAACAAATGATATTTGTACCATATCATTTTTCAATTTTGCGACACACTAGGAAATTTGGTCTGTTATATCACATTTTGATTGATAATAATGGCGAACAGGCATTAGCAATTTTTTAACCTCTGACTTTTTTGGTGGTAGAACATTTTCTTTCATGTCATTATTGTCATTGACAATTTCTTGACTTCTCAATAACCGAATATACATCAAAGTTATTTTTGAAATATAATGTACAATAGCAGATTCGATTCTGCTCGATCAGTTTGTGAGAAAAAATTGTCGGCATTATCCAATGAGTAGTACGCTTTAAGCGATGTTTTTAACATTTATTGCAAATAGGAAATAATGGGAAATAGAAATTTTGCTCATAAACCGAAGATACGTCTTAAGAGACGCATTAACGAGAGTCCACTTAATTTCATTTGTACAAAATTCTTTATATAAGAATTTTATCTAAAATTGAATATTACTCTTGAATTAGCATTCTTATTCCTAATTAACTTTTGTATATATTGTTTTATTCATAATTAAATACTTTTAAATGGACGGTATCTTTTAATTGACCACAAAACAATTTTATCAAATTCATGCATTTTAAAGTTTAGTTAATTTGTTATATTTTATGCAAAAATTCATTAAAAATTTGGCTTTAGAACAAATGTTAATCCATAAACAAATTAGGTTATTGTCATGTACAGCATAAGAGAATGTTCATCCTTATTCAAAGCGGTTATTTTGCAGCTTGTGCACACGATTTCAAGAAAATGGCTAGCGAGATTTTCTTGACATTTTAACATTCTATACAGTAAATAAATTCCTAAATTGGACTATTATTTTGAGGATTCACATAATATTTCTTAAAATAGTATTATTTATGTTTTTAAATGTTTGGGAATTTCTAGATTTTACGGAATATATACATTTTATTAATTAAATAATGCAATTCTTTTAGATAGTACATCATATATTTAATTTGTTTATATATATTTAATTTATATTTGCGATAAAGTATTAATAAAATAGCACACGCGACTGCGTTATATGAGATTAATTATATGCACAGTGCTTAAAATATATATTTGTTTATGAATTAAACCAATAAAAGCAAAATATATTTATTTTTTTAATAAACTTCAAACGAATGGGAATTTTGTACGAATTTTGTACAGTGGGTCTAACACATTTAAAATCAAAATCTTTAGATCACATTTGACATTAAAAAAGCACCAATTGCTTAAACGTCTTTACTATTTCATATTAATTGTTCGTGGTGTTGTCGCAAAACTAACTGTTGCTTCAAATGTTTCAAATTATTTTAGTTTAAATTTCTCCTTCTTCTGGTTTCTATAAAAACACATTACAATGCTAAAAATATAATGTTAAGCATCTATAATTTATTCACTAAATAAATAAACTTATTTTTGCTAGTAAAATTCTGTTACAGAAATACATTTTACACTTAGGGATAATTCAGTTTTTTCTAAATATAAAATTATTTTAAAAGTACTGTAAAGGATAATGTTATCTAACATTTAAATTTTCAAATATTATTAAATAATTCGAATTAAACATGTTTTTAAATTATTAAATTATTTTAGTATATGTAGTTTAAACAATATGCATATGAATTACATCACGATAGATAAATTTTCTCTGGTTATCCGTAAGTTACAAAAAACCCAGATAAGATAAAATATGCCTACATTATATATCACAGCATGGCATTTTTCAAGTAACACTCTAACAGTCGAGTGGCTTTCTCTTATTTTTATAAAAAAGACTCTTAAAACTCTTCTGAAGTTAAATTTTGTTTGGTTGTTATGTTCTATGATACTTTTCATATTCTTTCATATTAGATATATTTTTTAATGATTTAAGCTGTTTTCAGAAAAAACTGAAAAATGCGGGCAAAACGCTTAAAATGTTTTTAAGTTTACTTCACGTTATGATAAACTTTACGGTAAATATAGTGCTGAAAAGATACAATTTACAACTAAAAGCGATATCATAATATTCATTCGTTATTTATGCTTTAAAATTACTTTAAAAGACATGTTTACTGATTCTCTAATAGGTGTTAGTGGATGATCATAGATTTATTGGACCATGGTCTAATTATTTTTATTAGCATTACTAACGTGTCTTTAGAACTTTTGTTAATTATAACCAACTAAACATAAAATTATAATGATAAACAAGTAGACAGACATACACAAACACAAAATAAATGAACATATTCTTAAATGTTGATATTTTGTTATCAAATTTTACTCAAATCTTATTTACTTTTTAATTCTTAAATGTTGATATTTTGTTATCAAATGTTACTCAAATCTTATTTACTTTTTAATTCTTAAATGTTGATATTTTGTTATCAAATGTTACTCGAATCTTATTTAATTTTTAAAAGAAACCAATTTTGAACCGTAAAACTTTTCTCCTTCATTTAGTAATCTTTTGAATTAGAGTAATGACTTAGAAAATGTCATTTTTTTAGCGAATAGCATTTCTGACCCTTTTATTGGGAATTTAGAACATTTTATTCCCAAATCTCAAAGCAATTTATTTTGTAACACTCCTTGGAGAGGTGGTTTCTAAATCGGAAATTTTTTTCAAACGCAAGTTGTTCTGTTCCGGTGACTTTGGATTTTTGATGGAGGTTTAATCTCAAAATCCGAGAAAAAAAATCTTTCTCTTTTTACCTTGATAATTAGGTTTTTGGGTATGAATATATAGATGTGTGTGTGTGTGTGTGTGTGTGTGTATCAAAAATTTAATTACATCATTTTTTGAAAATATTAGTAAAATACACATTTTTTTTTCTTATTTAGAACTAAATGCATTATTATTTTCTAAATAACTAATAAACACGTGCTTGGGTTTTCATCAAGGCTATAAAAATAAGTAAAAAATTCCAGTGTTAAACGAAATCAGGTTCGTCGCATATTTAAATGTCCTTTGAAGTAGGACAGAATCTTCTGACGTTGTTTTTCTCTCACAAAGTACTTACCAAGCAAGAAAATCTTCAATACAGTAACGTTCTAGAAATTACTCTGTATACGGCTTTTAATACAATGAAAAATACGAGACATGTGCTTGGCAGCATTTGAACTACCAAGTAATAAACTCTGTCTATGTTCTTGGATGTTATTTGTTTGGCATTTAAGGCCACTATAGCTGCTTTTCCATTTTATGTGCGCACATTATTTATATTTTTATATATCCCAGAACACTTTTATTAAAAAAAGAAAACTTGGTGTCATGTGAAATCACTAGTTTATCTATTCTAGCAACCTGTATAAGCAACAGCATTATGTATGTATGACACACGTTCAAAACCAACGTTATAAAATATTTTTTGTGTTTTTTGTGTGGATTGTTCTTTAATGTTCAATTTTGACATAAAATCATTAACATGAAGTACTTTTAGTGAATCCTTTTATTTCGCTTTCAGTATAAAGGAAATATTAATAAATTCTATAGGAAAAAATCGATAATTAGTATCAATTGACATATTGTGACTGTTGAAAAGAAAAAACAGCTAACCATCTAAACAGGGAATATATTAGACGATGCATCGTCTAATATATTGACCTACAAACATGTTTGTTCAATATTTCAGAAGACAACTTTGAACTACCATGGTGGTTCATGGAATGTTGTCTTTTTGCTTCCTTTCTACTTCTGATGCATATCGAAATTTTTCTTAGCATTTAACCTTGATAAAATTCCGTATATTCGCAAATAGAAAGATACTAGTAAAATGTTCTTAGTGATATTATTGAGTGAAATTTTGTCGAATGTAGATTTAAAACTATAGTACCCATTTATTTTTAATTAACCCATTTACATCAATTTTACAAGGGAAGATACTCTGCCGGTTCGGTTTAACTTTTATAAGTAGGCTCATTCTAAACAGCCTCTGAAGAAACTTTAAGGGGCGCCAGATTTTGTTTCGAAAATTCGCTGAAACGAAATTACAAACGTTTCTTTAGTGTTGTTCTTCACACGTTCTTAGCTGATATAACTTGACCCTGTGGCTTTGTGTCAAGTTTGTAATTTGTTTAACAATGTTATTACCACTCGAACTTCGTATTTGCGCTAAAATACTAATGCATGAGGTAATAATATATAATATGCGATGAAAAAATATAATAAATAATAAGGTAGGATAAAAAATTAAATAAAACTCATCTATGCATCAATAGTCACAATAACACAAACTCAATAATTTAATTAATAGATACGTGACATTGCAAGATTATTACAAGACTCGTGATAGATAAAAAGAGAGCGAGAAATAGCCTGTTTTTCCGTTGTTTGGTATCCAAGTATGAAGATGGATAATCCGATGTATGTAAAATAAATAACTTATAGTGTAATTCTAGGTGAATTGAAGTTTCTGCGTACAAATACTTTATAGTATTGAATAATCTCATCGTTGTATTTGTTTAGTTGAGTAAGTAATAAAGACTGTTTAAACTTATATTCAAAAACTATACTAATTTCATAGTTATAAGTCAAGTAAATACTTAAGGAACTATAGAATTATAAATAAGAATTACTACAATAATAGTAATAAAATTTTCTGGAATCTGATTCGTTTTGCAGTTGGTTACAAAACATCTGTTACACAAAAATTCATTAAACATCATAATTTAGCATTCGCTTCGATGGGCTTTCTTGTAACGTCGACCTTGTACTTCTACTGATAGAGGAATTTGCGAAATAAAAGCCATCACATTTTTCACAAACTCGATAAGTACCATGCATTGATACGCATTTCATTATTTTCCTGTGAACCTATTGAGCACTTTTAATTGTTAATCTAAAAAAATGTGGATAGAGTATAAAGAAAAAATATCGAGAGGGAACATAAACAATGATGTTGAGACTGCCGGATTGAATAAGCAGCCAATATATGAACACAAGATAATACATTCGATGATGGTTTTATGGGCGCGTCGTCCGCATATCATATATTCTAATACGAGCAAATCTTGTGTGTGGTTATATATATATATATATATGCAAAAATTATCTTAAAAACGGCTCTAACGATTTTGACGAAATTTCGTATCCTACCGTTTTGGGGCACCAGAAAACCGATTAGTGGATCATTTTGGGTCATGGTCTAGCTACTTGTATCTAAAAAAACAGTTCAAACGATTTTGACGAAATTTTGTATCCGACCATTTTCGTGCACGAGAAGACTATTGGGCTGGGTCACATGTTCGAGAACTTTCGATTAGTGGGTCATTTTTGGGTCAGCGTGGGTCAAATTAATTTTATCTAAAAAACGGCTCTAACGATTTTGATTAAATTTTGTGTCCTACGAGTTTCGAGCACGATAAAAGCATTGGGCTAGGTCACATGTTCGAGAAAATTCAATTAGTGGGTCATTTCTGGGTCATTGTGGGTCAAGATCTAAAAAGAGGCTCAATTTACACTAAATTTTGCATCCTATGGTTTTCGGGCACGAAAAGACTGTTGGGCTAAGTCGCATGTTCGAGAAAATTCAATTAGTGGGTCATTTTGATCATGGGTCATGATATTTGAACTCAGATTTAATTTTGACCGAGCATAGCTCGGTCTTCCCTGCTCGTTTTATCAAAAGGCAACTTCAAAATTTCCACAATGATTGGTGGAATATTGGTTTGTTGTCATGTTTCCTGTGTTTCATGAATAGCGAATTTATGATTAATATTTTATAGTTTAGGATATTACATTGGATGATGGTTCTATCGTACTACTATTCATTCATTTTATCCAAGGGAAACATTTAAATTTACATGGTGATTCATAGAATATTATATTGTTTCTGATTGATATCTTGTTTGTAGGTAATATTTAATAGTTTTGGGAAATGCATTGGATAATGTTTTTGTCGATCCACCATCCGTTCGTGTTATCTGAAGACAAGTTTTAAGTTTACATTGTGAGTGATGGAATGTTGTTTTTTGGCATGTATTCTACGTACGACAAATATCGAATATCTATTCAATGTTTAACTTAGTATATGTTGCACATACTAATTTTAACTGTCTTATTGCTGTAACTATGTAATAAGATGTAATGTCATTATATATTAAAGTGCTGTGAAGTCTTGCAGTATGCATTAAGCCTTCAGTGCAAGTATAAAAGAATTCTAACTTAATTCCATCTATCCATTTCGTATAATACATTTTGAAGTGAAAACTTCTTTAGGCGCGTTGGCATTTTTGGAGATGGGAAAAACTATTGAACTCGCGACACTGTTACTGTAACCGACACTGTTACCGACACCTCTGTATATTTGAAGTGAAAACTTCTTTAGGCGCGTTGGGCATTTTTTGAGTTGGGAAAAAAACAGTGAACTCGCGACACTGTTACTGTAACCATCACTGTTACCGACACCTCTGTATATTTTAAGTGGAAACTTCTTTAGGCGCGTTGGGCATTTTTTGAGATGGGGAAAAAACCATTGAACTCGCGACACTGTTACTGTAACCGAGACTGCAACCGACACCTCTGTACATTTGAAGTGAAAATTACTATTTTTTTAATTAAAATTATTTATATATTATATTTAACATATATTTATATATTATTTTTATGTAAATTAAACAGTAGTATTATATTATATTATATAATTATGTTTTAATATATAATTATATATATATATATATATATATATATATATATATATATATATATATTATATACACTATATGGCCATTAATGACCGGCAACTTTCAATTTTAGACATTTTGTCGAATATTTAAAAATATGCTTGTCAGATTCTTCTGGAATTTTAGGATTAAAAAGAAAAGGTTCGACTTCATATTTATCAACGTCGATTTGATAAGGAGGACAATTAAGGGGCCAACAAAAAATTATAGAAAAAAATAATACCTGGGATCACCCTGTAAAATAAAATGCACGAAATGATCTATCGCTACAGAATATACATAGGCAGACATTGTATAATATGTGTATTCATTTGTGTAAGAATAGCATGGATATTATTAGGGATATAGCGATTTAAAAAAAAAAAAATTGCATGTTTTTTGTTTGTAACATACAAGGTTTTTAACCAAATTTAACGCCAGTTTCAGAAAAATTGACAAAACATAGTAGAAACAATATAGTGCAATTGGAATGTAAATATATTAAATATTTAAGGAAATATGGGCAGTTGTATAAAATATTTTTTATCTTCGCATGCGTGAACGATAACAAGGAACTTTTTACATAATTTAATAGTCAGTTGCTCTATGGAGCAACCTATTAAAAAAATCAGTCAAATATCGTAAAAATTCAGAGAGATATCGGCGTTAGAGTGAGCTGTTTTTTTAGCTCCTCACTAAAACTCGCTGAATGATAAGGGATTTTCCACAAATTGGCATATTTTATTTTATATTATTTTCCAATTTTTAATGATACTTTAGTTCTCTTTGAAAAACTACACTAACGAGCTTATTCGAACAAAAAAAGAATTATCAAAATCATAGGATCCGTTCCAAATGTATTATAACTTTGTGGAATAAAGTTTTCCAAGGCCAAATCTCCAATATATATATATATATATAATATATTGAAATTCAAGTTTTCATTTCTGTCGGCACTCCCGGAGTGCCTTTTTTCCTTATGTTGTACTCAACAATAATGCTATATTTGAGGTTTGAAAAAAAAAACTTTATAGTCATGATAGAAATCCAGAAACTTCTTACAAAAAATGTAGTGATTTCGTTGAGTTGTTTAGTATAGTGTAAAAGTTACCTAAGTTTTAACATTTATCTTATTTTGTGCATGTATAAAGATATAATTGCGTCCCTGCATGTTAAAAAATTAAACATTATTTTATGAGAAAAATGCCTATAATTAACGTACATAACACATTTACTTTAACAAATTTGTGATCTGTTTAAAAGATCAATAAACCATCTTTAATGTTCTATTCTTAATTTTAAAAACAAATAAAAAGTTGTTGATTACTCAAATTTAGTAAAGAAGATATTCAAATAATTTTCTACACCAGATGGCTTAAGAATGAAGATAAAATGTTAATCTTGCTGGTAAAATATAAACGAAAAACGCAACAGAAAATTCCCTTTTAAATAAAACCTATTTCATTATTCGTTTATTATATTTCCTATCTCTAGTCTTCTTTTTAAAAGCAATTTTGTTGCGAAATTATATAATTGCTCCATCAATATTTTGTTTTTCTTTACACAATATATTAACTTATTTAGAGTCTGGGTGTATTATCTAAATTAAATTGAAAATATGAAAGGTTAGATCGAAATAAGAGCAAGAAAACAGAAAAACATTTCACATATTTAATAAATATTTATTTCTCGAATGAATTTATGAAATTTTGGAGAAGTGTTTTGCACAAATGCTTAAATAAATCCTCGTTGGATGATCAGTAATATTCTAATTTTTTTATGAGGTGTCTAGAAAGAAACATACAAATTTTAACATTTAACAAATAAAAAAAATACCAGTTAAAGTCAATTTTTGTGAATATTTATGCATAATACGAACAAAAAAGCAGTAAAAAAAGTATCAATGCTTAGACTTCAGTGGCATTTGCCAATAAAATTCCTATCTAGTAATATAATCACAACATTTAATGTTTATGAATCTGCACGCGAATGTTCAACTTGAACTAACATTTAAAAAATATATTTAGTTTTAAATTTAGAGCATTTTCTCTTAACACAGTGTTTATTCTTTAGTGAGATATGCTATGCCAGTATTGATAAAAACTTCATTAAACAGAGAATTTGAAGAATGTATTTTTCTCAGTGATGTCAAAGAATAGATATGCTACAGAAACTTAATTTTCTGTGTCTCAAGGGTGAACAAATATTTCGAGTTTTTTATGCCATTTTAAACAAGTTGTATTATACTTTTATGCCTACATCAAAGCATGTCCATATTTAATTTTGTTTGTCTTGTATCAAATTTAAAAATTATTTTTTCAGTACTTTTTATAACCATGTGCTTGTACAGTGGATACGATGCTGAGGAGTATGGGGTTTGGATCTCAATTCAAGGCATCGTCTCAATTCGTGAGTAGGTTCTTTTGCGAGGTTAAAGTTCGTTTAGCTCCAGTGTGCAGAAGAGAGAAAAACCAACCAACCATTTCTTCATTTAATTGAAACAACATAATAAAGTACTCAATAGCTAAAAGCGATTGTGCCATGGTATACTTTCATGCATAGCTTGTATATCTGTTTAAAATGTAATTATTTTTAAAAACCTTCAAATACATTATAAAGAACATAAATACAATAGGTATATATTAAAAAATACTTACATAAAAACAGTTAAGTAAACTTAATTAAGAATGAATATTGGAAATTTGAAAAAAGAAATCACTATTTTATCATTAGTCATACTACGCTACAGTAGATCTATTACAAAAAGAGATAGAGGTTTTTTTTATATATATATATTTACTTTAAAACTTTTATTAAACAAATAAAAATACATATTTTAATGAAAGATAAAAATGCATATTCATGTAATAAAACAATTCCGTTAAACTAATCATAAAATCGACAAGAAAATGAGAAAATTATATTATTAAATGATAAACAAGAAATAACGAAATAAATTTAAAAAGTTCTGATTTGGTAATAATTATTCTAAATATTCTCAGTTGAATTAAAAAGTCTGAAGTACCAATATAATAAATTATAACACCTTGTAATAATATATCTCTTTTATATGCTAAAAGGTGTGAATTAACAACATAATACAAATTAAAATAACTTTTATTAGGCTGTTTTCCATGTTTTGACTCACTCCGAGTTATTTTAAAAAACAAATCAGAATATTCCATAATTGCACGGGCTTTGAAGTTATTATTTTCATTATTTTCATTCTCTGAAGTACAGTTTAATAAACATATTTTGATGTTAATGTATGAAGCTATACAATTTAGATAAAATTTCAAGTTGAAAGTGTGTCAATTAAATAAAATAGCATTAAAGTTGTGCTGAAAAATATTGTGAACTATACAGAAACAGTTTACTATGATAGTGTGGTTAAAATTCTATTATTATTACTTAAAATGTTTAGAGTTTTTTTTTTTTTGATGATTTTATTTTTATTTTTTACAATCTTTTTATTTAAACTCGATTTAGTTTTGTTTGGAAAGACGGGATTTTATAATACATTTTTCACTCTACTTCCTGATATGTTAGAATTACAAAAATCATGTTCACTGGTGTGTTTCTGATGACATTATAACATTTTAATCTTTTTAGATTTTTTTTTATAAATTCATACATTAGTTTAATAAAGCATTTATCTCTTATCCCACCACAGATGATCGATCTCCAAATATTCTTTATGGCTTCAATTGTATAATAGTTACAAAAGCAACGGATTTCATGATGCACCAAACCACGCTCGCCAAAATAGGCCAACTATCTGTGAAACAGCAAAAACGAACTATTTTGAACATTAAAAAGTAGAAAATATAAATAAGAAATGTAACGTGTAATATATATTTTTAAAATACCATTTAATCAATTAAAAGGTTCATATAAATTAAATTACAATTATACGTTTAGAAATAAATTTAGAAATCCTGAAAAATAGTTTCAATAATGTTTCATTTACTTTCCTGTTATTAAAAGAGATACAGAACAAAAATTATAATATTTTTTAATAAATTCACTAGCTCGCGCTCTCTACATTTAAAGAATACGACATACTACATACGACATTCTACATACAAATTCAAAAAATAATGCTGAACTTCCATAATTAGGCGCCCACGTAAATGAACGTATTGTGATGAAAAGTTTTGGAGAAAAAACATAAATTAGGTATGCAATTAAGCATGATTTTCAAAATAAACATTAAATGTTTATAAAAGAGCGTTAAAAAATACTATTTTTTTATACTAACATATAGTAAAGTGATAATTTCTTTAATTATCAATTTCTGATTCCTTTTGAAATATTATAAAGTGTTTATTTCTTAATGCAACAAATTCAAACAAATGATGACATAAAAGCCAGTAAGTTTAAAGAGAAAAAATAAAGGGATTGTTTCTTACTTTGCTGTACTGATATTACTAATTACATGACAGTTTCTGTATTCAAGTTTAAATAATTTGGCACAACAGAGTAATTTTGTAGCAATCATTTATTGTTATACCCATTCAGTTCAAATTCTATTGCTGCCAATATCACCCAATTTTGGCGCACAATACATCGATGGCAAATAACATTTTTTGACGTGTCCCTGTAAATATATGTATATACAGATACACGATACGGCAACTACGTAGGCTGTTAGCATATTTTAGACGAGTTTGTTTTGGTGTAAAAGAAAATTATCTGCATAGAGAAATTTTTTTTCATAGCTAATATGTTTTTGAAAGTCTAAATTCTCGTCTGGCAACTGAAAGTTTTGTTTACATACAGAATGGCGATTTTAAAAAACCGATGGATAGAAGGTTATATTTCTGTACTTTCCGAAGAGACTTATTCGTATTCGATTATTCGAAAACGCTGTGAATAGTATGAATATCCTATAGCTAAAGCCACAGTAGGTAATATTGTCAGGAAAAAACGTGATTGTCTGGCTTCGAGTGGAAAATTGCTTCAAATATGTAGTACACAAGAACAAAAAGGAATATTGCAAAGGTAAGATCTTTTATAGTAAAAGAAAATCCTCCGAGTCAAAGTATTGTTGCTAACTCGTTACAATGCTCAGTGTCAACTATTGACAAAATCATTAACACTGATTAGAATTTTAAAAAACCCAAAAACAGAATGTTCATCGTCTTTCTCCAAGAGATATCGCCAATCGTAGAAAACACATATGTGCAGAATTATTTATGAGACGTATTTAACCGAAAAACTATCAATTTTTATTTACAATAGATGGTGTTTGGGTCTATTTAAATTACTATAACAAAAACAGATTCATTTATTATCATCAAAGAGGAGAAGAAAATCTTAAAACATGGTTTAATGTATCTGAAGAAAGTTTTAGCAAAGAACTGATGAATGCTGCTGGCTTTGCACCAAATTAAAAGTAAATAGAGTGGAGAAAAATTTTAAGAGATCAACTCCCCATACTATCAGAAACATTTTTTACTTCCAATCATCAAACATGGAAAACCATCTTTTTACCCAAAGTACTATCAATCTGTTGAACTGCATCAACATGAAGCAACCAGCCATGCATCACAATCCACTATTAATTTCCTGAAAAAAATGGAACGAGAAATCAGGGATATGCCCTTTACAGATATACCTATTAAATATCCTATGATGTATCACTCATGGATTTTTGCACATTTGGATTTTTAAAAAGCGCTTTATAAAAACGTCGACATACAACCTTTTACGATCTTTGGAAAGCTGTTCAAGAAGAATGGGCCAAAATAGCTATTCCAAAACTACACAAAACAATGGTTATTTAATATCATGGAAATTACAGTGTCGAAAAGTAGTTCAGAATAAGGTAGTTCTGTAAGGTAGTTCTGAAAGGTAGTTCTGTAAGTGCCAAGAAAATCATCAAAAAATGTGAGAACACTCTTTGTATTTTAGAAACGTAAAAAAGGTACAGTTCCATAAATACATGTTCAAAATTTCTGATGATGGGGCAATTTCTACAGAATGTAAACTTATAAAGTAAACATAAAAGCAAACATAACATTTTGGATTCTAATGAAATTGGTATGAGACCACTACAAGAACGAACCCTTAAAAAAGACAAATTATGAAAACCAGAGCATCCGTTCAGAAAATATGTACGGACAAGGATAAAAAAAAAATAGTTGAAAAAACAAAGTCTTTTTTAAGCACTGAGTTTGTGTCTTAATAATCACACTTATTTCATGACTACAATTACCATAGTTCCAAAAAAATTCTGTTACAATGCATTAATTTGGTATGGGCCAATAATTATGTATATAATTATATGGCCAATAATTATGTATATAATTATTGAAAACTCACCTGTTTGATTTATGCTTGATAGAATACACGAATGCGAGAATTTATTTTAAAAATTATAATGTATGTTCTGTTTCTTCTTTAAGATATGGCAACAGGAAAAAAAAGCACTATTCAAACTATGTTTTCAAGATTTCGAAATTGTTTTCTAAACGTATAATCATAACTTAATTAATATTAAACTATAACACTCCCATTTTTTATTTATATTTTCTACATTTTTAGTGTTTAATATACTTTGTCATTGCCCATTTACAGCCAGTTAGCATATTTTGGTGAGATTGGTTTAGCGTTTTGTTGTAACTCTGTTGTTTCTGAACTCGTATCCAGTGGTAACTATAAAGATTATTTGTGGATTTATCACCTACAGCTGGCTAAAAGAAAAATGCCTTAAAATTAAGTCATTAGTTTATAATAAAATTCTACAAACATAAAAATGTTATACTGCCATCGGAAATACACATTTGCACATAATTTGTATAATTCTAGCCTATCAGGAAGTGGGTGAAAAATCGATTACAAAATTCCATCTTGTAGAAAATACGATTACAAATATCTCGGCAACTAATTATCCGATTGACTTCATTCTTTAGGCAAAATTTATGTTTTTTATTGTATTTTATATTCACTCCTTAAAATAAACAATTTCGAAAATTTCTATGTACCTTTTATCAGAACGAATATTTCGAGAGTCCGAAAAAAAATAGTTCCGGATAATCGAGGTTACTTAAATTCAATAAGCTTCTTCCCGTTATTACATACTAAGTAAATGCCAAATTTCAATTCTCTATCTCAATTTGTTTGGGAGATAGAGCATTTACAGACACATACACAGACACACAGACGGACGGCAATTTTTTTTTTCAAAAAACATGTTTTTCGGAATCTCTAATGTCTGAAACGTGTAAATCCGTCAAAAAAAGTTTCCGATTTTCAAAACGATTACAAGACTTACCCTATACCTACGTGTGATGGGTAAGTAATAAATAAATACATTAAAATAATATACTAATATAATAAAATAGAACAACTAGGCATTGTGTATTAAATCTTTGGGAACTTAAGTGTTTTCAAGTCTTTAAAGAAAAATCCACATAGTCTGAAAATTTAGATTTTAAGATGAGTGGAAATTACACTCGTAAAATCATTCCGGAAGCCAGAATATTTGATTAATATACTTTCTCTCATGACACTTTCAAGTAGCATGATGCCAATTATAAGCGATTTGTATAAGCTTTTGTTGCAGAATCATTCACTATACATTGTTGAGCAATCGGTAAATACTTTTACGGTAGATTAAATCCAGTACCCTTAAAATAGTTTATTTAATTCGATTTAAGTAGTACTCAGTGGAATATTGTAATGGGACATCTTCATCTGAAATTAAAAGACGCTCTAATGATTTTATCAATTTCATATATTAATTTTTAAGTAATGTATGACAATAAAGTTTACATATGTCAAATTGTGTAGTTACGAAAAGCTTTATGTATCAAAATTTAACTATATATTGTTAATATTATTTATATTGTTAATTACAAATAAATAATTTGAAGTTATTATAATAAACAAATCATCATAATGTTTTTATTTTGTATATATTTTTCTAAATTTGAATGAATGTGTTTTTTATTTTATTTAACTGATGTCATTAGGTTGTTTTTAAAGTAACACGAATAAACACAGTAAAAACAATCAATAGATTTCAATTGTTATCGAAATGTTATACTGTGCACATAGTATACAGTAATATTTAATATACTGTATAAAATGGAAAAGTTTAATATTTTTAT
The DNA here is from genome assembly GCA_963931845.1 of Maratus michaelseni. Lineage (NCBI taxonomy): Eukaryota > Metazoa > Arthropoda > Arachnida > Araneae > Salticidae > Maratus > Maratus michaelseni. The sequence goes on from OZ007589.1 coordinate 248,670,422, forward strand.
ATCGCCCAAGTGATCCGGTTAAATAGATAAAAAATGTGTTTATTTTACACATTATAGTACATATAAAGACAAATAATATTCTAAAGTTGCAGTTAGAGTTTGGAAAACTTTTAATTTTTAATTACATTAAAAGGAAACATATTCATATAAGATAATAAAAGTATTTGAGTATTACGAATATGAACGACGTTATTTCCTTCTCAATAAAATTCTCGTTTAAAGAATAATAAAATTCGTAACAAAGGCCGGAAATTTCATTTATTTCATCTATATCTAATTTCTCATCGGTCATGATTTTCACTGATCAAGTATTAAATTTTTTGTAATATAAATTATAATTACAGTAGAAATTTTATTTTTAATGTGTCATTAGAGATTAAAAATCAATATTGTAGAAAAGTGTATAGCATTTACATAATAATAAATATCCCATGAAATTCTATGATATTCATAAATAAAATAGATTTAACTAACTGAATTTTGTAACATTTTAGAATTTTAAAAGTTGCAAAAAAAACATACAGTTTTTTACAGTTTGCAGGTAGGTTCAACCTCTTAAGCATATACACGAAAACAGTAATAGGTATTCTGAATGAGAATTATCCTAATTGTAATAATGCATTCTAATCACTGAAAAAAAACTTAATTTTATTACGCATGAAAAAATAAGTTTATTAACACTTTAATACGGAGACGGAACATACGCGTTCCAGCGACTTTTTGTTTTATTCTATTCGTACCACTTTTTGAAAATTAACCTCTGACATACACTAAGTTATTTTCAAGATAAATATACCACAATATATATATATATATATATATATATATATATTGTAAATCGTATAAAATGACTATAAAAATAGTCGCCATATAAATGAATATAAAAATAGTCGTCAAATCCTGGCCCGTGATCAAACGGTTAATGCATATAGTTGAAATAACAGGTTCATTGCGAGTTTTACTCTCGCAAAAAGGATTCCGTACAGTGAATTTATTAATTACCAACTGCAATATTACAAAAAAATCGTTGCTAAAAGAATGGTGAAACTTTGTAAAAAGCTTGGAATTATTCTACAAATTATTTTTCAATAATTTCCTTCAATAAGTGAATTCAATTGGAATGAAAAACGTTGATTTTTTATCAGTTTCAATCGCCTTACCTAAAACAAAAAACTTGTACAAAGTTCAAACTTGCATTGTGACAAGCGTGCTTCGAAAGCAGGTCTCACAGTTACAACGTCGCCTTGGTGCGTGCCGTGATTTTCTAGATAGGTTTTTAATTAGTAACTCGGCTAATTACCTACAATGATTTTCTAAAATAATTATGAACCATCCATGCATAAATTCCGCGTCTATAGGTTCCAAGAGCGTACCTCAACACCCTCGCTGAGCACCTGCAATGTAAACTTTGTGAGTAACGGAAAAATGCGATTTTCTGAAAAACTATTTGACCTACTTTAAACACCTACTACCCCTATTTTTCACAATTTTAATTTTATTAGATTCAAAAATATGGAGGGGGGGATATTTTTGCACTAAATTTTTGACGAAATATCTGAAAATATCATACCTAAAATTATAAGAAATATATTTTTGAGTTCGCTGTTACGAGATCTTTCGAAAGATAAGACATTGTACAATACACATTTGTATACACACATACCAATACACCCACGCATTGTACAATATTTTCGCCAAGTAACATAATTAGCCGACTAAATGTTTTATAGAAATATTTGTGAGTGAATAACAATCTATAAACACGTGGGTTAACAGCCTTTATAGCCCCTGCCAAGTTTGAACTTTCCACGTTCCATAGTTTTCGAGAAAAACTGCTGTAACAGACAAATAGAAAGACAGACGAATGATCTTACAATGGTTCCATTTTTAAGTACCGAACGCTAAAAATGATGTTAAAATGTCTAATGGTATTTATAACATCGTTTTTCATCAACCTGAGAGTCCATATCAAGTTTGAAATTTATTTTAGCTTTAAATTGCTCTTTGCATTAAGTACAATAAAACTTTATGACTTTAAAAGTCTTTTATCGAAGATGTTTACTCATATATCTTCAGTATTTTCTTTATACCCATGGGTGCCAACTTCTCATTAATATTCCGTAATATGCAGGTTATTTTGACCCAGTTTAACAACGCTTCAAACCAGAAAAATTATTGAATGAATCTTTATTTATTCAATTTCAGGTTTCTACTTGGAATTTATTTAATTTCATTTCTTAAAAAAATTTCTGGTGCGAAACGTGTTAAACCTGGATCAAATTAACCCGCATATTACGGAATGTTAATGAGAGGTTGGCACCTATGTATACCTATATTTGGTTTGTTTTATTTTAGTGCATATAAAATTTGTAATATTTTTTCAACGATTAGTAATAATATTTTTTTCAATATTTTTGAAGAACTGACCACGACATTTCACGACACACAAAAACATCCACTGGTGAATCACAACCTATGGTTTGAGAATCACTAGTTTGAAGCAATGATTTATTTTCGCATAAAAAATAATTAGTAAATATTATTTTCCCTCCAATTATTAATCTTTAAATCTGGAATTGAGAAAATTGCAGTTCAACCAGAGATGAACCTAAAATAAGGATAACGTAATCACACTTACATATTCATCAATTGAGCATTAAAGAATCGGGATTGCTTGGAGTTTTCTTTTTTGCCTCTACTATTAATAATATCCTTTTTCTAGCAAATAAAATCCAGTCTTACTCTTGGACAATAGAAAAAAAAGTTCCTCAAGAGAAAAGTTTTTTTTTTCCTCATGTTCACAATTGAGCTACGAAACGAGAACTCCGGAAACCATTTATCAATCTAGCTCTCTGAGCGCCATCTATTATTTTCTAAAAGAGTGACACATTCTCGGCGTCTTTCTGGTATCTTATATTGGAAAAACAGTACCGACAGACTATTTTCTATGTATATGTGGAAATACTTGAGCCATCAGCAATTATAAGAAACGTCGCGTCGTTTGTTTTGTATCGAGAATGAAATATTGACTGCGCATAGAAATTATGTTTTTCTGAAAACATGCTTACACTATGCAGTATATATTGAGATATATATATAAACAGTATACGTATATTTCATGACATATATATACATAGTATTTTTCTCATGCAATCAATGAAATACATAGCTACGCGATTCAGTTAGAATATTCAATTGCGGATTCGTAATTCCAAAACCCACAATAAAAAAAGTGATTAATTGGACTATATTTTCCATAATACATATGAATGCATTAAAAGTGTATATTTTCTATTACTTTTGTTTAAACATATACATATATTTACTCTAATTATTGATAAAAAAATTTAGAGAAGAAAGCGGTAAGGTTAATTTCTACTTAGTAATATTTTTTATACATAAATATTAGTTATAATGCAAAAAATAAAATTCAGTTAAGGATGTTTAGTTCAAATATGAATTAAGAAACAACATTCAGAATTTGGCATTAATGATAAAAGATAAGATTTTACAATCATGTCATCTGTGGAAATGAATGTGCTGTATTAGATAAAGTTCCAGATTTAATAAGTGGGAGTAGTCTAATTGCAAAAAAAGTTTAAAAATTACCTTTCATTGGCTCAATCTCTCTCACAATTCCGATGTGATGATCCCGAACTAATATGTAAAATAATTGATTATTCAGCAGCGATGAATGAATTTTTCATGCCCTTTAACGCTAAAACTACCGTGTTTCCTGTATAGATAGAACTACGTGGGTGGGTAATACCTCACTCATGGTTTTTAGTAATGATACAGACATACAATAAGATATAATGTTTAATACAATGATTATTAATTAATGATTTATAAAATTTATCTTCTAGAATATTAGATAGTGTGAAATATAATGATCAGATACCATCAACGAAAATTTTAATTTCTAATTTCAGATTAGATAGATACTTTGAGATTTTGATAGCTTGTATGAAATGTAAAATAATAAAACCTTTTAAATAATATTACATTTAGTTATTAATTTGAATTTCGTAATAATGTTCCTACAGATTAATAAGATATTAAAACTGATTACAAATTAAGGTACTTCTCCATTATTCCGTCGACCACTTTTCATAGCAAAAAACTATCGCCAAACTGTAAGATGAAACGCCAAAAATGCAATCCCATTTACTTGATGGCAGAAGTGTGTTGATGCAGAATACGTATTTGTTATGTCATCAAGTGGTTTTTAATTCGACATTTGTGTGTATTTTTCATTATGTTTTACTGATTTATTAGTTATTTCATTAATTAAAATCACAATTGTGTCCTTAAATTTTTATATTTTATTTATATATTTATTTTGATATTCCAATGGCAACGTTCTCTCGTTTATTTGGCGTTACAGTTTGGCGATAGTTTTTTGTTATGAAAAGTGGTTGATGGGATAATAGAGAAGTACCAAAATTAAATATATATAGCTCCATGACTTTTTACTCACGGTAATTCTGGATATACAGACATGTAGATAAAAAACTATTCGTTGGATATTAAATAAATTCGTGTTAAGACATCACACTGTATATTTAGGAAAAATCAAGCAATTTCAACTTTTTATTCTGAAAAACAGCAGTGATACGAGCGAAAAATCACATCTTGGGTCATTGATGATCCACCTCGGTGGTTCTAGTGTTAAGAGACGTATGCAATTTCAAGCGGCCGCTCAGAGCGAGTGCCAGAAAAAGTGTGTCCGGAATATTGAAAGGGTTTCTTCGACGAGAAACTGAAAAATGTACCAGAAAAGTAAAGGGGAAAAAATAATACAACATAAAATAACCGATCTGCAGTTATCTAAATCGCTATCATATATTTTAAAATATAACTAAAATAATAAAACGAAATAAAATAATATTAAAATCTGAACTAAGTTTATTCGTTCATAAAAATATAATTTATTTAAAAAACTGAAAAATGTACCAGAAAAGTAAAGAGAAAATAAATAATCGATTAAAGCGTAAATTAACTTAGCTTCATTTATCCAGATCGGTATCATGTATTTTAAAATATAACTAAAATAATAAAATAAAAGAAAATAACATTAAAATCCGAACTAATTTTATTCTTTCATAAAAATATAATTTATTTAAAAAACTGAAAAGTGTACCAGAAAAGAAGAGGGAAAATAAATAATACATTAAACGTAAATTAACCGAACTGCAGTTATTCAAATTGATATCATGTATTTAAAAATATAACTAAAATAATAAATTGAAAGAAAATAATATTAAAATCTGAACTACGTTTATTCGTTCATAAAAATATAATTTATTTGAAATTCCTATTTAAAAAAACGTTAAAATTTATGTTTAGTTGGAATTTTCAAAGTATATAACGGATTAATTCTAAGTCTGTATTTCATCTATTTCAGAGATGCTGTATTTCTCTATTCGAATAGTCTAAGAAACTGCCAAGAATTCATGTGTATTTTAGAAATTAGATCTGGTGGCTACATCTAACAGGATGTAATTAATTTTTGTACTTAACTATTTTTAAGAGAATGACAACACAATAATTGTTACTTATAGAATGGAAACGAAAAGTTGCTGTTGATCTCTGTGATTCACTGTTACGTAATCCTCATCTTTAATAAAAAGGTACGTGTTGCTGACGACTGGGATTTTCGATAATCGTTGCCACAGATTAATCTCGGAAAATGAAACATTTGAAGTTACTGAAAAAAAATTAATAGCTCGAAAAGTATTTGCCAGAAAATTGTTAGACAAACTGCATTAGAAAGGAAAAAATTGTATTTTTCTTGATATAAATTTCAAATCTAATGATTATGCCGTTTTACAAATATTGAATTTCAAAAATTACCAAATTTCACAATGGAGTAAATCTTCACGCGTAAAAAGATAATAATAACGGCCATGTGTCCTGACGTATACTGGCTATAGCACGAGTCACACATTATAGTAGCCTTACTATCTATATTATAAAGGACAAATGTGTCCGTGCGTAACGCTGACGTCATTTTGCGAATGGCACCAGTTGACGATAAAATTTCGGTTTTGCGAATTTTGCTACAGCATTTTTTTAATTTCTAAACATCGCACATTTTTTATTTTTACACCGTTATATAGGAAAAAAAAATCTACTTTCAAATGCAATCTGTTTGAAAACTGTATCTTAATTGACTGATTTATTATAGCATTTAAATTAAATTTCAAGCATGATTGTAAAGAAAAATCTATATCGCTTGTAGACGATTAAAAATATTAATCTGTTTGCACTTTAAACAATATAAAAAGTTCGGTATTTGTTTCCAGCTAATATTCAATAACGAAATTTAAACTTCATTAAGGAATAAATAAAATAATATAAATAAAACACAGATTTAACAGACATGTAATTGAAAAAACGCTTAAGACTGCTGAAATTATCAGAATAAAAAAAAATTGCTGCAGATAACAAAAATTTTTAACGATTTCTTTGGTGTTGTTAGCGGGCAGTCTAACAAAAATTATTAAATGTAAAAAATCTATTAGTGTTTTCAATAACAAAAAATAAAAAAATGGTTTTCACATATATTCTCTATCCCGGGAAGCCCGGGTTGGATCGGGGCCTCCGAGATGTCGCTGTGTGTCCTACACACAGACACAGATTTTGCCAACATAACGTAATTTTCCATGATTTTTCAATTGTGAATTATAAAAATTAGAATTGGAGCTTTTACTGATTACTTCATCTTGATTGTATGCCCTGATTACATGTTAGCGATTGCTTTAAAAAAAACTAAATTATACGTAACATGAATTAATTTTATTATAAAGAATTCAGAAAAGTAGAGGATTTTAGGAAAAATAAAATTATTATGAGTAGTGTTATGGAAAAAAAGCTTGAAACTATTACGGAACATTAATAACCCGTTAACGTGGTACAAAAAATACTTACACTTTAAACAATATAAATAGTTTAGCGTTTGTTTCCGGCTAATATACCATAACAAATTTAAGAATTCGCAATAACACTCAAAATAGGGAACATATGTTTACAGGCTCACCGTTGTTGGCAAGAATTTTGTTTTGTACCATTCTGGCGAAAAAACCCAGCTTTCGGGTACTTATTATGCCTAGCTTGCGAAAACAGCATGTTAGTTTTATTTTATTATGAAACAGATTATTTTACTATAATAGACACACAACTTTATTATAAAAAACAGACAATTTTTGTTATAAACACACACAAATTATTTTATCACACAATGATTAATTTACTATAAAACACACAATGTTTAATTTAATATAAATCACACGCAATCAGTTCTGCTTGCTTGCCATACAAAGCAAAATCTCGCCAAAATCATCACCGGTTGCTCAGGTATAAAATCGACATTTGGGCATCATAAAGATACCCCGGTGCGTCTGTGACATCTGTACCCAAATGATAACTATATCTATATCTGCTTCCTTTTACTAATTAAAAAAGATCTGTTATTTTTTTTTCTGTTCTGTCTTCTTATTTACACAAGATTAAAAATTTGCCGTTAAAACTCCAGAGGATCTGAACTTAACTTTTCTGGTAAGTTTTTCCTATTGTCGATGAATAGTATGTAAACATGTTTATATTTTTTAGAATACAAGTCAGTAAAAACTATTTGAACTGATATTGCATTCCATATATATCTGTTTCCTTTTACTAATTAAGATACATCTACAATTTCTCCTCTTCTTATTTACACCAGATTACAAATTTGTTGTTAAAATCCCGGAGGCCCATGCATTAAATAGTCTCTCAACTTAAAGTTTCATGCCAGATTTCCTTACTGTCGAAGGATAGTAGTATAGGAAGAAGTATAGGAATACTTTTATCAATAATTTCAAATTTTAAGTGAAAACTAAAACTTCTACCCATCATCCTAGGACGGGTATTTACACTAGTGTTAAAATAAGTTATTGGAAGTATGTGTAATTTTTTTACGACCGCAACACTTGTGACCATCCAATTGAATATGCCAGACACTTTTGAACAAGAAAATTAAACCACAGATGAAAACGCCATCGCTCGAGTTAGGCTAAAAAGATCAGCATTTTGGAAATCTGATCCTAGGATTTGGCTTATACAACCGGAATCCAAGTCTATAAAACCAAATATTATGACAATCGAGCAAATATGATTACGTTCTGACTTCATTTGAGGCGGAAATACTTACACAAGTAACGGAAGTTTTAATGAACCCACCAGAAGAAAGAATGCGAGTCCATCAAATAAAGTTTAATTTCCGCCTTCACCAACTGTAACACTTTTGACCGAGCTTGGGTGGACTCCAGCATGTATGCACAATATGGGAAAATTTTGTTGTACCGTTTGAAAAATAAAAGTTGCACACATCAAACGTAATTAACTATATAGCATGTGAGATATATCGAATGCGTGTCTCACTGGTATTGTTATTAAGATTCTAGCTATAATTCAATTGATTACGATTTCAAAGACCGTTTTATATGTGATTGTTTGTATTAATATGGATTCCGCTTTAAATGGCCCGCTCAGACAAAGCCACGCCCGACAAACCATGTCAAATAAATGCGTCTCTTTATTTCTTGCATTTATTGTGATACTAAAAATAAAAGCATATGTTTTCCAAAATTATAACTCATTTATACAGCGTCTATTTTAAACCAAGAACTTACATTAAAACGAGTATATATGGCTTATTTTTTAGAATCCATTTTAATACTAGAAATTTGTATGAACTTTAGGATTTTCTAATTTGTTATTTAAAGTGCTATGACATCTTTGAATAATGATATATTCAAATGATTCATCTCCAAACATTGAAGACAATTTAACGATAACAATTTAGTGCTAAATTAATTTACTTAATTCATTCAGACTGAAATTTAAGCGATTGGTGGAAATATTCATCGTATTTTCTAACTGCTAAATAAAGATTATGCTGAAATTATTCTGATGTATGGTATGGACATTATTGCACTAAGCCTCATTGAGACGTATTATTAGACAGTGCATAAACTGTTTCAAGTTGTAGAAACTGCTATCGGATTTCACTCAGTGTTTAACAGTTGCAGATAAAAATAAAATGCTATATGTTTAATACTAAAATTTTAAATCGATTTTCAATATACAAATGGTATATTCTCACAACTGACTAAAAATTACTTTATAAGAAATAGTTACATTTAATTATTGCTTTCTTCTAAAATGGTTTAAATTGTTAATAGAATAACGTATTGTAAAGTACGCAAATAGACATAGAAATTGTACATTGGAAAAATAAGTAATTTCATATACAAATAAGTAAAATGTAGATATTTAAAATGAACTCATTTGTCCGAAATTTATTTTTGTAAACTGCCCGTTAAACTTGACACGTAAGACAAGTTATCTGAGAAATATTTTTTTCTGTTTAAAATAGTCTTTGGGAATGTTTGAAGAAAATATTATATTTCTATTTCTTGATACAGAATTTGCCAATGCATTAAGTCACTACTTTTGGTCTACGCCCACCAATCACTTCACAAGAGTTATAGAAAAAATATTTAAAAAATATTGTCTTTTTTTCATACATTTCATAATAAACACCTTTCTTCAGGCCGTTTTCTTAGTTCCATTTTGCGTCTAATAACTATTATGCCGAATACTGAGCACGGTGTCTAGGTATAGTAAAACGGATACACTACACGATGAGATAACTGCCAGTACCTACTAGCAAAAAAGGACGGAGTTAACATTCCAGACTCAAAGAAAATACGAGATAAGAGAAAAGACTCAATTACAGAGTTGTAAAGCGTCCATTACAAACCCTTAAATTAGGTTCATATTTACTAATAACACTATGATATGTGAACAAGGCACAGTTTTTTAAAATATGAAAATCAAGGTAAGTATTCTGAAAGTGTTCACCATAGGCAGCAATGTTTTTCGATGGTGGTCCATCCAGCATACTTAACTCGATTTTATTAAATATTTAAACTTGCGAATAAATGTACAAAAAATACACTTCATGGCTGTTAATAGACATTATTTCATACTTCATCGGAGACGCTATACAACTTTGTAATTTGCGTATTTCCCATATCTCGCACCACTTTGAGATACGAATGCTAATTCCGCAATTTTTCGCTATGGTATCTCATCGTGTAGCGCATACCAGTTTTCTTATACCTAAACACAATGTTTTTAACTCTGTTGAATAGTTAGTTATTTGAGGCGAAACAGAATTAAGGAGACTCACTGTGCAACAATCTCCGCTCTTACATAAACAACATAGTTTTTTCCATGTTTTCCAATCACTTAGCATTAATTATAGGTATAAATAAAATAAATGCCGATGTTCTCCTTTCCACCCTTTCTGCAAACAGATTATTTTTCTGTACCTATTCAAAGAAATTAAGAAAAGTAATCAGTTTTTCTAAAAATACCAAAATACGGACTTTGGCCTACCAAGCACTGTTAAAAATTTGCAGAAAATTGTCCAGTCATTCGATCGTTTTTATAACGGTTACATAAGCGTAATTTAACTCTATACTGACCATAAAATGGGTAACCTTATAATCAGGAGTTTAATTACGGCTATGCAATCGTTTTCTATAAAAACGGTCGAATGAATTCGCCGTTTGTTGCAATTTTTTTACAATGAGATGCATATTTATGTACTGACAAAATGAATTAAAAAAATCAAAATATTCCTTATTTAATCCATAGAAACGAAACATTTTTCACTATGTGGCAACATATTGTTGGTTAATCGCTACGAAAAATGAAATAGGATATGCAAATGCGCCACTGGATGGATTAGCAGGTCTATGAGACTGAATTATACGCATATTTTTTAGTATTTCGGAAAGATTGTAGTACGTACAGCACTTATATCACGCTTACCTTCTTGGATCCAGTTTAGTATGTCAGCTATCATAAGGACTGGAACTCTCTTACACACACATATATATATACAGAGTGTTCTAGAAAGGACTCCCCAACTTTGAAATGACATAACTTCGAAACAGTGAGAAATAGAAATGTGAAACAAGTTGACTGTTAAACAGATAGGTCTGGAATTTGTTATACACGAATTTGAAAAAATAGTTCCAATATTGGATAATAGGTGGCAGCACAAGCACATGTAACTTTAAATTGTACTCAGAAGTACAGAAATTTCAGTCGTGCGTCTGTTTCATTGCTGAGACGTGTAAAAAAGTTGTATAGAATTAGATAATAATTCGGAATTCAAGAATATCATGCCGTATTCCTTGGAACAACGAATTTTTATTGTACTTGAATACCATCGATTAAATCGAAGTCCGACGATGACAAAGCGAAGTTTTCAAAAGAAATTTAATGTTAAAAAATCAGACTTGAAAACAATTCGCAATTTATTCAACAAGTTTGAACGGACGGGCAGTGTGGCCGATGATTCAGGCGGAAATGTGGGATGCAGTCGATCAGTCATGACACCTGAAAATGTGCAAGCAGTCGAAGAAATTGTTAGACGTTGTCCTCGAAAATCCATAAGGTGAGTCGCTTTTGAAGCTGGATTGTCAAACACCCCTACGTACAGTATAATGAGAAAAGGCCTGAAGCTGTTTCCCTATAAAATACAGTGCCGGCAAGCGATAACGAATACAGCTCTACAAAAAAGAGAAGTTTTTGCAAATGAGTTACTGCAGATTATTGATGAAAATACAATTGATGTCGGTCATGTATGGTTCACCGATGAGGCCCATTTTCATTTAGAGGGATATGTGAACAAACAAAATTGGCGAATATGGGGCACTAAAAACCCGTTTGTGTGTCTTTCAAAACCACTGCACTCAGCAAAAATTACAGTGTGGGCAGGACAGTCCAGTAAAGGAATCATTGGTCCCTTTTTCAGGAGGGAAACGATTAACGCATCTCGATATATTGAAATTTTACAGCAGTTTACTGGAACATTTCAAGCTCTAGAGGATACACCAGAGATTTCATGTTTTATGCAGAATGGGGCCCGACCGCACCGTACTACTGCAGTGTTTGAGTTCCTCGAGGAATTCTTCAGTGAGAGAGTCATTGCTTTAAATTATCTCAAAGTGACAGGTATTGGTATGGATTGGCCACCATATTCCCCGGATCTGAATCCATACGTCTTTTTTTTGTGGGGTTACTTGAAGGACGCTGTTTATTCTAAGAATCCCCAAACGTTGGAACAGCTTGAACAATTCATCTGTGAGGCATGTGCATTCATTTCAATAGAAGTATTGCAACAAGTGATTTCGAACTTTACCTTTAGGTTGCGTCATGTTGTTATTGCAAAAGGTAACCATATCGAAACCATTGTAATGTGATTTTTATCTCAGTTCAAACAGCTCACTTTCAGGAACTATTTCAAAGACACAGCTTTGTGATTCCAGCGCTTCTATCTCTCACTGTTTCGAAGTTATGTCATTTCAAAGTAGGAGAGTCCTTTCTAGAACACCCTGTATATATATATATATATATACAGAGAGAGAGAGATATTTAGTCAAGAGCAATTTCATCATTTTGCTCTTCTTGGGTCTAATCCCGTCTACTACCTCCAAGTTTTTATTTATATTTTATTTGTTTGCTTCTTTTTCTTTTTCTTTCTTTTTTTTGAGACTTTAAAGCACCGGCCAGTATTTTTTATTTCTGTTTTGCAGTACTTCTAGAAAATATGATTATAATAGCAAACAGAGCAAAATATGGTCATAGTATTTTTTGTTACTATTTTGATTAATTATTAATGATGTTCAAATAAAGAAAAGGAAGAATATTGTAATTAAAAGCTGATTTTAGTATAATATGCATCTACACACACACACACACACACACACACACATATATATATATATATATATATATTTACATATATATAACATAGTATATCTGATAGACTAACGTTTTCCACCATACACATCGAACAAAATGCAAAATAATAAAATGTTGAAAATATTATCCTATTGAAACCCAATTTTAAAAGTTCTATACAAATAACCTATGGTATGATTGTCAACTACTTTATTCAGGCTCTATATAGAAAGAAATAAAGTAGAACCTTAACAGAACTCTGATGCTTCATTTTTTTCTGCGAAGTGCATCTAATCCATTCAATATTTCTTTTCTCAAAACCTACATAACGAGGGCTAATAAAAAATGCTACTACGGAAAGATAAATAAGGAAAAAAAACCCTAAAGCATCTAATTTCTGCGCGATTATGGAATATCACTTGAGACTACAAAATATGAATAAAAAAATCTAAATATTTTTCTTTTCGCTTATAGAAAAAGTGCATTTATTCCATTTCAGAATAACTGAATCTAAATTCAGTGTTACTTTTTTACGAAATTTAGTTTAATAGAAGATTTATTTTAATGATAAGTTCACATTTAAATAAATTATTTGTGTGACTTTTTAGCGTTGATCATAATCATGTTTCACAGCGAGATTCATTATTTGTCCAAATGGAAATATTCATTAAATATGCATATAAATGTGAGTTCTTTAAAACGATTGTGCATTTTAAGAAATATTTTGGCATTGTCCGAAATGTAATTGAATTAATATTTATGGATTTATCAAACTGAATATAGTAGCTTAATATCGAAATATAAAACTTTGGTGAAGCTGTAAATAAAATATATTGAAATAGGACGTAAAACGTTTCCTTTTTACTACTGACTTTTTAATCTGGTAGAAATATGGGTATCTTAACAATTTTACTCTTACATGCATATTTTAATTTTCTCACCATTTTGAAAGATTACAAATTTTCTGGAAGGTACAAACATTTGTAACAGAACATATATATAGAAGAAAGTAGCCATATTTGGACCGCCGCTTTAAATGGACTGATGCAATTCTGCCATTAGTTACAGAAAAAGACGCAATCTACCGTTGAAATCCTACTCATCAGAATGACGTCATTTACGATTATAAAAAGCATGTCCCGCCTTCCATGTGCTGTTCTCACACAATTTTAAAAAACATAAAATTAACTCTTTTGATCTAATTCTTCCCTAGTAAACGTAAGAGAATACTTTAAAATTAAGGTAAGTTGTTATATGTTTTCACATACATATTTAAATTCATGTATTTATTGCGCATATTTTTCACGCGGATTTGTTTGTTTTCGTTTTTGTTTTTACTCTTCAGAAATTCATTTTAAAAAATAGCGCAGTTGTCTTAATAGGGTCAATTTGAGTTTCTTAAAATGCCCAGATATACGAGCGTAAATTTGAAAAGTAAGTAATGAATTTCGTGGGCTGTATGCTTTGGACACTATTTTTTATTTTTTAATATTTTATAATGGATTACTATCTCCATGTAAGATTTTGAATATTTTATGCACTTATTCCTGGCGATGAAATAGACACTGCAGATAGATCCATTGATTTTCCTGCCAGTGAGATTTTGGAGTCAGAGTCAGTCATCCTGGAACCTACTAAAACTAACAGAGTAAAAAATAGTGATGGAAACGACACAGACAAACAGTCTGAAAAAAACACACCAATGACAGCAAAAGCTGTCAAAGCTATAGGAAAAAGGAAAGAGTAAGTTGTGAAGAGATTGCCCCGCAAGAAGGCTGCAGCTACACCCCCCCCCCCCCCACACCGCCTTCCAAAAAAGCCAAAGAATCATTAAAAATGTTATATCCCTTGCCAAAATCAGTTAAGTCAAAGTACAGAAGGAGACAAAAAACAGCTGTGTTAACATCTTCGCCATATACAGTGCACCTTAAAATGAAAAAACAAAAAACGACAAAAAGGAAACTCTCAAAAACAAAAAAATTTGGAACATCAAGTTAAAAAAAATATGTGTAATTAAATTGGAAAGAAAATGATGGAAGGGAAGAACTACAGACATAAGATAAAGAAAACTTCTGTTGAGAAAAACTTGTCTAATTAGTCAGAATTTAAAAAGAAAAATCAGGGCAGTGATGATTGGTTTTTCCTAATTTGTTAGAAAGTAAAATAGCAAAAATGATTCCATGTTGTGTGCGCAGGAATAAAAAATGAACAAAAGAAATTCATGTGTAAGACTTGCATCACTTTTTACAGGATATTTTCAAGTAACTGGCAATTAGTTCCATAAATTCTATTCTTAATTACTTATAACTTTGATTTGTATTTTGAATACATTTTGATTTAAAAGAATCTCTTACTTTCAAACATTTGATTTCATTATATTTTATAGCTGTTGTTTTGTTTGATTGTTTTATTAATCACAAACTTTGCTTTTAATAAAATTAGTTATACTCCCTATTCATTAAAACAGCTTAATATTGTTTGGTCCCATTTAAGAGACTGGGGATCCAACTTAGGCGACCAATCGTGAATTTGGACTGCTTTTGACAAATTTTTTTAATTAAAATAAAGATTTTCAAAAAAAATATTCTAGTTTGTCGATGAATAGATTGACCACGTGTAAAGATATTTTGCAGATATTCCAAAAATGAAGTGAGTTACACCTGAAAATAAGTGAAGTGGTCCAAATTCGTCTACTCTCTCCTATATATCATTGCCGTAGAATGACGTATCTATTGTGTTTACTCATGAAGATGCAGCATTCGTGTACTCATATTAACACTGAATATACGCTTTCAAACTTCATAAAGTTTTTATCACAAATAACAACAGCTCAAGAATTCTCTCAGCTGGTATTAAAGCTTAAAGTTCCACGCAATGAATTTCCCTAAATCTGATCTGAAAACAAATACTGGGTATGATGAGGACAGAGATATAAAGAAAGACATATATATATATATATAACCGAAAGATGATTTTAATGTTGAAAAGCGATAATGTCGCTGTAAAAGAATTTGATTTATTATTCGAAACAAATAGAAAAAAAAAAACATTATTTTGTTGATATCTTCAGAAAGATAGAGAAAGATATTTTAAAGATTAAAAATGAAATAAATTAAAAAAAGTAATTAATAAAAAAATAATGATTACAAAAAGATTATTTTAGGAAAAGGAATAATTAGGAAGGCTTCCAAAAGAAATGTAAAGGTCCATAATTAGTAAGCCTTTAAAAAGATTATTCTGTGTTAATGTTTTTATTACACACACACACACACACACATATATATATATATATACAGAGAGTATGAGTGAATGTACATGAAGTAAACTTATACAAAAAATTCTTCTTTTCTAACAAATATATAAAATATGGCTCAGAAAAGCTATTTATTTCGTCGGTGCAATTGGTAAACGTAGTTTGGCAGATTTGTTGTTTAAGGCAGATTTCATCTAAAGGATATAACTAGACGGAGAACTTGTATTTCTTTCCGTCAAAAATTATACTTAATATATTTTTTTAATGAGTATAATATACATATTTGTATATTCGTAAAAGCTTTTGAGACCCATAAACGTGATCAATGTGCAAGCTCAAGCGTGGTTCATGACAGGTGCTCCTTATTTAAAACATTAAGACCTTTAATCCTTAACTCATTTGTTCTAGAATTGTTTCGATTTTATTATTATTCAAATTGTTTGATTGCCCACTTTTTGGAGAAATTATTTCGCCTTATGTAATCGGTCGTTAAATAAGGCAATAAAAAAGACGAATACTACTATTTAAAAAAAAACTGGTAGCAATCAAGCAGTCTGAATAATACTAATAAAATAAATGCCTAACCGGTAAACTGTAATCCTACTTTTCGAGTAATATAGGTTAAGGGTCTTAATTAGTCAGATCTTAAAATGCAGCAACTTGTCATATTTTACTAGGATTTTAAGGGAACTGCCTACATTCAAAGCATTTAAAAATATAAATATATTGACAAATGATTTTATTTCTAATTAAAATAATAATTAAAACTAAGGAAACAAACCAAAATAACCTCATTTATATTTTAAAGAAATGTTTTAAAACTCAAAATTTTGAACGGAAATTAGATCTTTTATATAGTTTTACTTAACATATTCAAATTTTCTCTTAACAGAAAGCTGTTCTAATATTATTTGTGAAAAAACCTAATAAGTTTTCAATTTTTTTTTTAAATGGGCTGAAATGCACTAATTTTTGCAATAAATGCCAAAATTTTTGTTTGAAATTTTGTGTTTGAAAGTTTAAATAGATGTAAGTAAAACAATTTTTACAAACAATAAATTAATTTTTAATTATTTGCACAGATACAAAATGTTTACATGTGTGATTGCAAACATTTTTCAATTGAATATTTATAAAGTAATTTAAGTTCTCAAAGGTTACCGCAAATGAATATTTACAAAGCAATTTAAGTTCTCAATGGTTACCACAAACCAAACATGCAAAAGAAAGGTTTTCCAAAAAAACGCATCTGAAGTTTTCGATTTTGAAAAACAAATTCTTAAGTTTTCACTAAATTAAAATATTTTAGAATTACATATTATTAACAGTTTTCTAAAGTTTAAACATAAATAAATACCCGAAAAAAATTTGCTGCGTTTTCGCAGCTTCTTGTGCTTTTTAAACTATTCTTCCGGTTATCAAGCGTTCAAGCAATTTCTACTTTAGTGTATAATATTTACTCCGCTACTAATAGACAAACAAAGGGGAAAAAATTCTGTTGATATTCTAAACAAAAAGAAAGACTAAAAATGTTTTTGACTACTTAAGCGAAAATGGTCATTTTAAAATCATGACTCAATTAAGTCTAATTGGGACCGGTGCAGGGTCGCAATATTGATTTGTATTAGCTTAAAGAAACAACAAAAACAAAATAAAACAAGTTGAAAATTGTACGTCAAACGTGACAAATGAGGTGCGTTCGTACTATAGCTAGTTATATAAATATTCAGATCTTGATGATTTTAATTCTGTGAAATGAGTTATATCGTCTGTAGATTGCTTTCTGTAATAACAAAATATGCATCTCGATCGCTTGATGATTAAACCTCGGAAGCTCCTATAACAAGAAATCACCGATTTTTTTTTTTAATTCAAATTTCTGAATAAATATTTTTATTAATATCTACTAAAGTTTTGATTCGATTTTCATAAAATTTGAAATGTATAGACAAACTTCTGCAAAGATAATATATCTTAAATTTCAAACCATTTGTTTAGGTAGTTTTTGCGTTGTTATATGCGGACGAACAGACGGACGGACCAGACGACGACAACAGGTGCTACGTATTGATATAATTACGAACGCACCTAAAAACTCAAAACGTCGTAAGACTACGAACAAATTGTTACTTTCTGGCATCTTCACGAAATCTTTTTTTTTTTTAATTCAATTTTTTTTTTATTCCGATAACGTCAAATGTTTTTAAAGAAACACTCTATATCTTCTTTAGTCGATTTTTATAATAGATAAATAAATTAGTCAAGTGCGAGTATAACTCGCGCTTAAAGGGTTCCGTACATTAAATTTATTAATTGACAAACTTCTACTACCCCTAACTTTTTCATAATTTTAGTTTCAGTAGATTTAGAAATAGACGGAAGTGGGGGGGGGGGACAAATTTTTTTGCAGAACACTTTAGACGATATCTCTGAAAATATCCAAAATCATAACAAATATATCTTTGAGTTTGGTTCTTTCAACCATTACCATACACGATATATAGAAAGAAACTTTTTTTTTCAAGTAACATAATTAATATCTCGTCTACATACAGACAATTTTTTTCGAAAATCGTTATCAACTATTCTTGGACGATTCTGCGTCGAGCGACCGTCAACTCCCCCGCTGACCACCCGTAAAGTTGAGTTTGTGTGTAACGGAAAAATGCGTTTTTTCTCAAAAAATATGTTAACTAAAAAAATCCCCATAGTTTTCCTACAAGGTTTAAATAAGCTCCTACTACCCTTATTCTTCTTCATAATTTTAGTTTCAGTAGATTCGGAAATAGAAGTGGAAGGGGCGGGGGACATATTTTTACAGTGTATTTTCGACGATATCTCCGACATTATAATACCTAGAATTAAAACAAATGTAGTTTTGAGTTCGATATTACGAGATCTTTCACTCAAGCGGTCTGACAGACGGACAGACAGACACAGAAGTTATCTTGTAATGGTTCCATTTATACTTTTTAAGTACGGAATCCTAAAAAGAATAATATTAATGACAAACACTTTGAAAAAATTCTAGTAAAATTGTAGCTGAGCTAGTCTTCTTGAAGAGGAGAATTGGATCTATATGTGCGTGGATTTAGAATTTATAGAAATACGTATGCGCTTAGTAAGGGGCAGGCACATATATAATACTTTACCAAGTTGATTTTGGGATAACTCGTTACCCATTAATCTTTTCTTTTGTTTGAATATTTTATATATCTTATTGACATATAATTAAATGACTTTATGAAAAATAATTGATTTAAACAAGAAAAAAATGTTAAAAAATGTTAAAAAATGTCATTATTTTGGTACGATTAGAAAAAATTATTTTCTTTGAAAAACATTTAAGAAATTTTTAAAACAACACTACTTCTACAATTTAGAACATTTTGAAATATCCCTTTCTCCATTCATTTCTTTGAAATGCATTCTATAAATGTAAAGATAAGATTTCCAAAAAGTTAATAAATTTAGAAAAAAGAAATAAAATGGCATGTGACACATGTAAAAATGAGTATTTATTTAAAATTTTATCTTTTAAAAAATAAACTATTTATATTATTGTAATCCAATATTAAGTTTTATTAAATACACCTTAAGGGAGTGTTCTCACCTTACATCGTTAAAAACAAAGAAAACTACCCAACTACCAGAATTTTTATATGACATTTTGTTCTTATTTGTTGGCAGACATTCTGTGAATAAATTTTAAAAAAATCACAGGTAATAAATAATGGCAGAAAGGTAGTTTTTTTTAATATAAAATGGGCTAAGTTGGCAACACTGCCTTATAGATCGCCCCAAACTTATTTGAAAAATATTTGTGGAAATTTCCTCATTTAAAACATAGTGACATTAAAAAAATAAAAATAATCACAAATTCAGAAAAATGAATTTAAAAATTGCAGCTCTGAATCATTTTAAGGAAAAAGGGATTGAGTTAAAAATCTTTTTCGCGTATTTTAATTTATGGGATGTTTACGGCATTTCGTGAAAATGTACAATAGACTTCTAAATTTATTTTAAGCAAAAAGTGGGAGTATTGAGCTCTTTATCTTCTTTTCTTACGAAATATGGTAAAAATCCAACCAATCGTATAATAACCAATTATTTATTTTCTAGAAAACATTATATGAGCTGCAAATCACTTTAAATACTAAATCCTATTTGAGAGTAGATTATACTTCCGCTCTATTACATTCTGAACGCTGTGTTTAATATGTCAAAATTTGTTCCGCTGAATGCAATTGAAACTGAAAATCTCATTAGTATATTGAAGATATTTTAGAGATTAATTAAACATTTAAATTATCTATTAAATGAGTTAGGAAAAGCCATTATTTCAACAGACATTATGTAATTAATCTTGCAAAATATTTTTATATCAATAACAAATGTTCTTAAGTAGACAATTCAAGTTAATGTTATTTTAGATTTGTTTAATTCGGTTTCAATTCAATTTATGTAAATGTAGTAACTTTTGTTGCAATACTCGTCAATAGATGGAATTTTCCTGTGCAAGCTGTTAGAATTTAGAAATAAGTATCAAGTAACTGATAAAACTCCAACAAGGCTGACTCTGATTTTATCCTTCAGTCTGATTACTTGTGCGTAAAAAAATATTTACGTTTTGAAGTTAGTTTGGACATTTCTTTAAGAATGAGACACTGCAGCGCCATCTGATTTTTAAAACGAAACTACTTTTATTATCACCGTATCAAAAATTTATATATTGCTTTATAAATATTGTAATTATGTCATTTTTAAATTTACTATGTTTAGTGAATTACTATACTCAGAAAAAGGAATTGATTAAAACTACAAAATATGTTTTGTTGAGTACATTATGGTTGTTTTAGCAAAATCCAAGTAAAATTGAACCATTTTACTTGAATTAACAAAACATTTTTTGCTGGCGATACAATTTTTTTTTTTTTTTTTTTTTTTTTTTTTTTTTTTTTTTTTTTTGGAATTACAAAAAAAAAAAAAAAAAAAAAAAAATGTTGATTAAAACAAAATTTCCATTAACCTATATTTAAACAAAAAAGTTTTGTTGGGTCAACCAAATTTTTGTTGATTCAACAAAACTTTTTTCTGGGTGTAAATTTTTTAAATTCCCGTGCTTTTTAATATTTGAACAACATTGTATATTACTGTATACAAAAGTTATGAGATGCATTTTAACATTTATTAAAACAATGATCTCATTATATTCATTGCACCTGTACTTAATGACTATATTTACTGTTAGGCTGTATCAAAAGTATTTTCGTTCTTTGAATGCTTTTATACCATAACAGGCGCTTTATCACCCCTATTGTTGAACTTAAAATTTTATTTAAGATAATGCATATCTCTCTACATTCTATAGTCATACCAGCTTTCATTTTTAGGTTACGTAAATAGTGATACAAATGTTGTGTTTTTATACATCGTAAGACATGATTTTAAATTAAGCCTTAAAACCAATGAATCTGTCCTCAAAACTCATGCAGTTGGATGCCAGGACAAGAGTAATGTCCGGACAGTACGAAACAAATCCAAACGTTTTAAAGAAGGGGCTCTCAGCCTTGACATCAAAACCAGAACTGACAGGTGAATTTTGACTAGTTTAAGAGAAAAAAAACGAAGGGAATCCATTCTTCACAATACATTTTGACGGGGTTATCTATTAGGATAAGTATATCTTAGCATCTATGGGGTCTGCCAACTTGGCATGAGGGTCGAAGCAACCACATGATCGGGCTTAGGTCCCACCGAGTCATTCTTGGTGTTGGGAACTGGGGCTCGTGCTGCTGGCTGCGGCGAGCGTTTGGGGTTGCGCGTCTGGGCATTGTTCCCAGACTGATTATTTAGCAATTAGCTAATGAGGGGACTCTAACTTTTTCATAGCAATCTCTTCTTTTTGTTCATCTTTTAAAATATTCGCGGTCCTGCTTGTATTTTTAATTTTTTTTTTATTTTTCATTGTATCGTCAGCATACTTAATTTAAATTCTTTTTTCACAGCTTTTAGCAGGTTTTAGTAAAACTTAGTCATATTTTTCGACTTTTTTCGTCTTTTCTCATTTTTTAGTAAAACTTAGTCTGATTTTTCACTTTTTTTTAAAAAATTTCAAAAATTTTCTTCTTCGACCCCCCAACTCGGTTAACACACTTAATAACCTATTTCATTTCATTAGTTTTAATATTTTTTTTTAATTCAAATTTTTTTTTTCGAGTACGGCATTTTTTTTCATTTGCCGGAGCTCGGCTTCTCCATGCCGCACCTACCGTCGACCCAGGGTCAGCGCCGAACACTCTCATTTTTAATTTTTCAAACTAATCACGCAAAACAGCCAAACTAATCACGCGAATTAAATAAAATTTGGTTTTCCATCTAATTAAACCCTTTTCTATCCCCTTTCATAATTATTTTATTTTTAACATTTTTTTAATTTTTCTCATTTTTGCCGTTTTTTAATGTTCTTTTAATTTCACGGCTTCCCATCATCAGACTTCCCCACAAACTGGTTTCCCAACCCTAATCATTTATTTTTATCATCTCCCAAATTATAAAATTTTTTCCATCATTATTTTCGATTTTTAATCACTTTTAATTTTCAATGTTTACGTTTTTCACAGAGTCATAATTCCGATACTTTCAGCCCCATCCCAATTTAACTAACTTTTTCATTAATCATATAAACATATCTTAATTTTCACACAAGCATTTATTTTTACTTAATTTTAATTTTTAAATTTTTGTTGATTTTTTGCCTAAGTTTATTCTCATGCGAAATTTCATCTAACTCCAGACCCCTCTTCGATTTCTGTTAAGTTCTCAGAACACGAGAACACAAAACTCTGTCAAAATTTTCAACTTTTTCCTAATTTTTTTTTTAGAGTCCAAATGGTTTTTTGGACTCTAACTAATTTCCACACCATAATCCCCTTTTATTTTTAAGTTTTTTTTTTTTTTTTTTCTCGAGTACGGCAAACTTCATTTTCACCGGAGCTCGGCTACTCCATGCCGCACCTACCGTCGACCCAGGGTCAGCGCCGAACACTCTCTTTTTTTTTTTTTTTTTTTTTTTTTTTTTTTAATTTTCCACATAACAGTCAAACTAATCACGCGAAATAAATAATACTTGGTTTTCCATCTAATTAAACCCTTTTCTATCCCCTTTCATAATTATTTTATTTTTAACATTTTTTTAATTTTTCTCATTTTTGCCGCCTTTCAATGTTCTTTTAATTTCACGGCTTCCCATCATCAGACTTCCCCACAAACTGGTTTCCCAACCCTAATCATTTATTTTTATCATCTCCCAAATTATTAAATTTTTTCCATCATTTTTTTCGATTTTTAATCACTTTTAATTTTCAATGTTTACGTTTTTCACAGAGTCATAATTCCGATACTTTCAGCCCCATCCCAATTTAACTAACTTTTTCATTAATCACAAAAACATATCTTAATTTTCACACAAGCATTTATTTTTAACTTAATTTTAATTTTTAAATTTTTGTTGATTTTTTGCCTAAGTTTATTCTCATGCGAAATTTCATCTAACTCCAGACCCCTCTTCGATTTCTGTTAAGTTCTCAGAACACGAGAACACAAAACTCTGTCAAATTTTCAACTTTTTCCTAATTTTTTTTTAGAGTCCAAATGGTTTTTTGGACTCTAAAAATCTAAACTAATTTCCACACCATAATCCCCTTTTATTTTATAGTTTTTTTTTTTTTTTTTTTTTTTTTTTTTTTTTTTCTCTCGAGTACGGCAACTTTATTTTCACCGGAGCTCGGCTACTCCATGCTGCACCTACCGTCGACCCAGGGTCAGCGCCGAACACTCTCATTTTTTAATTTTCCACATAACAGCCAAACTAATCACGCGAAATAAATAATACTTGGTTTTCCATCTAATTAAACCCTTTTCTATCCCCTTTCATAATTATTTTTTTTTTAACATTTTTTTTAATTTTTCTCATTTTTGCCGTTTTTCAATGTTCTTTTAATTTCACGGCTTCCCATCATCAGACTTCCCCACAAACTGGTTTCCCAACCCTAATCATTTATTTTTATCATCTCCCAAATTATTAATTTTTTTCCATCATTATTTTCGATTTTTAATCACTTTTAATTTTCAATGTTTACGTTTTTCACAGAGCCATAATCCCGATACTTTCAGCCCCATCCCAATTTAACTAACTTTTTCATTAATCATAAAAACATATCTTAAATCTCACACAAGCATTTATTTTTAACTTAATTTTAATTTTTTAACTTTTGTTGATTTTTTGTCTAAGTTTTTTTTCATGCAAATTTTCATCTAACTCCAGACCCCTCTTCGATTTCTTTTAAGTTCTCAGAACACGAGAACACAAAACTCTGTCAAATTTTCAACTTTTTCCCAAAATTTTTTTTTAGAGTCCAAATGGTTTTTCGGACTCTAACTAATTTCCACACCATAATCCCCTTTTATTTTAAAGTTTTTTTTTTTTTTTTTCTCTCTCGAGTACGGCAACTTCATTTTCACCGGAGCTCGGCTACTCCATGCCGCACCTACCGTCGACCCAGGGTCAGCGCCGAACACTCTCATTTTTTAATTTTCCACATAACAGCCAAACTAATCACGCGAATTAAATAATACTTGGTTTTCCATCTAATTAAACCCTTTTCTATCCCCTTTCATAATTATTTTATTTTTAACATTTTTTTTAAATTTTTCCCATTTTTGCCGTTTTTCAAAGTTCTTTTAATTTCACGGCTTTCCATCATCAGACTTCCCCACAAACTGGTTCCCCAACCCTAATCATTTATTTCTATCATCTCCCAAATTATAATTTTTTTTTCCATTATTATTTTCGGTTTTTAATCACTTTTAAATTTTCAATGTTTATGTTACCCATTCAAATTTTTAAAATTTTCGTCTTTCACTCCCCTTGCTTCAGTCCTGTCACGGAGACCCTCAATTAGCCCAGACACTTGCAATAACATTTTGCTTTCCTCTGCCCACATCAGCCATTTAGTCCAATTAGCTAATGAAGGGACTCTAACTTTTTCAGCAAAATTCCATTTTATTCATTATTTTAACTTTTACCTTCGCGTTCTAACTTTGCTAATTTGTAGTTCGGTTTTAAACTGTTTCTTCCTTTTTAAATAGTTTTTATTAACTTTTTTATTCATTTCTAAGGTATTTTTATGATGGCACACAAGCCTTTTTTTTTAAATTTTGCTCATTTTTTTTTTTTTTTTTTTTTTTTTTTAGTTTTTGTAAATTTTCTGTCTAAGTTCTACTTCTCTTGTTATTTCGTCTAAGTTTTCTCCATGCCAAATTTCTTCAGTTGCCGTCATTTACCTGCATTTTGACATCCCTTCATAGCTAGCCAGCATCATTGACTTGTCACCCCCTTTTGCCTGGACAGGCGGCCCGCAGGTGCCGGCAGTCGGCCGGCTTGTGCAGGCCCCCGTCCCTGCTCTCCCTCATCTCACCTCTTACAATCTTGCTTTAGCTACACACAAATCTCACTACTATTAGCTGTTGTAAACATCAAAACAATTTGCATCCCACTAATATATTCTCAAGCTCATGCCATTCAGCCCTGCCTAACAGGACGCTGGGGTTTCTCTTTTTCTTACTGCACACCTAATATGCTTCTCCCCTCTTGCTGCAGACAGAAAGCCTTTTTCCCCACTTTTCAAATTTAGAAGTGTGCCACAAATCCTGTTGCACTATTCATGGATTCACTTGGTCATAAGGCGCGAGTGCCCAATGACCAGTTATCAATTGTTAATTCATTTTCCATTTTTCTACAGTTCCTAAAGAACATCCTAACCTTATTTCTTCAGCACATTCATTAAGACCGAGATGTCACAAAAAGACACGCTGACTTTAGGACATGCCTCTCAACCAGTCCTGATCTCATCAGCATCCAACCCGCCAAAGACCAGCCCAGAAAAAAGACTCACCCGCTCCATGAGCATGAACTCGATCGCATCAGCCAATGAGCAAGACTACTCGGGCATACAGGCCCAAGTGATGGCAGACCTGATTGCAAGGGCGAGTCTGTATCTTAGCCAGATCAGACAAGAAAACAAACAAGGTTTTGCCACCAAGGACATCGAATTCATCAAGCTCGAGAACCTCATTAAGCAAATCAAAGCGAGAGACATTGCAACACAACAACTTATCGCGGCTAAGGATGAGTCACTAGCTCGGTTGGAGGAGAGAGCTTTGAGCCTTGACCATCAACTGAACGACGCCAAAGCGATGCTCCACTCACGCCTATCAAGCATCCCAACACTCGAGACCATCACGGAGGCAGTCCAGACTGCACTGACCAACCAAGCTACAAAAGAAACGCATTTGGCATTAGCGGACCCACCTCCTGAACACCCACCAAAGTCTCTCCCCTATAGCCAAGTCTTGACCAGAGAACCGGTGAAAGACACCTTATCCAAACGGACTCTGGTGGTGAGAGGCAGAGACCCCACCCCAGGGAGACATGTGGAATCCCTACTGGCTCGGGAAAGAGTCTCAGTCCCGGTCAAAATTAACAGCATTGAACCCAGGAAGAACCACGTTGAGATCACCTGCAACTCCGAGGCTGATATGAGGCAGCTACAGGCGGAGCTGCAGTCCAACCGGAACATCAACACGAAGCTCAACTTCCTACAAAAAGCTCCCCAACAAAATAAAATGATTCTCCTGGGCGTTCCGGCATCCTTAGGAACACAGGACCTCACGAAGATCATCGCAGACACATACCACCTGCCAGCCACTGACATCTTCATCATCCGGGACCTCCCGCACAGAACCAATAATGACCAGAAGGACGTCCTACTGGTCATCCCAAGCTCCCTGGGCAGAGCTATCATCGAAGATGGAGGGATTGTCCTGGGTCTCAAGACCTGCCGCCTCCGCCCGCACACCACTATAGTCAGGTGCAGGAATTGCCAGAAGTTTGGACATTCAATGAAGGCCTGCCATGCTACTACACCAACTTGTGCACGCTGTGGTGGCTCCCATGCGGGGGAGAACTGCTCGGCCCCAGCAAAGTGCATTAACTGCACAAGACATAACCATCAATATGAAACAAACTTTCATATTAGGCACCAGGCGTCTGATGCGGGCTGTAGAACCTACAGGGAGGCCTACAGCAGGGAGAGAGAAAGGCTCGACCATTTCTTCAACCTTCGCCAGCGTGGCCCCCTTCTCCGAGACCCTCCACCACCACATCAACTCCAATTCCATCCGGAACCCCCACCACAGTTCCTCCACCCGCACGAGGGCTGGCTCGACCGGCAACGTAATCCACCCTTCCAAGAGAGGTACACACGAGACCTACTGGACCGCGAGGGCATTTAAACTTAACAGTCCTCTAATAGTTACCCTAGTTCATCTAATTTATGGCCCAAAACGTAAATAAATCTGATAATAACCAAAACTCACACAACCCCCCAACCATTGGTACTTTAAACTTTCTACAGATCAATCTCAATCATTGCAAGGTAGCAAATCCTGCAGCTAAAAAGCATATGGAAGACAACTCCATAGATATTGCACTTCTACAGGACGCTCACTGCAATGAAAAAGGAACCCTATCGGGCTTCCCAAAGGACTGGAAGATTTTCACGTCTCGTAAACATTCTGCGCACTTGCTCGTCAGGAATACGAGTCTCATAATCAATCACCTATACACAGGGGACCACTGCATCTTCATAACCCTCACTGCGGCGGAAGGGGAATTAATCATTGGCTCCACTTATTTAGCGCCTTCCATTAAAAACTTTGATCAAACTCTTGAAGATTGGCAACACTTAATTACACAACGAAGACCTTTCATCTGCGGAGGGGACTTCAATGCGAACTCTCCGCTCTGGGGAAGTCCTAGAGAGGACCTCAGAGGGGGGGATCTCATTGAATTTCTTGTCGTAAACAAACTTTCAATCATCAATGCCGATAATCGGAAACACACCTTTGTCAAAAAAACCAAAACAGGACAAACAATAGCAAAAGGCTTTCCAGATCATACATTAGTCAATCCACTTGCTAATCCAAACGTTCGCAACTGGCAAGTACTTGATACACATAATTTCTCAGACCACAAATACATCGAATTTAACTACAACACAACACCACTCTTTGCAGCACAACGAAGATTTAACACAAAACACGGAAACTATAAGAAATTCACCATGCAGCTTAAAGCCAGTAAACACTTCCTTAGAGACGCCCTTAACACAATCACAAACATTGAACAGCTTAATTCCTTCACAGAAAAACTTATAGCCACAATTCAATCAGCAGCGCGTTCCTCCTTCCGTCTCAAAACCCTTAGAAAATCTCCAACATACACATTCTGGACACCACAATTAAGAGCCAAACGCAACCAGCTAACAGCTCTTAGGAGAAAACTTAGATTGCTTAAGAACAACTGCAGTCCGCCTGAAACAATTAAACCACTGCAAATAAACTACAATAAACTCGCCGCGCAGTACAAACGTTGTATTCTTGACGCCAAGAGCACAGCCTGGAAATCTTTCTGCTCCAACCAAAAAGATCCCTTTGGTACTGCACATAAATTCTTCACGGGAAAATATTTCACGCCAGATGAAATTCTCCTTGAATTGCCCTCAGGCCAATCATCCAGACAGAGAAACCTAGAATTCCTTACAGAACAACTATTTGGCGAAACCGCCTACCCACAACATGACAATACAGATATCACCTTCTCTGCCCAAAACGACAAACCATTCACCAAAGCTGAGCTTCGGGACACCCTTAGCAAATTCAATGACAATAAAGCCCCGGGCCCGGACTCCATTGACTTTCGTCTACTTAAGCGCACTTTTAAAACACTCCCAGAGATCTTTATCCGTTGGGCAAATCTCTGTCTCCACCACCAATATTTTCCCCTTACACTGAGGCAAGGAGAGGTAGTCTATTTTCTGAAGCAAGGGAAGACACCCTCTGAACCCACCTCATATCGCCCAATCTGCCTACTTCCAACCCTAGGTAAATTACTAGAAAAGCTAATCGTTAACAGACTAACTTTCTTCTTAGAATCAAACAATCTTCTACATGAACGGCAATTTGGGTTCAGAGAGGGCAGATCATGTGAAAAAGCATTGAATGAAATTCTATCTTCCTGCGCCTTAAAAATTAAAGAAGGAAAATACACCTCCCTTGTATCACTGGATATCAAAGGAGCATTCGATAATGTCGAATGGAGAGATATCCTACTACAGCTCTGTCTTCTAAACTGCCCAGGAAACATCGCTGGAGTCATCAGAACCTATCTTTCGAATAGAAGCATTCTAGTCAACTGGGGAGCAGGTACATCCAGCCACAACCAACAGAAGGGATGCCCTCAAGGCTCATGCCTTGGGCCAATCCTCTGGCTCCTCATAGCAAACCTGATTCTTAAAGAATTAGATCGTTTAGGCTTTCTCCTCTTTGCTTTTGCAGATGACTTCAGCTTCATCTTCTCTGGTCGAAGTCGTCTGGATTTAGAACTTGAGGCAGCTTCAGCCCTTCCCTTTTTTTGCCAGCTCCTGGAGTCTCTACACCTGCAACTATCAGCTGCAAAATCACAAGCCCTCACATTCGCGAAACCCTACAAACTAAAAAGGAAACCAACCATCAGAATTAATGGCATCAGTGTACACCATGTCTCCACCTTAAAACTTCTAGGCCTAACCATAGACCAACACCAAAATTGGTTTGCACACATAAATTACTTAAAACTTAAGCTCATTAACTACTACCACAACTCCACTAAATTAACATCTAAATCATGGGGTACTAAAAATACAATGTTAAAAATATGGTACACAACAACAACAGAAAAAATCATAACTTATGGTGCAGGAATTTGGGGAGGCCACCTAACCAAGGCAGCGCAAATAAAATTATTATCCATCCAACGCATGTTCCTACTGCAGATTTCTAGAGGATATAAAACTATTTCTAGTGATGCACTAGCAGTCATTACCGGCATCCCTCCTATCACATTTACCATTCTATACGAATTTCAAAGGAATAACATCTTACACCTACATAATAATGCCATAACACAAATCCACTTCCCACATTTAACCATTCAACACAAGATACAGAGCTGGCAAATTCACCCAGCTGATGAAACTTCCCACTTCCAAGTTAACCCTAAATGCAATTCCTACTCCCCTTCCCACCGCTTAACAGTCTTCACCGACGGCTCATGCACCGAAACCGGCGTAGGCGCAGCTTTTTGTGCTACGGAAGGCGGAGTGCTGACTCACCAGTGGGCCTGCAGATTGGACAACTTCAACTCTATATATCAGGCTGAACTCTTTGCCATCCACAAAGCTCTAGAATGGATTTCGGAACAACAAACAACCATTGCAATCCCCATCTATAGTGATAGCCTATCCAGCCTGCAGGCAATTTACGCCTTCAGAACCATCAATCCACAAATCCACGAAATTAAAACCCAACTTAGTAACCTGCTACATAAGACTTCGCTAGGTCATGTGACAGCACACAAGGGGATCTTCGGCAATGAATCTGCGGACATGCTAGCAAAGGAAGCAACGACAAAAACATCCATAGACATCTCGCTACCTGCGCCCCACTCCTATATCAAAAGATCCCTTAAAATGCGCATGTTGCAGCAGTGGCAAGACCACTGGGACTACTCAGAGAAAGGAAGATATACCTATGACATAGTCCCGGCGGTATCTTGCAATCTTATTACTTTAACTCCCTCAACCACTGCCTTCCTAACGGGACACGGCCCTTTCGGGTCATATCTAAACAGGTTTAAAAGGGCCCGAACTCCCACCTGTGAGTGCGGCGCAGAGGCGTCAGCCTCACACTTTTATTTTAACTGTCCCCTTACAGCTCGCTGGCACATCCGTCGCTCCTCTTCTCCCCCTAGTGGTTGGCTTGATAATATTCTTTCCCGCCCAGCACTTTTAAATAAACTAAAAAACATCTTTAAGTTCTTGATGGATCTCTCTAACTTGACCCGCTCCTGAGAACATCATTCAATCTTAAACCATCTTCACTGCCCAGTGTCGCGTTGGAGGTATGTCTCTGGCAGTGAACTACCTGTAATGTACTATTTCCACCCCGCCCCCTGTCGCGTTTTCTGGCGGGTTCAACTCCAGCTAAAATATGTATTTTTTTTTTTTTTTTTTTTTTTTTTTTTTTTTTTTTTTTTTTTAAAGACCTTAATAAAGGGACCGGGAGGGACATCTATGCTCTACAGATCTGGTTCCCAGTCTGAGCAGTCCCTCTTAGGCATTCAAAAAATTCAAAATACATTTTGACGCTATAAATTAACAAAACTACACATTCAACCTTTAATAATTGTTGAATATGTAGTTTTGTTAATTTTTAGCATCAAAATGTATTGCGAAGGATGGAATCTCCTCTTTTTTCTTTTAAACCGATCAAAATTCACCTGTCACTTCCGGGTTTGATTTCAAGGCTGAATTCTCCTTTTAAAACGTTTTGATTTGTTTGGAACTGTCCGTATACAACTATTGCCCTGACCTCCAACTGCACAAGTTGTGAGGACAGCTTCATTGGTTTTAAGTCCTAGATTAAAACCATGCCTTAAGAGGCATAAAATCTCAATATTTGTATCACTCTTTACGTAACCTAAAAATGAAAGAAAGAAGCCTGTATGATTATAGAATATAGAGGGAGATTTATTCTCTTAAATAATATTTTAAGTTCAACAATAAAGTGCCAGTTACAGAGTTTGGTATAAAAACATTAAAAAAACAAAAATACTTTTGATACAGCCTAATATATTTAATGAACCCTTAAATTTTACATTTCGGGTAATTTATGGCTACAATAATGTTTATACATTGCAATACAGAAAATCCAGACGTCGAAAAACTTTTCAAACACATTATTTAAGCAGTTAAAAAGTCAAACTGAATACTTTTTGCTCCATTCATATGTTTTTTCTTTATTTATAAATTCTGGAAAGTTGCGCATACATATTACAAAGAAACTCATGGCCTTGAATACTGCTGACGTCATATCGACGCCGGAAACGACCTGGGCAGTCCATTTCCCATTTTACAAATTTAACTAAATTTTTAAATATAGCAGAATTTTAATTTTAAACACCGTCCAATACGAAAAATGTATACTTGCACCTGCGATTTGTTTGAAAACTGTATATAAATTTACTGTTTTATTTGTGTTTCTTTTTTTAATAATTTTCAAACACAATTTTATAAATCTTTCTCTATCGTGTCTATTGCAGAATATTAACACGTGTGCACTTAAAACAATATAAATAATTCAATGTTTGTTTTCTGCTAATTTTGCTTAACCAAATTAACACTTCATCAATGAGTAAATAAATAAATAATATAAATAAAATACAAATTTAACTGACATGTATTCGAACTGCGTGCTTAAACAGTAAAATAATCAGAATCAGAAAGGCTGCACTGTTAAAACTTTGAAGTAAACTGTCCAGTCATTCGACCGTTTTTATAGAAAACGGTTATATAACCGTAATTTAATTTATTCTGGCCATAATACGGTCAGTAATATGGTCAAATATGCGTGCAATTATATGGTCAAGTCTCCCTTATCTTTAAAAATGGTCGAATGACTGAACAGTTTCCTTCAGATTTTTAACAGTGTGCTGTAAGTACCAAAATGGTTGACAATTTCTACAGCTCTTAACCCCTGACATACCATTAATACGAAAGTATTGGCCGTTTTATATCTCTCTGTGTTAAAAAAAGTAACGATTGGGAAATGTGCCAAACGATTTGGAAATGGACCAATGAAAATCTTCGATCTTCTCGGCTTTTTTTCTTTCCTTTTCTTCAAGAAAATAGGGATTGCTGCGCGATACCGAACGGAATCGCGAAGCGAATCATCTGAAGGGGAAGGGGGGGGGTGGAGAGCATAGCGAGCAGTGGGGTGGAGCTCCCTAGTATGAATACATAATTGATATTTTTCATATAAAGATGCTTTTTGATGCTGTCAATGGGCAACTAGAAAAATATATTAAATATAAAAAATTGATTTGAGTTTTCACTAAAAAAAAGGGTTTTCTCCTATGTTTTGTACACTGGGCAGTACGATCTGTAACACAGGAAGCTTGGATTGGATCCCCTGGTTATTTGAATTTCCCCAAATAGAAATCGCAAAGCCTTTTTCACTTCCTATAAAGGTAACAATCATTCAAAGAATGCCCTCAAAGTTGCTGTTTTAAACTGATTATCAAGATATGACAATGACTGGATGATGAGGTAGTTATCAGCCTAAATTGAATTGAAGTTGTATCAAATTTATAAGAATGTAGAAAACGCTATTCGATTCTTAGATATCTAAATGTGAGAATCTGAAATTGTCAAGAGAATAGAAGAAGAATTGACGTTGTTGAGCGGGATGAATGAAAATTTTGAACTATTCATAATTTCTATCCAATATCTCCCTTCCGACTAAATGTGGTAAAAATCATACCTACATATAAATGTCTTTAAATATTAAAAAATTGCAGCCTGTAGTTCGAAATCTCCTTCAATATTTATCTAAAATGAGATCATCTAGTTGGCTACCAACTAGATGACTGTGTGAGAATTTAAGACAGGATTGGTGAAATCTCTTCTCAAGATCTATATTGAGATTATCTATATCTATATCTATATCTATATTATAAAAGTACAAGCCACATGACCATCTGAATCCAATACTGGTAGTCTCATCAGTCGTAAGGCCATCCGTCTTCCATTTTTTATCGTTAATTTAAACTACATGAATCCTAAATTTATGGAATTGGCGGCGACAGAAATGATTCATATTTTGTAAGATAAACTATATCGAAATATGAAAATATTTTAAAATGCCGTATTTTAAAAGTTTCCAACTTAACGTTTTCAATGTAAACAAACATGTTCCATCTTTTAAAATAAATATAATTTACTAAGAAATTGTTTATCACTAACTCATCACATGCTTTATTTAAAATTTACTGCACATTAAAAAAATTCCCATCTATACTATTCATAAAAGTTAAGTACTTGCCTGTCATGTGAACAATAGTCTAAGCGAAGCGAAATATGATTCACTTGATGAACGGATTCACATGACATAACTATTAAACCACGGAGGAAATCATTCGCAAAGCAAGTTCCCCATTCATGAATTTTGCTGCGCTCTCTCGCGAAAAAAATAATAATTCTCTCTGCGTGAAATACAATGCGCCTTTGTGAGATTCAATAAAGAACTTTCCCAACGCGTGACTTGTGAGTATACAGCATTCTACCTTTTATACGCTTTCCTTTGAACACTACGTTGCTGTTCTAGTTTTATTGCTGACAAAATTCATCGAAACATCTTTTCAATTTAATATTTACATCATATGATCAAATCAGTCTGCTTGCAAATTATGTTTCTATCATTGTGGGGGTAACTACTCCTTGCTAATTATCACCTGATAAGGAAACCTGGTGATTAATTGCTTTCGAAACTGTAGTGGTGTCAGTGTGAGTGTGCAGCACACTCTATCAGAATATATAGAAAATAGAATATGTTCTTTTATATACTAAAATCAAAAGAGAAATATATGTTCTAAAGCTAAAATATATTAACATGTTAGATAATCAATAGATATCAAATTGGTCATCATTAAGAAAAAAACAAAAAAACTTATAAAACTTAGTATATAACTTGTGATACAAAGTTTGCATAAAAGTATTGCTTTCACTGATAATGCAACATATTTTAATACTTAATCACCAGAAACTTTTCCTTTGTAGACAGTTAAACTATCAACGAAGTGCAATATTGATAAATTATTCCTTGTACATGGATTTTTCCTGTTCATTTAACTTCCCCATAAAAAATCTTCAGGAAGGAAGCTAATAAACTCTACTGTGTTCAACGTACATGAAATACGAGCTTACTTATTTACTTTTTACTTGCTGTCTACGAAAATAAATATTTTGACTAAAACATTTCACATTCATTTAGACTGAAAGCAAGATATATTTTTGGAAAGTTATAATTTGGCTTTTTCCCAACATCTTTCCTCTGTGAGCCTTTAAAGGTAAGATAAAGTAACGGGGGTGTGTTTTTGCGATACAGGGGATGAAATATTGTGAAATGTGATTGAAATATTTGGATGCGCTACGCCAATTCATCAATTCTTTTTCCAATATATTCGCTACGAACTTTCGTGATAAGAATTTATATCAGAGAAAGAAATATCTATATAAAGGACTAGAGAAACATTCTATAAGTAATATATCGTAGGTACATTACAGTAATTTCCCTTTTGACATTAAACCACTCCAAAAGTACTTTTATTCGAAGATGATGTTTTTCCTGTGGATGATAAATAACTTTTCCTTTATGTTGACAACTCAAATGTATTTTTTCAAAATTCTCACTTTTAAATAAAACTGAAAAGGGACAGGAAAATGCATATTTTATTTTTGACAATTCTCTTATCATTCCTTATATCTAAAAGTACTTTACACTAGATTTAATTATTTGTTCTGCAATTATTTAATTACCTTCAGTTTATTCTAAATTTACATTTACGTTACTTGTATGTATTTAAGAAATGTGTATTATAATAATAAATGTAAAAATATTTTAATGTTGAATTAACTGGTAGAAGACATTATTGTTCCATCTATTCTAATTTGCGATAAATTTAAAAGTTTTTGAATAAATTAATGTTAGTTCTTTTATATCGTTGTCATTTTCGATAATTCGTTGAAAATGTTCATGTAGATTATAGGTGAATCAATTATGCTTTGAATCCAAATAAGAAATATAAAGCAGTGAAGTTTTAATTGATTAACGGAAGTCTTAATAACTTCATCTACAGGGTGACTTTGAATTAGCCTACAACTTTTAACTGAAATAACACTTGAGTAGTTGCAGCTAGCACTACAAAAAAAAATTATTGAAAAAAAACGTGGAAAATAATTTTAATGTATAAGCTTTTCAAAGTGAGAACTTTCAAAGGTGATACAATAGCGCAACTTAGTCACAAATTTCTCAGTATCAAAATCAAGTGTTTCTTTTTTATGCTTGAAAATGAGTCAGTTATGAAACCTCTGACGCTAATAAGGACTGTCGACTTCTTTTTTGTAAACCAAATCTTTCATATAACCGGAAAGTTTAAAATCACACGGTTTCATATCTGGTGAATAAGATGGCAATGCAATGAATCAGGATACTGATTTGAGTACTGGTAGGCGTAGAAATAGTGTTGCATTTTCATCACATAAATACCAAATTTTAACAATAAAAATACGAGCTTCAGTGGAATATAAAACTTTGGAAGACATTTTCAAAATTGCGCGAAACAGACAGTAAGCAAATTCTTTTTATACCCTCTTTCACTGCACGCATTCGTGCTGCCGTCTAGTGAGGCTCTGAGAAGTTATTTCAATTTAAAGTTGTAGGTTAAATAAAAGTCATCCTGTATTCTGTTGTCATGGTAAAATAATACTGTTTTGAATTAATTAATACTCATTCCTTCAACGTGTGTATCTGAAATATTATAATCACTAGTCTTCAAGTTTCAGTTCTTTTTCATGAAAAGATATTTATGTAAAATGCATTCGGTAATTTGCTGAATATGTTCATATAGGTTTTGTACAATGTGTTAAAAAATGTATGCCTAACTGCACTCTCCTGTCATCATCACTGAGAGCGTGGAACTATCTTAGAATGTAACTTTTCCAATGTAGTCAGTTTAAATACGATGGACACGTCACTCAGAAAGTCACATTTCGCGAGGCGCTGGCCAAACAGATTTCCTTGAAATTTTCATTAGGTTTCTAGATTTCTACCAGGGTTACTGCGAGGACGTCCTGGGCGTTTCTTCTCAACATTTTGAACAATTCTATCATCATCAAACCTGTCTCTAATTGTAAGTCACAATTAGAGAGAGGGCAATTGTAAGTCACAAGCTCTTTCCTCGTCTCTGCATTTCGTCTATCTTTGCGAATTTCCAGTAACAGTTTAGCGTATTTTCCCCTTTGCGTAGTTTCAGCTATTATTTCAAGTTGTTTAAACATGAAAGGTTAATAAGAATGTACCAATTACTAATAAAACTATTTTTGTATACATTGTTTTGAAATGCTCAGTAGAAATCCGGTGTTGTTTGAGCCCAAGTAAAAGTATAAAAACATTTGAATTTTTAATTATCTGGAAAAAGTGCTTACAGCTTCATCTATTTTATTTTATGAGAATTTAGTACAAATTTATCGCAACCTAACTCAATATTTCCTAATCTTCCTAATGATAAATTTATTATTACATATTAACAGGATAATGCACTAATTGGTTAAAAATTTGTACCTATTCTTTTAATTTACGAGATATTGAAAATTATGGGGAAAAAAGAAAGATACATCAATGTGATGATTTTAAAATACTGATGAAAATTCATTTAAAATAATGATAATAATAATAAAAACATTAAAGATCTTCAATTTATATTTAACGTAATCCAAAATTTATATTTAATCCTTTTAATTTATGGAACATGTGAAGTTATATGACTCGATTGAATGGTTTGCTACAATCCTTTAAAATTTTTGTTTTTAAAAGAAAATCGAAATAATGTAAAATGCAATTGATTACTTTCCTCGAGTGAAATCTGTTTTTATAATATCTTGATTGCAGAAATTCACAGTCCAATTTTTAAGGAAGACTTTAAAGTGTTATCAGTTGTTTATCTTCAAATAATAGAAGCGGATTTTTTGAGCGTGTCTTTAAAGAGAGAACCTATTAACCAGAGAGTTAACCAGAGAAATCACAAGGAAATAAAGATCTAACGAGAAAAAATAATGCCTGTTTATTCATTAAAATTACACAATAACGGCTTGTGATCCTGTAACAAGATAAAACACTCTTTTGCTACCAATTTTGCGTTGATACTGTCTGTGTTAAATTTATAAAAATGTAGAGAATAATAACAGTTGAATAGTTCTAAATAGAAGTATTTATAGTAAATATTTTTTCATAAACATAATAGCTACATTCAATAAAAAAATTCACTCTTCTTTATAAAAAAATAAAGTTGATTGAATTTTAATTATTTTACCTGACTGAAATCTATATTTTGAAGAAAAACATGCATTTCACTAACGCCTATGTCATAACAACTGTCGCGACAACTTTGAATAAACTCTTTTCAAATATATTTTTCAAAATTAACATATATATTTTTGTGATATCAATGAAAATTTTTCTCAATGTAGAAACGTATCAATTATCCCACTATCCAAAATCACATTTTATAAATATTAATACTATATGATTTAAAACAATAAGGTAGTTATATTACTTTTGGCTTACAATACACACCAGATAATTTTCAAAGTAGTAATTATTTTCTTAGTCATTTAATGAAAGAAATGTCCTACAATCTTAAGAGCTTGCTCTAAAAACGCGAAAACAGTTACAACTAATGTTAAACGAAATGCAACATTCTTTTCAAATTTCTCGTTTACATTTTTATATTTTTAAATGTTATCTTTTTTCTTTTCTTTTTTTTTTTCTTTTTCTTTTCTTTTCTTTTTTTTTGTCTAACATATCTGAAGTCTATGTTTAACTAGATACATTCATACTTTTTTTTTTAGTTTGGTTGTAGTTTTATTTTCTGAGGGCACATTTACTTTCTGAACAGGTTTTGAAAGAGAAAGTATTCTCAAGAAAAAGGAAATGCAGCCAAAAGCAAAAATGTACTAAAGTACCCCGGTGTACATCGACCTCAAATATCCTATGCAAAAAATGTTTTAAACATATTAAAATCCAAACGAGAAAATTGAAAAAAAAATTATATGCCATTGGTTTAACGTTAGCGTGTGAATGTCTTACAGTCTTCGCGTTATTAGCGTAGGCTCTTAAATACGTATGTCTACTTAAAACGGTCTAAGAAATTTCGTTTGGCTAATTGACATAGTTAGTGAATTTTAAATTACCATTAATTGGCTTATTTTAGAACATTTAGCTTCGATTAATTAACATGATTTTGTAGTTTTTCCTTCATTTCAACTGTTTAATAATCCATTACTACATAAAACATATATTTTCTTATAATATTCTATCATTAGAATCTCTTACTAAATTGCTGTCTTTACTAACAATGCAAATAACATTAGAATATATAGTGTAATTACAACTTCTTATAATTTACATTTTCATCCATAATTTGTTTAAGTAGCTACAATTAACTACACAATCCAAGGAAAAACGACTTTCTTCTAACACAAATTTGCTGGATACAATGAGTAAACCCTAAATAGCATTAAACATAAAAATTGTGATTCACCCATTTCCTACAAATCGCTCTTTTAAACGATTATGGAGATATATACAGAAAAGAAAAAAAATATCTGTAATAGAAATTAGCAGATTTACATGCATGTCGTTTGATATTTCCATTTGATTAAATGCTCCATACTTAACAATCTTAGAAGATAAACGCATTAAATGATTTTATTTTCTTAATGGGTTTTATTTTTACATATATATATATTTTTTGAACGCAGTTTAAAAAATGTATGTATTAAGTATTGAAAACTGTTCTGTTTTCATCAGATCTTTCTGATATAAACTGACCAACATTGAAATTTTTAATAGAATTTTTATAATGAACTGATTTAAGTCCAATTTACGAAAACGATAAGAATTGGTGTACGGAAATTTAAATACGTGAAAATAATTTTTTTATTTATATTAAATTATGTATAAATTACATTTAAAAATTGCTAATAAACTTAAATGTTCATTTTTTTTAAAGTTGTTGTGCACAATCGAAATTACAATACGTTCTGTAAGGTAAAAAAAAAATATATATAAGGCGCTGAAAACTTTCACGTTACTGCCCATATGAAATACATATATAAATTACATTTTAAAACGATTTTTACATTTACATTTTCAACCTGTTAATATTACTCTGCATATATTTAAAATGTTTCTTAGGTAAAGAAATTATGTATAAAGCAGTGAAGACATTTATATAACTGTATTGTGGTAATGTTAGAAAGAGTTATATAAAGTATGCGTTATGTATGATTTTGTTAAATAAATTTATGCTTTTTGCTGCATTTTTCAGTTTTTTTAATAATGCGCATAGATAATGTAGATGCTCTTTTCTAAAAGCATGTTTTATAAGGTAAAGCTAGGAGAGTCTGCGCATAATTCAACAAAATAATAAAAAAATATATAAATATTAATTTTTTGCTAAACTATCCATGAATAATTTTAACTTCATTTGTTTTTTGTGCAATTCCATTGCTATTTTGTTGTTATTCTGTAATTTAATAGAACAGTTGTAGTATAACCAAGAAAGCTGTTTTTCGCAATCTGTCCTTACAGGATTGATGCGATTGCGCACATTGGTAGGAGAGATTGTTATTAATAACAATTACAACTAAATTGTTAACAATAATAATTACACTTATATGACATTGTTGTAAAGTTTTTGTGGATAAATGTTATTGTATTAGGAGGGAATATTTCAACCTAATGACTGAAGAATCTGGAAAAAGAAAGAATTTTAAGAACAATTACAAAATTTTAATTAAAGACAAAAAATCAAAAAATCATAAAAAAGAAGTCCAGATAAGATTACAAAATAACATTAAGTTACTAGATAAGACGTTTAAATTAAAATTAGTCCATTTTCATTTCCACAGTTTCAAAGTTTTCTTGTTTGCAGACCGAAGTTGTCGTCGTCCACAATCGATGCACTTATTGTTGTAAATGGTACAGCTTTCGTGCAACCACGTGCCACAAGTAATACATTGAATCCACTCACTGGTCGATTTTGTCTCCTGGTGTATTTCCAGATATTCAGTGTACTTATCGTCATTGCCCAGTATTTTTTAGCAATTTAATTTATTTCAAAATTTAGTTTCGATAAGTATGTATTTTTCAAAAATTATTTCAAAATTGATTCATTTATAAGTTTCACATGTAATTTGAAATTTATGCACATTTACCAATAAGCTGCGTAATATCTCCTAGCATGGAAACTAATGGGAACTATGCGCCATCTCTCCTAAGTAGCAGATGCGCAAACTCCCCAATTTCGGTAGGAGATATTGTGCGGCCTTTTATTTAAACATGGCCACTTCTAAAACGAACCGACGGGTCCGCACCTATAGTCTAGGTTAGTAGCTTGTGAGAAATCGTTTAAATATAAAATATTTTTAATACTGACATTAT
Source organism: Maratus michaelseni (assembly GCA_963931845.1). NCBI lineage: Eukaryota > Metazoa > Arthropoda > Arachnida > Araneae > Salticidae > Maratus > Maratus michaelseni. The sequence goes on from OZ007589.1 coordinate 248,711,700, forward strand.
ATAGAAATTCTGACCGATAGTTAGGAAAATTTGGGTAACTTACTTTGGGTAACTTACTTTGGGGTTAACACTTACTTTGGGTAAGCAAAACAAAATAGCAATGCTTTATTATCCTAGACGCTCGAAACAATCAACGTGCACATTTATGTAGACACTGCACTACTTCTGTTGTACAACTACCTGGAGTCGCTACGCGCGGACTCTACTCCTTCCCCCCGATCCTCTTTGTGCGCAATCTCTCCGATCGCGCCATCTCTCCTGGTTTTACCTTTTATTTTTTGAAGTAAAAACTTCTTTAGGTGCGTTGGACATTTTTTGAGATGGGAAAAAACCATTGAACTCCCGACAGTGTTACTGTAACCAACACCTCTGTATATAAGTATGTACATGTATTGTGTATAGTTCGGTATGAGGTAGGGCGGGGTGGGCGCGTCGCGCGCCGCATGCTTGCCTGTGGGCTATTGTTTTTTATGAAAATTATTTATATATTATATTTAATATCTATTTATATATTATTTTTATGTAAATTAAACAGTGGTATTTTATTATATATATATATTATATATTATTTATATATTATATATTATATATATAATACATATATATATATTGTATATTATTTATATATTATATATATATATATATATATATATATATTTATATATAATATATTGAAATTCCTGTTTTCACTTCTGTCGGGACTCCCAGAGTACTTGTTTTTTTTTTAGTGTTCTATTTAACCGATAATCGTTGATGAATAATTACAACAAGACTTCCTTAAAAATGGACTTAAATTGAAATCAGTACGGAACGTCGTACTATAACTAGTTTTATAAATATTCAGATGTTGGGGCAATAACTGTTGCACTCTTATGCAAAACTGCATGAATACAAAATTTATTTTATGTGCAGATTTTCATATTATAGATATTACTTTTATTTTATGAAATTAAGTTTCAATACACTATTACAAACAATTAATTACAATTCTGTTACATTAAAATTATATTATGCGCAAATATTCAATACAAGACAATGTAAGAAAATCATCGTCGTTATTTCAGTGAAATTAATTATATCGTCTGTTATTATTATATGATTAATTTCCGTAAGAATATATGTACATTTTAAGTTGGCAACATTTTATCTTTTGTTGACATTTAGTGAAAATTGCAGCTTTGAAATTTCAGAACTTGAAATCCATATTTAGACTCTTTTTCCATTTAATATATATTTCTCCGGAAACATCTATCCAAAAAATTGTGGAGAGATTATATAATTGCTATAATTAAAAAATTTTAGTACACAAATTCGGTTTTTAAATTCCGTGTTACGGAAATAATATGACTCCATCTTAAATATGAAGTGATCACCATGGCAACCTAGTATCATTACATATCATGGGATATCATTGAATTAATTACGTGTGATAGTATTTAATAGATTGAAGAAAACTTTTAGTAATATAATTTTACTTTTTGATGCAGTTTTCATAAAATTTGAAATGACTCGACAAAATTTCTATATATATGTTAAATTTCAAATTATTCTTTTGGGTAGTTTTTACGCTGTTATACGCGGACAGACGAACAGACGGTCGGATCAGATTTCGACTATAGTTGCTACGCTACGAACAGTATTAAATACGCACGCAACTAAAAATTATACTGAAAAGGAGGCGTAAAATGTGAAAAATCTCAGGGAAAATTGGGAACAACTGATTTCAATGATTCTTGGCGCTTTTTCGAACACATGTATTTTAAAATGTCACTGGGATATATTTTGCGTTTCATTGAAAATTCGTTTTTATTTAATTAAAAATATATATAAACATAATGAGAAATTAAATATTCAAGTACAGAAAACTGTTACAGTCCTCTAATGTATGTATATACTTACGTGACTATACGCTCTTCAATTCGAGTGCTTAAAGAATTCGCTAGCCATGAAATTAGGATTTGGCATTCTTATCTCCAAACGTATGTGAGATACGTAAAGATAGTTATTTACAAAGTTTTACAGCAGCATCGATTTAATATTAAAATACATAGTGCATACTGGAATTTTTTTATTTAATTAACCACAATATATTTTATTATTATTGAATGTTCGTAATAAATCTGCATTGCAATTATTCATCTTCATGTTTTTCAGTAAATATTATTTTGACTATGATCATTTATTTTCGTTACAATCTGAGTTATTATCTGACTTGGAAAAGTTATATTCATGAATAAAGTAGACGTAATACTAATTTTCTTTTGCATCATTAATAAAAAGAAAACTTTATAAGAACTATTGACATTATTGTTTCATTTATTCTGCAAGCCATTTTAATGTTGCTAATGTATCATAAATATATACACAAGATAAAGTACTTATGTATAAAAATTATAATATTTGTACGTTTGTAAGGTTGAGTATTGTAACAAATAAACTAGACTCACTTTGTGTATCAAATCACAAAATTAATTGTCTAATTATGCATAAAGAAGTGAAGATGTTTATACAATAGCATTATGGTAATGTTAGAAAGTGTTTCATAAACTGTGCATTATGTATTATTTCTTTGGATAAATTTATGCTTTATGTTGTATATTTTAGTTTTTTGTTTCAATAACACCCATAGTTAACGTAAATATCCTTTTTAAGAAATCTATTTTTTATTATTATTCTGTTTCACCGATATTCATTTATGTTGAATGACAACAAGATTTCCTTAAAAATGGTCATAAATTGATGTTACTAACACAGTAGCGGAACAAATGCGGACGATATGGCACCATTGACAAATTAAAAGCAATAGTGAAACGCAGGTATGCGTAAAATGTGAAAATTCTCGGGAAAAATTATTGACATCCGATTTGAATGATTCTTGAAGGTTCTTTCAACACATGAGTATTAAAAGGTTACATGAATCTGATTTGGACTTGTATGAAAATTCAGGTGTTTTTTATATATAAATTAAATGCGAAATTAAATATTCTACGACAGGAAACTATTAGAATCGTCTAATCTATGTGCATAGTAACTTAACTGTACGCCCTTTTTTAGAGTGCTTACAGAATTACCAAGCCATGAAATTAGGAGTTGGCATTCTAATCTTGAAAATTATGTGATAGACGAAAACATAGTCATTTACAAAGTTTTATACCAGCATCGACTTAATATGAAAATACACTTTGCGTACGATAATTCTTTAATCTAATTATTAATCACAAAATATTTTATTATTATTGAATGTTGGTAATAAATCTACATGGCAGAACATTGCAATAATTCAGCTTCATGTTTTTCAGCAAACGTTATTTTTTCTATGTCTAGTTATTTTCCTTACAATCTGATTTATTAACTTCCTTGATAAAGTTATATTCATGAATAAAATAGGCATAAACCAATTTATGTTTGCATCATTAATAAAAAGAAAACTTTATAAGAACTATTGACTTTACTTTGTATCATTTATTCTGAAAAGCCATTTTTAGGTTGTTAATGTATCATTGATATATGATCTAAAGCAGATAAAATAATTATGTATCAATATTGTAATATTTGTAGGAATGTGAGATTGAGTCTTGTAACAAATCAGCTATACTCACTTTGTGTATAGAATTGCGAAATTAATTGCTCAATGTTCATACGATCATAAAAGTGTTTATGACATTTTAAAAACTTGTAAAAGAAGTTTAAAAAAGCCCGAAATACAATATTTTGAAACAAAATGTTTAAAAACTTATAAAATGTAGAACTTCCTTTTTAAAAAAAAATATATATTACTACTTAAATCAATTCGAATTTCATTATATAGTAATATGTTTTAACTTTGTAACAAACTACTTATACTACTTATATTTCCTTTCTCTAATGTCTCGAAATACTGTTTAAAATTAACTTTTGTTGAATTACCTATTAAATACTTCAAAATAAGTCCCATTTCTTTACATTTATTGAATACATTTTCCAATATCTTATAGAATTGCATAGATAAAAACATTAGATAAATGCATTAAGTTTCGATTTTTGTTTGCAAAACTTTCTTGTATTTATATAACTATGGAATTACTTATATTTCTTTGAAATTCGTTCAGATTTTTCTTCGTAGGTCTCTCCTGTTTATGAGAAGATTTTCATTTTTCTAAATCGGGGTATATAACTGTAATTTAAAATTTGAGTGTATTTTTAACGATATAAAAATCGTCACTTCAGCGAAAACTTAAAAACCTCTTTAATCATCTAACGGGTACTGTTAGATTCCCACATTCATTGTGGTAGCTGTGCTCTTTTTCTCCCTTGAAACCTTACAACTCAATCAGCATAAACTGATTAATATCATATAATTTCATCAGAAGTAGTGTCTTCTCTCGGTAGCATCTCGATTAACATCGTTCATTTACAAGCCTAATATTTAGTGAGTTAAAAATAGTTTCTGAAAAAAATGTCAGGACTATGGACAACATTTCCGTAAAAATCCTGGTTATGAATCTCGACCCGTAATGTAATAGTTTAATTCGAATAAAATGTTTTATATGATCTAGAAAAATGCTGCTGCTTGATAAGTTCAAAGGAATATAAGAACAGATTTTATACCCTTAATTTGCAAAATTCTGTTCAGTAAATTTCGTACTTGAAATGTACGATTCTCGGACAATTACTATCGGGTTGTTCTTAAAGACTCTGTGTACTGACTTGTGCTCATGGCTCACTCAGAGATATTCCTGTAATTTGTATGTGATTTAATTCCATTTATGTGCCACACCCATAATCACGGAAGCGGTTATTACTACCTCTCATGGAGTACATGGAGTTTCCAGCGCCTATTCTAAACTAGTCGGATGTGTCAATACCAAAACTTTCTTTTATCTCACACAGGTTTCGCATACACTAAAAAGAATCAGCACCCATTTATATCAAGGTCTAACTGAAATTCAAGTTTTATTAAATTCCGTGCATTATTTCTTGAGATATGACTATCGCTAAAATCCTGCAAAGTGCTGCATAGCAGTGCCATCTGCTGGGGGATTTTTACCAAAAACTAATCAGCACCAATTTATATCAAAGAGTAACTGAATATAAAGTTTTATTAAATTCCGAGCATTAGTTCATGAGATAGAGCTATTGCGGAAATCGTGAAAAATGCTGCATAGCAGCACCACCTGCAGGGCGATTTTTACCAAAAACTAATCAGCACCAACTTATATCAGGGACTAATTGAATATAAAGTTTTATTAAATTCCGAGCAGTAGTTCTTGAGATAGAGCGCCCACAAAATTTTTGTCACATACAGAGAGACAGAGTCACAGACAGAGTCGCAGACAGACATTTTCTAAAAATAGTCAAATCGTGTTCAGGACCTTCTAAAACGTATAAATCCGTCAAAAACCGGAAGTCGAAAATTTTCATGAATCCAATACTTTCTTCTTGTAAAGATAGAAGAAAAGTAACAAGTATTTCACATCAAATTAATTATAGAAATCTTCCAAGTTGTCTAAGACTTACAAAACTCCCTGTTACAGTACACAATACTCTATTTCAATATGTAATAATATTTGTGCACTATAAAAAAAGGCATATGTTTCTTAATATACGAAAATATAACATAATCACGAACAGAAAGATACAATAACCCCTTCCGCGTGATTCCAAAAAACGTTGTTTATATTTAGAAACCTCAGAAATTTCAGATTTAAAGAAGCATTTACAAAAAGAAAGTCTCTGGTGCTGTAACAGATATTCAGAAACGTTTCCGAGTAATTTTTATAGTATATTACTCAGTTTTCTCAAATCAGAATGCCAACTTTTAGGATGCTATCAATTCCCAATTAAAACTTTTCAGCTGCGTAATTGAATTTATACATGCAAGAATAACAAAATAATTTATTTTTAATATTAGTCTTAATGTTTTTAATTTATCATGTTTGTATGTAAAACATGTCTTTTGAACATTAAAGTGTTTACTTGAAAAATGATAGCACCCTTAAAACTTATATTGCGTGTTGTGAAAACTGTTCAATATAACTTACTGCAAAAACAACTCGGAAACCTTTTCGAAAATCAGTGGCATCAAAAGAAACTTTGTTTTTATAACTGTTTCTTTAAATCTCGAAAATTTGTTGTTTTCTGAGGTTTCTAAAGGTTTAAACGCTTTTCGGAATCACGGATATTTCAGAACAGGTTATTGTATAGTTTTGTTCGTGATTATGTTATATTTTTCTAGATTAAGAAACTTTTTTTTTTTTACAGTGTGGATTGAAAGTTGTACATTTTCTTAAATATTTAACAAAATTCTTGGTATATAGCTTATGATTACAATTCCTTAAGAAATGGTAATACAGTAGGACCCGTATATAACGAGGAGCTCGAGACACATAAAAATGCTCGTTAAATCCGGTCGCTCGCTAAATCCGAATCCTAGCTAATAACTAATAGTATATACATAAAAAACAACTTACGTGAGTTACTGCTCGGTAATCTTTATTGAGAATTGGAAAAATATTCCTCCAAAGTTGATTGTTTGAGTTTACAAAATTTTGTTTCTTTCAATTTTCATCTTAAAACACTTAATGCATTAAATGTTGCATCATCAGTATTTTTCATTGCTTCAAAAAACTGTTCTAGATTTTGTAATGATTCTTCAGCACAATCACGTGTCGGCGTTTTAAGGACAGTTTCTTCTTCCGAGTCACTATCACTTGCATATTCCTGCTCTTGGGGTTTTACCACTTCCACGACGATATCCTCAGTAGAGAGTAAGCCCGACGTTAAGACACCGTCATCAACGTTATTGTAGTCATCGATGTTTAAAACATCGTTAAACTTCTCAATGTTATTTTGTTGCAACCAGACTGAGAGTGGCAAGTCATCTTCATCTTAGTCACCTTCATTTCTGTCAATCCATCCAGCTTTCCTGTAACAATTTTGGATACAAGATTGAGTCACACTTCCCCAAGCATCTGTCATCAGGTGTATAGCCTCAAGAACAGAAATTTTAAGATCCTGATCTCTTTCATTTCTCTCTAACATCATGAGAATCAATTGCTTTCTATAACAGCATTTGAAGCTCCGAATAACTCCTTGATCGAGAGGCTGTAACACTGAGGTTGTGTTAGGCGGTAAGAAAACAAGTTTTATGTTTTTTAAATTGCTGACTTGCGGGTGCAATTATCAATGATGAGTGCAATCTTTCTTTTCTGTTTTTGAAGCACCTTATCCCACTCGTGCAAATAAGATAAAAATAATTCAGAAGTCATCCATGCCTTTTTGTTCGATTTGTAAGTCACTGGGAGACTTTTTACCCCTTTAAAGCATCTTGGATTTGCAGATTTACCGACGATAAAAAGTTGTTTCTTGTCTTTACCTGACATGTTGCAACACATTAACACAGTTAAGCGATTTTTTAGCAACTTACCGCCCACACATTTTTCACCTTTAAACTTCATCGTTTGATAAGGAGTTAGATTGTAAAAGACGCCGGCCTCATCAGCATTGTAGATGTTATCGTCAGCATAATTTTCACGTACATCTTTCCATGTGCAATCTAACCAGTCTTTCACATCCTTGTCGTTCACACTGGAGGCTTCGCCTATGATTTTTTCTGCACATATGTTATGACGTTGCTTGAAACGATGTAGCCATCCATTAGAGCAAGAAATCTAGCTGAGCTGCAAAATTTTCCGCTTGGATTTTAATGATGTGCCCAGTTATCGGTAAACAAGAATTCCGTTGCTGAACAAACCATTTTAACAGCGCTTCATCCAAGTCCTCTTTTTCACATTTCTTCAACCGTTTGGACATTCGCTTCATATGCTTTCATTAAGGACTCCTTGTTTTTTAAAAGAGTTGACTCAGTTGAAGAAGAAAGTCCATAATGCTTACATACTGTAACATTTTTTTCACCTTTATCCAAGAGTTTTATAATTTCCACTTTTTCTCTTACGGATAGAACTTTTCTTTTCGACATTTTAAGCAGCAGAATAAAAAACACGCTCTCAAGAAAAGGCACAAGCCGAAAATAATTTTTTCTTACACGTAGTTGTGAAACCGGTAATTGCACCTGATTTCGAGTGGTCAAGCCATTGAAGGGAGGAGTCGTCATGTACGACGGCACTTGACAACGTCCCTAACTCCCCCCCCCCCACCTCACCTGCATCCGCTATCTTTAACCACTGTAAAGCACCAAGGGATTTCGAATTCCATTCTTTGTGAGTTAGGATTCTTTCATTCTCTCCCGTACCCTTCCAGGAAAAGGACAATGGTATTCAGTTAACACCAAGAATCTATGCCTGTCTCTGATGATTGCACCTGTTGTTGGATAACTTTAAAGAATGCTTATTTTTTCTTTACAACAAGACGGGAAATTCTAGAAAAACAGTATGTTTTTCTTTTTTAAAATTATTATTTCTGTACTTATTTCATGCTTCCATAATTATTTCCCTCGTTAAATCCGAGCAAAGTACAAAAATTTGCTCGCTAAAAGAGTATATTTCAATACATTATTAACATTATACAAATCAAAAGACTCCATTTTCCTCGCTAAATGCGGAATCTCGTTAAATGCGGGCTCGCTATAAACGGGCTCGACTGTAGTAATTGGCGACGTGAATTATTAAAAAAATATTTTAGTGTGACTGTAAGTTAAGATATCCATTTATGTAATATATTACAGTCTTGCCGAAAAGTTTCGTTCTCGAATGCCAATGTTTAGTATTGAATTTTATTTTTTTATTTTTCTGAGAACGCTGTTTTTTCTTTCTTTCTTTTTTTTTCGTTCAGATGTGTAATAATTAATGTAATACATTCAACTTTTCAAACTAACTTTAGCATTCCAATTTACTGTTAAGAATATTATCTGTCAAATATAATTATCACATTCCAGAATTTCAATTAACAATGTTTAATAAATATGTTTGTCGAAATATGTGCATCAATGAGCAGATTATTTTATCATTAATTCCTTAAATATATTATAAATTAAATGCAAAAAAATAATTTAATGTATATGGTTTTATTTTCAGCATGCATTTTCTTTAATAAAGCTAGTCTGAAATTTTAAGATAATTCATTTTATTAATACAACATATTATTGCTTTTTAAACAGTAGTCGAACACGTATGTTTCAAATATGTAGCATCACTTAACTAAAACTTTTCTCCGTGTTACGTGTTATCAAAGAACACGCGTAAAAGGCCAAAAACAGATATTTAACTCAAATAAATCATCAATATCCCTTGTACTATATAGTATAAAGCTTTTCTAAGTAACAATTATTCATCTTCCGTGACGCAAGCATTCCATACCCAATAACGTTGTATCTAAAATGAATTAGGGAATTCTAGAATAATTAGTTCCTATGATTTAACTATACACAAACATAGATTTAGAGTTCAAATCGATCATTAGATCTAAATATACCTCTTAAAGTATTAACATCGCTATAAGAGAATTTGCGTTATTTTTCATTTTGTCAGTGATGATTTAAAGTAAAAGGAAATTAGTTTAAACTGTAGCTTCCTTAAACATTTCGTGTATCATTACGAACTTCCTACAGTCTTTTCAAAGATATAATTTGAACCTATATTTTTACAGACAGTAAGTCATATAGTATGTGTTAACTCAAATGATGTAATTTTCAGTTCGTGAAATTAAGCACGCACAACAAAACCTAAAGTTTTGCTTTCTTCTGTTTAATATAATGCGTATTTAGGGGTGTTACCAAAGACATTGAGCTAAGATAAAATTTTCAAGACTACATTTCAATATTGTATCATACATAAAAGTACAAAACGTATAGTGGTCTTTTAAATGAATTTTAGAATTAATAAAAAATCTGATTCTTCCTTTTAAATAAAACCATTTTTAGTTTTAAAGAATGAGAAAATATACAGGCTGTCCGAAAAATATTTTCCTGATTACAAAATTTACGCATATTCTTTCTCTATATATATATAGAAGATAGACATGTGAAACTTGTGCCAAAATTTTGGAAAACTAACCAAGTTTTCATTTGTTGAGTGTTTCCATAACATGGCTGTAATGTAGCAGTGTCAATATCCAGGAATGCTTACCTGCACGTTCGTCAAGAATAACCCAATTATATTTTTTATGAGGACAATGTCCTTGATATAACCCCATAGATATACCTCCGCCAAGCTTCTCCTACACTGCAAAAAAAGTTCTGATATTAAGTATAATATTAGCATCCCAGCTGCCAGTATTATACCGCATGCGTGGTAGCTTATTTTACTGTTTATTACCGTTACGGTATAATACTGGGAGCTGGTATGCTAGTATTATACTGTAATTATACTGTAATATCAATACTTTTTTTTCGCAGTGTACACTTACACTGCTATACTACATACACGTTAAGGCATGTTATAACCTTTTTCTTTTTTAAATAAAAAAAAAAATTGCATATTTTTACTCTTTAAATCCTCAAAACCTTTGTGGGAAAGCATTTTGGTTCAAAACCTTTTGGTGTTGCAGTGAACAGGTTCATTTTTTGCGTATTGTGTGCGGCACGCAGGTAGCAAAAAAAGAATTGAGAAAGAGGATGTCCAGGAGGGTTCATTATATTGGCCTCGTATAGATCATTTTATGTAAGCTGAAATTTGTCAAACCTGTTTTTCTGGAAACTCTGTTTTACAAATCGGTACCAGGTAGAAATCGAGATTGGATCGACCGATTTGGTTGAAATTTTTATATTCTAGTATATACCATATTTACAGACGCGTTTTCTAATAATCGAATTGTATTTTTTTTTTTTTTTTTTTTTTTTTTTTTTTTTGCGCGTTTTAAATCCGAAATGTTTTGTAACTGAAATTTGAACAGTCGCAATTTTCTTCAAGATCGAAAAAAATAATAAACCCACCCGAGAAAAACTACAAAATATCGTAAATTTTAAGGTTTTTATTTTTATTTTTTACTAGCTAACCCGCCCGGCGTGGCCCGGGCCCGAGATAATTACAATCTCAGAGAAAGGCGTTAACCCCCTCCCTCCCCATACCCGCAAATATAATGAATAATTTGTTCAAGAGAACCACCGTCACCTACATTAACGCGATCATTAAAAAAATAATTACATTTTTCTGATAATTAGAACATAACGAAGACACTACGCTAAAATAGCCGGCAGATGACATTCCTTCCCGACCTCAATTTCAAATGTATATCTTAATTAGTTACCTAAATTTTTGTTCATTAGTAAAAATTGGCAATTATTTCCTTTCATTTTCGCAAACTAAATGGAGGGTTCGGCCCGAGAAACAGATCTCTTTGTAGTTCAGTTTTTAATGAAAGCAGATCCCTGTCTGAAACTTTCTCGGGTCCTTTTCACTGGCGCCGGCAGATTTTTGGCAGTTTTTTGCATAAATAAAAAAAAATTACCAACCGAATTTTTCAAAAATCACATATTCAGATACAGAATATTTTTTTTACATATGCTCAGAAATTTTCAAATTGATATCTCAATTAGTTTTCTTAAAATTCGCTCATTAGTAAAATAATTTCGAATTTGTTCATTTCCGCTTGCAAATCCAACGCACCAGTTCGTTTCTTTCGCCATTTTGATTTAAAAGATGACATTTTAGAAGCGATGGTTAATGAGAATCTAATTAATATCTATGCTAATTATCAAAATATGAAAATTCTGAGTCTCAGGTGCACATGGCCAGACCTTGGACTATACACACCTAAATTTCCAGACTTCTAGGTGGGCTAGATTTTGCTAGCCATCGCCAACAGACACACACACAGACACACACACGGACACACACACAGAGCGAAACTTTCTTTTATTAATATAGATATAATATATTAATATTCATAAATTTGCTATAGAAAGTTTCAAGAATTCTCGCTAAAGTATCCGCAGCTCAAGCAAGAAATTAAGAATTGCCAATTTGTAGTGACAAAATTGCCTGTTAGAAGTGTTCTAATTTTTTATTTAATGTTTTTAAAAAAAAATCTTATTATCCAAATTTTTATGAGTATTTAAAAAAAAATGTTTCCTAAGCATGGGTATAATTTTTGTGTGAAAATATTAATATTTAGCTGGAAAAAAAAAAACAGTAATTCATGAAACACTCGACTTTCATCCAAAGATTTCTAACGAAAAACGTCCCTCTAAAATGTTTCAAATAGATGGTGATGGCGCTCGAGTAGGACAGTTGTACCAGTTCTTCTGCGTTAATGACACTTTCAGTTTCGCGTCGGCAGATGGCGCTACGTGTGCACGGTTGTATGTTTGTAACGGCAGAGCCGTGCGACCACTATTTCCTTAGAAATCCTTATTTTTGCATTGCTACTCTGGTTTATTTAATTACTTCTGTGAAGAATCGATGCAACCAACCAGTGAACCAACCAACCCAAGAGAATAAAAGCGTATTTTTAATGAGAGTGCTTTGTGAATATTAATTAATATTTCAGATAGTAATTGAAATATTAAAATTCTGAAGTAATGGTACACCAAGAGAGTATTTGGACTACCAAAATCTAAATTTCCAGCCTTCTAGGTGGGCTAAATTTTCCTAGCCATCGCCAACAGACACACACACACACAGACACCCACACAGAGCGAAACTTTCTTTTATTAGTATAGATTTGTTGTTGTTGTTGTTGTTACAGATAAGCACATTCTGGAATTCATCTGGTACCGCGGAACACTTCACTTTTTGAACACCCCTGTATCAAACGCTGCCAGAGCACCATTTTTTCAACTAATCTCCAAATAAAAAATTGTTTTTAAAACTTCAAAATATGCTTTCTCATTTGCAAAATAAACATATATATATATATATATTGTTTAATTGCGATAAAATAAAAATAGCAAAAAAAGTGGAGAAATTTTTGATATTTTTTTTGTTTTTTTAGTTATAACATGCCTTAAGAAAAATTACTTAGGACGTGCACGAATTCATTCTGCGATGTGTAATGACTAGCATGCTTTGGATGTAAAACTTGGTCAAAAATGAAATCTAATAATACTAATGCCCTTTATTTTTCAAAAAATGAGTCTGCTTAAAGTTACATAGAATAGCGATTTTAAGAGTTGATAAATCGTGTAACAACAATTATGAATAATATTAGAAAGTTGTTATTTCAATTAAGGATCTAGGACCCGACATAGACTATCTAGGGCTCCGGGCAAGCATCATTCTGACCCCTTCCTCCATTCAATCTATACATAAAAATTGTTCGTGGATTATGCTTAAGTGACTAGTACTACTAGAACTTTATACTTATTTTATATATACATATATTTTGAATCAGGTAATACTTACATCTGTATACAAGCTATCGCAAGAAAGATGATCACAATTTTAAGAAAAATACTAGTAAAGAAACTAGTAGAAAAAATTATGGATTGATTATTGGGAGTATTTGTCTGCAAACTTTCCCTTTGCGTATATACATGTGTCATAAAATGTCTAAAAGAAAAATGCCCAATAGGTCATCATAGATGGTTTTTAGCTTGCCTTGTTAAGATAAACATATCAATAATACATTTCTCTTGAAAACAATAGATTACTAATTTCTTATAATAAAATTTCATTTATTTTTTTCTGGTGATGTAGTTTGTTCTTTTTTTTGTCGGTGGGGATGGGGCATGGGGTATGGGAAGCAGAGACGGGGAAGATAGGATCGCACTCCCCAAATCTGTTAAGATGTTTTTTCATCAACAGAATTTTGGACATTTTTGCCCATTTTAACCATTTGGCATCTCTTAAAAAAATCAGGATTAGTCCAATGGGGGAGGGTTCGAAAGAGGGGGCAACCGCCCCGCATGCCCCTGTAGTCCATTTAGTCAGGCCTTCGATATTGCAAGAGGACTGACATTACATTGAGGATTGGAAATAACTCTGTTGGCAAATTCTTAAAAATTATTTTGGACTCAATCAAAAAAGAACATGAGGGTCTACACAACTTTTTTCACTGTCCTGAAGATTTGGTAATGATATAATAATTTCTATTTTTTTTGCATCTAAATCCTCTAAAAATAAACAACTGAGCACAAAGTATTAATAAACACTGTTAGTTGCAAAAACTATATTTTTTCTTCGTCGCCAGAAATATTTTGTACTCTGAAGTAACATTATTGTTCAATGTATGAAAAAAATATATATGTATACGTCGCTTAAGATAAAAATGTAACAAAAAATAAACCACTTAAAATACAAAATGCGCAAAACATAAAAAATGAATTTTAAATACAATATAAAAATTTAGAAAGGAACAAAAGGTTTTGTCGATGTATTTTCGTTTTCCGAGTTGTTGTCTATCATTTTTTTAAAATCTCTAAAGAACAAAATAATCATCTTTATCGACTCATATTTAGTTGTTTCATTTTTTGCTAACGAAAATTTTGCGTAATCGATTCAGTATTTTTTTTCCTGGCTTTAGTGATAGAAGGCTAAATAAAAAAATCTTAAAAACGTAAGTTTAAAAAACTACAGAATAACATGTTTAAGCAATCGTGAAAAAAAAAATCCTACGTATGAGTTAAAGAAATGTAAAAGTGTTTTTATGTAAAACGAGAAAAAGCAGATGTGGTTTTTTTTTCCTTTTTTGGCTTATAGTTCTATTATCTAACTTAAATATTTTAAATCCAGTAATTTTAAAGAGAACTCGGTGAAACAAAATATTTATCAGATCAACACGTTTACATTTAAGTATTTGAAATTTAACCTTCTCAGTGTTATTTGCAGTCATGTCTCTTTTTTAACGCTTTAAAAGATAGTTGAAAAGTGTTCGTGAATTCGGTTTGTCTGTCTGTATGTCCGAGCTCTAACTCACGTAAATATACTCGTATTGTCATGCAATTGATATATGTTATTAAACTTTACTGTGGTATGTTCGGTATTGAAAATTAAGCGTGTAGCACCTTTACAGGGACACTCAAAATTATTCCGTTACTTTACGGTCTATGGGAGAAAATCATTCGAGGTTTATTTTAATGATGTTACAGTATTTCAACATATTAACCCTAGAATGCTACCCTTTTAAAAACTTACGGGAATGATAACCATTCGTCTCCCAGACGATATGGGGGTAGGCGTGCTTAAAATCAATTTTAAAAGATAATTAGAAAAAATGTTTAATACTTGCAGATGACTTTATCACTCTCGATCTTCTAATAAGCAGTAAAGCATGATTTATTTATTTTCAAAGAAATTTTTACACATATTAGCGTGATGTTTACCATACATTACTCTGGGATAGATTAGACAAAAGTTGTGCTTTATTCTACGCAAATTGCACGAGCAAAATGCAGAAATTTTCTTTTTTTTACATTAAAATTGTTCGGGTCGTTGAAAGTTCATATCCAATTTCAAAATTCCACTTCCAATTGTCCTTGTTTATCGGGCAAAGTTGACAGGTTGAGATGTTTCTTCATCCATGAAGAAAGAAGATCTTCACATAGCTTTATCGTCAACTTTTTTCTGTATAATGCTTTTTCGGATTTTTTAGCCATGTTATGCACATATATAACATGTGCATTAAATAAACTCATATTTATCATACCATAAAACACACAAAGAGGCCATCGGTGTGTTTTACTACTACATGACATGTTATTACACATCTGATCCAATGTGCCTACGGGTCCTTTTGTGGAGTTATAAAATTCTATCTTTATATTTCGAACTGCTGTCCTTTTCTTGTTTAATTTAGGCAAATATGACCATTTTGACTTATCTTGACCACCGAGCTGAATTTTTCCTGCATAAATTATACACTTCACGTGACTCAAAAAATTTCGGAGATTTTCCAACCCATTCACTTTTATTTGATACACTGCGGTTTTCAGTTTTAGCTTCGTAATTGGACTTCATATTTTTAACCTTCTGTGTTTGTTTTTCAAGTATTGTTTTTTCTTCATCTTAATTGTCCAAGTATAATTCATCATTTTCATCTCTATCGCTATCCGTGATTTCGTCGCATTCAACATCACTTTCAACTTCTGATTCATTTCCTGAAATAGAATTTTCTCGATAACTTAGTTTTTTAATAGTTTCTAGATAGTCTCAGTTCTGTCCCAAACATTTTCTCCTAGAAAACGTTTTAATATGTCACGTCAGCACAGGAAAAGTCATATTTTCAAATGCAAACGCTACTGCTAATCATTCGTCTGCGAGACGAATATTGTTCTGAAAACCCCCTGTGCACAAATATTTTGGGAAGAAGGATTATCCTTAAGTGTAGTAGCCAAGGTCAAATGAAGGTACTGAGTGCCACGACCCATTTCCTGTTTCAGGGCAGGGAGCCCAAAGTTACTTGTTATGGGCTTCGTCCAGGAGACGAACGGGTAGCATTCTAGGGTTAAATTGATATATATATTACTGAGGTGCACTACAATAGGCTTACTCTAGAATATGGTGTGCATAGTTCTTATAGTTCCTTTACAGGGATACTCAAAAGAATTCCGTTGCATTACCGTCTATGGGGAAAAATCGTTTGCGGGAGTTTTAATAATGTTTCACTATTTCAACCATATTGAAATGAATATATATCACTGAGGTGCATTACACAAAACTGTGTATGGCATTCATCCTTCATTTACAATGAGACACGAAACAATTAGGTTAAAGTACTGTCTGTTAACAGTAATTGCTGGAAGTGTGTTTTTAGTTGGACAGATCGTTTTTAAGATTAACTAATTTTTTGCCTATTAATTGATGAGTATAAACTTTATAGATCGTATACAATGCATCGCAAAAGATCTCGATATATATATATATATAACAATTAATCATATACAGGACTACTCAAAATAATTCGGATATTTTTCCGAATATTATTGGTAATTCCATTATTTGTTTCAGCCGCGTACCCTTAATATTTGGCTACACACGTTCAGTTAAATAATTGTGTACTTGTATACATTGTAAAAACTGTCTAACCCCTTCAACACATTGTGTATATGTTAAAGTAAACAATGAGTTTGTGTCTTCGCCCCGGAATTGCACTTTACTCTTACTTTAAAGCAAAGGTTCCCGGGGCAGTCATCCCTTGTTTATTTCACCTCATTAAACGGTTACGCTTTGTAAAAGTATTTTGGAAGTGTTGCAAAGCGTTACATAATCTATGCTTGACGTGTGAATTTTCGTTCCTGTTTTTATATAAATTATATTTAGATTCATTTATGTGTTTTCATGTGAAAAAGAAGCTGATACTTTATATAAAAAAAATAATAATTCGTCCAATGTAACTTAAAATAAAACCAATATTTGTTTACATTTGTAAATTGTCATTGATTTAGAATTTTATACATAATTTAAATTCAAAAATTATTTGATTATATTTTTTAAATAAAAATAATAAATTAAAGTACAAATTAATAATAGTTTATTGCTTTAGATTTTTAATGCTATTTACTAGCTTCAGATTGAGCAAAATTTATCACACCAAAAAGTTAAATTTAAAAATGATTACTAATTTCTGCATAAATATTACTATGAATATGATATACGACACAATAGAAAATTCAAAATACATCATCGCTTTTTTCCAAATATGTAAATATTTTTAATGGTTCGACGTTTTATTCAATTTTATAATACTGTTCGCTTAAAATGTTACTTTTAAAATCAAATTGCGATGAATATATTTTACAATAAATTTACTGTTATTTTTTTTATATATATAAGTAATATATATATAACTCTGCAAGTTATTTTACAATGAATGTTTAAAAACAATTTTGGTACTTTTTTAAAATTTAATAGTAAATAATTAATTAATTATGTTCATCACATTTATGATTTGGAAGACACATTACAAAATGTAATTAAAAAGTCCTTCTAGCTTGTACCGACAGAAAAAGATACATTTCCTATTTCTTTTCTTTTAGAATTTCGCTAATTCTGCTTAAATATGAAGCTAAAATACGTGAACTCGATTACAGAAAACTAGCTCATCCGCCTGGCGGTACCCGGACCCATGATGATTAATATCAAGAAATCTCAAGCTTGTATGATTTGATATCTTTAACCCGATTTTGTATGAACTTATATTTTTAATTCAAAAATCGTAAAAAAATATTCATATTTAGTTGTAAAAACGCTGTTAAGAAGACATTTTTGGGGTTTTTTTCACGTAGGGTCGTTTTATAGTTTAAAAAGAAAATGTTCTTGTTGTCCGAAAACATTGAAATTTTTATCGGCTATAAATATAACGGTTTTACAGCCCTTGTAAAAATTTTTAGAAAGAAAGCTTGTTATCTAGTTGAAAAAGGAAGTATGTTTTCTTCTCTCTTTTTTATGTTTGTTTGTTTTCGCATCGGCTCCTTTAACATAACAAAAAAAAAGTTATGATCTTCCGAACTCTCTAAAATTTTAATCGGTTATAAATATATCTGTATCCAAGTATTCTTTAAAATTTCTTTAAAAACTGTGAATTTTTACTACTGAAAACATGAGTCGAAGCCACGCCGAAACACGCCGCTTTTCTGCTTTTTATTTTTTCGAAAATTTCTCAGATTTTATTTATTTTTTAAATATTTCTACACGTCCAAATGTTTCGATAATTTTGTAGATGATCTAAATCTGCTCTAAAAAGATTGTGTCAAATTACGGACGTTTAGTTACTTTTAACGTAGACCAAATATCGTCTCCTTGAGGAACCAACTGATCTGCGTTTGCTAGTGCTTCTGGAAGGGTTAAAACTCGCATTTTTAAAACCGAGAAGGTTTCAGGTTTAAGAGCATGTTTTTGGTTGGTCAGTACCTGCGAATTTGTGCCCTGGAAAGATGTTCGCATATGAGAGAAAACTTCCTTCGGGAAAACGCTCCTTTTTGAATTTTTTTCTTCAAAGGGTTAACAACGATATATTTTTTAATTGATTGCTGCATTTGATATTAGACACAAGAGTACCACCATTCCGAATATGTCTTCAATTTTAACTGTACCGCTAACAGTTTTACCGCTTTAGGGTAATGCAAATCTACGAAATAACACATAAAACCTCGTTTTCGGTTCTTCATATCCTCCCTGCTGTGGTCAGCCCCATCTGTTACACTTCGCACTGATTACTGAATTGAACAGAGGTTTCGGTATATCCCGGATTTTTAGCACCCTGAATGGAACTGAAACTTTTTACTTTTCTATTTAGAACTCAAGTGAACAAATAAATTTTTGAATGTTTTACTTGTTATGTCGAATTTAAACGGAGTTGCTTCTCGGCAGTTTTTAAGATTAACCATGAAGTTTTAGAGTTTGAAGTGTTTAGTTTAAATTGTCAAAATACATTCATTAGTATATCATGTATAAAAAAACTTAAAAAGATTAACTGTTTTTTTTATTTTATTTTATTTTATTTTTTAGTTATGGGTAAATTTAAGTAGATAGAATTCAAGTGATGTCAGTCAAACCTTCCACAGTACGAAAATTAAAGCAAGCTAGAGCTTAACAGAAACGGTAGATAAGTTGAAATATGCTTTGAATTACACTAGAATAATTTTAACACAATTATTCAAATTGGTAAAGAAATCATACGAGATGCAATTTTCCAACTGAACGAAAAGTGTCCGGGCCAGGACTCGAACCAGGGATCCCCAGGCCTAAACTGCCATGCTCTACTAACTGAGCTATCCCGGTCGAATCTGAAGGGCATAATTCATCCAGTTAACCTTATTGATCATAGTATCTGCTCTGATATTTGAATCAACTCAACAGAATTGATCGCAGGTAATGGACTTCCAGAAAACGCTGGATACGTGATTACTCTACAATATTTTTAACACAATTATTCAAATTGGTAAAGAAATCATACGGGTTGCGATTCTCCAACTAGACGAAGAATGTCCGGACCAGGACTCGAACACGGGATCGTCCGGCCGAAGCCGCCATGCTCTACCAACTGAGCCATCCTGGTCGAATATGAAGAGCATAATTCATCCAGTTAACCTTATTGATCGTAGTATCTGGTCTGATATTTGAATCAGCTCAACAGAGTTGATCGCAGGTAATGGAACTCCAGTAAACGCTGGATACGTGATTACACTAGACTCTACACTTTTACTCTAGTGTTTCTTACACTTTTACTCTCGTGTAATCACGTATCCAGCGTTTACTGGAGTTCCATTACCTGCGATTTATTCTGTTGAGCGTATTCAAATATCAGACTAGATACTATGACCAATAAGGTTAACTGGATGAATTATGCATGGCGGCTTAGAGCATGGCGGGTTCTACCGGGGAATCCCGGCTTTGAGTCCTGACCCGGACATTTTTCGTCCAATCGGAGAATTGCAACTCGTATACTTTGAATTGTAGAGAGCTTGTTTCCGACACTCCCAATGCGTAAATCATATTCTGAGCATACACGAACGCTTTACCGGCTCGGAAAGAAAGAGATAAGTTTGCGATGAGTTTTTTATTTAATATCTCGACTTAATATCAAAATATCAAAAATCGGACCCTCAGGTGCATCAGGACCTATCTAGGATTTACCTCACCCAACTTTTCAGACCGCTCCGTGAGATAGATTTTGCGAGCCAACGCACTCAAACATACATACACAGAGAGACAGACAAACAACTATCTTTTCTTAGTACTATAGATTCTCAGTTTTCGTCAATATTGAATTTGAATGGGAATTTTTAAAAATTAGTCAGCTATCGCCAAAATGGTTTCGTTAATGGCGAATTCTTTTTGTTGCATAATTTAGTGACATTTCACCAAATATCGTCAAAGTTGGCGAGAATTTGACGCTGGTCGATATGACTTTGTAGTATTAATAGTAGGAGAGTTGGAACATTGTCTTCAACAATGAAAGAAAATTTGCGAGAAACTACTTTTGCAAAACCTTTAAAATTACGCGCGTTTATGGAGGAATCCCTTATTTTTAAGCGGTTGCCTTTATTTTTAATCTGTCAGTGAAAGTATACCGAACGTTTTCGGAATTGCTTTCCACTGGACAGCTGCATTATGTAATTTTTCACTTTTTGTAATGGGAGCTAACTAAAAATGCTTGTTGATAATTTGGGCAAAACAATAAATAAGTGTATAATTTTAATTTATATGGAAAGCATCATTTATGGTTGTTTTGCGAATTTCATTTAATTACTTAAACATTTGTTTTTTTCATTACATAATTTTTCTATGAATAAATATTTCGTTTATCTCTATTTCTTTTTTCTCTTCAAATACGTGTCACTGAGAGTAAAACCTAGCGTTTGACAATGTATTATTTCTAGCTTCCAATTTTCCTTACCATTTCTATACAATTAATTTGAGTTGTATAGGTGACCATAAATAAAATGCATTGCAAATTTAAAATAACTAGGGAAGGGTTCCATATTGTTAACAAATAGCAAATTATTATTATTTTCGGAAAACTGTCATGGATAGTATCCAAATTAAATTAAATGTTTTGTAATCTATGTTGTAAATCAAAAACCTGTACGCAACGGTGATATTATATTGACGATGGCAACAGTCTAAATAAAAAATTTCAATTTTACTGCAATTTTTAGGGTTCTGTACTTAAAGAGTAACAAGTTGGAAATTGTACGTTAAACGTGACAAATGAGGTGCGTTCGTTTCGTCCTATAAATTCCTACTACCCCTATTAGTTTTACAATTTAAACAACCATCGTTATTATTTCAGCGAAATAAATTATATCGTCTGCTATGAACGAAATGAGGATTCCTTTTTATTTTTTTTCTTATTACGTATGCCATGTTTACAGATGCTATTTTTTTTCAACTCCAGACAAGCTCTGTAAATTCCCCATGGAGATCTTGCTTTGCGAATTATTACCTCCATGGTTAATATTTCTACGACTCACGATGAATGAATATTTTGTTTATTTACTGTAATGGATTGAGATATTCGGCTGTTACCCTAATTTTCCCTGAAGTTATCTCAGAATCTTAATACATTTTTTAATGTAACTCATCTCTCAAGCAAACTATTTTTTTTAACGATCTTTCTAAAAATGTAACTTTTATGCAATTTTATTCGAAAAAATAATTTTTAATAAAAATGGCCACTTGGCATATGGAAAAAGATGTGGTTAGCCCGTATTTGTTTTTCTCAGTCACATGACATCCGCTTTTATTATATAGATTACGTATGATATGATTTAATAGAATATAGAAAACTTTTATTAATATATTTTTAAAGTTTTGATTCGATTTTCATAAAATTTGAAATGACTCGACAAAATTCTGCAACAGTTATATATATTAAATTTCAAACCATCCGGTTGGGTAGTTTTAGCGCTGTTATATGCGGACAGACGGACGGACCAAATGACGACTATAGGTTATGTATATAATTACGAACGCTCCTAAAAAGCGGAACCAATATGAGATCACATCTGTGTCTGACAGTCCGTCTGTCACAGCACTTTTTCTCGTAAACTATGGGAAGTGGAAAGTTCAAACTTTGTAAAGTTATAAAGCTTTTTTCCCCATATATTTTGAGATTATTAGCTATTCAGAAATATATTTAGGAAAATTTTATTGGGCTAATTAAGTTATATTAAAAAACAAGTTTTCTTTTTGTATATCGTGTGAGGTATCGTGAGAAAGATCTCGTAATATCGAACTCAAAAATATATTTGTTTTAATTTTAGGTATTATATTTTCAGAGATATCGTCGAAAATGAACTGCAAAAATATGTCCCCCCCCCCCCCACTATTTCCAAATCTACTGAAATAAACATTATGAAAAAATTAGGGGTAGTAGGAATTTATTTAAACTTTGAAGGAAAACTATAGCGATTTTCCAAGGGAACACAGTTTTCGAGAATAACGCCTTTTTCTGTTACACATAAACTTTGCTTTTCGGGCGGTCAGCGCAGGGAGTTGCCGGACGCTCGAAGTATCTCGACAGAGAATCATCCAAGAATATTTGATAATCATTTTCGAGAACAATTGTCGGTAATTAGCCGAGATATTAAGTTGCTTGAAAAAAAAAACTGCCTTTTTATCTATCGTTTAGGGCATCGTTCGAAAGATCTCGTAACATCGAACTCAAAAATATATTTGTTTTAATTTTAGCTATTGTATTTTCAGAAATATCGTGGAAAGTATACTAAACAAATATGTCCCCCTTCTATTTCCGAAAAATTTAGGGGTATTTGGACTTTATTAATCAATAAATGGTAATTAATAAATGTAATGTACGGAACCCTTTGAGAACGTGTTAGACTCGTACTTGACCGATTTGTTTTTTATTGTAAACATCATACAATTTTAATTGTCACGCTATCGAATAGGACACAAAATGTACTTTGAAATGAATTTCCTATGAAAACTGTATCACAATTTACTGATATACTATTAAGGTTTATAAAATATTTTTTAAATATGTTTTTTAGGTAGATTTCGTAAGAAATACTACCTATTACATTCTCACCTAAGTTGGAATTTTTGAAAAACTTTTGCAGATCTACGCCGATCATGACTCCCAGAACTCAAAACCACCCCCAGTTCAAAACTTTCTATCTATCTATCTATCTATCTACCTACCTATGTCATTTTTTTATGGATACGATAACTGGAAAAATTCTGCATAAATCTCTTCCAAACTGATACATAAAATCAAGGGGTATAAAGTCTCGGTCAAGTTCGTTAATGGTCAAAATCGAACCAGGGGGGGTGGAATGGGGGGGGGGGCTCTTTGAAAAAAACTCATAATTTCTTAATTATGATACGTATCGAATCCGTTTAAAGTTATTACTTCTAGGAAAAGGGCCGAAAATTTATGTATAACAAATTTTTGATATCATTAAAAATGTCCCCAAGGGGGGGGGATAGGAGAGGGGTTAGAAGAAAAAAAATCATAACTTCGTCCATTCACAAGATATCAAATCCGTTTAAATTTATTATTAATCCTCTTAATATTATCTAAAACTTACATATTGACAAGTTTTTTCTAGGACCAACACTTATAGCAAAAAAAAAAAAAAAATTAAAAACAAAAAAATCCCTGCCGGCTCCGCCTGCAAACAAGTTAGGTTTGGAAGTTGGCGGTTACCATCTGACGTATCATGGGAGAAAGGTAATTTCTTCCGAAATTCCCAACAAACAGGCGCCCCACGGACTGCATCTTCGAAATCTACCTGTGCCTGTAGGCTAAGCCGTCAGGGATTTTTTTTTTTAAATCTGTCTCTATATCTCCTCAGTCCGTTTACGAAAGATTGACCTGTTTGCACTTAAAACAATATAAATAGTTCAGAATTTCTATCCTGCTAAGATTTCATTACAAAAATAAAACTTAATAAATAAATAAATAAATAAAAATGAAATAAAACATAAATTCAGCAGATATGTCAAACTGCGCGCTCAAACACTGAAATAATCAGAATAAAATTGGTATAATTAGTGAAATCTTTGGCGATTTCTTAAGTTATTAACAATTAATCGCTGGCATGAGTCTAATACGAAAATATCGCTTTTAATACTTTTGAAAACTTTATTTGAATAATTGGTATGTTCCATATAAAAATGGTTTTTGCTGTTGTTAGTAGACGACTAAAAAAATAAACCAAATGTAAAAAAATATATAGAGAGCTTTCAATTAAAAGTGATTTTTAGGTATATTCTCTACTCCAGGCAGCATGTTCAGAAAACCGCAAGCACGGGTTAGATCCCCTAGTATTTATAATAAAAATACATTTTGCTTTACTTATGTATATCATGTATGTTTAAAATCTCAAAAAAGTAGTAAAATCGACGATTAAAATATTATTTTGCATTTTATTAAGATGATTATTTAAAATACATTGTAAATCACCTTGAATGCTAAATATTATATGAGAGTTAAATTACATCTAAATGTTAATACAGTTGGTGACTGAAGCTCAATATATATCAGAACATGCTTCACAGAAAGCTATTGCCTCTGGAAATCGCAATACCGTACACAGGAGATTTGATTAGACTGGAAATTGGTCAAACATATAAAGTAGACTGCATGCATTAATTAAAGCTGTGATTTAGTTGGAATTCCAAATATTATGATAACGCAGTAACCAAAATTTTGTCAATCAAAGATCTTAGTAAAATATTCAAAGTTATATTTTTTGTGATTTCTTTTTATCTTAGACTTTTTTGCCATTACAAAAATGGCGCCTTATATTTAGGTTAAATTTATTAGTAAATCTTTTGTATGGAAATGCAATATATACAAAATTTAAAAAAAAGATAAGGCGTGTTTTATTTTTAGTCTCATTGTTTTTGTAAAGTTCCTACAAGACAAGGGATGATATAAATAGGATGTTACAATACAAATCATTTCTTAACAGAACACCTTTCTTTCAAAATGAAGTATACCTAAGCATCTATATCAAATTTTAATTATAAATGATAAATATTACTTTTAAAACTTTCCAACATAGTTGAAAACTGTTTATGAATTCAGTTTGTCTGCCAATCAGTGTGGCCGCGTTCTAACTCGTGTAAATATAACTCGAATTGCAATTATTGATATATGTTATTGGGGTTTAAAAATAGTATGTTCGGTAATGAAAATGAAGTATATAGTAATTATAATTCGTTTACAGGAGCACTGAAAACAAGTCCGTTCCATCATGGGCTGCATGGAAAAATCCTTTACAATCGATTTTAAAGATATTACACTATTTCAAGCATGTTAAAAAGATATATATCAGTGCGATACACTAGAATATACTTACTGCAGCGTGCATAGACGTTCATTTACAGGAATACACAAAATAAGTTTGTAACAGCACTGCCTATAAGCAATAATTGCTAGAAGTGCGTTTTCAACTGTGGTATGCTTTTTTTAATTTAACTTACTGTTTGCATATTACTTGGTGTGTATAAATTTTATAGATCATGTAAATGACTATGCAAAATATAAAGTCTTCCAGTAGATTTCCGCTTACTGGCAGAAATTTCTGGAGAGAGATTTGAAAGTTTGTTATGTATATCCTAACTGAACTTAGCTTTTTAATACTATATACAGATCATCTATATATAATATAGAGGGCTGCATAAAGTAATTAATATATTTTTCCAACTATTGATGGTAATTACTAAAATTGGGTTTTCAAATGCGAGTTATGCGTTTCCAAATTTTTAACCCAGACAACCTATTTTACCTTATTAATGTGTGAAGTTTTCTTACTGTATCCTCAATGTGTTGTAAAGTGTTTCATAATCTATGTTTGAATTTTTTGTCTTGTTTTATAATTCCCCTTTAAAACCTTTCTCAATGTATCTATTCAATCACCAACTGAATGTTTCCTATTTGTAATAATGTTGAAGAAATGTTTACCTTCAGTTGAAAATAGATGTAATAACTATTATATCGCTAACCGTTAATGATAAAAACATACTTCCAATTAGAATAATTGAACAAATCAAGTAGAACTTTTAGATATGACAGTGCTATCACACTACAAGATTCAGATTATAAAAAATGACGCTTTTGTATTAGCCGACTCCTATAATAGGAGCTGATGCATATCCATTTTGTTTCGGATTATTGGTATCCAGTTCAGCATCAATCTACCGCAGACGGAGTTGAGGTTGCCTAATACGCGGTTCTGATTGGCTGAACCGGTTCTGATTAGCTTGGTTTTTTGACTGGTCTCCAATTCGGGTGCCAAATCTGCGAGGATGCGTCAGCCTCCATTATAGGAGTTTTAAGTTCTATAGGGGACGCAGCGAGTACGATTTCTAAACGCAATAAAAACGAACGTTTACTATGCCCCTGCTTCAAAAAACACGGATTCGCCGAATTCAAGGATCGCACGGATTCAAGGAACTGTATCTATGATAATAAAACAAAGGTGTTTGTCTGTGCCAATTTTAGTATCAATGTCAATAGTATCTGCGTCAATTTTAGTATAAATATTTGGTTTTTAAATTCTGTAATACGGAAATAATATGACTCCGTCTTAAATAAGACGTAACACCATGGCAACCTAGAATCATTACCTATCATGGGATATCATTGAATTAATTACGTATGATAGGATTTAATAGAATAAAGAATGTGACTGTAAGTTTGTCATAGAGATTATAAAATGTCATATATGTCATACATGTCAGATCACTTGGCGATACGTCTCGGTCGCTTGACGATTAATCCTCGGTAACTGCTATAACAATGAAGGACCGATTTTTAAAAGATTAAAATTACTTAATAAATATTTTTATTAATATCTTTTTAAGTTCTGTTTCAATTTTCATAAAATTTGAAATGACATGACAAAATTCTGCAACGATTATATATATTAAATTCAAACCATTCGGTTGGGTAGTTTTTGCGCTGTTATATGCGTATAGAATGAGAGACAGACGGACAGACCAGACGACGACTATAGGTGCTACGTATTTATCTAATTACGAACGCACCTAAAAATTGCATTTTTGTACAACAAAAACTAATCGAATTATGAAAATTTAAATATTAAGATTTTTTAGGCTTTTTTTTTTTTTCGTTTAAAAAAAATGCGCATAGGAAAATCAGGAATGATAATCATTCTTTAAAGATATGTAAAAATAATACAAATTCTGAAATAAAACACGAATGTTAAAAAACAGAAAATTTGAACTTTCTGCGCAAACATCTTTTGTATGATTCATTCTCATACGAGTCTAAACAGAACTGGAACATATTGTTGATTGCATGTAATAACCATTTTCCAGCTGAAGAGATATTTTTCATCCTGAGAGAAGGAATTTATTTTCTTTATTCTCTTTATTTAAAAAAAGAGGAATCATTTTAAAGTAGAGAGTAAATAATGCGAAAAACTTCATAACATATCGTAAAAAGATAAATAAAATGAAAAATACTGATAAGAAATATTTGAACAGAAAGTAAAGAATTTATGAAGAAAAACTGCCTGAGTATGTTTTGAAACATTATCTGACAGTTTCTTTTTCATCCCAGAAAGAAAAAAAATCATCGCCCATTATCTATCGAAGAATTTGTGTTTCAGATTATTGTATCCTTTTTGTTGTTGTTGTTGTTGTTGTTTTTGTATTTTTAAAAATGAAAAAGAAAAAGAGAAAAAAATTACAGTTTCTTCCTTAGAACAGAATCACATTTAAAAAAGTCCTTCCGGCCTGTACCGGAAGGAAAATGTAGCTTTCCTATATCTTCGTTTTAAAATTTTAGCTAATGTTACATGAAAACAGCAAGTTAAAATGCAAATAAACGTTTACAAAAGATTCGTTAATACTGAATTTGAGTAAGAATTTCGCCAAATTATTGAGCAATAGCCAAATTGGCTTCATTTATAAAGACTTATTTTGGTCGCCAAATGTCACAAATTTTGCTAATTTTGTCGCCAGTGTCGCCAATTTTGGCGCTAACGTATATGAATATATAGTTTTATGCGTATGATTGCGAAAATTATTACAACAATGAAAGAAAATAATTTGCGAGTAATCGCGTTAATGTGCTGTTTTGTTTCAAAATGTCAGCCACCCTAGAATTTCAAACTGCTCTATCTCAGCCATTTTTAAAGATAGAGGTAAACCAAAAAATGCTCTGGAATCCTTGTATCAAGGCCTAACACGTAATTAAGTTACACTACATAACTTTTTTTCGGCTCAACTTCGTGTTTTTTAGAGAATTTAACTTTTACTATGTCAATATATTTACATTATAATTTGAGTTAATACCTTTCTTAAAAAGTTACTATCATGGAAAACGCCATAGCTGCCAACTTTTACGTTTTTTTTCTACCACAAAAATTTTATAGTACATTTAAATTTATTAAGATCACTGAAATCATGTGATTCAACAAGGCAAAATTTTCTATTAATTTTTAATGGTATCAAAAAAAGCGTAAATTTTGGCAGCTATGTAACGCAATTAATTATAAACGGGTTTAAACATTTGTCAATGGATGAGAAGACTTTGATTGGAATATTCATGTTTTTTGCTTCAGTTATTCTTAAAAAGTATTTTAATATGAGATTGTATATATAATTGATATGTGAGATTAGGTAGCTAAAAGATTTGTGTATAAATCTATGAATAATATCTTTATACGAGTACAAAAACATATTTAGAATAATTCATATTTAAATATATCTAACAAGGGAATCACGCCGTTAGTGTAATAATGAAAAAAATCTAAATACGCAGCAAAAAAAAAGAGCATAGCGGAACGTGTTAGTTCGACGTATAAATAATTTGCTCTCGTCCTCCCGTTATCGAGCTATAAAGTCTTAAAATTTGCTAATTTATTTATTTAATAGGATGGAAATAGGATTCAATATTTTTCAACGTAACAGCATCATCAAACTGCAGTCTGTTGTCCATTTCCAGTTTAGTGCGCCGCAATACTCCGACATCATTCACTATGCTTGGTACAAGTCTGGATTAGTGCAAACTCGGCCACTTCCATTTGAAACGCTCTTGCAATTTTGTTTTTCCCAGGAGGTTGACCATTGTAATCATTGCAGTAGATCTAAGTTCATGAAATGTTCTTCGTGCCATAATTTTCTATGTTTCAATCATTTTTTGGTGCAGTACCATATTTGTCAATAGCATTTTTTTTTTTTTTTTTTTTTTTGGGGGGGGGGTTCTTTCATTTTTATATTATTATATCTAAATATGTTTTGTATTTTATATTATTAATCTAATTATTAAAATTTCTGAATCAGAACTACCCCTTTTCTCCGTAAATTAAATAAATAAATTAGCATAATTTAAGACTTTATATCTCGATAACGAGCAGACGAGGGAAAAGGATTTATGTGTCAAAAAACACATATCACTATGCACTTCCGATTGCTGTCTATTTAGATTTTTTTCATTATTACACAAAGGCGGGGTTTTCTGGTAAGCAGTATTTTAATTTATTGATGGTTACATATAATAATCAATTTACAGTAGAAGAAATAATTTTCATACTAAGAGAAGATGTTTATTTTCTTTTTTCTATTTATTTTTTGAAAAAAAGAATGAATTTCATTTTTTTTTAAATCAAAAAGTAGTTTTAATAATGTGAAAAACTCAATAACATATTTTAGAAAGATAAAAATAAATAAAAAAGGTAAATACAGATAAGAAATATTTGAAAAGGAAACAAAAATTCATAAAGAAATAAAATTGTTTAAGAATATTTTGATACATCCGCCAGTTTCTTTATCTCAGAAAACAAAATAATCGTCGCCCTTTTTCTATTGAAGAATTTTTTTTTCTCAGTTTATAAAAAAGTTTTTATTGTTACTATTTAAAGGAAAAAATAAAAGAAAATTACAACTTCTTCGTTAGTAAAAAATTATATTTTGTACTAAGAATCTTGAAGCGCAATTTTATATAAAAAAAATATATTGTGAGGTAAATTATCATTGTAATATTCTCGTGCTAGGAGAATCAATGTATGTCTATTATTCAGATCTTAAATATACATAGAAATTATCAAAAATGAATGAATAGCAAGATAATACGACGTTCTGTTTTAATCTAAATAATTTCTAAAAATTTTATTATATATGCTAACCATCAGTTTTATCATTTGTGAGTTTTGCAACTAATGTTGTACAACATAACTTTGTAATGGACAAACTTTGTATTTTTTAGTAAATTTTATTTTTACTATGTTATTATACATACAATTCAATATGAAATATTATTTCCTTGAAAATGTGATATAGTCATGATGGCTAAAATGCTTATAGACAAATTTATATTTGCATCCCTTAATAAAAATAATGTTGTATCAACTAATGGTATTATTTTGCTTAATTTATATTGACCATGTATATATTTATATGGAACTGTATATATCATAGATATGTATTTTTAAGCAGATAAAATAGTTATGTATGTAAGAATATATGAATAACATATTTGTACAAGAAAACTTTTAGAATAATTCATATTTATATACATCTAAGCAGAACTGGGCACTATTATTTACTACATATAATCACCATTTTCCAATCGAAGAAAAAGCTTTCATCGTCAGAGAATATATTTAATTTCTTTGTGCTTTTTATTTAAAAAAAAAAGGAATGATTTTTTAAAAAATCAAAAATCAGAGGGTAAATAATGCAAGAAAATCGATGCATATTGTAGAAAGACAAAAAATAAAAAGGGAAAATACAGATAAGAAATATTGGAACAGAAAATAAAAAAATCATGAAGAAACAACATGCGTAAAAATATGTTTTGAAACATTATCTTTCAGTTTCTTTTTCATCTGAGAAAAACAAAATAATCATCGCCCATCTTCCATCGAAGATATGTTTTTTGTGTTTAGAAAGTCAACTTTTATTGTTACTATGCTTAAAAAAATTAAACGAATGGAAGAAAAGAAAATAACAGGAAAAAAAAAATTACAGCTTTTCTCCAGAAGAAAAATACTTTTAAATATATAATGCACAATTTTATTGTCCACAGAACTTATTTTGTATAAGTAAAACAGCAAAAAGATCACTTATTTATTATGTGTGCCTTTCAATGTGTTCCATTTATACGTAAAGTTAAAGATATATACATTCAAGCTGTAGTGATTTTATAGAGGTGATAGTAATACATATGGTACAGAATAACCCGTGTAAACGAAGTTTGTCAAAAACGAAATTCTGTGTTAAACGGAAAATGTTTATTATCTCGACTGAAGCCTTGCCATGCAAATCGACCGGGGAAAGGGTGAAACTTGTCTAATAAAGATATGATTTTAGTTCCATGCGATTATGTTATCGTTCCATGTGATTATGTTATCGTTCGATGTGATCATGTCTCGTTTAGATGGAAATTATTATTTAAAATTCTGTACCAGCTATAAATTATGAATCAAAGTCAATTTAACAATTGTGTTGAGGAAAAGTTATGGCTGATTCTTTTTCAAATTTATTTTAAAGAAAAGCATTTCCACAAATCCTTCTATATATAAAAAAAAAGTTTTGGCTTAAAAATGGACCAATGAAAATCTGTGTAGATATTCCGGGTTAGTCTCATCGCTTTTTTATTAGGGACTTTTTTGAGGAGCGATTACTTTTTTTCTAGCCATCCTACGGATTCGAAAATCATACCACCAGACGCGAAATATATAACAAGCTTTCTGAAATTCAAAAAAATTATCACGGTCGGACAATAAAAACTCAAAAAATCCTTAAAAATCGAGTAAAAAATCTTTTATTGAAAAAGTCATTTTTTATATTGTTGCCAAAAAAGCGCAAATGATTATATTTTATCTCAAATAAAAAATGTATTTGCGCGAGACTATTAAAAACAATAATGAAAGTTTAAAATAATAATTAAATGATCACGTGTTGAAAGCAGGAAATAAAGAAAATTACGTCATAAAAATTGTGTTTACACATGAATCCTTCTAATGCCTCGAAACGTATCTGATTGGTCAGAGCTTTCTGACTTTTCTTAGGGGGAATTAACATGAAAGTAGAGAATTTATATAGGATGGACGCTATCAGAGGGGTTACCAAGAGGAAGAGACCCGAATCTGTCGCCAATTTTAGCGCCAACTTGGCGATATATCGCCAAATTTGGCGGCCAAAATTAGCTGCTAAAAGTGGCGCCAACTTGACGCTATTTCCAATATTTCGCAAAATTTCCATAGACTCCTATTGAAATTCAATAGCGTTTACTCGCTTACAAAAAATCACCAAATTAAGATATTGCAATGCAACAAAAATTAATATTAGCTTATGAATAGAGCTTAATTGAACTATTTACATTATTTTTAAGCACAAACACTAACTATTTACAATATTCGTAACACTATATATACAATTGGTTCTTGTTAGTTATCCTGTCGACCAAATTACTGTCGCCAAATTCATATATATTAAACGAGCAAGATATTTTCCCGATTATTCATATATATTAAACGAGCAAGAGATTTTCCTGATTATGAATGATATCGTAAACGACGTGGAAGATTTTCACGAAAATTGTCCCCTGTACTAAATCGAGCACGAAAAAAAGATCTAGCTAGGTTCCGAATACAAGAAAATTCGTTTTTACAGGGTAAAACAAACTCAGCCCTGAAAATGTTTTTTTGTTATAAATGGAAAAATACTCAAACGATTTACACGAAACGTGTTGCCTATACTAATTCGAGCACGAGAAATCAATCTAGCTAAGTTTCGAATTCGGGAAAGGTCATTTTGATCTATTAAAAGGAACTAAGCACTAAGAATGCTGCTATATATCGAAAACGGCACTAACGATTTTCACAAAAATTAATGACTACACTAATTCGAGCACAAGAAATCGATCTAGCTAGGTCACTAATTCGAGAAAACTCGTTTTCTGTGTTTAAAACTCGACGTGGTATAAAAAACAAGTCTTGAAACAAAATCGAAAAAGTACAGAAAGGTCTTTGTCCAGATCGACTTTAGCTATCCAGTGCCAAAAAAAGTGGGTGCTTTTCGAACCAAAATGTACCAAAAAGGGAAATAAAGGAAATAAACATTCATAAATATTGAAATGCAAACGAGATATTAAAACAAATATATCCCACAGGACTAAAGTAAGCCAGCGAGTATTTTTGTGTGAGTGTAGTATCCTCTTTAACTAACAATTGTGTTTTTAAACGGCCTCGACAAAATTTTAAAAGCGGTAAAAGAATTGAAAAAATTTAGTGATGCACGGTTACATAGATTAGATCAGTTTCTACTGACGTCACAAACATTCACCTGTCGAGAGGGATAATTATGAAAAATATTGTAAATAAATAAATATCCAATATTACTTTTTTCTGTTTTCTGTTTTCCTTAATACATTTTAAAATTTATTTTAATAAAATATTGATAGTTGACATTTGAGTGAATGCAGCTTTTCCGATTCTTTTTTTTTTTTTTTTTTTTAATTCCAATGCCAACATTCACCCATTTGTTTATTTGGCGTTAGAGTCTGGGTCTGGCGATTACTTTGGCGATAGTTTATTTTATGGAAAATGTTTGACGGGATAATGCGGAAATACCAAAAATAGTTTTTTAAAAACACTCTTTTATAAGCAACCAATGGTCATCTTGAAAATACCGCGGAATTTTTTTAACCGCAATTCATATTTTTTACGTAAAATATCTATTACAATGCATTAATTTGGCCTGGGCAAAGACCTCTATTATGAAAAATTCACTTCTTTTTTATACGTTTGCCAGGAAGCTCAAAATAATGAATTTATTTGAAATATATACTTTTTGATCTGTTTATTTATCAATAAAAGAGAATCAGAAAGAAAAATGAAACATTATTTAAATTATCTTTTTACTCTTTTAAATTTTTTGTCATCGTGTAATCGTAATTTTATTGATATTTAATTATTAATTGATGAAAGAGTATTCTGTATGTTACATTTTTTAACAATTTTTTTTTTTTTTACTTTAACTCTTTAAAATATTGACTTTTGCCATTTCACAGCGCTTTGGCCTATTTTGGCGAGCATTTTACTGTCACATAATTAAATCCGTTGTTTTTCAACTCCCATACAATTGCACGAGTTACAGAGATATTTGGCGATTTATCACCTGTGACCGCCTAATTGAAAAAGAACAATCAATTTCAAGTGAATGTATCATATATATTATTTCTCCTGTCAACATCCCTTTTTTCTGAAAATACGAAACGCAGAACGACGAATGAGATAGCATATGAAAGGATTTTGGAAACGCTTCTGACATAGCACACTTAACATTTCGTTAAAACATGTTTTCGATTAAAAATTGCTGATAATTAAAAATTAAATCGGCATTGTTTTCCTAAATGAGATGAAAGGTTTTCCTCAAAATATTGTTGCCAAAAAAATAAAATACCACATTATATGATGCTCAGCAATTATTATAAAAAAACACCGCACGGGTTTATTTTATATTTATGATTAAAAAACGAAATATAAATTGAAATGTTTAGATTTATATTTCTATATCCCATGTTTTTCCCGAAGCGGATGACGTCATCCTCTAATGCAGTTAAAATACGATTGTTAATTTTTTTTTTCTCGCGCGTGCCTTTAGCAGTCTTGGATCAGTTTTTACTCTAACTTTGATGGAATAAATTAGATGATATTCTGGATTGACTAACAACTAAATGTTGTTTACAGATATTTTTATCCTTGCTTTTTCTTTAGAAGTTTAAACCTGCATCTAATAACTATTACATATTGATAAAAAATGGTACTTCTCTTTTATCCCGTCGACCACTTTTCATAACAAAAAACTATCGCCAAATAAACGGGAGAACGTTGCCATTGGAATATCAAAATAAATAAATAAAATATAAGAATTTAAGGACACAATTGTTATTTTAATTAATGAAATAACTAATAAACCAGTAAAACATAATGAAAAATACACGTAAATGTCGAATTAAAACCCACTTGATGATTTAACAAACACGTATAATGCTTCTGACATCAAGTAAATGGGACTGCATTTTTGGCGTTTAATCTTACAATTTGGCGATAGTTTTTTGTTATGAAAAGTGGTCGACAGCATAATACAGAATTACCTAAAAAATATTAGATTTCAGTGCGAAATCCACGCACGGGCCCTCTGGTTAATTTATAATTAAGTTGTAAAAATATTAAAATGTTGTATTGTCATCGGCAAAACACTTTTCAACATAATTTATATAATTCTTGCCTATCAGGAATTGTGTTAAAAATCGATTGGAAAATTCCATGAATAAAAAAAAGTAATTAAAATAAGCTAGCAAAAAAAAAAATAAAAAAAAAAAAAATAAAAAAATACCTGTTGAAAAAAATTACCGAGGGATGATTGGTCTACTAGGTACTTGTAAGATTAAATGCCAATAATGGTTGATCGAAAATGTCACATTCACTTGACAACACGTGTTTACGTCATGAAGTTATTTTTATTTCGACGTTTTATTTATATTTTTATTAATGTTATACTAATTTATTTGTTTTTTCGTTATTTAAAATAAAAACTATGTCAATTTAATAATAATAATTGTATAATTTGGTGAGTGATCAGGAAAAAAAGAAAATTACGTCATAAAAATCGGGTTTACACATGAATATTAAAAATAAAATGATGAATTAAATGAAAAAGCATTATAACCAGTTAAATGAAAAAGCATTATAACCAGTTAAATGAAAAAGCATTATAACCAGTTAAATGAAAAAGCATTATAACCTGATTACAGAAGAAAGTCGCCGTTCGTGATATCACCATCATCTTTTTAAAACAGGATACATTACCAGGTTTTAAGAGGCTGTGAAATCAGAACGGGGGTTGGTGAGCGTAGCGAGCATGGGGCAGAGCCCCCTAGTTACTCAAAAATATACTCTCCGTTGTTCCTTACGACTTCCTCCCATTGTTCAATAAGTTTTTTTATGCCTCCATGAAAGGAATCTCCCTGTTTTGACTCAAAAATTTCGTCCAATCAAACTTTCAATTCTACGCCATTATTGAACAATACACAGCGCACAAGCGTCCGAATCCGAACGAAACACATGAACATTTGACGGCGCCATATCTGGAGAATATGAAAAATGCAAAATGCAAATGCTGTCTAAAATGCTAGGTTTTTGTGCACCTGAAATTCTATTTTAATGTTATAAAATACACAAAAATCAATAAAATTAAAAATCAAAATACACTCACTAGTTGAGCAAAAAATGTCTTTTCAAATAATATAAAAAAATTGCCAATGCGTTTTATTTCTGCGTGAATTTTCAATTGAGAAAAAAAAATCATGAATTATTTCTCAACCCAAAATATTTAAGTTCAAATACGTAACGTGAATTGGAGTTACATGTCTTCCGGGATGTTACTTGGACCAGAAAACAAGAATAAAATATTTTGAATCAGTAAAGAGTTTACTGTGTTGAGAGTATTGACTTGATTCATCAACATTGTAATACTTAATAAAATCGCGAATAATTCTATAAGAATAGCTAGAATCTGAGGCGCAAAACAACGTTCTAGAGCTTCTCGCCTTCTTCTTGCTGACGATATGCTGCTTTTTAATAAAAGTACGAAATTTTTTCATGATTACTTCCATTTCCATATCTTGATACACTGCAGAGACATACTAGTTAAATCAAAATTTACATTTCATATTCAATCCTTAAAAAAAAACATTGTTAGCTAGATAGAAAATTACTTAAAACTGTAAAAATTATAAGTAATGAACAGTACGCATACAGCCTAAAAATACGGTTTTGGGACATCTTCTTAATTGAGACTAAATAATCCCTAATCATCTTGTTTTACATACATTATCTATTTCTAATCACTACCTTTTAGGTGCGTTCGTAATTTTATAAATACGTAGCACCTATAGTCGTCGTCTGGTCCGTCCATCTGTTCGTCTGTCTGCATATAATACTGCAAAAACTATCACCATTCGGTTGGTAGTTTTAACTGTTTACACTAACTGTTTGAAATTTAATATATATAATCGTTGCAGAGTTTTGTCGAGTCATTTCAAATTTTATTGAATTAGAATCAAAACTTAAAAATATCTTAATAAAAGTTTTCTTCCTACTATTAAATTCTATCATACGTAATTAACTCAATGTATCCCATTATGATATCCCATTATATTATTACAATATATTAAGACGGATCAAAAATTACTATATTGGCATGACAAGAAGGAAATTTTGTTTCAGAAAGGAGGAGCATATAGCTGATATTAAGTATTATAGTAAAAAGAAACACATCCCTGTGGCAATGTTAGATAAAAAGAAACCATCCAAATAAATTTCAGCCCCACCAGTGGCTGAGAGGTTGTGCTCTCGAAGCTGGTAGACGGGAGATGCTGGGTTCGATCCCAATCGCCCCCGTTAGCCTAATCGTTCGGAGTTTTCGTGGTTTTCTTCGAGCCGTGGATTTATCCATGCGTAAATACGGGTTAGGTTCCCTTAGAAAGACCCCCACGAAGGGCACTTCCCCGGGGCCTATATCCCTAGTGTAGATAATTGGCCGTCAATAATCAACCCAACCCAACCCAAATAAATTTCAATGAAAGTAAAATAATTTTACCTTGCAATCTATACTATCAATCCATCATAAGAGAGATTGTAACACATAACAAACACGTAACTAATGCTCCATGGTTACAAATACGAAAATAAACATTAAAATAAAAAATAAAAATAACGTGCGTAATTTTTAAAAAATACGTGAAAAAATAAATAGTTGCGTTTAAAATAACTTCATACACCGTGCATTTATATAATATTTTTGTTTGTTTTGATAATGGCTGAGGTTGAGCTGAAACATAAGTCAATAGTCTAATAAAACCTATTTTACTGTTTATAATCTTTTTATGTTACACCTTTTAGCAAATAAAAATACGTATACGGTATATATCAATTTAATAGGGACACTATTTAATTGAGCCAGACTTTTTATTGGAAGAAAATGATAAAATTATAATCGGAAACTCCCATTAACTTCTTTTCTGTTAATAGGGGCAGCTACTTTTTTCGGGACAAAACATACTTGTCTACTTGTGCACACACTTGCGCATTAGGCCAGGCCAGAAAAATAGATTTTTGGATTATGGAATTCTAATAGTGAGGGGAAGTTGCATTATCCCGTCAATAATAACTGTGCAAAATTTAATTTTCATTGCTTAATATTTTTGGCTCTTCAAGACGGCCAAATTTTCGAAAAACATTCATTCTTTACTAAAGATAATAAAAATTAGAAAAAGGTACAATCGTTTTCTAAAAACGGGTAAATGGTCTACCTGTCCATCACAACTAACTGCAAAAAATATTAACCAGATCGGTTAATAACTTTTGCCTCCTCAAGACAGCCAAAATTTCGACAAACTTCCAAAAAACGGCCATTTTTTACTAAAATTAATAAAAATTAGACAATTGGACAATTGTTTTCTAAAAACGGTTAAATGGTCTATCATTCCATTATAACTAACTGTAAAAAATTAACCAGATTTATTAATAACTTTTTCCTCCTCCAGACGGCCAAAATTTTTCAAAAATCCGCAAAACATGATATTTTGATACAACATTTTTATTAATGCAAAACTACATTTAATTGAAACCCTCTCACTGTCCAGGGAAAGGGCAAAATTCTAATGTTGTTTTCTCTAATTTTAATTTTAAATGCTAAAAAAAAAGATGATTATTCCAACGTTATAGAAAAAAAACGTAATTATATGTATGAATGTAATACTTGAATGTATTAATCATTACTCAATGCATTAAAACTTGCTTATATCCATATTATTATATTAATTTAAATAATATTTGTATTGCAGTGAAACCTGGAGCTTAGTGAACGTATTAACACAGACATTGTCAGTGAGAGGGTTAAGCACTTACATTGTTGATTGTTTATTATTCATTAATATGTTATCAGATGTTCAAAGCTTCATGCAGTAAATTACATCATCTTGTAATAAAAAAATTGTACCAAAATATCATATTTTGCGGGGGTTTTTTAAACACTTTGGCTGTCTTGAGGAGGGAAAAGTTATTAACCAACCTGGATAAAATTGTTTATAGCTAATTATGATGGACTGGTAGAGAGCATTTGCCTGTTATTAGAAAACGATGGTCCTTTTTTCTAATTTTGTTATTTTAATAAAAAAAATGGCTGTTTTTGGCAGATTTTCGAAATTTTGGCCGTCTTGAGGAGGCAAAAGATATTAATCAATAAAAATAAAATTTTGCACAGTTACTATTGACGGGATAATGCAACTTTCCCGCACTATTATGATTCCATAATCCAAAATTTGATTTTTTCGGCCCGGCGTATTGTGCATACTGGTGCACACACACAGACATACTGTGTGTATGTGTGTCTATATATATTAAAAATAAAAATTGTAATTTAATTTACGTTTCTTTAACTTAATAAAAAGTAAATAGAAATTTCATTAAAAAAGTTACTCATTATGAAATTTACTTAAATCAGGAATATAAATAATATACTGATTTATGAATTAACCAAGATGATAATATTTTGTGTCAAGCGAAAGTGAGCTTCAAAATATAGCTCAAACTTCAATCACCGGTTTAAAATTCGGCATATGCAATAAAAAAAACGTGAACGCAAATACAGTAAAACCTCCAAAGTTGACCACCTCTCTACGTTGACCACCTCTCTATGTTGACCGAAATTTATTAGTTTGAACGGTCACAACGCATTTTTAATGGAGATTTTCCTCTCTATGTTGACCACCTCCGTAAGTTGTATGTTGACCCCTTTTTAGTAGGTTTTACTCTCTGTAACTTGACCACTGATGTTTTCTTGAATTTGCTATTTCCTCCGTTTGTTCTCCATCTGGTTTCCAGAAATTTCTTTATCAGTCATTTGGCTTATCTGAGCAGCACCCCCCCCCCCTTCTGGTGCTCCATTCATTGCTCACTTCCAGTATGATACAATGGGAGGGAAATACCAGAATTCCTGGAATCTGTCGAAAAATGTCAGGGGAGTGGGGAATATGCGTAGTGGTGTAGCTATACGCAGAATTGAAAAATAACGTGTATCGCTCACATGTGAAACACATTCCGTACTTTTTTTTTGGATGTCGCGTCGTGACGGGATCGGTTGTTTATTTGCAAATTTTCATTAAAAATTGCACAAAGAAAAGCTCTAAAAGAACTTACATTAAAGGAGAAAGGGGATCTTCTTAATTTTCTGAAAAGCAGCAGCCAAAGAAAGACAGCGGAAAAATTTTGTGTGAGCAAGACAATTGTGAGCAACATTTTAAAACGCAAGGAAGAATATCTTTCCAGATATTCTTCCGAAAACGGGGGACTCCAAAGAAAACGCAGTGAACGAAGCCACGTTTCGTTGGTTTAAAGAGATGGGATCAATCAATGCAAGAATATCGGGACCTATACTTCAGGAAGTAGCAAAAAAATTCGAAATAGTGGACTTCCAAGCGTCAGAAAGATGGCTAAATACGATACGAGATTTCTCAGAAAGATTTGTGTGGGGAATCGAATGAGGTTTCAGCTGAAGTGGAGGAGAAGTTTATTGAAAATTTTCCAGAGTTTGCTAAAGGTTTTAAAGATGAGGACATATTTAATGCTGTCGAGTGCAGTCTCTTTTTTAAAGCAATGCCTGATAGAGGTCTACTAATGAAGGGTGACACTTTCAAAAGAGGAAAACTTTCAAAACAACGTTTTACTGTTCTTCTATGTGCTAGTATGACTGGGAAAAAATTGAAACCTACGGTGATCGGAAAATCCGCAAAACCTCGTGCATTTAAAAATGTAAAACCTTAAGACCTTCCTGTTCTTTGGAGAGCGAATAGATTCGCTTGGCCAGTGCTTTGTTTGAAGAGTGGGTTAGAGGAACTGATGCAGAAATGAGGAAAAAGAAGCGGTCTATTTTACTTACCGTGGACAACTGACCAGCCACCCGAAAGTGAATAATCTCACAAATGTGAGGCTAAAATTTTTGCCTCCAAACATAACTTCGAAAACCCAACCTTTAGATCAAGGCATTATTCAGTCCTTCAAAGTGCACCACAGAGCTCAACTTCTAGAATGGGTGATCATGAAAGCACAAACCTGTGGTCCTTCTGCATTGGATCGTCCACAGCTGCATCAATAAATGCTTTGAATGCTGTTCATTAGATTAATTCTGCTTGGAATAAAGTTACGCAAACCACGATTAAGAACTGCTTCAAGAGAGTTGGATTTGTTATACCTACAACATTGATGTAAGAGGATGAGTTTCCTCTATCTTCCTTGCCAATTTTTGATGGAGTTGATTTTGAAGACTATGTTACCATGAACGATGAGTTAGTAACATGCGTTGAACCAGACCCAGAGGCAATCTTCAATGAGATACTCTCTGCAACTAAGCACAGCGAGGACTCTAAGGTACAAGAAGTGGTCGGCGAAGAGGATGATGACGAAACTGAAAAATACCCAACTCTGAAGGAAGACGATGTAAAGCGCATAATGGAGCAACTTAAAGATTTCGATGCTGAAAAATGTCCAAGCATGCTTAATAGACTTGTAAACTGTGAAAGTGCGTTTTGCAGTTACCTAATGAACAAAAAGAGGACTCAAACAAAAATTGAATTATTCTTTCAAAAATTGTAAAAATGTGCTGTACCTTCAGTAAAAATAAAAATGAGTAAGTGCTAATTGTTTTCTAAATTTTTCCTTAATAATACTAAAAAGGTTTACTAAATTTTTCCTTAAAAATACTAAAAAGGTTTACTAATTTTTTTCTAATAATGTACTAAATATTTTCTAAAAATTCCCTAAGTTAACTAGCTCTGTATGTTGACCACTTAGTTACAGTCCCTTGGGTGGTCAACTTATGGAGGTTCTACTGTACAAGTTTACACTGATACTAGCAAAACCCGCAGCTTTGCTCGCGTAATTCATGAAAAATGCCAAGTGGTATTCGTTGGCCTATTCTCATTAGCGGAAATTTTACTGCCACAGATAATCCAGAAATTACTAATTAAGCCATACTAATGTCGAAAAAAATCGAAAATTTAGAACGTCTTTCGCTTTTTTATCCCCCCCTCCTGTGGTAGTGTCACCGATATAAATATAGCTTATGTTACAGCACGGACTGTTACCATCACTTTTGAAAATGGTTCTGCAGTTCCAGAGATTCCATAGAAATTGTAATTTAGAATGTTTTTAGAACGCTTTTCGCTGATCTCACAGTTTTAAATTTCGAATTTTTTTAGAATTTGTTCTGAGAGAGCATTTACATCTTATAAGTAACTACCATGCCAAATTTCATGTTTCTAACACCTTCAGTATAAAAAAAATATCGAAATTTTAGAACGTTTTTCGCTCCTGAACTCCCCTGAGGGTAGTGGCACCGACATAAAATATAGCCTATGTTGGAGCAGGTACTGTCGCCATCAATTTACCACCATAACTTTTGAAAACGGTTCTGTAGTTCCAGAGATTCCATAGAAATTGTAATTTAGAATGTTTTTAGAACGCTTTTCGCTCATCTCACCCTTTTAAATTTCGAATTTTTTTAGAATTTGTTCTTAGAGAGCATTTACATCTTATAAGTAACTACCGTGCTAAATTTCCTGTTTCTAACACCTTCAGTCTGAAAAAAAAATCGAAATTTTAGAACGTTTTTCTATTCTGCACCCCCCTGGGAGTAGTGGCACCGACATAAAGTATAGCCTATGTTGGAGCAGGGATTGTCACCATCAATTTGCCACAATCACTCTTGAAAACGGTTCTGGTGTTCCAGTGATTCCATAGAAATTGTAGTTTAGAATGTTTTTAGAACGCTTTTCGCTCATCTCACCCTTTTAAATTTCGATTTTTTTATAATTTGTTCTTAGAGAGCATTTACATCTTATAAGTAACTACCATGCCAAATTTCATGTTTCTAGCTCCTTCAGTATAACAAAAATCGGAATTTTAGAACGTTTTTCGCTCCTGAACTCCCCTGAGGGTAGTGGCACCGACATAAAATATAGCCTATGTTGGAGCAGGTACTGTCGCCATCAATTTACCACCATAACTTTTGAAAACGGTTCTGTAGTTCCAGAGATTCCATAGAAATTGTAATTTAGAATGTTTTTAGAACGCTTTTCGCTCATCTCACCCTTTTAAATTTCGAATTTTTTTAGAATTTGTTCTTAGAGAGCATTTACATCTTATAAGTAACTACCGTGCTAAATTTCCTGTTTCTAACACCTTCAGTCTGAAAAAAAATCGAAATTTTAGAACGTTTTTCTATTCTGCACCCCCCTGGGAGTAGTGGCACCGACATAAAGTATAGCCTATGTTGGAGCAGGGATTGTCACCATCAATTTGCCACAATCACTCTTGAAAACGGTTCTGGTGTTCCAGTGATTCCATAGAAATTGTAGTTTAGAATGTTTTTAGAACGCTTTTCGCTCATCTCACCCTTTTAAATTTCGATTTTTTTATAATTTGTTCTTAGAGAGCATTTACATCTTATACGTAACTACCATGCCAAATTTCATGTTTCTAGCTCCTTCAGTATAACAAAAATCGAAATTTTAGAACGTTTTTCGCTCCTACACCCCTCTGGGGGTTGTGGCACCGACATAAAATAGAGCTTATGTTGGAGCAGGGATTATCACCATCAATTTGCTACCATCACTTTTGAAATCGCTCCAGTAGTTCCAGAGATTACCCCCTACAAACAAACAAACAAACAAACAGAAAAACAATCTTTACTGCTTTATAATATTAGTATAGATTATAAACATAGAATTCCTTTTAAAATTTACGTTGAGTGCCATTTCATACAACTGAAAAGATTCAAGCAGACAAGCGAAAATATTTTTTTAAACGTATCAATCGAGTCTCCATAGTGCATTTTTAAATATTTTATGCAGATTTAAATTTATGGCGATATTTTGACTAACACTCATGATTGATATCCCTAAGTGCGATTACTTATTTTGTGACCATCCTCTTCGTGAAATTCTGTAAGCGCTATTTAACTATTATATAAA
Organism: Maratus michaelseni; assembly: GCA_963931845.1. Lineage (NCBI taxonomy): Eukaryota > Metazoa > Arthropoda > Arachnida > Araneae > Salticidae > Maratus > Maratus michaelseni. The sequence continues at coordinate 248,756,055 of OZ007589.1, forward strand.
GCATGTAAAGAATATTGGCTGTGTTTCTTGTCAACCATGGGAGTCGTCTCATATTATTTTCCTAAATGTCGTTCCCAACAGGTGAACATTCCGCAATTAGTCATTCACTGCTAACAAGTCTGAGGAAAATAATAATGTATTATGAATACTAGAAAGTCGCTCGTTGCTGAACGTGATTAGTTTTGCAATTCTGAACTTGGATCAGCATGTTTCAAATGGTGTACTTTATTTTACGTACTTTTATTTTAGAAGGAAATAAGAATGTCAATTTCACCACGCTTTATTTGTAATTATTATTTTGATTTTGGGTAGTTTTAGGTGCATTGCTTTACTTAATAACACATAAAAAATATATTTTTTAACGCTTGATGCATTTGAATTTAATAGTGGAATAAATATTATTCATACTAATGCCAGTATTAACGATATTAATAAAGCAAGTTTAAATGGTAATCTATATAATAAAACTGTAAGTCATGTGACTGTCCTCAACAGTTCCGGGATGCCGCATCGCTTTTTCATATGCCAAGCGGCCATTTTTATTCAAAATTATTTTTTCGAATAAACTGCATAAAAGTTACATTTTAAGAAAGATCGTTCAAAATAAATTAATATTTGAGAGATGACTTGCGTTCAATTATGTATATATTCTGCAATAACTTCAGTCGAAAGATTCGCAGTTCAAATTCTCTATTCATAAAAGTAAACAAAAAAAAAGATTGATTCGTCGTGAACATTTAAAATATTAAATCATGGAGGTAATCATTCGCAAAGCAAGTTCTCCGCGAATGAATTTTTGGACCGCTGCCTCGCGTCAAAAAAATAATTCGCACCAGTGAGACAATCAAAGTTTACCATAATTATGTGCTATACAACTCAACTTTCGGACCTTTTCTTGACGTAAATTGAACTCATGTAATAATATTTAATGAATCAGATTTTTAGCATTTTTAAAATCGCTAATACAGCTTTTATTTATCGCGTGTACAAATTAGAAATGATACTTTGATTTTGAAATCAAATGTTTTGATTTATGATATTATTTCTTATTTATTTATTTATTTTCTCTTTTAAATGAAAAGTGTGAAGTATTTTAAATTTATGTAATATAAGCATTTTAGATTAAAGTTAAGTATTTTAAATGAAATGAGTGACAGGTTTATAATTTAAAATTAAATTAATTGTAGTATGAATGACGGTGATGGGAACGATATTTGGCGAATTATCATCTGCTCCCGGCTAACAAAAATACTCATAATTAAAAAAAAGAATAAAAATAAATAAATGATAGTTTGTTGTAAATAAATATTGATATACATATCAAAAATAATTTATAGAATTAAAATAAAAAATAAAAGTAAATAAACAACAATTTCCATAACAAAGTTTTCGCCAAATTGGCGGGGGAGGGGGGGGGGGGGAATCTCGCCAACGTGCGTATGTGACATTTGTGCCCAAAAAATATGCGAAATGCTACCATGATCGCAAAAGTTCATGATTTGTCTATTAGAATCTTCCGATTTGGCGAAGGATTAAGGGAAAATTAAATTATGAATAAATGTAACGTGTTGCAATGTTTAACATACATTTAAGGGAGACCAAACTGGTCGCCAGTGGCGGCTTGTAATATAATATTAATGCTAATCACAAACTAGTATATCATGAAAATTTTGAATAATGCATGTAATCAACGTTAATATAAAGGTAAAATCAAATACCAAGGACAAAACAAACAAATGCAATTTTTAAGGCTGACAATGATAAATGGAACCCCATTGTAACATTTGAGAAATTACTGTAGTTCGTTCGCACCAAATTCATACTAAACATGACTTAATGACATAGTGCATTGGCTTATACCACAAAAATAGCAAAACTTTTATCATATTATATTTTGAAACATGAAATTTAGATTACAATTACTATCAAAAGAAGTGCAGCTTTTCATTCACCTTGTAACGTGATAATTATCAGTCTTGTTGAATAACCTATGTTATTTCAGCGTTAAATTATACATCAGTACTAATACACCTTTAATACTGAGTCTAGTGTATTCAAACATATTTCACGGAACGCACTGAATTTTGAAATCCCATTAACGTATAGAATATGCCTGATTAGTTTAGAAATCAGCTAACCATTTAAAATGTAACTTTTGCATATAAAGTAAACCTTTAGCGTACTTTAAATTCAATGGAGAATATTGTAAAACATTTAAAAACAAACAGGAGACCTTATCAAAATATAGTGCATATAATGTTAAAGCCATTTTAAAAATAGAGAAACTAATAATAGAGCAAAACAATAAACAGAAAACAGAGCAAAATAATATATATTTTTAAAAAATTCACTAGCTCGTGCTTTCTATCAAGCGTAGTAGAAGCAATGAGTTTTCACTAATCGGAGCCCACTCCAATTTAACGTATTGTAAAGGAAATTTATCTGTACTACGAGAATTGCAGTCATAAATTAGGCATATTTTTTATATAAACATTGAATACTTATAGTGCTTTTTTCAATCATCTTTGCTTTTATTTAAAATATCCAAGTGGATATTTTATCTATAATTGCTAGAAAATACAGAATTTAAATAGCAGCCCATTTTTATCTACGTGTTTTTGTTTTTTTATTGTATTTGTAATATATGCATTGTAAAAATGACAATTATGTGCTTAAGATATCAGCCTTCTATCAAGGAGATATTACAAAATAATATTATGTATACAGAAAACCTTAGAACGTGCTTCCTTCGTTCAAGAATTCGGAAGTTGAGAAAGCATAAATCACTTTATTCCGCATGCTGTGGGAGTGGAATAACTGAGCATCTCTTCCTGTATATGTTATGCGGAACAGAAGTATATGTGAAGCTCTCCTCAAATAAAGTGTTTCCAGAAAATACGTTTCTTACACATCATAAATAAAATATACTTTTTTTTTTGTTAGAAATATTCCTGTCATTTTGTCATCTTTCTGCTTTGAAATAAGGGTTTCTTTGAAATTTAAAGAAACTTCATGAATATAAACACTGAAAAGAAGTATCGAGCTACATCACATGCAAGTTAGGGGTAAAATAGAAAACTAAACACTTTTTAATATACAAATTCAATATTTATAAAGCATGCGAAGCAATGGAGTAATATAGAGCCTATTTAATCTATAACCCCTTCGGGACCGGAGGCTTTTACACAAATTTTATTCCGTTGGCACCACTATTTAAAAAAAAAGCCACCTTTACTTAAACTATCGCTAAAGTGATACAATTAGAGAAAGCAGATATTACTTTTATTTTTTACTGGTGCATAAAACAAATCCTGTATGGTCTTTTTGAGGGTGCATATATGCACCCATGGTCCCGAATGGGTTAATGATTTAGATATTTTATTATCAGAGTAAATGTTTTTTTATCAGATTGGAAGCTTATTATTCCATGACTTGATATCAAATCTAAAAATAAATAAATAAGCATTATTCCATTCATATTTTGCATTGGTTAAATAAAGTTCAAATACTTTCGCCAATTTTACTAAAGATTAAAGTAGGCATTTATAGGTTTGCTATATTTGTGCATTTTATTAATAAACCAATGCAAATGCTATAAACATTCTGTGAACAAATCAACAACTGGTGCAGTGTAGTAACATGGATTATTGAAATGGTATAATTCAAAAGAAATTGTCTTGTACACTAGTCGCCTGGGAAGTAGATCTAGGTCCACGCTTTAGATGGGAAGGGATGGCCTAGAACATTTATAGCTGACAACCTTCCATTTTTTTAAAGTCAAATAAACAACTTGTCATCAGAATTTTTTTTTGATGAATTTAAACAAATATCACATAGATACAAGTCACATTATTAAATAATTTGAGTAAATATATTTTATGATACAATGTATGTTTTTTGACTTGAAAGAAAACAGGAATGTTGGCCACTATGAAGGTGTATCGAAAACATGCCCAAAATGTTTTACTACAGTTAGTTTGGATATAAGGAACGTTACTCCGTGTATCTTCTTCTTTTTAGCTCACAGGCTATCAAAGCCTGAGAGCTAATGTGCCCGCCCGTTCTGTATGTATGTACGTATGTACGTAACGCGATAACTCTTGATAGAAATATCCCTTTTGCTTAAAATTTTGTTTTAGGTTCATTGTGATAAGGCGCTTCCCTGAATAGTTTTGGGGGTTCATTGGTTAACTATAAAGGGGGGGACGGGGGGCTAATTCCCCCCTTAATTTAGATAAATGGGTTTTTCAGGCAGAAATATCCGATTTGCTTCGAATTTTATATATAGGTCATTGTAATAAGATGATTCCTTTATTAGTTTTGGGGTTCTTTGGTTAAGCATATTTGGGGATAACGGGGTGGGGGGGGGTAGTCATCCCCTTAATTTAGATAAATGGGTTTTCCATGCAGAATTATATGCTTTGCTTAAAATTTTGTATATAGGTTTATTGTGATAAGGCGCTTCCCTGATTAGTTTTGGGGGTTCATTGGTTAAGTCTAATGGGGGAGGACGGGGGGTAAATATCTCCTTAATTTATTGTAGATTTCTTTATTTTCTGAGGGACATTATTCTTTGAAATAAGAGTATAATTTGCAATTAGTGTGAAAAGCCTGTGAGCTCAATGCCCTCAGTTTAACTGGGCCCTTTTTTAAATTGTAGAATCCTGAAATTGTGTATAGACTATTTTAAAACAAATTTTATGACATAAAAGATTTAGTTAAAACCCTAATGTAAATTATAAATTATTTTGCTACACTATTTTTTTTTCTAGACAAAACATTTCATATTACAAATTATAATCATTGTAAATACCCGAATGTACATATCAGTGATAGTCTTAATTTTAATTAAAAATAAAGCATTTATACGCTTTATATCCTGAAAATAATGTTACTTATGTTAAGGAAAATGCGAATGCTTGCGATTGTGTAGTCGCTACTTAATATCGTTATTGCCAATCTGAGTTCATCAGATTATTTTAAATATAAATTTTAATTCTATAGTAAATTTCAATTTAGTTCAATATTGTAAGATTTGAATTCTAAAATTCAAAATCATTAAATATAATAAGCACCAGATACTCCGACTTTATCAGATTATTTTTCCCACAAGATATACAAAAAATTAAGTATATTCCATCTATGTTATATATTTTACGAATTCGATTTTCAACCAATAATTTTTTTTTCATTTCAAAAAGTTAAAAAGTGACAGAATTAAGAATTTTTTTAAACGTGGTATTGTGTTTGCATTTTCAACGTTCATTAAAATTTCTCCTGTCAAATATACGTGCAGCTTAAAAACGGTATTTATAAAGACATGCAAAGAATACTTGTTTATGGTTCTTTCCTCGAACGTACAGACTGTTGCCAAAGAAAAATAAAACACTTTTAAAGAAAGTTATCATTTGGCTTTTCTCCGAAAGTTTTGGAATTAATATGAAACCACGTACATTTACTTTTTCTGATGCCAAATGAAAACTGTAAAAAATAAAATAAAACAAAAATATTTCAGTCACATTTACAAAAGTGACTGAACTATTTGGATGCGCTACATGATTTCATCAGTTATTCCTTAAATGTGGTTTCTCCACCCTGAGTGAAATATTTCACAGAGAAAAAGTTTCTTATGTGATACGAATTTTTAATCACTCAGAAAGGTATGTCTTATGCATTATCAATATCAGGCCATTTCAAAACACATTTCATTCAAATATGCTGCTTTCCTGGTATTCTAAATGAAACTCGCATAACAGTGACAGCTCAAATACATTTCCGGGAACATTTTAAAGATGATTAAAATTGAAAGACATATAGTAATACTTTTTCATAGTTACTTTCTATGGCCGGTTTTCTACTCTAAAGCAAGTACTTATGACTTGTATGCCTATTTGCTTTATGTCATTTTGTCTGTCTATTTATCATTTTTTTATTATTTGCTTATCCATATCTCAGTTCCATTGCGTCTGTTTAATATGAGATTTATACACATTTAATTTCTTTTGCATAGAACTAGAGCATTTAATCCCTGAAGTATGCAACGAACAGTTAGAACAGTGTTGAAATTAATTAAGAAACGTTTTTTATATTCAAATTTTAATTGCTTAATAGGCGTATAGCCAACATAGTGAAAAAGTACCCAAACCGGTACTCGAACCCGGGTCATCAGATTAGCGCGCTGATGTTCTACCAACTGAACCACTTGGGAACGATACTCAGCCTGGAACTTTTTCACCATAACGTGTTGGCAAGGCTACAAACGCAGCACAAGATGGAATATTTTCCGTGAGCCGCCAACCCTGGGGCAAACAGGAAATAAAGAGAATCCAGCATCGACAATTGAATAAATTCATTTTTAATACTTGGAAATTTTTCCAGAGAAAATTTCTCACGCTTACTTGGGTACTTTTTCACTATGTTGGCTATACGCCTATTAAGCAATTAAAATTTGAATATTATGAATTCAAGGCGTGAGAAATTTTCTCTGGAAAAATTTCAAAGTATTAAAAATGAAGTTATTTTATTTATTTTTATTTTTTTAGAATTGAAATGCGGTTGTAATTTAATGTCTTAAAGCATCTCAAACTTTTGTTTCTGCCTGAGATCGTGTCACTTTTGGAACTTGATAGTACGAAAGTTGTTTGCCTAATTTTAAACTGGAAATAGTCATTTCAGCTTCAATTTTGAGATTCTGTGTGAAAGAGGTGGATGTTAGTTTTGCTCTCTTTGAGATATTTGTTGCTTTCTTTAAAAATATATATTATACCAAGGAGATCGTGACACAATAATTACTCAGATGGATCACTATTCTCAGACACTGAGATATTGCTTTTGCAGTTGGTGTAGGCAAATCAAGTGTATCCAGAATTCTTACGAGATGTCATGCTTCTGGTTCGTCATCTCCAAAAAAGAGAGGTAAATATGGAAGAAAACGGAAAACAACTCCACAATCCCACAAACTTTTAATCAGAAATAGTAAAATGAATCCAACAAAAACAAGTTCAGACTTTCAAAGTGATTTATTGGCTAGTTGTTTTGATGTTAGTGATTCAACCCTACGCCATAGGCTCTTGAAAAAGAAGAAAACAAACAAAAAACATTATTTTGATGCTACAATGATGAAAAAAGGTTCAATATGGGCCACAAAATATCACTCACGGACTTCTGACAACTGCAAAAGGATAAAATGAACTGTATAACTAAAGAATGCATGATAAGGAATGATATAAAAGTGTTGTTCCACAATGATGAAGTATGTGTACTAAATTAGTGGAGTCAAAGCCAAAACGAATTGAAGAGGTAATTTCTGCTAAACGAGGATATACTTCATACTAAAACAGATATTATTCAATGTAAAGAAAGGCATTGAATAAGATAAAAACATAACTTTTTAAAATACTGATTTTTTACTATGTCCCAACTAATTTGTACAGGTATGTATTGTACACAACTCCTCACTGTACTGTGCTCTTTTATCTTATACACAGTGGCATATTTTTCTGTATCCTCGGCACAATTTTTAATTTCCGCTATCATTAGTTGTTTTTCCGCATCTTTTTATTCCTTTACCAGAATGATTTTGTTATGACCAATATCAATTACACTTCTTATAACAATTTCAAAATTTCACTTCTGGTTAAAATTTTTAAACTGTCTCTTCTGATTTCTTTATAGCCACAGCCATTTTAGGTCACATTATTATTTTATATCGCATTGCTGATAGGTTAACTCTTTTCGCAAATGTAAATTTTTTTTATTTATATTCTTACTAAATGACACAAAAACTAATAACAACAGCATAACACAGTAACAAAGTCTTTGCAACTCCAATACTTTATTTTAATGTATGAATCTTACTCTGGCTTGGCTGATTCATCCCTTTAAAAAGTTACAATCTCACGGGCTGTTTAAAATATTATGCTCATTACCTATACTACAGCGCCTAGAATACATAGTGTGGAAAACGGCTACAAAATAGTACTAAAAAATTGAATCCGATAAATGTAGAACGATGCTGAAAAGATAACGCGACGATCGCAGCGACATCTTCTAGCAGTGGCGTAGACAGGGTAGAGGTCCAGATGGTTTTGATACCACTAATTTTATAAAAATATTTTTGCCTTATCTAATGGGAGAATATGCTGCGATATTGAATCCGAAGTAAACTTTATAATATTACTGGTTTCCAGAGCATTTGGACTCCCCTCTCTGGCTACACCACTGTCTGCTAGCTCTTTTCAACGCAAAAATTGTATACGAATCGAACTGAAAAAACGTTTCAGCTGGTGGTAAATATTTTAATTAAATTATACCCTATTTCCTTAGACTTCGATAGTGATTTTCATAAGCTTTGAAAATATGAATGATATTGTTCATAGCCAAAAAACGTGATACGCATTCTTTTGTGCCTGGGTGCAGTAGTCAATACAAGACAGCAAACTAGAAACTATCCCTATTTAGCATACCAAAGGATGAATCTCTGCTAGAAGAATGGGAAAGATAAATTCCCTGATATGATAAAAAACTAACTTCAAAATCAGTTACATCTGAAATATACTTACAAGAAGATTTTATCAACAGAAATTATGTTCATGTTGTCAATAGTGAAACGGTTACTTTTATTAGAGGTAAATCTATTTTTAAAGCAGATGTCGCTGCGATAGCCCTATTATTGTACCGCATCGTTGCACGTTTATCGGCTACAATTGTTTAACACTTTTTAAAGCATTACCAGTTTGGCTTTTTTTTAATTCCGAAATTTCGCATTCATACCAGAAATTCCATATAATGTTCTTTTGGTTACTTAATGGCAAATATTTCGTGACTTCTTAAAGTCAAAATTCTTGTTTCAGAATTCCCGATTTGAATTCGAAAATTTTGAATTAAAAAACGGTAAAACCGTTTTCCACACTATGTATTCTAGGCGCTGTACCTATACTAAAGTGAGGAAATTTAATAAATTAAACAATAGTACTATTTAAAAAATGCTGCTGAACGTAAATGATAATACATAAACAAATCTACAAAAAAACATTCTAAAATATTTTTAATCAATGGATTCACCAGCATATAGTAGTTCTGATGTCAAAATCGCTTTTTCTATCATGCACATACACATACAAATTTCAAAACAATGAATGAGGTATTATACGATGAAAATACATAAACAAATCTACAAAAACAAAACATTCTAGAATATTTTTAATCAATAGATTCACCAGCATATAGTAGTTCTGATGTCAAAATCGCTTTTTCTATCATGCACATACACATACAAATTTCAAAACAATGAATGAGGTATTATACGATGAAAATACATAAACAAATCTACAAAAAAAAACATTCTAGAATATTTTTAATCAATAGATTCACCAGCATATAGTAGTTCTGATGTCAAAATCGCTTTTTCTATCATGCACATACAAAATTCAAAACTATGAATTAGGTATTATACGAAAGGATTTTGAATACGTTTTTGACATAATAAACTCATACTTCGTTACAAAACGTTGTTTAATTAAACATTGTATTTAATTAAAAATTAATGAAAATATATGTTGACAATTAATCACAATTGTTTGACCTTGCACTTGTTCGTTGGTATTTTGTAATTTCTGAAAAATATTACCATATTCGTTGTTCTGTAATACAATAAAGTGTTTGAAATTGGAGCGTATAATTCCGTAAAAATTATATGTGACAGAAAGGAAATATTACTTTAGTTCATTTGAAGAATAAAACTTTTTAAAATTGTTGCATAGTTTCATTTATATTGAGGCTGGTCTCAAATCCAAGCTGTCTACTTTCCGAAACATTCCTGAATTTCTTTTGCTTTCTAAACGTTTAAAATTAACAAGTGCGGAAACGATGCGATCGAAGAGGTTTTTCTATTCTTTAAAAAAAAAAATTAAAGGTTCTTTCAAAAAATTCTGTATGCGGCAGCACGATAAAGGTCGTCATGAGACAATAGTCGCGTATAACTTAGAATGCAAATAATCTGTTCAAAACGAAATAACTATGCGATTATAAATAATTTCATTAGTCATACCTGCAAGTTTCATGCTTTGATGTTTAAAAACGAATCCGTAAATGTATCACAAAATTTGGCGGGGGTAAAATTGGTCTGAGAACTCTCTTAATATACGGTTTTCATTCCATTTTTGTTTTGTATTAATATTTAATCTTTGCTTTATCAAGCACTTTATTTACTGTTTCAATTTAATTTAATTTAATTTCATCTCTAGTACAAACAAATTAAAAACACTTAACACCAAACTGAAATAAAAATATTTAAACAGTTTATAACACATAAAAATATGTTGACAAAATCATTTGATTTACGCATTTTGAAAAATGCATGCAAAAAGAATAGATTGGAAATAGAGTATAATACCCTCGCTTGAAAAAGTCTACCTTCCTTCATTCGATAATAAATAAAAAGGCTTCTTTTATATTCTATTTTCAATAAAAATTAGTCTGACGTTATTCATTCAAATTAATCAAACCTATTCTTTGAAAGACATTAATTAAATGCATAAATTACTTCTCTAAACAATACTTCTCACCTAATTAATTAGCCTCCAGCTAAAGCATTGATCAATATTTGTAAAGAAGGAATTTTTGTTGTTACTCTTTTATTTTCATTTTGTTGTAGCAGACATTTTATATAAAATCCATTGAAAACTCGATAAATTTCATCTTGTATTTTGTTTGTTACACGAATCCTATGTAATTAATTTTGTTATCCGAAAAAGTACATTTATGTAGCATATTCTTTATCTGGAATTAACCGTGTGTCATTTTATTATATGTTTTCTGCATTGTATTCTGCATATATGAAATAATAATATAAAAAAACATATTGTTTGCGCTTACATTTATTACATACTAGCAATGTATGAGACAATTAAGTTTGAACAATATTAACTTTAAACGTGTAGAATGATTGTTTTTCAACATTAATTTATGGAAATAAATATAATTATATGATTATGTAAAATTAAATATAAATTTCATATTTTTATTATATATATATATATATATATATATATATATATATATATATTTACAGGATAAAATAATTCTAAAAATTGCATACATTGTCAACAAAATACATAAATTGGATTAGAAAGAATTTTGGTACGTTTAAAACTAAGAAACCAATGAAGTGCGTCAGAATACGCACTATAGATAACAAAAGGTAATTTTTTTTTTTAATACGAGAGTGAGTCAAATATAGACCGGACTTTTGTTCCTCGTCTCCTCAGAGAATCCCTAGCGGGTTGGCAGAGTGAAGCGTTGGGAATTGATATGTTATAAGTGAGAACCCGATAGGTTTCTTTCCGTGCCCTCTTCAGTACAGCCGCCAGTGAGTGACTGGTTCTGTCAAATGTTGTGGAACGTATTATAATAAAGATTTTCACGAAGGAAGGCCTTAAACTATCTTTACTCGCTTGAAGCATAGAAGTAAGATAGTAAAACTAGAAAGAAAATAATGCTGTTTTGCGCTAGTAGTATGCAGAGACTCGGTGCCACCGGATTTCTTTGAGGTGCTTATGATACCTATACCCATTGAGAAGAGGAGGATAGTGCAGCTTTTAAATTTTCTATATTTTAATGTTTGCTTTATTGTTACTTTGTTCATCTAAGGAGTTACCCTTTTTAATCCTGTGGGTGCGTCAATCACCCTTTTCAGTACCACCAACTCCCTATATTTTATCTTCCCCTACGACAGCCACAACGATAGGAGCCTTTGCCAAGTTTTCTTCAACAGCACTAGGATTGCAGAGAGTTCAGGGGTTCACCTATCCCATCAGCCTCAGCGCGCTTCAGAGCCTTGTTTTCCTTCTAGTATACACGGGATAGATGAAGTCTATCCCGTGAAGGTCAAAACCCGTCTCTGAACCAAAGAAGTTCCCCCCTACCGTTTTTTTTTTTTTTTTATGGAGGGAATTTTACACATTGATTTTCTCTAGAAGGAAAACAACACTGTGAACAACTCTGAAGTGCGCTGGGGCACTTAGCGCATATACAGCACAAATTTTACGAGCAGTTTAACTAGTATTTTTACCTTTCTTGAAATAAAAGAGCATAATATGACGAAAATGTATTTTTTTTTTTTTTTTGTCTATTCTTAGTACTCCTTTGTAAAAAAAAAAAATTATGCCACAATACAAGCGAGAAATATGAAGCGCAGGCAGAAAAGACCGAATGTATATATATGTGTCATTCAAGGTCACTCCTTATCAGAAGTAGCAAAATATAAGTAGACAAAACGGCGCTTCGCTTTGAAACACCACTGAACTTTCCGGATAACCCAATAATTTATATTTGATGCATTTTTTTAAAATCTTTTTTACGAAGTAAATTTCTTTTTTTTTTTTTTTTTTTATAAAAACTCTTATTTATTAAATGCAATAATTATCCAATCCTTCTAAGTCAGTAAAGAACGATTTACAATTTATAATGAATTTATTGATTATGACATAAAACTATGTTCATATTAAATAAGTAAAATTTCAATTATAAATATTAATATGGCTTTAAAAAAATCCTTTATTTTGCTATTATACTTTTTAAAATCTGAAATAACGAAGGAGAATGTATAATTAATTTGTTGTCAAAATTCTTTTCAATTCGCCCATCCTTTTAATGTGTTCTTCTATTAATAATCAAAAACTATACTTAAAATTAAAAATTTCATTACATAAAGAAACAATTCGAAATAATTACTTGAGGTACTCTTAAAGGCTCAATCCATATGCTAATATCATTCATATAGTAATTTTCAATTTCCGCAGAAATGTTTTATTAATTTCTTTCACATTTTATTCTATTTATTTAGCCTCCAGAAATAATTTCAAATCCTTTTAAATTAAGGTTTTTCTAGAAATCCAGAGATAAACTTCTGTAACATTGAAATTCTTTAGAGAATTTGAATTGATATTATCATTTTATCATAAAAGAAACTTAAATGATATCTGATACCATTTTATTATTTTATTAATATGATGTATTAAAACTTTAGTTCAAAATCAATTATTCGAAAACTTATATCTAATTCATATTTCTAACATTTTATAAAAGGCACTTTAAATGTCAATATAAGCAAGAATGAGTGGAACTACGTGCACATATTAATTTCTTAAAAACGGCTTATTTGGAAGAAGTGACAGGGTTCGTACAGTTATTTACTTTTGAATACAACTATTTTTTTCTTCAAAGGAAATTTAGTCTTAGTTAATCGCAGAATTTTTGCAAATGAATAAGGCGAAAATTACTTTTAGCAAATAGTGATTATATAAAAGTAATTACCCTACGAACTTTGAGTACATTTTAGTTATGTATTTATTTTTATTGGGTTTTCTTAAATCGAATAAACATGTTTTTCCAATTACTTCTATGAAATAACAGTCTGTTATAAATAATCTCAAAGAACATTTTCATTCGAAATTTTTATTAATGTTCAGATGATGAAACATCCAAGATAAATTTGTTTTTTGTTTACAATGTAAAATTTACTTTTCCTATATATTTTTGGAGTGTACCAATATGTTTCTGTTTAATAATATAACCTGTCACATGTTAAAAAAGTAGTCTTTATAACACGTAAGTACATGTTTATGTAAGTAAAGGAATGTTTAAATGCGATAATAGTATGATGAATTTTTATAAATTTGCTTTAACTAGTTGCTATACATTTTAGTGTGATTTATTAGCAGATATTTCTTAGTATAATAATACTAGTTTACTATCTCAAGTTAAGTTTATTTTAATTTATTACTGGACACTTTCTGGCGTTAAAGTGACATACCGGATCTTTTAAAACTACAATAATTCAAAAGTTATAGCCATTAACACGGTGAAGATTTTATTTAAATGTCGAAGAAACATGGGATTATAATAATACGTACAGAATATGTACATTTGCCATCAATAAGTGAAGTTTAAGATTACTTCCGTAGTTTGTATAGCGGTTCAGCGTAGTTCGCAACGCAGGTGGATTTCAAATGTTTAATGTCATTAATAGGTCTGGCCATCAGAGGATATATGACACTCTCCATAGCATTGAGGAAAATTTCGGCAGCAACTTTTGACACGCAAATTTTAAATACACAACAGGCAAAAGCTCTGGGGCCAGATCCAGATTTCGACGACTAGTGCCTGCTGATTAATTAGCATTGCTTGTAAGGTTTAAGCTTCTAGACGATTTTTTCCACTCTAATAAAAAAATCACACTGTAAGAAGTCCGGACCTCAAGACTTGAAAACAGACTGAAATGAGTTTGTATTGAGTTAATGTGTGCAGAGTAACAAAGAGTGCTAATACTGAGATTTTCTGAGCTTATTTTGAGATAACCTCTGCTAATAAATGGCCTAGCTACATTAAATGTTACATTGTATTTATATATATATATATATATATATATATATATATATATATATATATATATACGAGTATAAAGATAAATTTTTAAGTTATTTATAAATATAATATTCTGAGTTAAAATTATTTTCACACTTTTCAAACAAAAAGTGTATTTTATTTACATAATTTGTTTTCATAAAATATTATAAATTATTTTAATTATCTTACGTTTTTCATTAAAAAATTTCGAATGTTTAATTTTTTTCTACGGAAATAACTTAACGCAGAATGTCATTTATAATTTCCCACAAAAAGTGAAATATACTCTGTAAATAATATGCACATTTAAATTTTCTACAATCAAACTTTTAATTCATTAAATAATTTTTACCATAATATTTTTTACAATATGTAAAAAATATCACGTCGACGATTATACATGTTATGTAAAAAGTATTGCAATGTTTATTCAAAATTCCTCTTTTGTTGTTATTGTAAAAGAAAAAAATCATAGTAGTATGAAGAAAAGAAAATTGTGCTTGTCAAGGTTCATTAAAATTTTCTACACATTAGATGCTGGTGAATGGGCGCATTCTCTTTTTCATTCCATTTTTAAATTCCGAAAGAAATGGCTGTCAGTAGATTGTTGCAAGTACTGATAATCAAAATGTGACTTATGCATATATATATTAATTAATAAAGATTAAATACAATTAATAAAGTATTTTAATTTTTAATTTTAATCGAGGCAATTTGAGATTTTTATCTAAATATTATTAAAAGTTAAATTAACTTATCCGTTATTAAGTGTTGTGGCTGGTAATTTGAAAACTAAACAAATTAATATCTGACTTTTACTCCTTATGTTGCAATGCGTTAATAAAATATACATTTTTTTAAAGTAGTAATACATTATCATGCTTTCTTTTTTATTATTATTTTACTAGCTGACCCGCCCGGCGTTCCCCGGTCACGTGAAATAACCTTAAATCTCTTAAAAAATGAAACTTTGGCCCAGATTCCCGCTGTCTTCGCACCCTATACCGGGCATGCTGCGTGGATTTTTTATTTATTTATTCAACCTTCCACAGCCAGGGGGTACATTCTGTTTATAAAGCTCCAATGCTAACAATTTCTAGACAGCTAATCAAAATAGTTACTATGTCTAAAATGAAACATCAAAAATGGATTTAAATGAGGTAAAGGGCTAGTATTTATCTCTATTCTCTGGATTGTCTAGTGCAGTAGTTTAAAGTGTTTCACTTATAGGCCGTCCGAACCAATATCCGGCACGGGTCTCTGCTGCCTACGGCACCGTATACAGATAATAAGGGACAAAGATTGTTAAATTTTAGGTAGATTTCGTAAGAAATACTACCTATTACATTCTCACCTAAGTTGGAAATTTTGAAAAATTTTTGCAGATCTACGCCGATCATGACTCCCAGAACCCAAAACGACCCCCAGTTCAAAACTTTATCTATCTATCTATCTATCTATCTATCTATCTATCTATCTATGTCACTTTTTTATGACCACGATAACTGGAAAAATTCTGCATAAATCTCTTCCAAACTGATACATAAAATCAAGGGACATAAAATCTCGGTCAAGTTCGTCAATGGGCAAAATCGAACCAAGGGGGGGGGAAATGGGGGGGCTTTTTGTGAAAAAAGAAAACCCCCAAAAATTTCTTAATTATTATACTATCGAATCCGTTTAAAGTTATTATTACTTCTAGGAAAAGGGCCGAAAATTTATGTATGACAGATTTTTGATACAATTAAAAATGGCTCCAAGGGGGGGGAGGGAGGTTTTAGAAGAAAAGAAATCATAGCTTCGTCAATTCACAAGATATCAAATCCGCGTAAATTTATTATTAATCCTCTTAATATTATCAAAAACTTTTATATTGACAAGTTTTTTATAGGACCAACCGTTATAGCAAAAAGAAAATTAAAAACAAAAAAAATCCCTGCCGGCTCCGCCTGCAAACAAGTTATTTTTCGAAGTAGGCGGTTCCAACTCCCGCATCTTTTCGAAACTGATACATAAAATCAAGCGGCATAAAATCTCGGTCAAGTTCGTTAATGGGCAAAATCGAACCAAGGGGGGGATGGGGGGGGGATTGTGAAAACAGAAAAAACACATAATTTCTTAATTATGATACGTATCGAATCCGTTTGAAGTTATTATTACTTCTAGGAGAAGGGCCAAAAAATTATGTATGACAGATTTTTGATATAATTAAAAATTGCCTTAGGGGGAAGGAGGGGGTTTTAGAAGAAAAAAATTCATAACTTCGTCAGTTCCCAAGATTTCAAATCCGCTTAAATTTATTATAAATCCTCTTAATATTATCTAAAACTTTTATATTGACAAGTTCTTTATACGACCAACCGTTATAGCAAAAAAAAAATTAAAAACAAAAAAAATCCCTGCCGGCTCCACCTTCAAACAAGTTATTTTTCGAAGTAGGCGGTTCCAACTCCCGCATCTTTTCGAAACTAATACATAAAATCAAGGGGCATAAAATTTCGGTCAAGTTCGTCAATGGGCAAAATCGAACAAAGGGGGGGATGGGGGGGGCTTTTTGTGAAAACAGAAAAAAAAACATAATTTCTTAATTATGATACGTATCGAATCCGTGTGAAGTTATTATTACTCCTAGGAGAAGGGCCGAAAATTTATGTCTGACAGATGTTTGATATAATTAAAAATTGCCTTAAAGGGGGGGGGAGGGTTTTAGAAGAAAAAAATCCATAACTTCGTCAATTCCCAAGATTTCAAATCCGCTTAAATTTATTATAAATCCTCTTAATATTATCTAAAACTTTTATACTGACAAGTTTTTTATAGGACCAACTCTTATAGCAAAAAAAAAAAAAAATCCTGCTGGCTCCGCCTGCAAACAAGTTAGGTTTCGCAGTAGGCTTTTCCAACTGCCGCATCATCGCAAAAAGGTCATTTCTTCCGAAATTCCCGACAAACAGGCGCCCCACGGTCTGCGTCTTCGAAATCTACCTGTGCCTGTAGGCCGAGCCGTCAGGGATTTTTTTAGGATTTTAAAGGGCCTCAGAACACGAAAAAAAACCGAACAGCTGTTGGACAAATTGTAGAAATGCTTTATTTTATTCATAAATGGTAATGATACAACTTATCTTCAGGCGACTAAGGGTGTTGGAATGAAATAGAATTATTGTGATAGAGTTTTGTACCAAATTCTTAGAAAAAAACGAGAATTGTTACTGTGAAAAAAATATATCGGAATTAAAAGCTCCCTTTTCTACAATTTGTACAAGAAAGAGTAGTACTAAAATGAAAAGATTACTGGTGAAAAATCTTTTAAAAAATCCTTATACGACAAGAAAAGAAGTACAGAAATGGTACCATTAGGAAAGAATAAATCAGAAAAGATCTTCAAAAATGCATTATTCGGGAATAGAGGTTTAGCGTTACTAAGTGATGAACGTAAATTAATTTTTAGTGTTTCCAAGAACCCTAGAGCACGAAAATTAAACCAGGAAGCTGTAAGACCAACTGTAAGAAAATACAATTTTATTCAGAAATGCTGGTGATACAATGTATTTGCAGGCAACCAAAAATGTAGAATGCAACTGAAATATTTTGAGGGAGTTATGTATAAATTCTTAAGAAAACCTGATAATTATTACTGTGAAAAAAAGAAACGGCGATAAAGAAGATTATTATTCCAAAAAGTTGGTAGAGGGAGGTTAAGTAAATTGTTTCTACTGCATATAGTAGCTGGAGTACATATGAAGTTGTTAAAAAAAAGAGAAAAAACAGTAAATCGGGCTCAAAAACAGAATAAAAGAAGGCAAGTTGTTAACATGAACGAAATATTTAATAAAAAAATGTTTAATCCCCCTCCCAATCCCCGTAAGTATCACAAATAGATCTGCAAAATTCAGTTTTCTTTATTAATTATTATGCATTGTCAGTTTTATATCGTATAATATTTAACCTTTCGTTTTGGAAAGAAAATGAAGGAACGGGCCCCGAAGGGCCCGAGGCAGACGTAAATTCAATACCACGCCCTCTTTTGTCTGGGTCATTTTTATTCGCCGGGTCAGTGTTTTTGAAAAAATAAGAAAAGTTACCAACCGATATTCACAAAATTTGGATATACTCTACGTATATATTGTGATTATCAAATCTATAACTCGGATAGTTTTCTTAATATTTGAGAATACGTTCAAATGAAAAAAAAATCACCGTCTAAGATTATCAAATCATTTATTTGTTTTGTTGTTATAACATTTCTTTTGCGTCATTTTCAGATTTACGGATCGAATTTTCGTGATGTTCAAGGAGTTTTTAAATTATATCTCAGCTAATTACAAAAAATTAAAAATCTGAGCCTCACACTCTAAATAAGAAAGAGTGACTATTCACTCCGGAGGAGTGGATATTCACTCTATCGCAGAGTCAAAATTTGCCCCTCTTTAGAGTGACTATTCACTCTAGGAAAAAGTGAAATTCTTGACTCCCTGAAAGAGTGAATACTCACTCTTTCAGGAGTGAGTTTTTTCACCCCTGATAGGAGTAAATAGTCACTCTTTCAGGAGTGACTAAAATTCTTGAATAAAAAAGAGAAACTAATTTTTTACACGCTTGTTCGTAGGCGGTCACTCTCCCAAGTAGTAACCGAGCTCGCTGCTGCTTGACTTCTGCGCTCGGACGAGAACTGGTACCTACAGGTTGCTACAGCCACTTACAATTTAAAAAGCTCTTATTACATTATTTTAGCTTTGTTGCGTTTGTGATATTCGAACACACTTATTAAATTTGTGTAGAAATCATAAATATCTACGGTGTTTCTCAACTGTGTAAATAAGAAACTGAAACCTTCTTTTTGTATCATATAATTCAGAGACTGTTCGCACATTTTTTAGACAAATTTGATAAATTATTTAAAAAGATGGAATTCTTTTAGAGGAAAAAATTCTGACAACAACTTATTATGTGTAATTTATATTATCGTCTGATACTTTCAAATTTATTCTTATTTCAAGATTGCGCATGCTAAAAAAGCTGTGAATGGGAGGATGCGTTTGCGTTTTTTTTTTTCTTCTTCCGAATAGAAGTATGCTAATTCCACAGTCTAAAATGATTGCAAAGCGCATAATATAAAAACTTTTTAGTGCGAAATAAACATAACAATTGATTGGAAAGTGCTATTCCAAAAATCAGTACATATACATAGTAAAAAGATATCAGATGAAAAAAAAAAAAACAGGGAAAAAAAGAGCCCATTTCAAGGCGGAAAACGAAGTTTCAAGTAAGGATTTATGACTATCGCAAATTTATCTTACATCGAAAACATCCATCGATATCCATCGAAAGCATTATGCAGAATTAGAATCAAGAAACAAGATTATCATACAGATTATTTCAGAAAGCAATATTCATATTTTAAACGTTAAAAACAACAACGCCGAAATTGTCTAAAAAATGTGCGAACACCCGTCTGTACATTTCCGCTATGACAAAAATTCCGTTACAACAAAGCAGTTATTTATTTATTCATTCATTTTTTTCTTGCTAATAATGTTTCCATAATTATAGCCCGATTAAGATTGTCCGAGGCCCAGGGCCTCTTTACCAAATAGGCCCGTGAAGCCGAAGTTTACTCACTGAAATACAAAGGGGGCCCC